>BSBK01004969.1:357500-972500 GCA_027943335.1 Chamaecyparis obtusa | reverse complement strand
TGCATCGGGGAATATTCCTAGTAAGCAAGTTGTCATATTTAATGATATTGTTTTTGAATAAAAGTTTGAAAAATAATTGATTAACCCATAAATCAATTGTTTTATTTTTCAAAATTAGTTAAGTTGGAAATAAATCACTTTATTATTAAATTAATTCATAAATAAAACATGCACAATCACAAAAGCAGACAACTATCAATTATCAATTAAAGCTAAACTCTATTTTGAGTTGATCTCTACTTTTGCATGTTTTTGTGAGTTAAATATCCTTTATTTAAAAATAACTCAAAAATCAACCTGAGTTATTTGAGTGATTTATGGCTTTTTTTCCCATGCACCTCCAAAGCCCTGGATTTCTATAAATTAAGGCTTCAGCTCTTCAATCTCATATCCACAGAATCTCATATTTTTGCATCCTTATGCTGGCGAATTAGTGTCTAAAGAATCAAAGCTTCTTTTTCAAATCAAACAACTTTGTGAGATCATTCATAGCATTGCATATCATATTAGAATTTCATTTCTAGATTAGCTTATCATATCAAGTTTTCATATAGAATAGTTTCATATCATTTTTTTCATCATAATTGCATCTAAAAACCAAAAAGGTAGATTAATCTGCATTCATTCCATATCTAGATTTTGCATTCAAATCCTTCATTTAGGTGTTGTCAAGGTCATTGATCTCAATAACAATCTGAGAACATCATACTCACACCTATTAGAAGGCAGTAAATCGCCTAGTTAGTTTAGCTTTCAATTCATTGCACGATTTTGATTTTTGCTAACCTCTAATGTTTTACTGAAGTGTTGTGTCTACAAAATAGGTACAAAATTCACACACACAACTGTCAGTTTCATAGAATAATTAGTAGTTTCTGGATTAGTTCTAGGATGAGTTCCTTCATCTGATTCATAATCAAGCATTCTTTCTTGAATTTTGAACTTTTCATCAACTTTAACATTTGTGCTCTCAACAATAGTCTTAGTTCTTTTATTGTAACATCTATAAGCTTTTCTCTTCAATGAATATCCAAGAAATATACCTTAATCAC
Organism: Chamaecyparis obtusa; assembly: GCA_027943335.1. Classification (NCBI taxonomy): domain Eukaryota; kingdom Viridiplantae; phylum Streptophyta; class Pinopsida; order Cupressales; family Cupressaceae; genus Chamaecyparis; species Chamaecyparis obtusa. The sequence goes on along the minus strand of BSBK01004969.1, from coordinate 971,448 downwards.
TTCTAGGATCAAAATTTCCAACGTCTTCATCTCTCTTAATATAACATTTGCTTCCAAAAATTCTAAAATACTTAACTGATGGTGCATGTACAAACCATAGTTCATAGGCTGTCTTGTCTATGTCTGCTCTGATTTGTACTCTGTTCACTATATACACTATTTTGTTCACTGCTTCTCTCTAGAATATCTTCACCAAGTCATTCTCAAATAACATAGCTCTTGCTACTTTAGTCACTAATATATTTCTTCTTTCTGCAATACCATTTTGTTCAGGTGTCCTAGGGGCTGAAAACTATCTCTTAATACCATTCACTTCACAAAAAATGTTAAATTCTTTTGAAGTAAATCCCCCACCTCTATCTAATCTCAAACATTTAATCTTCATTCCAGATTCATTCTCAACTTTGTTCTTAATAATCTTAAACATATCAAATGCTTCAAATTTTTCTTTAAGAAATGCAATCCACATCATTCTTGTAAAATCATCAACAAGAATCATAAAATAACTTTCTCCATAGAATTCTCTAGTCCTTATGGGACCGCTCAAATCTGTATGAACAATTTCCAACTTCTCTACTGTTGTAAACTTCTTACTGGGAAATGAGCTTCTCTCCTATTTAGCCATCACACATTCCTTGCAAATCATGTTAGTAGGCTTCATAATTTTAGGCAAATCTCTTATTGCAAGTGTAGTACTCACTTTCACAATGTTATCAAAGTTTATATGACAAAACCTTCTATGCCATAACCAACTGTCATCAATCTTAGTAATCAAGTATGTCATCTTAGTAGGATTCAACAGAAATAAATTACCTCTGGTTCTAGATCTAGTATCAATCAAATTTCCATCCTTGTCTTTGATTACACAAGTTTTCTTAGTAAACCAAACTTGATATCCCTTATCAACTAGCTGTCCAACCCTCAAAATATTATGTTTCAAACCATCCACAAAGTAAACATCATCAGTATTAGTCTTTCCATCAAGATTAATAGATCTTATACCTTTAATCAAACAAGGTGCATTGTTTCCAACTCTAACAACTCCTCCATCATAATTGTTAAACTTTATGAAATTTTTCATATCTCCAGTCTTATGATGTGAACAACCACTATCTATAATCCAATTAGTTTTCTTTTCTACTTGAGAAACTAAAGACTTTTCTTGCTTAATTTTTGTTTCAATATTTTCTTCTTTAATTGCTACAAATCCTATATCATCATTCTCAGTATCATTTTCACTCAAAGATTTCACCAAACTAGCTTCAAGTTCTTCATCATTTGCATAGTAACATTCTTTAGATCTCCTAGGATTAAAATTATTTCTATACTTCTTAACTCTATTAAGACATTTAGATGCAAAATGACCAAATTCTTAACAAGTCCAATTTAAAAATTTTCTTACCGTCTGGTTCTCTTTTCACAAGCAAGGAAATACCTTCTTCAATCTTCATGTCTTCTTCATTTCTAGATTTGTTGCTGCTAGCATAATCTCCACTTACATTGATGCTTCTTTGAAAAAGTATAGCAAACACTAAGTGCACTAAACGTCGTCTCCATTCTAGGTAAATCTCTTGATAGCCTCAAGTTCATCTCTGCTACTTCCAATCTTCCAAGAAGAGTTTCTCTGGTAAAGTTCTTAGTACAAGGTATAACTTGTTCAATCATCTATATTGTCTGCTTAAATGTAGGATTCAATGTCCTCAGAATTTTCCATATCACTTCATTCTCTTCCTTGGTTCCTCCACAAGATTTTATACTTGCAATAATCTCTGACATTCTACCAATATAGCTTCTAACAAATTCATCTTCCATCATTCTTATATCTTTAAATAAACATATCCAATTATGTAATCTAACTTTCTTTGCATGTTCATCTCCTTCAAAAGTAGATTGTAAAGCTAACCAAATTTCATGAGATGTTTTTAGATATTTTACCTTACTGTACTCATTTTCCAGAAGGGATGACAAGAGTGCTTCCTTGGCAAGTATGATACACATGAATAGATCTCTTTCCTCATTAGTACATTCTTCAATCTTATCCTCATCAATGATAGTCCTTTGATTCTTTGTGATTAACCAATAACCTGGTCTTAAACAAAGTAAATGTGTCTTCATCTTTTCTTTCTATCTGTCAAAATTTACTCCATCAAACTTAGGGCTTTCTTTCCTGAAATGATTCACCATGGATCTCCTTAAGCTGTTAAAATTTTCCTTCAAGGACCTGCTGCTCTGATACCAATTGTTAGAAAGTAAATTCCACCAAGATAACTGAGAGGGGGGGGTGAATCAGTTATCAGATAAATACAACTTTTATCAACTTCAATAGAATTTAACCATGTAAGAAATGTAATCAATAACCATATAAATATATACATGCACAATAACACAATGACACAAGATATGTTGACTAGGGAACCTCTTGATCAAAGAGTAAACCCTGGTGGGAATGATGCCCACAAAATATGCACTAATATGAAAGTTCCTTGTGAGAGGATGGACTTTGTCAGGAGTCTTATGAAAAACATTCAATACATATGAGTCTCTATTAGAAGACTTTGAATCCCTACTAAAAGATTCTAACTCTGTTAGGAGTTATGGAAGACAGAAGAACCCACTGCCCAAACAGCTTCAGGTGTAAGATCACTGAACACACTGTCCAATTGATCTTAGTATTACTTAACAGAATAATACCAAAAGATTACTAATCTCAACAATTTAATACTCCTTCTCTGACTGTGCCAAACTGCACCAACTGCTTCTTTAGATCTCAATATCAGATCTCTATACTTCGCATATCCTCTTCCAACAAGTATTGCACAATTCTGCAATTTCACTTTCAAATAAAATTCACAACTACTACATTACAACAAGGAAAACATTCCTTCCTTTATACCACACTCAAGTAATTACAAATGAGTCGGCATACAAATTACAAAATAAAAGTTTCCACACGTTACATAAAAATTACACAAAACTGTCAGCTTCCAATTAAGATAATTATTCACTCGTGTGACCTCAGATCTTGCGCTCATGTCCACATCACCAACATCATGTCTTAAACTACCTCATAACTGTGCATGATCAGATTCAATCCCAATTACGAGATATCATTTGATTTCCACAAACCGCTACTCAGGAATACTGCCTGAATATTGCTTCCATTGATTTCCTCATAATTGTCATGAACAAATGAATTTTCATATGCGCTTTTAACCATGATCTTATAAAACATCATAGAGTAAGTCCTCAACCCAGCATAGCTTCATCTTCAATATCCAAAGTGTGCTAACTCAAACACTGTCTGCTTCTCTGCAAATCTTTAGTAGATCACTGTGTTGACATCAATGACAATCACAGTCATGAATGCAACAACTGCTACAAAATGGTTGTGAATACTCCCCCATAGGATATATTCAGCATTCATTCCTAACATTCTTATGGCTCCTAAGGGGTCATAAGGTGTCTTAGGACCCTTAAGATGTATTATTAGGGGTTCTAAAGGGTTCTATGGGGTCATATGGGGTCCTTGGACCTCTTAAGACCCTTTAGGACCCCTACAATTTATTCTTAGGTGTCCTAAGAGGTCATAAGGAGAGAGAGAGATTATTAAATATTATAATATTATTAGGTTTAAATAATATATATTAAATATTATAATATAATATAATATATATTTAATAATAATATATGATATATTATATTATAATATATCATATATAACATAATATTATATTTTATATAATAACATATATTATATATATAGTGTAATGTAAAAATTTATTAATAATGCATGTTCTACATATTAGTATCAAACAACTATCGGGTATTTGAGAGCTATTGTATACCTAATAGCTATCAGATACATGTTACCTTTGACACAATCAACATTTTATTCAGGATTTTCTTTGGGTTTTGGATTTGGAGTGCCAAACCTACATGGTTAACCCCAAAAACATGTTTTCCTTAGTTCCTTTGATCTCGAGTCTTCGACCATGTAGCCGACGACTTTTTTTTCACCCGAATTTGATGAAATGAAAAGTGTTTCTTATGGAGATTGTTAGCTTTCCATCAATATAATTGTTGTCAAATTTTGATTTTAATAAGTAATTATTATTTATTTTCTAATTGAGTTACCTCTGAAGTCCTAATTGATAGACTTATTGAAAAATAACTATAACTTTCAAATGGTATAATATTTTTGAAATCCGAAACATGTGTCATATTATATGCTTTGCATAGTACAAGAAAAAAAATCAATTTTATGAAGTTTAGACTAAGTTAAGGTGATCAGACATGTGAGTTTTTTATTCTAGAAAATTTATAGAAAAAAAATTATAATTAATTATTTACTTAGAAAAAAATTACAAAAAAAATTGCATCACATCCAGACATGAGTCTACTACTTATATCTAGAATCTTGTAAAAAAAATATTATTACTTAATTGTATTTAAGGTGGTGAGACATACACCGACTTCTTATCTTTTTTGTGAAATTTTCGTACTACTGCATTGAAATTTTCACCATATAGAATATTTATTTTTCAAAAAAAGGGCTAGTAGCTTAGAAACTAAATTCAATTATCCATAGATTCTCTTCTTACATATTTTTTATATAAGATTGATAACTTGTTCAAATTTTCTCGTCAACTTGCCTAACCCCAATTTTTTGAATTTTCAATGCCACTTATGGGTCTAGTTTGTTACACCATGATCCTACACATACCCCGTAGAGACATGAATACTATCCACAACTAAAGACTGGGAGATAGGAACCTTCCAATGCAAAGGGAACCACTAAATTTTTTTTCACCTAATAAAAATTAATCAACTATCATGTCAATAATCTCCTAAATGATATCCTTAAACATTACCTTGACTAAATCATTTATGAAAAAAATAATGACAAATATAATTTCAATCATATATTATTCTAACACATCCCATATTAATTCAACACATTAAATCAAGTCCACATTACCCAAAATTTACCCCACAACAATTAACTTTGATTCTAAGAAAATTAATGTGTAAACAATCATAAATAAAATTCTCAAGCAACATTCTTATCATATCAATTTCAAAACTTGACATTTTTATGGTTCACAATTAATTAGCAAATGTTAGCATCGAAAGTCATTGGTACCCAAGAGGTTGTCAAGCCTCCTCAATATGAGGCAAAATACAAGTTAAGAGACAATTGGTAATAAATACATTAAGCTTGTTTCTTGGAGCATTACTCTCACCACATGGCCTAAACCCATTGGTTGTGTGTTAGGGGGTGTTTTGGACCTACTTCGTCCTTTTGCCTCTAAATTGTCGCCTCATTTTACTCCTGCCCTAAAATATCACATCTTCCTTTCAATCAGATATCTATTCATCGTCATATTTGGCATGGATTAGCGGCCTTCATTAATAAGATTGTTAGGTGATTGGAAATAAGTGCGGAAGAATATTTTAAAGAAATATTTGGCCTCTTTTGCACATGCTCTCCGACACCGCCGCTAAATGTGATTAGCAAATGCAAATTGTCATCTCTTTTACAAACGGATCCTTGTGGACCCAACGTCTACATTTCACATGAACTGTTTTATTTATTTAAATAGTAAATGCTGATCTTTAAGCATATTCCATATGAATTAGTAGAGATATTTTAAATATGATTTTACTTTTTTTGGAAATTTTTTATTTATTTATAATTTAAATTTTATGATATATATGAATTTGTTCAAATTTGATAGGATTTTTATCATTAGATGTTAGGTGTTATTTGTGAATGAGAATGTGATCTATAAAGATATCTGTATATAGAATAGTATCTATTTTTTTTTCATTCTTTTAAATGTAATTAATTGAATGTTTATGAACTTATGAACTTATGAATTAGTATGAAAATAAGGAAGGCATTTATTGAATATTTTATTTTTGGTAATTCAATAATATTGATTTATCAAATATATAAAATTCTGATTTATTTGTATATACTTTTTTTGATAAAATATTTAACCAATTATATTAACTAAAATTGAACATACATCTAAATCAAAATAATATTGGGAGGAATAGTCACTCCTCAAGTCTCGTGGGCATAGCCCAAAAGCATAAACATCATAAAGAGTCATATGGGCAAAGCCCAAAAATAGAGGAACAAGGGTGAAGTCCTAAAGCACAGACAATAAAAACTAAATGGGCCTGGCCTAGAGAAGAATCACCCTCATGCCTCTAAAGCCATAGTCGAAGGAGGAGGAGGGTCTAGTACATCCTTCTTACCCCATCCTCGCTCGTGTTCTGGTTCAGGATCTCGTAATGTCGAACCATATACATGATCCTCCTCAACCTCCTTATCTCGTCATTGTGTGGAGATAGCCAAAGCCAAACTAGGGAAGCCTTTGGAAGAAGGCCAAACCGAAACACTAGGCAAAATTGGCCAACCCAAGTGTGGTGAAGTAGCACCTGGTGGTAGAGGCCAAGCTAGTGGAGAACCACAATGATGTGGAGGAACAACCGAACTATGAGGTGATATCTGATGATGGGATGAACTGTAGTGAGAAGGCTGAGAGCGGGAAGTATCAATATGTCACCGAGAAGAGATCCGACCTTGATGATGACCACAAGAAATAGAACAGTCATTAGAAATAGAAGATTCTAGTGGAACTCTTGCCACTGTACAAGGAACATTTCCCCAATGTTGCAATAGTTCTTACAAATGGGCCACCTTAAGGGCTTCCTTATCAGCTTGAACCTGTATTTGTAACATCACATTATTGCATAAGTAAGATTTAGAAAAATTAGATACATGAGAATCTATCAATGCATGCAAGAAAACCACTGCAATCATGTCTTTCCAAATAGAAAACATAATTTCTAGCCTAAAAGTGTGCCAAAGTTGCAGAGAGGAAAAATGGAGGCTGGGGTTATCTCCTAGAAGAACCATATGCCATGAAAATATTTGTGGTCAAAAAGGAGAAAAAAAATCATGATTCCAAACCCAATAATTCTGAGCACTACATAAAAACTAAAATAAGTGAATCAAGGAGTTAGAATTTCCACAGAAAGGGCAACAAGGATCTTGCATACCCAAATGATGGAGTCGAGGCCCTAATGGAAAGCATTGGAAAAGAATACACCAGGCAAAGTGGGCTATTTTGGGTTCTGTAATTGCATACCAAATTGAAATAAAACACAACCTCCAGGTGGAATGTGAAGATTACAAATGCCAATGCTAGTTGAGAAAATCGACCATAGGTAAGTGGCGTGAAATCCAATGATATCCCTATTGAGGTTTGTATATCTAGAAAGTGGTCTCTATATGCCAATGCCAATCCTTCCACTAGGGAGTAAGAATGTTGATACTAATTTTATGAAAATTTTCAACTAGCAAGAGAGAGACAAGCAATTCAAAAGTGTCACGATCCTAATGCGTAAGGTGAAATGGAGCCTACACATCCTCCCAACTACAGAGAGACATAGTAGACCTGCAAAAAAGGTCCTTTGGGGTACGAATGTCGTGCTTGTGAAAGCACGGAGCATGGATACGTAGAATTCTCGCAAGTGATGAGCCTTGCATTTGAATGAATGGAGACCACCAAAGGTTGTGCTGGTTGAAAGATAACTAGTCTCGAAAGCCACCTCCATTCCAACGGAGCCATGGTTTAGCTACTTCTAATTCATGCCAAATGCTCTTTTCCACAAAGGAGCCCTGGATTTGAACAGACTCTCTCATGATCAAAATGGTCTGGAAGCCAATCTCTTTCCATGTTGGGCAATGTAAATGAAACCCATAAGAGATGCAACGACACAAAAGAACCTTTTAGGCTTCATTTTCTAATACACAATGAACAAACCATTTGACACACAATGCTTGGTCGTTCTTGTGGGTGGAAATTAGGCCAAGACTATAAGGAAACTCAGGTGCGAAAATAGCTTCCTACGCTAATCTCTATAGGAGAGTATTGTGCAAATTCTTTTAAATCCTTACAATTTTAGATTCGTTAACTACTTTAACAAAGATATTGCAACCACATACCATACATATAGAAAAATAGAGAATGACACAATGATATACCCTGGGGAAACCTTTCGGTAAAAACCCCAGCACTCCAAAACCTGCACAATGTATTGATCAAAACTATTATAGCTTACAATACACTTGCAATGCAAGTTCTTTCAGAAGATTTCTAAACCCTTGAAGACAAATCACGGCAGCATAAAATGTTCCAATAATACACTCGCATCATCTCTCTTCGCAACCCTAAAAAAAGCTTATATCATGCGCTTCACTTTTTAGGGCTACTCCCAAAGATAACCGTATTAGGGTTTTACCATTCTCTGAGAAAATAGGAACCCAAAAAAATTTTTCGAGGCGATGCCCGGAACCCCACGATTGGGGAAGAGTGTACAGTACTCAAATTTATCAGTTGCCACATGTCTTCACCTGTCATTGAATCTTCCTGACATAGCTCTTACGTGTCATAGGAATCCATCATAACTGTTTTAGCCATGATCTCCTTACACACAATTCAAGATGCTAACACATCAACATTATTTGCAAGAAATACATTTTACAAAACAAATAATAAGAATAGGAATTATCCAAGGTTGAGACACCTTATTCCTAACAAAGACCACCAAATTGCTTAGGAAAGAAACAATATTCCCAAGCCACTCTATGAAAACCATGTTTCTCTATGTCTGAAGCCCATAGAAAATCTCGCAACAAGCTTTCAAGATTTTCATAAGCTTCTTTGGAGGGTGACCAACAAGAAAAATAATAAAGGTGAGTGTATGCAAGGAATTTGGAACAAATTTGAAATTTTCCAACAAAGGAAAGAGGCTTGGTCAACTGGTAGGCCAATTTGGTTTCCATTTTGGAAAGCACAACATTCTGAAGTTCAATGGAAGATCCATGAAAGGAAAAAGGGACTCCAAGAAAATGGAAGACCTATCCATGTTGGAGCCATTTCTAGTCATAGTGGAGAATCCATTTTGGAGCTGGGAGAATTGATTGACAGTAATACAGGGTTTTGTGCCATTGGATAGAGGAACCAGAAGCCAAACAAAAGGTGTCAAGGCATTCCAAAGCATTGTGGACATTCTCTTCATCCTCAATGAGAGTGAGGAAGGATTCATCTGCAAAATGACCATTATCAAGTTGGGCATCAAAATCAAGAAGAGAAATGCCTTGTACCTAACCTGCAGAGAGGGCAGAAGCAAGAAAATAACCAAGTCCCATAGCAATAAGAACATATAGTGAAGGAGAAAAATAGAAACCTTGAGGACCATAATTATGCAAGACAAAGGTGGTAGACCGATGACCATTAATTGTAATGCAAGAATTGGCATCTGTAAAAAGCATTTGAACTAAAATAACAAAATGCTGGCCAAAACCAAGGGTTTTTAATAAAGCCAAAATAAAAGACAACTCAATGCATTCATAGGCTTTAGCAAAGCCAATTTTTAAGAAAATGACATTCTGATTATATTGGCGGGCCCATTCCATGCCCTTCCAAATAGAAATGATATTATCTAATATGAATCTAGATTGGATAAAACCAGTCTACTTAGGATGCACAATTTGCGGAAGAAGATGAAGAATTTTAAGAGCAAGAGCCTTGGTGATTATTTTGTAAGAAACATTAAGAAAAGTAATTGGATGCTAGTTACATATATCCTCTGAATCACCAGACTTAGGTATGGAATTTATATTTTCTTTATTTATTTTTTCACCTGAAGAACCATTTTGAAATGCTTCAAGATAACACGGTGAAGGTCTGACCCAACACAATCCCAAAGTTCTTAATAAAATTCATAGTGGAAGCCATCCCAACCAAGGGATTTGTCATTGGTCATTTAAAAATAAGCATCCTTAAGGTTTTGAATAGACAAAGTCTGATCACAGAAGGCCCTTTGGGAGTCTGGTAGACAATTAGGAAATGCTACAAGACAATCCTCAAGGGCTTGTTAACTAGTAAGAGAATGAGCTTGAGTGATGAAAACTTATTGATAATGATTGGAAAAAGGCATGTAGAATGTCTAGAAGTTCAATAAGAATAGAATCACCCCCTCTTATCCTTTTTATACTTGGAGAGGAATGTTTAGGGCATAGAAAGGAAAATAATTCCTTACTAGCCCGACCTCCCACTTTTATCCAGTGTAAACGTGCCTTGATTTGAGCACCTCTAGCTGCATAGCTATCAACAATTACTTCTGGTGATGAAGAGAAGAAAATATTAACTACAATTCAATGGAGAAAGGATGAGCTTCCAAGCTCTTGGTTGTTGCACATTAATCCTTGGTGGTTTGATCATAAGACCAATGAAAGAAATGAGCTATTTGTTTCCCATATAAATAGAGTAATTTAGTTTTACAATAAATCACATTATTCCACCATAAAATCCAACCTAAAGGTTGAGTGGGCCTGGACTCTAAATTCCATACTCTTTGAATATGGGCCAGAGTAGGTGGATGACTCAGAAGTGATGTGTTAAAAAATAACTCAGCCTTAGAGGAACATGGCAAGGCAGCACACCACTCAATGGAAAATCTAATAGGAAAGTGATCTGATAGGATGGAATCAAACAAAGATAAAACTAGAAAAGACTAATCAGTCCCAAAAGAAAAAAAAATATTGGAAAGATATCATGGTACAATCAAGGATTTTAAAGATTCTATCAGAACCAACCCTGAAATTACTCCAAGTATGCTGAATTGCTTGTGGGAGATGAGAGTTGGTATTGGGATCAAAGAGGCCTAATTTATTACACGTGTAGACCTAGGCCTCACACTTAATAGTTGTCCAAAAAAATGGTGAAATTACATCCTTATCAAAGTCCACCTCAACCATATTAAAATATCCACACAAAAACCAAGTGGTTGTGGGGAATGAATCAACAATTCAACATCAAAGTTACATTCTTTCCATCGCATCATTAGGTGCATAGAAATAGATTCTACCAAAATAATGCTTTTCTATTTGCATGAGAATCCAAATCATACTATGCATGGGGTCCTCCCCATGATTAACAACTACATTTTACCAATATGGAGTCAAAAGGGTAACTAGCCCTCCTTTGCTAGCATTGTGATTGGATGAAAAAACCAAATTATTGGGCCAAATAATATAGCATGTCGCAACAAGAAAAAACTAGCTATCTTAATCTCCTGAAGATAGAAAATATTGGTTTTTGGAAACCGATGATGAATATATCAACTAAATATTTTTGTAGAGAGGTCAGAAAGAACCCTAACATTCTAGGAGAGAAAATTCATTATAAACCATCATTCATGCTATCCTCATCCCCAAGAGAGGATAATATATTATACATGAATTCAAAGCCTGAATAAAAAGAAAGTCAAAGATCCCCTAGAATTACTTGCTTCTTGCCTATTCCTACATTATCAATATCCTCTCACCTAGGAGGGTTGCAAGAACGAAGGTGCAAGGAGACACTGGAGTATCAATAATTGATGAGGCTAGTTGAGGAGTGGGAGCTCCCATAAAAAGGCCATTTGAAATGGTGGAGGAATATGGTAGTGAATTCCCTTGATAAATAGGGTTTGAAATACCTCGTGGAGGGGAACCATACTTGGAAGCCTTAGAAGGAAGAGATTCCTTAGGATATGAGGCCGTAGCAAGTGATTCCTATTTATAGTGAGAAGCCAAAGTTTTCTTTCCTTTTTGAATGACATCTTTCCAAGTAGTATCTTCCTTGTTGGTTTTAGGTCCACAAGAAGCAACAGACTCCTTGGGAGTAGGTTTTTTCCTGGGAGCGGGGGAAATCCTTAATTTTATGCTTTGCAGACTAACAACGGAAACATGTATTCGACAAATTCAAATACATGACACATTGAGAGAAACACTTCTCACTAATCTAGATATCAATTGTTTCCTTAAGCTCCTTTGGAAGATCAATTTCAATACAAACACTCTTTTGAGGATGGGCACAAAAGAAACACTTAGGCTCAACACAAACCGCACAACCTAAAGTTTGGGTAATATTTTTCAATAAAATTCACTAAGGAAAGGGAAAACTAGGAAACTCAACCCTAATAGGAACTCTATGTTTCTAGTCATCAGAGACAATGAAGTCTCGAGACCAAGGTTGAAAAACAAGAAGCGATGAATGGACAAACCAAGGGTCATTTTTGGAATTCCCTCCACATGAGACTTGGGTTCCCAAAATGGAACAGGAAAAAACCTTTGGTCAAATTTTGAAAGACATCTAGGTGGACCCCATGTGGGAGCCATTCCTTGGTGATCCAATCTCTCAACACACTTTTAGAAGGAATGCAACCAACAAAATATCCAATTAAAGTAAATTTTTCAAGCCACTCACAAGCTTTATCAAAATTTGGCAATGGAAAAATGACATTAGGAGTGACAAAGACCTTACCTTGTGAGATACCTTGGGGAAAAAACTCCTTGTTCATTTTATCAGAGGAGCCATTATTGCCTAAAGCCAAAACTCTAGTACCAACAACAACTATTGGGCCAAAGTTAGATGCATCCACTAAAAATGACCAATAAGATCCCGCAATAAATATTGTATGGAATTATTAGTAACTAATCAATACAAAAACCCTAACAATAACCTAGCAAATGGATGCTAACATAGACTTGCAAAGCACAATTCATTCACAAATATACCTTGAATAATTTCAATATTCAGCCATTAATACTGCACAAACATCAAACACCAACCAAAGTCCATTTAAAACTTCATTGTATTTTAACACAGTAATTGATCAATATAAAATATATGTATATACTTGTATGTACTTTCTATGCAATTGTAAAAGATATCTATCACCTTAAAATATCTAAACTATATTTTTAATTGAATCTTTACAAACACATTTATTTAAAAATGATATTATTTTAAAATTAGAATAATCAGAAGGTTTGAAAAAAATAAACAAAAGAAATATAAGGCAGGTAAGCCAATGAATAAAAATGTATGTAACTAAGAATGAAATTGCTTATAAATTTAGAAAAAAAAAATTGTAAGATATTCCATTTATTATTATTGAATAACACCAATTCACCTTACACATAAGATTTACTATATACAGTTATTATACAAATTGTAAAACATAATCAACTATAATATATATCCCCTAGAAATATCTTAGAGATATTTCTAATTAGATGAAATCATTACAAATAAATTTATTATAAAATATATTATTATAAAATCATGATAGCAAGTTAAGGAATGAGAGATAAAACAAGAGAAATATTAAGAAAGAAAGAAGAATATAAATTTATTTATTTTTTCAATTATTTATAAGAAAGGAAATGCACTTAACTTTTTTCTTTCTTTCTTCCTCATCCTTTTCTTTTTTAAGATTTATTTATATTTTAATTATATTTTAAATTATCCCAGCCAAACTTTATTATTTTTGGTTATGCATCATTGTATTGAGTTTTCAATAATATGTCAATCGTGTAACTTTTCTAAAATAAAATTTCATTCTCATAATATAAATCTCTTTATGTTACAATAGAATGTATCATAGATTAATTACTAATGATTGCACCTTGATGTTAAATTTGTATGTCAAAGAGGTGTGGAAGGTCAATTAGAAGAAATTTTGGATTATATTTTTGCATTTGTGATGTACATAAATTCAATTAGGAGAAAGATACATAAAGGTGTGTGTGTGTGGGGGGGCGGGGGGGGGTAAAGAGATATTAAAAGATAATGTTATAAAGATATATGGATATATTGAAGAATAAATAAGGAGAGATAGAGATAGGGAGACATAGATATAGAGGTTTGATAAGAGGTATTGCAAGGAGAAGAGGGGAGGCGGGGGATCAATGGATGGAGAGAGGGAGACACATCTAAAGAGGTGAGAGATAAAGAGGTGAGAGATAAAGATAGTGGTAGAGATGAAAATAGAGCGAGAGAGGAAGAGGGGAAGAAATATATATAAATATGGAGAGGTAGAGGGAGAAATAAAGTTGTAGAGAGATTATCATGCTCATATTTTGATATGGACATGACATATGTACCACTAATTTTTTTTTCCAAACCAAACTATATTTAATGGTATGATTATCATAACATGGAACACAAAATTCATTTTTAACCAACAAGACTTAGCTGTTATTACATGATTCTAACAAGACAACCCCTTATGCTAGTTTTTCTATAACTAATTAATAAAATATTTTAACACTTGAAGTAATAATTACCTAAGAATTTATAATAACTCTTTGTAAATCAAACTAATCAGATCCTTAATATCATTCAATAAATAATATTTTTCACCTAACTCTTTGATCTTATTTAAATAAATAGTCCCTTATATTTTCATGGTTACAAAGAGGTAATGAAGAAGAACATAGAATTTGTCTTTAATAGAACTTTCATTTCAATTTTTAGTTCCTTGAAAATATTTACTTAAGAGAACTCAATTATCCCTTATCAAATTTACTTTATTAAATATTGTACTTTATTAAATATTTGTATTGGAATTAACTACTTAGAAAATAAAACCAATCTATTTATAATCCTTTAAATATAATTTTAATTATTTAGAGTGTAGAAGAAGTTGTTTTTGAAGAACACTTAAGTGAGGGTTCCTAGTCACATGAGACCTTACCAAGGAATAAGTCATTACTACAAGCCAAGTTAATTAAATTCCACATAAAATTAGTTTTTTAATGACATGTAAAACTTGTTAGAATAACAGAGAGAGGGGGGGAATTAGTTATCCAGTGTCCCAATACAAAATGTATAATCCAAAAACAAATACTTAAAACTTCTGATACTTGGTAACTTAAAATACTGTACTGTCTATGCTTTTACCAATTACCAATCTAAAACATATAGTAGTTACCAATCAAATCAAATATGTAACATGTAAATATGACATCAAAAAAACATCACAATCAACACATAACACAAGAGATTTAACATGGAAACCCTATGAAGGGAAAAACCACCTGGGACCGGAAACCCAAAAATATTCACTCTTCTGAAGTGAGGTTGGTGAAGACCCAACCCTGTTAAAGGTTACAAACACACTGTTAGGTGTGACCTTGTTAGAGGATTTTAGACCAACCGTTATCGTCCAACTAGCAGTCACTCTGGGGTTGATAGGATAACAATGTTCATTCTATGAATGATACATAAAAGACTTTCTTAGTCCACTTGATTAAGAGATTTGACTGTGTACAATGGTTAAAATGTAACAGTAGATGATCTGCCTTATTACAACTTCAATTGTAGATATACAAATCAATGTTAAGCTCATTCAATCCTCTAATCATTAAATCAATTCTGTTCCAATCAATGTTTAGTAACTTACTGTTGCTTGGTAATAGCTTCCCATTGCTCGGTAGAAACTCTGCAGTTCAGTTCTTACTAACCAGTATGATCAAGCATGCATGAAAACTTGTTCACACGAAAATTCTGTAGTCTCCTCCTTTTGGCATATATTTCACAATGAAATCTCCAGTCTCTTATATAGACAAGTAAATAATTTTCTTCTACTCCATCAGATTTTGCCATTTAATCATCATCATTGATTTTGCCTCTTAAACATACCTCAGCACTTTTGTTAATAACATGCTTGATTCTCATCCTTTAGATCTTTCCTGAATTTTGTTAGTCGTTGATCTATGTAACAAACATTATCTGTTACCTCAAAATCATACACTTTACAGCTCATCAATCTTGTCGGCTAAGCTAGTCATTTAGCTCCTCTGTTCTTCATGGTTAACAAAGAAATGCGTTGGTGAACACAAGCTCGGTATACACTACACTTCATTGGTGTATACTGAAATGCTTCATCAACCGACAACACTGCTTTGTGTCTTTCAGCTCTTTTCCTCATCATAGATAAATGAAACATAATCAAGTCAATATCATAAGGTCATAGACTCATCAACAAGTTACTCAATGTATTCTTTATCCTCATCTATCATATCTATCTTTCTCATGTAGATATTTCTGTACTTCATCTCTTTCACTCCTTGAATACAGATGTTTTGATATAGTAACTTACAAGATAAGTGTTGTCAAACTAGTTGACATCAATGACAACATAATACTAATTTAATCATATTACATATCAAATCAATCAACTTGATGATCTTAAATCACAGATTCTTCAATTAGGTTCTAAATCAGTTGTAGTTCATCAATCTCTCCCTTTTGCATTGATGGCAACTCAAGTGATATGAAATATACCATACACATACCAAACATGTATTCTACAACTCTGTGAATTGATTGTTGTACAAGCTCTCCCTAGCTTAATATGTTTAATCACTACGTTACTCAACATCATTAACAATGCAGCTTTGTCATTTTGCAAATATGATCTTTTCAGCTATCAGGTTCTTGCTTTTGTTCTCAGTAAATGATCTTCAATGTTTTTCCTTTCTTCTAGATTATCTCTCCCTCAAATAGTTCTCATTAGTGTATATTGTTTCATATTGTTTATCTCTCCCTTTGACAACAATGCCAAAGAAAAAAATAAACATACAACTCTGTAGTAGCCAGGTAACTCTATGTTTGTCCAATGCATTCTCTGTATCTCTATATACTGATATCCCAATCTATTTCAGTTCTCCAAACTTATCACAACCTTGAACATGATCCAAAGTGTGAACTACGCTACATCAACATGAATGATCTTCTAATAAGATTAGGTTGACGCAACAACCAAATCACATTAGTGACCGGTAGATAGGGGACGAACCCCTAGTCTAGTCCTTAAGTACTCAAATGTATCCTTCGGTAGAGCTTTTGTAAATATGTTTGCAAGTTGTTCTTTTGATGTAATAAATTCTAACTTAACTTGCTTCTCCTGTACTTGTTCTCTTAAGTAGTGATACTTAATTGATATATGCTTTGTATTAGAGTGCATCACTGGATTTTTTGAAATGTTTATTTCACTTGTGTTATCATAGTATATAATTATAATACCCTAAAATTGGCACCTAATAAATTCAATCAATTCTGGTGCATTTTTCATTAATTTTACATCTCCAAAGTCCTAGTTTCCTAGGCAAATTTCTCTCTCCTACCTGACTTAATTCAACTTGATGTCAGTTGCAAAGACCCTAAATTGCATTAATCAAATATTAAAATTAATTCCTAAAGTCTTCGACTTTTATTAGCTAAATTACCCCTATGATAAATTAATTTAATCCTAAAGTCCTAAGTACTTAGAATTAAATTAAACCCACCCCATTTGGCTAATATAAATGAAAATGAATTAATAATTACTTGTTATTTGAATGGACACTCATTTTTTAATTAACAATTCATAATATTCGAAAGGTCACCTTGTGTGGCATTTTCCATTCTTTTATTAAGTAATTTATGTATTTTTGTCTCAAATGGGAATGAAGGGTCAGGAGTTTCAAATCAAGAACCCCTTCATTCTCTTCCTGGGCTTTTCTATTTAATGAGCCTCATTTCTTCATTCAAAGGGAGCAATTTTTTTTAGAGTAATTGAACTATAGCATTTTTGTGTCTCAATTTCAAAGCTTTTAATTGCATTTTATTACAATTTTCATTTAGTTAATATTGCATATTCATATACTTAGTTTTACTTATTTGCTCATAGCTTAGTCTAATCTCATATTTCTTTCAAGTACTTTAGAATAATTTGCACTTCATATTTCTTTTCAAGCTATTCAGATTAATATCATATTTCTTTTAAAGCATCTTAGATTAAATTGCACTCATTCTAGTTTAATTCAATTTTTTCTTATCATCATAGCTTTTGAAAATCCTCTGTTGTAGAATCGGTCTTATGGTTGTTGGCTCTCCAATCTGAGAGTAATTAAACACCTCGTCTACATAGGAGGCAACAGGTCACTTCACGACGGATTTTAGATTGAGTAATTCATACTCTCTCTTGTAATTTGATCATGTGAGTAATGACCATGTTGCATGTGTAGTTGGATTTTAGGTCCACATTCCACCACATACATTTTGGCACCCACTGTGGGGTAGAAAGATCAATTTTTGGCCTCATTCTCAATTTTTTTCTGAAAAGAAATTTAAGCTATGTCGTGCGTCTGTACTGTCTATGTATGATTTCTCACACAAGAATCCAGAGCGTGTCGTGCAAATTTTTTCTCCCTGTAGCACTCTCTTGCGTGAGTTGATGCATTCTCACGTGGTACCCTATACTTTCTCACGTGCTATGGAGTACTTCCTCGTGCGAGATTTGGATACAGTGGTTTAACATTTTCAGTTTCTGTCTTTCTTGTTTTAGATTTCTGATAGTTTCCTATTTGTTGTTGTTTATTATTTCTCTATTATTTTCACAGCGTAATAGTTTTATGTAGGACATTTGACCAAGAACATAAAACATGCTAATGGTTTGATTACAGGATGATAGTCGAAGACTTTCTAAAATGTTGTGTTTGTTTCTTGCTTTCATTCACATATTCTAAATAGGGCTCCGTTAAAATTTCTTGAGGATTTTGATAGTGAGTAGGGAACTTAGCTCTTCATTACATGGAGGTGATGACCATGAATTAACCCAAAATCCTAATGATCTTACTAATATGACAAATTCTTGGGGAAGCGGAGAAAGGTAGTGAATCTTTATGCTTCTATTAGCTAGGGGATTATGCTCTTCTCTCTTTGAGAGAAACAGAAACCCAAAAGCTTGTAGTTGTGGTGGAGTGAAGCTAAGTCGGTGATGAACCTTCTTGATGTGTTTGGGTGAAGTGATGAGGTAGAGAAGTATGCTCTTCTCTCTTTGAGAGAAATAGAAAAAAAAACCCTCGGATCTAAACCAAGTTGTGTCACCTTTAGAGGGCCTGCCAGAAGTTGAACCTCCGGCAACAAGCAAAGTGAGTACGCACCTATCATCGGTGATTCCATCTCACTCTAATAAAGAATGTTTTGTTGATTCTAAAGACTCCAAAACCATGTTAGCTTCCTTCTCAAGACTTTGACTATCATCTTGAGAAGGCTCCATCTGTTATACTAAGTGGTGCTGCTCCTAGCCCTGCTTGCAGGGGTGTATGGCTTTTGGGTATTGGTGTGGCTGTGAGGCCTCAACCCTATATCGGGGGCACCGAAGGTTAGCATGAATGGAAGCCTATTAAAAACTTTCCTTAGCTAGTGGCCTACCCGGTTCACCTCTGAAAGGAGTCATAATCTTTGCATAGGGAGGGGGAAGCATCTCTCCCATAGATTCCCATCATAGGCATACACCTAGATGCTTGAAGGTGGTTGTGACACTGGCCCCTGCTAAAAGGGTAACCTTTGAATGTACACTATCGAGTCCTTGGAAACATCAAAAACATGGGCGCCCTCTAGGGGGTGACATAGTTGTGTGAGGTGCACATATGCGCATAAGAAATGCTATCAAGTTGCTTTGTCCTTGATAGGTTTGATAACGACTACTTCTTGTATCACAACTGCTTGATTTGAACCTTTGTGTCTTTAAATGAATGCTTGAAATCCTGAAATGAGATTGTTGATTAAACTTCTCTTCAAACCTGTTAGGAAACTGGATTTTCTGTCAAACATCAATTCAGGCTGTACCTCAAAATTCAACTTTAACCTCGAAAACTATGTCAGATTGTCAAAGTTTGCACTTTTCCTGCGTGAAGTTTCACTCTTCAGAACACTCTCTCGCATGAGACTTTGTTCTCTTGCACGAAGGTTGGTGTTCTCTCACGCAGCCCGGTACTCTCTCACATAAGATTGTAGCCCAGTTTTCAAAATAGAGACCTATTTGCCATTGACTATTTGACTTTTTATTTGATTTGCTTTTTGTCTAAGGTCTATTTTTCTACTTTCCTATCGTTCACTATAAAAAACTAGTTGTTTTGAGTTAGGAATCGATCAATCTTTTCTTTGACTCATGTTGGCTCTCATTGGTTTACCTTATCTCTTTATGCCTTTTGTATCTCATGTTATGATTTTCACACACACAATGATAGTCTTATCTCAATTGTTCTAGCCACCTCTTTTGACAATTCATATCAAGTCCATCTCGCATCTTGGCTATTCTAGCCTTTATGTCCTTTGTGTTGTTCTTAGAGACCGAGTCTAGCATTATCCTGAGTCTTCTCTCATTTCATCTTTTTCTATGACTGTCATGACTAGAAGTGGCAAGACTTATCCCATTCAGAATCCTGATCAAGGTAGAAGAAAACCTCCTAATCAAGAAATAGATCCTCTTGAATCTATTGTGAAATTCAAACTTTGTGAGATATCTTCAATTTCCTCATTGAATACTTCGAAAGATAGTCCATCTCAACCATCACCTCCGGTGTTTCAAGAGTGTTTTAATCCATTGTTTGAAGCACAACCTAGTTTCTCATTTCAAGACCATGACAACTCATTCTTCCAAGAGAACTCATTGTTTCACAACTTTGGAATACCTCTTCCTCAGACTAATCCTATTATCGTACCTATTGATTCTGCTGACAATAGTCCTATCATTGAACCTAGTGATACTGTTGACGATATCTTCTCGCCTGAATTTGTTAAATCTTTTGATCTTGTTCATTCACTAAAGGTTACCATGGCTACACCCTTTCGGCACTAGACATATCATTTCACTAAGAATTTGTGTACTGCACAAGCCTACAACAAGATGGGAGATCCATTTGATTTCCAACAGGGCAAGTACAGTCAAACCTTTGATCAATCTCAAAACAATCAATATCATGGTCAATCTTCTAATGACCCACGTCATGCTCAACCTCGGAATGAGCAACCTCATGGTCAATCTCAACATGACCAAAATCAGTCCCACAATGATTATCAATCTTGAAGCAAACCTCAAGGTGATCGACAACCTGCCTATTTCTATCGTCCTCCTCCATTCGATCAAAACCAAGATGATCAACAACAAGATCAGATTTTGAGTATTTATGAGATCCTTGGGAATGAAAATGAAGTGATAACTCAATAGGATATAGACACTGCCAAAGCTTATAAGGGTCTTATTAAAATTATGGAGATCCTTCTCCTAGAGGAGAAAGAAAAGTACTTCCTTGAGGTAGCTAAATAGGGGGCCAAGTTACCCTGAGACTATCAAGTTGAAACACTCATAGCTAAGGAAGAAGAAACTGAGACCACAAAGTTGCAAAAGATGGTCTGAGAAATGCAAGATCAGATTAGTTAATGTAAGAATTTGCCTAAGGCAAAGAATAAATGGCAAGATCTAGAAGCTCGAGAGATAGCACAAGAGGGATAGGCAAAATGATCAAATAATTGATTATAGCCAATTGAATTGATTACAAAGTAGGAGTGCCTGAATATATAGGCAATGCAATAAGACTACATGATAAGGAAATGATAAGATATCACCCACACTAGCTGGAATCACATGTCCACCAAAGGTGGATCATCCTCCATTGTACATCAAAGTATGTGAAACATGTGCAACAATGAGAGGATGATAATGTGATAAGAGCACTAAAGGTGGATCTCACACACAAAGAGGTATGTGATGACAACTATCACACCTAAAGTGGAAATTCTCCTAACCATGTGCTAAAATGAAATGCAAACTCCTAGGTGTCACAATGACAACTAATATGCAAATGTATTATCCTAAGTAAACTTAAGTAAAGTGTAATTAGTGAATATTTAATTACACCGACACCCTCCCTTAAGTGCAACTTAGGGGAATGCACTTAAGCTTACAATGAAAGATGGGTCCCAACTACTAGGCCATGTTAGGTACCCATGTACAAAATGCAAGAACAATGAAATCTCTCATAAAGTGGAGAAAGAGGAAAAACCTCAAGGGAAAAACCCTCCCCCAAAAAGAGAGATGAATACAAGATGCATGCATGGATGGAGTAATCAAGACCCCCCAATTATGACATAAATCATGCATATACAATAAAAAATCCCCCCAAAGGAAGGAAACAAGGAGACATGATATCCCCCCTATAATGAGTAATCTCCTCCAAGGATGGTAAGTGCTTGAAGAAAAAACATAGTCCAATGCCTACAAACAACATTTCTCCTCTTAGGAAGAAGATACACCAAGTATAGATGTAAGAAGGCTTCCCACTGTGGATAGGAAGTAGGAAGGGGAATCCAAATGAAGTATGATGTCTCTGAAGTATGCCCAAGTGTCACCATGTCCTTGGTTGATGAAGATGCCACAAACCAATCAGGAGAAAGCCCAATAGAAGAAGGTGACAAACAAGGAACCAATGATAACTGATCCAAGTAAGAATTTGGATCAAACTCCAAAGACAAAGATGCCTCCTCAAATGAAGTAGGAAGTGAAGCAAGAAAGCCCCCCCTCAATGTAGAATTTGCAACCATGATAGATGCACCTGGATCAATATAGAATTGCACCAAGAAAACTGAATGATGTTCCTCCCCTTAGGAAGAAACAAGTCCATAGGTGGATCAATGAATCCTCCCCAATCTCTAGGAAGAATACTCAAAATGTATGATGTCTTAGGAAACTGAATAGGAATCTTCAACACATGAGTATGATCAAACTAAACGATGCAATGTGACATCTCAAGTGAAGTTTGAGACTCATGAAAACCAATCTCTAAAGACTCAAATGTCTTCTTTAAAGTTAGAGAGACCTCCTCCAAATTTTGTATCAAAGGATCCACAATCATGTCAATCGCAAAAGAAGGATCAAGTGGAGAATAAAGATGAGGGTCAACATACTCCCTCAAAACAACTGAAGAAGGATCACCTTCAACAAAGAGAAGATGAATATCATCAATGAAGTTCTCCAAATCTGAAGTTTAGGACTCTACAAACAAACCTCCAATGTCTATCAAGTAGTCATCCCATGGAACCAATTTTGGAAGACAATAAAGATCCTACTGCACTGAAGCACCTAAACCCATGGCTATGTGAATGCAAGCATCATTAGGAGCAAGAGTAGAAGTAGTCTCAATAGGAGGAGGAGTTGTAACTGGAGGTTCTGGACCTTTTGGAAGTGGAGGAATATATGGATCTCCATACATTTCCCAAAGAAAAGTCCAAAGATCAAGAATATTTTCTATCTCATCATCATAGTCATCAAGGGAATCCATAACATCCATATCCATATTCCAATAGATAACCTTAATAACTTCTGAGTAAGAGTCCCAATCGAAAGAAGGACTTTTAGGTCTCAACTCATACAAATAGGGAAATAGGTTATGCTCACTAAGATGAGTAAGAACCAATTCACTCCATTGCTTATAATTTCCTCTTGTCAACTTAATTAAACCATCCATGATATACTTCTCACATGAAATAATGAGACCAAAAAATCAATGCACCCCCCAAAATGCAATGAGCCAAAGAATCCCCCCAAAATAGATGATTTTGGCACTTTATATATAGTGCATGTACAATTGCCACTTGCCAAAATGGACCAAAGTGGACTTCTGATTTTGATGATTACAACAGAAAATATGAAGCTATGGTAGACTCATACAATTAAGACACAACACCACTCAAGGATCCAATAAATTACAAGTGCCAAAAATAGGCCAAAATAGACCAAATTCTAAAAGTACTATGTCTACTCATAATTTTTCCAAACCGATACCAGATCTAGAAAGTAGACAAAAAATCATGAACTTTCAAAAAAAATAGCACTTGAAAATGTGTCCATATGAGCCCAAGCGAAGCCTCTAAAGTTGTAAAAATTAGGATTTGTGATTTTTAGAAAATATGAGAAATAGAGATCAAAAATCACCTACACCATTGTGTAGATTGTGAAATTATACCCAAAAAAAAAAAAAAATTCTCGAAAAAAGGAGTCCGGATGATTGAGATATCGTTGTTTGAAAATCGCCTCTGAAATTATTTTTTCTAAATAGCCACTGCCGAACCTTGAAAATTCAAATGGCTCTAGATTTGGCTTCAGATGTCTGATTTGGATGAAACAAAATTTGATTTAGGGGCATTTGGACCTCAATGTGATGCCAACCTCTGATTTGCACTAGCAAGCTCCAACTTTGACCTGTAATAAAAATATCTCAAAATAGGCTATGTAATGAAACTCCTATGGCTATGATACCATGTAAGAATTTTGATATCGCTTTGATACCATGTAAGAATTTGCCTAAGGAAAAGAATAAATGCCAAATCTAGAAGCTCAAGAGATAGCATAAGAGAGATAGGAAAAATGATCAAATAATTGATTATGCCAATTGAATTGATTACAAAGTAGGAGTGCTTGAATATATAGGCGATGCAATAAGACTACATGATAAGGAAATGATAAGATATCACCCACACTAGGTGGAATCACATGTCCACCAAAGGTGGATCATCCTACATTGTACATCAAAGTATGTGAAACATGTGCAACAATGAGAGGACGATAATGTGATAAGAGCACTAAAGGTGGATCTCACACACAAAGAGGTATGTGATGACAACTATCACACCTAAAGTGGAAATTCTCCTAACCATGTGCTAAAATGAAATGCAAACTCCTAGGTATCACAATGACAACTAATATGAAAATGCATTATCCTAAGTAAACTTAAATAAAGTGTAATTAGTGAATATTTAATTACACCAACAGTCAACTTGCGAGGAATAAAGACAAACCTGCTCAACAATTTACGATGGAAAGTATTTGTCCTTTCCCTTTTGACAGAAGTCTTCATATGCCACCTTTTCCTAGAGGTGTAGAACTCCCTAAATATGCCAAATACTTGGGTGCAACTGATCCCCAAGATCACTTAAGGGAGTTTGGTGCATTGTCTATGGAATTCATGCACGATCAGACATATCTTACGCACTTATTTCCTCATAGTTTGGGTGGACCAGCTATGGAATGGTTCTCTAGATTGCCTACTGGTATTAAAAATTTTGATGAAATGGATAATCTTTTTCTCTAGCACTACTCACATAATATTCAACATCTGATCAACATCCGGGATCTTTGCAACTTAAAATAGTGACAAGGAGAATCTTTCCTAACATTCCTCCAAAGGTGGAGACTCAATAAGCTACCAGAGTATGAGAGACTCAATATTTTCTTGGACAATCTTGTCCCAGACTTCAGATACCAAGTACAATTGCAAGGTCCTCTTACTTTTGATAGTATGATCAAACAAGCAGTGCAGATAGAGACCTTTATGATCAAGAAGGGAGAATTAAGTTTGAATAAGGACAATAAACAAGGATTCTCCACAAACAAGGATAAAGGAAAGACTACCAATAAGAATAGAGATACAGTAAATGATGGAGTGGTGGATAATGTTACTGTGAAGCCTTCAAAGCCTACTTTTAATCTTACTTCCAATATGCAAGTGGCTAAGGCTGTCGAAAAGACTACAATGGATAATCAACAAACTTCACGATTTGCTAGGAACAAACCTTGGGCCTCTCAACCCAAGCGTGATTTCACCTCTTTGGGAGAGCCTCTTGATGTGGTGTATAAAACTCTTATAGAGAATCAGGTTCTTACTCCTTTAGAAAAGCGTACTTATGACCCACAACCATGACCTCATTGGTGGAATGATAATGCTTACTGTGACTATCACCAAAACATTGGTCATAAGACTTCTACTTGTCTCCAACTGAAGCATAAAGTTCAAGATCTCATTGACAATGGTGAAATCCTTATGGAGAACCATAATAAGAATTCCAACCACCAAGATTTTAAGGATCCCTTCCCTCATGAGAAGGGTGAGTCTTCAAACGCCAAGAATACCAATGCTAAAGTCAATTACACGTACACTAATAATGACAATGTTATTGGTATGATCGAACCTATCAAGATAGAGTATTGTGACATGATCACTTCTAAAGGGAGTGACGATGCTCCCAAATCTAAGACTCCTTTTATCTTGTGTAGTTCTATGTCTCGTTCATATGAATCTAAACAATCTCAAGACTATGCTAATGTTGTCACTCGATCACGAGGAAGAGTTGTTTTGAAAGGTCCCGATGCTTCCATGTCCACTCCAAAGAAAATTGTAGATAAGAGACCTGATACTCTTGCATCCGCTCCAAAGCAAATTGCAGATAAGACTTTTGTTGGCCCCGCCAAAAAAAACACAAAATCTTTTCCTACAGCTAGCTCAACTAGTTATAGCATCTTAGATCAACTCCAGCAAACCAATGCTCAGATTACCATTTTTGAGTTGTTGAAGATCTCGCCTGCTCACAGGCAAATTTTGGATAAGGCCCTTGCTGAGGCAAATGTTCCCAAGGATCTCGATCTCAACCAGTTCTAATCTATGGTGGGTCATTTGACTTTTCCTCACTATCTATCCTTCTCTGAAGAAGATGATCACTCTTTGAGTCACCCGCATAATGCTCCCTTGCATATAGAGGTCATGATAGGTCCTAAGTGCGTCCACTGAGTGCTCATAGACAATGGTGCTAGTCTTAATATCTATTCTACTAAACTGCTCACTCAACTAGGTTATGATGAGAATTGTATAGACCCTCACAAAAAGATTACCATCAAAGGTTATGATGAGGAAGAATGCAAGTCCCAAGGCTTAGTTGTGCTACCTATCTGCGTAGGTCCTATTGAGAGAGATGTTACTTTCCAAGTGCTTGATATTTCTCTTGCCTAGAATATCTTGTTGGTTAGGCCTTGGATTCATGAGATGCTAGCTATTCCATCCATTTATCATCATTGCATTAAGTTCCCATTCCATGGGGCAGAAGTCACTGTACCTACAAATACCAATTTCTCTTGCAACACTCTTGTGCAAACCGTAGATAGCTTTGTTCTAGCAAATAGAGAATCCACTGAGTTTTATGATGCTAAGCTGAAAGAAATGGAACAAAATTTGAGACTTAAGGATATAGGCATGGGAGAATACTGAATGGAACCTGTGCTATCACTAGCTACTCTACCTCTGTCTCCACACTCTTATGGGAGACCTTTTGAGGACAACAAACTTTCTAATGCTCCTCCTGAAATAGTTTATGATGGTGCCTTTGTAAGGGCCTCTACGCCTTTAGAAGATGAGGATGAAGAGAGAGCTATCAAAGCATGAATCTATAAAGGAAAAGAAATAGCTCAAACAACCACTCCATCCCCAGATTTAGAGCAAGAACCATATAGTGAATCCTTCAGATCATGAAGCACTTTGGTTATAAGGGGAGTGGTCCTATAGGGAAAAATGATAATGGCTTACTAAAACCCATTGAAGCTACAGGCCGCCACACAAAAGATACTAGTGGCTTAGGCTTTAAAAAGACTCCCTTTCATTTGGGGAACAAGAAATTTGTGTCAGCTCTTGAGCCTGAACCTAAACTTGAACAAGAAATTGAAGATGCCACTCTAGAAGTGAATCCAGAGGACAACTCTGATGAAGATACATTTCCATATCCTATTCCTCCGGATCTTATAGCATTCTTTGCTGAACCTAATGAGCCTATCACACCTGTTCATATAATAGAGACAGATACTGATACTAATAATGATTCTGATAAAACTTCTTCAATGTATCAATTCACATATAAGGAATGGAAAGAAACACTAAATGATGATCCTAATTTTCAAGGTGAACGATATAGGCCACCCCATTTTCAAAAGTACTTTGAACAAGAACAACTTTAGCAAGCTATTAATGCCACAAGGGATAATAATGAGTCTGATGATGCTGCTAATGAAATTCCCACATCAAGTACTGACTCACATGAATATGAGTTTGACTATTTTTCTGATGATACTTATGATGTAGACATAGATACTGTTCACGTGTATGAAAGACTCCTCAAAGTAGGTGAAGGGTCTAGCGCTAGGCCGCATGAATTAGACACCACTAATGTTAACATGTCCTCTACTTCTGACGTAAGGTCTTATAGGGATTCAAACACTCCTTTGGATGAGATCGCTCTACATCTTGACTTGCTCGTCAGTGCTTTTGAGGGTCATACCATGAACACAGTTGAACCAGTCACTACTTCCCTTTCACTCCGTCGTCCTAATCTAATAAACTGGAACTCCCCTTTCGAATCCAATGAAGTCCTAACATTCCAGAATGATTATGATCTAGCCTGTTACCTCCATGCTATCAAACCTATGATGTCCTCCACCAGTGAAAATAGTGTCAACATGACAAAGGTGAATATCAAGTATCTCAGTCAAAAAGAAGAAAAAATAGATGCTCTGATGGTGAAAACCACTTTGTGGAAGTATCAGAGCCAAAAATAGTAAAAATAAAAGATGTATCAGAGGGTGAAAACCTCTCTGAGGCACCCAAGGATGAGATACTTGATACACTTCTGAGCCACTTTCAAGAGAGGTCATCAGTATTGATTGAGCCGACATAGCCCGTCAATTTGGGTACAGAGGCTACTCCATAGATTATTCATCTAGCATAATCATTGTCTACTAAAGAAAAAGAAGAGTTCACGAGCTTCTTTCAGAGTAAGAAAATAAACTTTGCATGGACCTACTCTGAATGCCTGGATTAGACCCTAATCTAATCATGCATCATTTGTCCATTGCACCAAGTATCAAACCTGTTAAACAGAAGTTGCGAAAGATGCATCCACACGTAGCACTTTTGGTTAAAGAAGAGCTAGAAAAACTTCTTAAGGTTGGTTACATAAGAACTATTGATTATGCAGAATGGATTTCAAACATTGTTCTAGTCACTAAACATGATAAATCCATTCGTGTGTGTATAGATTTCAAAGATCTCAATAAGGCATGTCTAAAAGATGACTTCCCACTGCCTAATATTGATATGATAGTTGACATGATAGCAGGATATGAGATGCATTCCTTGATGGATGGCTTTTCTAGCTATAATCAAATAAAAATTGTGCCAAAAGATCAACAAAAGACCACTTTTACATGTGCCTAGGGCACCTTTTGCTAGAATGTCATGCCTTTTGGGCTTAAGAATGCTAGAGCAACATACCAGAGAGTTGTTACTACTATCTTCCATGATATGATGTATAAAATGATGGAGGATTATGTGGATGATACTTTAGCCAAAAGCATGAAGTGAAGAACTCACCTCATAGACTTGAGTCCCATCCTTGACCACATGGAACAATTCAGTCTCAGGCTTAATCCAAAGAAATGTGCTTTTGGTGTTACTTCTGCGAAACTCTTGGGTTATATCATTTTAGCTAAAGGCATAGAAGTTGATCCTGTAAAGGTGCAAGCTATTATGAACATGCCTCCACCCAAGAATATTAGTCAAATGAGAGGATTACAAGGAAGGCTACAATCTATCTAGCATTTTATTTCACAGTTGGATGACAAGTCACAACCATTTACTAAAACTTTGCATAAGAATGTGACCTATGAATGGAATGAGGAATGTGACAAGGGACTTACTCAAATAAAAAAATATCTTGCTAATCCACCTATAATGATGCCTCCTATTCATGGGAAGCCACTTATACTATACATCTCAACAACAAACACATCCTTGGGTGCTCTCCTACCTCAAGAAGATTAGAACAATAAAGAGAGAGCCATATACCATATCAACAAAACATTGGTTTCCTATGAAATGAATTACTCTATCATTGAGAAGGCTTGTTTAGCAGTCGTATTTGCTTCTTAGAAGTTGTGGCATTATATGCTAGCTCATACCACAAGGATTATTGCAAAAATTGATCCACTGAAGTACTTATTAAGCAAGGCTTCCCTCATGGGTAGAGTAGCGAAAAGGGTAATGATACTTAGTGAATTTGACATTGAGTATGTGGAAAGAAAATCTATTAAGGGACAAGCAATTGCTGATCAGCTGGCTGAAGCTCCTTTGAAAGATCATCAGCCTTTGAGAATTGAATTCCCAGATGAATCCATTATGCTTCTCACACATCAATCTTGGAGCATGTTCTTTGATGGGTCATTCACTCAGCAAGGATCCGGTGTAGGCATTCTGTTTGTTACACCTCAAAGATACTCATTGCCAAAAGCATATAAAATGTTGTTTCCCTACACAAACAACATAGTTGAATATGAAGCTCTCATTAATGGAATGAAGATAGCCCGTGAATGGCGTGTGGATGAGCTCAAGGTCTTTGGAGACTCGCAGTTAATCATCAATCAAGTCAATGATGTCTACCAAACTAAAGATGACAAGCTAATACCTTACAAAAGAATGGTGGATGATCTCAAATAGTACTTTGCACACATTTCTTTTCAGTAGATTCCAAGGGTGGACAATAAAGCAGCTGATGCTATGGCCACTCTTGCTTCAGTGTTACAAATGGCAAAAAATGACTTCAGACATGAGTTCCTGGTGGAGGCATTACACTACCCTACCTATGATATTCTTGAATCTAGGATGATCTGTTTAGTTATTGGATATGATTCATCCCACTACCACCATATCTTTTCCTACCTTCGTGACCAGATCATTCTTGACACCTATACCCAGAATGAAAAGTGTCACCTAATTCGTACTGCTTCATGGTATGTCCTCATAGAAAATGACTTGTATAGATGGGGTCTAGACAGTACCCTCCTTAGGTGCTTAGAACCTGATGAGTCCAAACATGCGCTAGCTAAGGTACACGAAGGTATATGTGGGTCTCATTCTAGTCATCTAACGTTAGCCTAGAAACTTATTAGAGTTGGTTATTACTGGCTGAACATGGAAAAAGAAGCTATTCACTATGCCAAGACTTGCAAGCAATGCCAATTTCATGGGAATCTGATTCATGCTCCTGCTAATGAGCTTAGTCCTCTCATCAGTTTCTAGCCATTTCAGCAATGGGCCTTCAACTTGGTTAGTCAGATACATCCTTCATCTTCAAGAGGGCACAAGTTTATCATTATAACTACTGATTACTTTACCAAGTGGGTTGAGGCAGTGCCTCTAGCTGTAGCTGATGGCAAGACCATTGCTATGTTCATACTGAACTATATCATTTGCAGATATGGTATATCCTCATCTATTCTCACTAACAATGGGGGACAATTCAAAAATAAGGACCTAACAGACTTATGCACTAAATTCAAAATTATTTAGCATTGGTCATCCATCTATTATCCTCAAGGTAATGGACAAGCAGAGGCTTCTAATAAGATAATTCTGAAAATCTTGCAATGAATAGTTCATAAATTTGGTAGAGATTGGAATCTCTAGATTAATCCGACTTTGTGGGCCTACAGAATAAGTATTCAAACACCAATGGGGGCCACTTCCTTTGCCTTGGTTTATGGAGCAGAGGCAGTATTACCTATTGAGGTCAAGATTCTGACATTGCAAATCTCTCTGAAGGGCCTCATCACTGATGAAGAAAATAGAATATCCCAGCTTCAAGAGCTCAAGTTACTTGATGAACGTCAGAAGGTGGCGTTCGATCATCTAAGAGCATACCAAAAGAGGATGTCTAAAGCTTACAATAATAAATTCAGACAAAGAGAATTCCAAGTGGGTGATCTCATCCTGAGAGAGAATCCCAAAAATCAGCAGCAGCAAGTCCAGAAAGGGAAATTTGAACCAAACTGGCTTGGTCCGTATGTCATTACTGCAGCGTTTGGGTTTGGCACTTATCGACTCTCCACCACTGAAGGAGAGAAACTCAAAGAGCCTATCAATGCTCTTCATCTGAAGAAGTTCTACAGTTGAGACATTCTTGGCATGCTCATGTACATATTTATTGGTCTTGAAAAAAATCCAAAAAAATGATATATTGCAGAAATCCTAAAAATTGCAAAATGTCCTGAAAAAATGATCATCTTAGTGAAAACTTGGTAAACAGGCACTTTGATGTATCTATTATCTTGGCGAAAACCTGGTAAACAGGCACCTTGATAATAATAAAAAATATAGAAAATTGAAAAAATACAAAAAAAATCAAAAGATCAAAAATACAAAAAAAATGAAATATTCAAAAAATACAAAAAAATTTAAAAAAAAGAGAAAAGTACAAAAAAAAATTTGAAAAAGAAGAAAATGTACCATTGATGAAAACCTGGTAAACAGGCATCATGGTAGCAAAAATAGAATCTCTGCTCAGATGGTGAAAACCTAGTAAACAGGTGCCTCTTGTTTCCTGAAGCTACATCTCATCTCAATGTCACTTGGCTTTTAATTTCCTGCTTTAGTTCGCTTTCCCTCTATCCTGCTTTAGTTTGTCTCCTGCTTTTAGCTCGTTTCCTGCTTTAGTTTGCCAGCTCATGCTCTTGCCTTTAGTTGTCTTCGAGATTTTCCTCGACTCTTCATGGATTGGAACTGGCTCACACTTGGGGGCATCTTCTTGGTCTAGCAGGCATTGTCCTTTCACTTTTGAAAGTTCTGTTCATGCATCAGTCACTAGTAATTCTCACTGCATTTGCCTACTCATGCCTAGCTACTTTTGAGATTTCTCTCCTTGAGAATCTCTCATGTATCGGTCGCTAGTGGTTCTCACTGTGCCTGCCTACTGATACTTATCTCTCATTCAAACCTCTCTCTTTTGGGATCTCTTCCTTACATCAGTCACCAATGGTCCTCACTGCGTTTGCCTACTGATGTTTCGCTCATGTTTTATTCTCTCTTTCGAGAATCTTC
Source organism: Chamaecyparis obtusa (assembly GCA_027943335.1). NCBI lineage: Eukaryota > Viridiplantae > Streptophyta > Pinopsida > Cupressales > Cupressaceae > Chamaecyparis > Chamaecyparis obtusa. The sequence continues at coordinate 939,020 of BSBK01004969.1, read as the reverse complement.
CTTGTATCGGTAACTAGTGGTTCTCACTGTGTTCGCCTATTGATACTTGGTTCACGCTTTGATATCTTCTTGAGACTTTGTGTCTCCTGACAATCACTAGTGGTTCTCACTACGTCTGTCTGCTGTCGCTATCTTGTCGAGACTTTGAATGTTGTTTGCATTTGATTCGACTTCAATCCGCTTAAACACAAATGCAAACTGAAACTAAAAACTAATCTTGTGTTCCTCTAAATCATCTGAGCTTTTCCTTTGCTTGTTTGTTTATTTTCTTTATCATTTCTTCTCGAGCAAATCTAAGACATCTTTCTTGACTGAGAAACACAAAGACTAGGGGCATGATCTTTCCTTTTCTTTCTGTTTGTTGGTTTAATTCCAATGATCCAAAGAATCTATCTAAGAGGGGTGTCTATCTATAAGAGCCTTCATCTCATATTGGATGGCCATGCATACCTTGACTCCTTTTATATGGATGCTTTGGTGAGGTTGGTTCTTCTCCTTGTTTGTTTTGAGTGACTTCTTTCTGCTACATGTAAAATTGCTAACACTCATCCTACTAAGTGAACGCAAGGGTCACTGCGAGCACTCTTTGGCAAAAGAAGGAACTCTCATGTGTCTGGTGTGTTTGTTTGCAAGCAACATTCAGGTCATTCTAGCAATTGTGCTTTGATGCTTATGTTAACTTGCTAAATCAAAAGGAATAGGTGTTCAGGTCATTCTGGCTTCTTGTGCCTTAATGCTTACACCTCATTTTGACAAATCTAAGACTTATGTCATATTCATATTCTCATAATTGCAATGTTAGTGAGGATTGTATGACATCTTGTGATCATCCCTTGCTTAAATGAACTCGATGATGATAAATATGGTGAGTCCAACAACCAAGTCCTAGGGCTTGCATTTTCATTCTAGGCTTGCATTTAGCATAGGCTTGCATGTTCATGCTAAGCTTGGATTTGAGATGATATCTTGTGAATCTCTTGATTGCTTTCTGTTCATCAAAGGTTCTCATCTTTTGTCCCGATTTCATCTTGGCTACAAAAGTGTTCGATCCTTGCTCTTGATCTTCGGCACATAATCTCTTTGATTAGTACCTATCATATATTGTGACAATCCTGCATGAGATGATTAGTACCATATACATTACATATTCATTGCATTTTCATTTCATTTCCATTTGCATCCATAAATTAATTTGCATCTACATATACATGTGCATCCATTATGAGCATAAATCAAATCATACATTACACATATGCATGCATTCTATCCATCTATCACTGCATTTCACATTGCATCATCATAAAAATAAACCATGTGCATATTCATATTCATAAAATAAAGCATGTGCATTTCATACGTTTCTATCCATACATCTAAGCATATAAAAACATCTCATAAACATCAATATCAAAGCAATATAACAACAAGTACAATGATATCAAACTGTCGATCTCATATATATATCTTGAATAGTGTCATGTACAAAAGAGAAGGTGCTACTCAAGCACAATATCAAAAATGGGCTACGATGTACAAGTATATCAAAAGTGCTAACTAGGTCTCACACCATCTAGAGGAGGTGGTGGCAATGGTCTCTGGGGAAGGGGCATCAGCCGTTGTGGAGGTGCCTATTGAGGAGGTGCCTGTGGTGCCTATGGTACCTGCTATGGTGGGGCCTGTGGTGGTACTGGTGGAGGTGCCTGCGGAGCTCCAGCATAATCAACAAAGGGTGGTACCTGCTTCAACAGATCTAGATCGACCCCGCAGTAAGCTGCATAGTAGTAAGCTACCCAAGCAGCCTCATATCTAGTCTCAATCCTCAATTGTGCTAGCTCCTCCTGTAGGTGCCTGATCTCAGCATCCCTGTCAGCTACTTGGGTCTCCTCCCTGATGACTCAAGTGTGGTAGTTATCATGCTCTCACTAGACCTGTTGTACCCTCTCACGACTCTTCCTAAGAGCCTCATGTAGTTGTGATGTACTTACTCCTATTGGAATGCCATGCATGATAGTATCATCATCTGGTGGTGCCTGCTATGACGTATCACCTCTCTGCTACCTGGTGGACCTCTACTGGGCCCCACTACTCCCAGCTCCTGCATCTAAGCCCATCATCCTAGTAGGGATGCTAATCTATCCTACTCGGGGTCCCAACACTCTCTCTGCTGCTATCCCTGTTGTGTAGCCTGCTGAACTAGTGGCTATTGGGCTAGTGCTAGGCTGGTGGCTACTGATTTGGTGCCTATTGCTGCTATGTAGGCTACTACTGTACCCCTATACCAAGAGGATCTGTGAACTTCTGATGAGGATGTACAATCAATTGATCCCTATATGCAGGTGTCACCCCTGCATTTAATCCCATTGCACTACTGGAATGCGTGCCTCTATAGCACACCACCTTGGATCTAATCTAGCATGCCACCCCTTCTTCTCCTCATCAGAGAAGCAGGCATAGGGGTAGTACTTCTGTGATATGTCCTACTGCCTTCCAAACTAGCGCAAGATGCGTGTAACAAGGAATCTCTTGATGATGGTGACACTATGTCCAATCAATGGATGAGATACAAACATATGCAAAATCTCTCTTCGAGCATCATCCCATGGCTCAGTAGCCACCCAAGGTCTCCATACTATAGCTGCCATGTCATCCAGCTGTCCTCTCTACTACTCTTTCTTACCCAGTAGAGGCTGGGTCATCAGACCTATGTACCTATAAATATATGGCTCAAGCTACTATCGTGTGTCATGGAAGATAGGCCTGCAAATGGGGAGATGCTCCCAGGCCCAGATCTATAAGACGAAGACACCTACCACCATCATCCTTGCACTGCGATATACTATCCCATGCATCTCATGATAAATGTGGGCTAGCATGCACTCGCCCCATCTGAACCTGATGGTAGGCCTCTCCACCATCCTTCACAGCATCGTGCCCCAACCGCACTCTAGACCATGCTGACCTCGATCTGGAACAAGGTAGCAGCTTAGAAACATAGCAAAAATAATGGAAAATGGATGAGCACTGTTGTGCCTATTGATCAAATCATCCCAGGAGATGGCCCGACCCATCACTAGATCATCTCTGAAGATCATCCTCAAGGCTACTATACCCTACCACGGTTGTGTCTCATACTCCACTCGAGCACCATGGACTGGTATCCACAGAATCTTGTATACATCCTCGTGAGTCACTATCATCTCCCCCATCAAAAAGTGAAAAGTGTTTGTCTCCGAATGGAAACGCTCTATCAATGCACCAAGAAGATCGTGATTTACCTAAATGTTGGGTAAATCATGCAAGAATCCCAAATTGAGTCCCTCAATGTGAGCACTCTCTACATCTATTAGTCTCTACACTAGGGTGGTAATCACGGGATGATGCATCCTGAAGGCAACATCGGGGAAGTTAACCTGCAAAGCAAGTGACAACACTGGATCAATATCTCGATATGATGGTTTTCAACACAATGACAACAAATGCAACAAGACATCTATCATAGACATGGCTCTTAGATGCTATGCTTGGCTGATTTCATGCAAATTTGACAAATTTTAGCAAAAGACTTCAAAATTTGTAGCAGATTTTCACACGAGGAAACTATTTTCTCACGCGAGACAGGACTTGACCTTGCGTGAACTACTACAATCTCACGCGGGACCACCTTTCAGCTTGTGCGAGCTTCCAAAAAGAGCCCACGTGAAGAAGACCTAACTGGCACAAGGAAACTACTTCCTCGCATGAAGGGAGACCTAGGCCGACGCGAGGAATCTACTTCCTCGCCCGAGATTGGAAGAACATGACCTAAAAGTTGTGAAATCTACCCTAACTTGACCTAAAAAATGATACAAATTAAAATGCAAGGATGTTTATCGACTACTTACAGGTGCGTCATTCTCCACTGGCTAGGCGTGTCTTTGGGAGTGCTCAAATTGGTGTGTATGCAGTGGAAGACCCTCCATTTCTCTCTCAGAGCTCAAAATCACAAGAAGACGAAGGTGCATAATGAAATGAAAATGACCCCTCTGGGCCTTATATAGCTTTTGACCTAATTTTCAAAAGTGCTCTGTTTTGCGCAAAAATTGCACCCTTGGCTAAATTGACTGCTCTGAATCCATTTTTGGGATCAAAATTGAAATTTGACATCTCTAGATAGCTTGAAATCACATTCTAAATTTTGGGACCCTTTTAGGATTGGATGCTTGTGCAATTAGCCTTCTAGCATCATCTTCCTGCCAAACCCTCATCTTTGCATCATGTTCTCAAGATATTTTCTCTTTTCATCAAAGTCAAATTTGGTCAACCATGGTCAAACTTGGTCAACAAAACCTCTTCTTTGCTCCGATTTGCTTCTACAGCTTCTTGAATCTAGTCTAATTGCTTCTGCTATGCAATCTCTTGTTGTCAAACATCCTTCTGATATGTCATCTTTCAATTTCACTCCTGAGGGGGCAGGATGATTGCATCATTTGAATCTTGTCGAATCAATTCTTGAATTAGTATGATCTAAATCATTAGTTCTCATTGCTAGGGGCATCTTGATGCCGGGCATCTTGATGCCTCACATCTTTCTATCTGGTCATCTATCTTTTAGGTATTTGAGCAATCTAACTTGGATCCTCGGGAATCAAGCTTCATTCCGGAGATGGTTCTTGAAATTTTTTAGGTATTGGGGCAATCTAACCCTAATTCCTGGGAGTCAATCTTCATTCTAAAGATGGCTCTTGAAATCTCTCTTGGACCATTATCTAGGCAATCTAACTCAGGTTTCTGAGGGCTGAGCTTCATATTAGGGCAATCTAACCCTGATTCTGAAGATAGTCCTAATTTTGCATCTAAATCTCATTATGGGCATTGGGGCAACCTAACCCTGATTCTCATTTTCTCTCAAGACCATTGTCTTTGCAATCTAACTTAGACTTTAGAAAGTCATGCTTTGATCTGTTCGGTGTCTTGGTAACCTAACCTAGACTTCCAAATTTCTTTTCATCTATCACTTTAGGCTATTCTTTGAATCAATGTGTTGTTCGCACATCAATTCAAAGAGGGGAAAATGTAATACCCTAAAATTGGCACCTAATAAATTCAATCAATTCTGGTGCATTTTTCATCAATTCTACATCTCCAAAGTCCTAGTTTCCTAGGCAATTTTCTCTCTCCTACCTAACTTAATTCGACATGATGTCAATTACAAAGACCCTAAATTGCATTAATCAAATATTAAAATTAATTCCTAAAGTCTTCAACTTTTATTAGCTAAATTACCCCTATGATAAATTAATTTAATCCTAAAGTCCTAAGTACTTAGAATTAAATTAAACCCACCCCATTTGGCTAATATACATGAAAAGGAATTAATAATTACTTGTTATTTGAATGGACACTCATTTTTGAATTAACAATTCATAATATTCGAAAGGTCACCCTGTGTGGCATTTTCCATTCTTTTATTAAGTAATTTATGTATTTTTGTCTCAAATGGGAATGAAGGGTTAGGAGTTTCAAATCAAGAACCCCTTCATTCTCTTCCTAGGATTTTCTATTTAATGAGCTTCATTTCTTCATTCAAAGGGAGCAATTTTTTTTAGAGTAATTGAACTATAGTAATTTTGTGTCTCAATTTCAAAGCTTTTAATTGTATTTTATTACAATTTTCATTTAGTTAATATTGCATATTCATATACTTAGTTTGACTTATTTTCTCATAGCTTAGTCTAATCTCATATTTCTTTCAAGTACTTTAGAATAATCTGCACTTTATATTTCTTTTCAAGCTATTTAGATTAATATCATATTTCTTTTAAAGCATCTTAGATTAAATTACACTCATTCTAGTTTAATTCAGTTTTTACTTATCATCATAGCTTTTGAAAATCCTCCATTGGAGAATCGGTCTTATGGTTGTTGGCTCTCCAATCTGAGAGTAATTAAACACCCCGTCTACATAGGAGGCAACAGGTCACTTCACGATGGATTTCAGATTGAGTAATTCATACTCTCTCTTGTAATTTGATCATGTGAGTAATGACCATGTTGTGTGTGTAGTTGGATTTGAGGTCCACATTCCACCACATACAATAATCACTGGCTCGGTGATTACCTCATCCATACCTTCCAAAACTTGCTTAATATATGCAATATTTGAATAGTTTGTAGCAGCAACAACATACTCTACTTTAGCTGTAGACTGAGAAATGCAAGCCTACTTCTTACTTGTCCATGTAACAAGTCTTTCACCAAAGAAAAATGCTCCTTCAGTGGTACTTTTTCTATCATCCACATTTCTAGCCCAATCAACATCGGTATAAACCTTCAGTTCAAAATTGCCTTTCTTTGGATACCATAATCCATAATTTTCTATTTTCTTTAGGTATCTTAGGATTTTCTTTGTAGCAATCATGTGTGATTCTCTAGGGTTTGTAGAAAATCTAGCAACAATTCCCACAACATGTGCTATATCTAGTCTACTGTGAACTACATACATTAACTTACCAAACATAGATCGGTATAGTGTCTAGTTTACCTCTATAGTTTCATCTTCCTTAGTCAGTTTACATCTAGTAGCCATTGGTGTTCCTATAGTTTTAGCATCTTCCATGCCAAATGTCTTCAATACTTCCTTGATATATTTGAATTGTGTGATGAATATCCCATCATTCTCATGAATCACTTGTAGTCCTAGAAATAACTTAATCTCTCTAAATATAGACATTTCAAACTCTTTTCTCATCTCATCAGAAAAAGATTTGCATATGTTGTCTTGACCTCCAAAGATAATATCATCCACAAATATCTCAACAATAAGAATAGTATCATCAGTATCTCCTTTCATGTACAAATTGTTGTTCTCACTTGTTCTAACAAATCCAATACTTAACAAATAAGTATGCAACCTCTCATACCAAGCTCTCGGTGCTTGCTTCAAACCATAAAAAGCTTTATGTAATCTACATACTATGTCTTTGTTGTCTGGATCAATGACCCCTTCAGGTTGTTCTATGTAGACTTCTTCTTCAAGTATTCTATTCAGAAATGTTGACTTAACATCCATTTGATAAACTTTGAATTTCTTGTGTGTAGCATATGAAAGTAGCATTCTAACTCCTAATCTAGCAACAAGTGCATTCATCATAATCAATTCCTTCCTCCTTTGCATATCCCTTGCATACCAATCTAGCTTTGTTCCTTGTTACCTCACCATTTTCATTCAGCTTGTTCCTGAATATCCACTTAGTACCGATAACATTCTTATCTTTCAATCGGGGTACTAAGGTCCAGGTTTTTTTCTTCTCTATCTTCTCTATTTCCTCTTTCATTGCATTAACCCATTCATCATTTTCTAATACAACTTTTACATTTTTCGACTCATAATCACAAACTAGACATGTATCTTGTCTTGCTTTACTCCTTGTTTGCATGCCATCTTGTTTGTCTCCAATAATTTGTGTCTCAGGATGATGTATCCTGACAAATCTTGCCAGAACTCTATCTCTTCTTTCTTGTTCATCTTGTGCAGGTTCATTTTCTTGCTCGGTAGGTCCATCCTACTTGTCGGTTTCTCTTTCTTGCTCCTCGGTATTATTTTCCTACTAACCGGTTATCACAGGCTACAGCTTCAGTACATACTCTAGGTGTTCAATGTAAGTGAATCTACCATAGTCTTCCAGTTCCTTTGTACTTTCCTCTATATTCTTTTCATCAAACTCATCAACTTGGACATTAGTACTTTCAATCATTTTATTAGTAGTTTTATTCAGACACTTATATGCTTTTCTTTTACTAGAATATCCTAGAAATATCCCTTCATCACATTTTGAGTCAAACTTCCCATTTCTTTCATCTTTTAGAATAAAAAATTTGCTTCCAAAAATCCTAAAATAACTTACAGTCAGTTTGTGTCCAAACCACAACTCATAGGGTGTCTTGTTAGTGTCCTTCTTCAGTTGTACTCAGTTCAAAACATAAACAGTTGTACTGAAAACTTCCCTCCAGTATGTCTGAGCAACATTCTTTTGTAGCATCAGTGTTCTTGCACATTCAACTATTGACCTATTCCTTCTTTCAACAATCCCATTATGTTGAGGTGTCCTCGGTGCAGAGACCTATCTTTTAATACCATGCTCATTATAAAAATTAGTAAATTCATCAGAGATTAATTCACCTCCTCTATCAAATCTTAGGCATTTCAATTCTTTACCAGTCTCCTTTTCTACCTTTTCTTTATACCACTTAAACATCTTAAATGATTCAGATTTTTCTTTCAAGAACATAACAGTTGTTAATCTAGTATAGTCATCAACAAAAAGAATAAAGTATATATCACCATAATAACTCTGAGTTCTCATAGGACCACACAAGTCAGTATGAACCAACTCAAGTATCTTCTTTGTTGAATAATCCTTGCTGTTGAAAATAGATTTAGTCATCTTACCTTTCTGACATTCATGACACATAACATGATCCAGTTTTGACCAGTTAGGCAGACCTCTAACTCTTTTCCTTTTACTGATCTTAATCATGTTATCAAAGTTCACATGGCATAACCTTTTATGCCACAACCAAGCATCTTCATTTTTCATCATCAAGCAAGAAGATTCATCAAAATCAAGATAAAATAGATTACCTCTTGATTGTGCACCAGTTCCAACTAATCTTCGACCATCATCAAAGATTTTCACTTTCTTGCTCTCAAAAGCAAGTTGGTGACCTAAATTGTTCAGTTGTGCCACACTTAACAAGTTATAGTTCAGTCCATCTACCCAATAAGCATTATCATATTTTATCCTATCATTTATCATCAGGGATCCTTTACCTCTTACCATATAGGGTGTGTCATTACCCATCTTAACAGATCCTCTATTGTATTCTTCAAGTTGATCAAATTTCTCCTCATCACCAGTCATGTGATGTGTACAGCCATTGTCTATGATCCATGTATTATTTTTGTTAACTTTAGAGATTAGCATTGTTTCTACATGTTTATCTTCTTCCTCTGAGTCATCTTTCATAGCAACACATACAACTTCTACATCGTCATCAGAATTAGATTCAGATTCAGATTCATTATCTTCAGCTATGTAACATACCTTTTTGCCTTTGTCATTATTGTCTTAGTTGTCTCTGTTGCATTAGTAGCCTCTATTGACTCTTCTCCCATAGCTTCCTTCAGATCAGTCTTTTGTTCTATCATCATCTTTCTTATGTGGACATCTAGCAGCGATGTGGCCAACCTCTTTATAGTTAAAGCATGCCAAAGGTAGCTTACCTCTATACCTTCCTTTACCTTTGGGTAATCTTCTGGCCAAAAGAGCTTCAAGTTCATCAAGCTCATCATTGGTATAGTTGTCACTATCATCATTCCTATTATTCCCGCTAGACTTACCAATCTTCAGAGAAGACATGAAAGTGGATTCAACAGACAGAACAACACTGTTGTCAAAGTTATTCAATTCAAAGGTTGTAAGTTTACCAATCAAATTGTCAAGTGTAAGGACATTACCAGTTGCAGACCTTGTTTCATGAATAGTAGATATTATGATTGCATAAATCGGTAATAAGGTTCTGAGGACTTTGCTTACAATTGTTTCTTCACTAATAACTCCATTATATGCTCTAACAACATGTACTACCTCTTTCAGTCTATTTGTGTATTGCACAATATTCTCACCTTCATTCATCTTCATATCATCGAATCTGCCCCTTAAGCTTTCTGCTCTAGCTCTTTTGACATTCACATCTCCACTACAAACTTGAGAAAGTTTATCCCACATGGCTTTTGCAGCAGTGCACCTTTTAATATCTTTAAATTCAGCATTGGTACAAGCAACAACAATCTCCATCATAGTAACATTGTGTTCATGCCTGTCTCTCAGTTGATCAAGTGTTAGGGGACCAATGATTGGTTCTATATAGCCATTCTCCATCAATTCTAGTGCAAAATTCCCAATTCCAGATATGTGCAACTTCATCCGAGTTTGCCATACTATGAAGTTCTCTTTGTTCAGCTTTGGCACTTCCCTCTTATATATTTTGAGATCTTTGTATTGAAGTCCTTAAAACTCTGTTCTAAGAAACCAACGCTCTGATACCAATTATTAGAATAACTGAGGGGGGGGGGGGAATCAGTTATCCAATGTCCCAATACAAAATGTATAATCCAAAAACAAATACTTAAAACTTATGATACTCGGTAACTTAAAATACTGTATTGTCTATGCTTTTACCGATTACCAGTCTAAAACATATAGTAGTTACCGATCAAATCAAATATACAACATGTAAATATGACATTAGACAAACATCACAATCAACACATAACATAAGAGATTTAACGTGGAAACTCTGTGAAGGGAAAAACCACCTAGGACCGGCAACCCAAAAATATTCACTCTTCTGAAGTGAGGTCGGTGAAGACCCAACCCTATTAAAGGTTACAAACACACTGTTAGGTGTGACCTTGTTAGAGGATTTTAGACCAACTATTATCGTCCAACCAACAGTCACTCTGGGGTTGACAGGATAACAATGTTCATTCTATGAATGATACATAAAAGACTTTCTTAGTCCACTCGGTTAAGAGATTTGACTATGTACAATGGTTAAAATGTAACAGTAGGTGATCTGCCTTATTACAACTTCAATTGCAGATATGCATATCAATGTTAAGCTCATTCAATCCTCTAATCATTAAATCAATTCTGTTCCAATCAATGTTTAGTAACTTACTGTCGCTCGGTAATAGCTTCTCGTCGCTTGGTAAAAACTTTGCAGTTTGGTTCTTACTAACCAGTATGATCAGGCATGCATAAAAACTTGTTCACGTGATAATTCTGTAATCTCCTCCTTCTGGAATATATTTCACAATGAAATCTCCAATCTCTTATATAGACAAGTAAATCATTTTCTTCTACTCCATCAATTTTTGGTGCTTAATCATCTTTGTTGATTTTGCCTCTTAAAAATACCTTGGCACTTGTGTCAATAACACATTTGATTTCCATCCTTTAGATATTTCCTAAATTTTGTTAGCCATCGATCTGTGTAACAAACATTATCTGTTACCTTGAAATCATACACTTTATAGCTCATCAATCTTGTCGGCTAAGCTAGTCATTTAGTTCCTCTTTTTTGCTCGGTTAACAAAGAAATGTGTCGATGAACACAAGATCGGTTTACATTGTGCTCGGTATACACTACACTTTGTCGGTGTATACTGAAATGCTTCATCAACCGACAACACTGCTTTGTGTCTTTCAGCTCTTTTCCTCATCATAGATGAATGAAACATAATCAATTCAATATCATAAGGTCATAGACTCATCAACAAGTTAGTCAATGTATTATTTATCCTCATCTATCATATCCATCTTTCTCATGTAGATATTTTTGTACTTCATCTCTTTCACTCCTTTAATACAGATGTTTTGGTATAGTAACTTACAAGATAAGTGTTGTCAAACTAGTTGACATCAATGACAACATAATACTAATTTAATCATATTACATAGCTAATCAATCAGCTTGGTGATCTTAAATCACAGATTCTTCAATTAGGTTCTAAATCAGTTGTAGTTAATAAAATTAGTTTTTTAATGAGATGTAAAACTATCCTACATCACTAGATTAAGTCATTTCTCACCTTTGGATCTTAGGGCATCATTGAAAACCTTAGTCGACACAAAGAAAAGGGTTTTCTTTTACCATTCCATGCATTATGTTGTGTAGGTTGAAGAAGGGAAGGATAATGGAGCTTTTTTTGTGGCAAGGTTTGTAGATGTGTTTGAAGAACACCCTTTTATATCATTACAAGGGTATTAGTTTCTTAGTTTGTAGATTCAAACTTTTGTTTTAAATCCTAGATTTTCTTTTATATTATCTATGTCACATTGGCTATTCGTGGAGGTGGAAAACACCAAAGAAGGGGGTTGACCAAGGAAAACCCCTAAATATTCACCCACACATACATTTTTCAGATTTAGAGGTGCAAAAGACCCTAAAAAATAGTTCTCAAAACTTTTGTGGCATCCTGACACTAAGATAGTTAGTCTGCAACTTATTATGGTAGAAAATTCTTGATACATATTGGGCCAACTAATTTTTACTAGGTATATATCGACCCAACAAGTTTGTACCCTCCAAAAAGAAGTGAAACTTAGCCTACAACTAGATATAGGTTTCAAGATCTCATAAAATCAATGACAGCTAGTTTCATGATTTTGATATAGTTGGGAATCCATTTTTGAGTCTTCATTTATCCTATTTTGATTCTAGGTACATTCAAATCTATCCTAATCTCTTTCTTCATCTTCTTTCAAATCGATTAGATCACTTCTTATTTCATTTAGTCATTTATATACTTGTCTCTTTCATCCTTTTCCAATTCTAAGCAAAAAAAGGAATAGAAACCCTAAAAGAAAAAATATTACATTAGCACCCCTTATACTAGGTGGTGCTAATATTGTTTGTCTTGAGGTGGTTTCATATCTCAATGTGTTCCATTTGAATTTGGAAAAACTAGGATTTTAGGTGATCCCCTTTTCACTGTACACATTTTTGTGAACCCAACACATGTCATTGTCATTTTGATTTTGTGTCTTGATCTCCATTGTATGCATTGAATTAGTCAAATATTTACATCACATCTTTTCTACACTTTATGCATTTAGATATATTGGTTCACCTAACACATTTTGAAGAACCCGTCTCTTTCATGCACTATACATTTTATTTTGGTTAGTTAGATCTTGCATGTGTGCGTTTTTCAATTCTAAAAAGAACAAAAAAATTGTGTTGTTAATTGTATTGGTTAACATAGTTCCACTTATTATTTGGTGTTTAGTTTGATTTTTGTATTCATTTATAAAAAATACATTAAATTTTCATATTGGTTTCATAGATCTAGTTCATCTTTGTACTGCATTTGCATGTTAAAAAGAATAAAAATCCAAAAATATTTTATTTTCTTGCATTGTTATGAGTGTTAGATTAGTTCCTTTTATGCTTTATTTTATTATATTAGCTTATTGTATTGCAACAAGTCTGATTTTCTTGTACAAATCTTTAGTTCCTTTGATGATCCATTTATTATTGAAGACTTCGATATGATGGATGAAACCCTTAATGACTTCATATTTACTAAGTATTCCTCTACACATCCTAAACTATCTTTTTGCCAAAATTTGATTAATGTGATATAAGAATATAGAGAATACAACAATCCCCTTTATGAACCTCTTAAATATTCCACTCCCAAAGTTTCTCTCCAACATGAGGACAAATTGATGCAAGAACATACTTGTAATACTCCTCTCAGTGATCTTCCTCTTTGGGATGAACCATTAGATAATGATATTTGATTATTCTCTTGATACATAATTCCTCCATGAGAGTACTTTTGTGCAAGAGAATATTTTTCTATTTTTTCATTTGTTTGATACACAAGAAAAATAATTGTTTCATTTCTATGTATCATCAAGTTTATGGCCATAAGACTAATAAATCTTATGATTTAAAGTGTAAAATTCAAGAATGCACCGATTGTTGTATTCTTCAAATGACAAGTAACAATGAATTACACATTTTTCATGATTATTTTAAATAACATTGAAGTTCCTATTATGTTGTTCCTCACTATGTGACATTTCTAACCTATCCTTGGAGGGATCATTGTCATTTATGGTGATGTCATTTTAGGTGAAATCATACTTTGTGAGCAACATAATAGTCTTTCTTATTCCTTGACATCCCAACACTAAGAAAGTTAGTCTACAACTTGTTCCACCAAAATAACCTGGGTATATATCAACCCATTTGATCTGTACTAGGTATATATTGGCCCATCCAATCTGTACCCTCTCCCAAAAAGTGAAATTTAGCCAATAGTCAGATATAGGTCTCGGAAGCTAAGAAAATAAGTTACATCTAGTTTCAGGATTGTGATAGTTAGGAATTTAGATCTGAATCTTTATTTTGAGCCTATTTTGATTACAGGTGCATTCAAATCTATCCTAATCTCTTTATTTGAATCTACTTTCAATATTATTAGATGACTTCATGTTTCATTTACTCATTTATATACTTGTCTCTTTCACCCTTTTCAAATTCTAAGCAATAAAAGGAATAAAAATCTTGAAAGTGAAAAAACATGAATTAACACCCCTTCTACTAGGTGGTTTTGATCTGATTTACCTTGAGGCAGTTTTGTATTCCAATGCGTGTCTTATGAATTCAAAAAAACTAGGATTTTAGGTGATCCCATTTTTATATTACACAATCCCTTTCAAGTTATTCTTTATAGTAGGCGACATTAGAAAGGATAGGGTTTGAAATTGGTGGTACAAAAGCCAAAATGTGAAAGGTTAGAATTGAAACTATGGTTACCAAATGATGGCTACACCCTATAATCTCACAAAAAAGACTCATGAGGCACTCAAAAAGTGACTACACATACTACGATCTAAAGAATCATTTCTTGTAATTCAAAAAATAAAGTAAGAAAATTGAATAAACCCTTACCCTAACTTGTTTGACTACATGCTTGAAAATTTTCCCCTTGCCACAAAATTGGAAACTTCACTTTGCTACCTATGAAAATTGAAAACAACCACATGAAACGATAGCACAAATTCATTTAATTTACTTGGCTAGACTAAAACTAATCATTTAAAAAATGATGCAAATATCTTTTGTCACCTCACTAATCATTGATGCAAGCTAGTTGTCAGCATTTCAGAATGAACATGACGTATAAACTTAGAAACCCATTTAGTTTAGGTACTATGCCTTATTTTAATGAAATACACTACACACCAAAAATTGGTCATGAAATCACACAATTTAAAAACTTCTCAACTAAAAAATAAATGGCTAAAAAATTTAAACACTTGCCCGACTTAACAACATGAAAGCTAATTAGCATATATAAATACCTTACATTGATAAAAACAAATGCAAGTATACATTCCATCAAGTTGTTTGTATCATTTTGATGAATAACAAAACAAAACATCCACAAAAGTTAAACACTTTCTTGACTTGTTGACATAAAGGTTAATAAGCATAGACTAACACCACTGCAACCTCCATTTTTTAAAATATATTTTTCCTTTAAGTTGGGTACTTTGCAACTAGTAACCACAGAGGAACAAAAAGTATTGGCTTATGTCAAAAAAATGCACAGAGCTTATTAAAATCAACATCACATGCATAATTTCAATCATTGTAGTACCCCACCCCTAGTCTGATTTTATAAATGTTATGATTATTTTAGGTTGATTATATATATGTTAGGATATCGTTGATGCTTATGTTTTACTGACCCCATACTTGCATGTGTATGGTTGATGTGTTTGTTTTATATTTCTGTTTGGTGTGTTTGATGTGGTTGAGGGACGGAGTCGTAGTTACTTGCTTGCGAGATCCACACGATCGGCCGATCTCCGTCATTGTCTGTTATATATTTATATATGTATGTACATGCGAGTTTTGTATGTAGGTTTGTAAGTACCGGGCATCAACTTCCCTGAATTGTCAAGATGAGCGTGCACTATCACAATATCTCAAATGGTAAGAGAGGGGAATAATGAGGGCCCAAATCCTAACCTAAGCCATATTATTGTCCTGAAATAGTGGACAAGATTCTGTTATTCCTACCCTTCCTAAACTCATCTAGTTGATGTGAGTTTATAACCCTGTTCTTGCGTATGAATGTGGGTCCTTTGGTCCTTGTGATGCTTTTGATTTTGGTGCTTGGCATGTTTTCTATATTTAGATTATTTAATTTGATTAAATAGTGTAATTTTTAATAAATTGGATCTTTGCTATTTTAGCCATGAGATATTATTTAATTAAATAGAAATTAATTAAATGCAATTGTTGAGTGTGGTTGAAATATTTAATTAATGAGAATTAATTAAATATCTTCACCTTAGAAATATTTAATAGTAAATTTAACCTATGTTCAATTGAAATGTATTTATTAATTTAAGATTAATTGAGCAAGTGGGAATTATTTTAGAGTAAATGTTTTATTTTATTTAATTAAATGCATTAAAGTTGCACGATCACTAATTGTTTAAATTAAATTAAAGGCATTAGTTAATTTTGGGTTAAAGTGTTCTCAACAAAAGGCAAAGTGAAAATAGACTTGAGTTCAACTCAAATTGAATTGCAAATCAAAGTTTAAATTCATGCAAGCTTTTGGAGAGTTGAGTTTTCAAACCCTAGCAGGTGGAAAAAGAATTCCTACATGTTGGAGATTTTTGCCATAATTTGGAGAGACAGGTTTTTGGAGAGAATTTGGCAAGGATTGGATTTTGAGGACACACAGGTTTGGAGGAAAATTTGGCAGGCAGGTTGAAAGATTTTGGTAGAGAATCTAATTTTTGGAAAAGCTTGAAAGTTGGGAATTTGTCTTCAGATCTGGTCTTCATTCGAATATTTTCTTCAATGTTTGAGGTATGGTTTGATTTTTCTTTATGATTTTGTTATTTTGCAACTCAAAAAGACTGTGTTCTTCGTGCCTGTTGTATTTGCACGTCTGGATCTTTATTCTACAAATCTTCTCTCTCTTCCTACTATATGCAGTCATTGTTTTCAAAGTCTTAGTAATTATATTTCATTAAATTGAAGTTTTGTGCAATATTGGTTGAATTGATATTCATTGATATTTTTGAGGAAATTTAAATCAATTGAAACCCTAGGTTTGAATTTATTATTATTTATAAATCAAAGATTCTCAAACAAGTTAAAAATACATATCCAACTAGAAATTAAATTTAATATTTGAAAAAAAAAAGATTATTTTAAAATAAATATATTCATTTGTTTTGTGAAATTATGGAAAATTGGATTCTTATGAAATTATTCTCTAGGTTAATCATTTGCAGAACTAGATCCTTAAAAAAAAGAGATTATATATATATGAATAACTTAAATTAATAATAATATTATTATTAGTTGCTTGTTGGTCTGATACAGAATATTTATGTCAGAAATTAAATAAAGATGAATTTTTATATGTTTTTTTTTAAAAAAAAAAAATTAAATAAATAGATTTTATTTATTTTTAAAATTTAATTAAAATTGAAAAAAATATATAGGTAAGTGGGAGTCACGCCTTGCATGGCGAACCCACTTCTGTAAAGCATGCGATCCATATTTGTTATTATGGGGGCAAGTTTAATTCAATCAAAATGCACCCCATCCCTTTATAAAGGGAGTGCTTAAAGTAACGAAGGGTGGGGGCCATGTATCTTCCCCTCCCCATGCAATTAGTGTTTTAGTAAGTATTTTATTTACTTTATTAAAGTTTGTTTTTTAATTAATGATTTTTGGTTTAATATATATATTTAATTTGTGGTAATTAACTTTTGATAATTTTTAAATATAGATTAATTTATATTAATTTTATTAAATATTTTATATTTGATACTATATTTAATTTAATTAATACTTAAATTTTAAATATTAATAGATTTGTTTTTTTTAATTATTAATTATTATTAATTAATTATTTTTTTATTATTTAAAATGATATTTATATTGATTTAAATATTTATATCATTTTATTAATGTTAAGTAATTAAGATTTTTTTTTAAAAAGTATTTTAAATGATTAGTATATTTAGTTATTGAGTGGATAATTGGAGTTAAGGGTGTATATTTTCTTTTAGAAAATTTTGAAGGGTGTTGCAATATTTTATTTATCACTCAATTAATTAGGGAATGTGCATTTGGAAGGTATAATATTTCTGCAAGTGAGTGTTATGTGAATCTGGTTGTTTGGATTAGTTAAGTATTTCTTCGTGATGACATCAATTTAATTTGAGTCAAATATGGATGTAATTAGTCTATTTTAATTAAATCATGTTTAGTCTTTTATTACTCTTTGTGGTGGTTTTGAGGGGGTTTATTATCAACCAGTGGGAATGTAGTTCCAGAGGTGGGATTTGATATTTTATCTAGCATTTGTCTACCTTGCATACTCTGTTGGGTTGATTGAGTTATTTTAACCCTATGTGGGATTGTTTTATGATGATTTCTAGTCTTGCATGTTGGAGCTAGTTATTGAGATTTACGAGTTGTGTTAACTCAAAGTTATACTTGATCTTGTGAAACCCTAGGATAGGTTATCTAAGTGTATAGCAGGAAGTGGCTTGTAATTGGTGTCGGAGCCCGGAAGTGGCTACCAGGATATCCTATTACAAGTAGCTTAATAAGTGATAATTAATGACATTAAGAATTTAAAATGAACCTAATAAGATAATATGTGCCTCGCCCATGCCTAAGTTCCTGATTGAGTGTTGACTAGGATGGGAGTGAGAAGATGCTTGCTACCTATATGGACTGGATATGGCATAGTTAGTACCTTGTCTACAGGAGGGGTTATTGATACCACATAGAGTCACTAGGGCACTGGGGTCTGAAGGGATTACTAGGATAACCTTAGAGTTGGCTCGTGTGATGACACTTCCTTTATGCATCTTAGGTTTCCTACGTGTGTTAATTGCCTCTAGTTGTCTATGTTGTACCTTTTGAGTTAAAAGCTTTCAGGATCTCTTTCTTGGTTTGTTCTATTATTGTTTGTTATCCAAGTGGGATCTATTGTTATCACCTCAACATGGTGGGAGTGGACCATTTAGGTTCACAAGGTCGGGTGATAGTGATTCTTTTACCATTTGAGATTTTGACATTCGTGTATCAGTGCTGGATGATCCTTGTAGCAGTTGATTCTTCTTGATCTTCATTGTTGGAGTGATGTTCTTATTCTTCTTCTTCTATGTGATCTGTATCATTGTATGAGTTGTTTAGAGATATCATGTTGTATTTTACCTTGGATTATTGTATTACATACCTTGCCACATGTGCAATGGATGTAGGTTATTATGGTTACCTGATGGTACCAGTTGTATTTATCTTATCTTATATGTGATGTTGCATTTGTCTTTCATTTGTTTATAAGAGTTTTGTAATTATATCTAATTTAAATTAATTAATTAATATTCACGTAATCTTCATCATGGAATCCTTGAGAGTTGCAACCTATGTGAGTTGTTCATTTCATTGTATTGCTTCCGCATTGTAAGACTTTGATGTTGTTGAATGTTAACACTTTAGAAAAAAAATTATTTTGCAAAATTAGTAGCATGTTTAGGTTAAGTTCTCTTGGGTTCCCTGGTGGGGCATTACAATCATACCTTACCCAACACAACTCTTCACACGGCCCTTACCCAATAGAAAATGGTCTCACCTCCACAAACTGTTTCCATCAAACACCTTGCCAATCACATAGTTATATTATTCTCTCATTATCCTACCAATCAATGCCATGAAGAGTCATACCATGTAACTCTATCTCTAAGAACCTTTTTGTTGAAATCCCCATCACAAGGACAAATAAATTTACAACCCCAAACAACTTATCCATGAAAAACATCACATGCTATTATAGAACTTCCTAGTCCCAAACAAGCTTTACATGTAAAATATCACATTCAATTACACAACTTTGCAGCAATATGACATAATATTTCAGAAAAATACCTAAAATTCCACATGTTTTTTTGTGGTGTGAGACATCATTTAGGTGGTAGAAAACATTTTGGGAATATAAACACACAATCACCCCAATCTCTCGAGTCAAGCAACTTGTCCAATTCTAGCTGCTAGAATTTGACATTTTTCTGGTCGTATGAGATAATTTTTCAGCAATAAAAACTCAAACTAATAGCTGTGAGACCTCACCCAGACTTTTCATAGCTTATCATTTCCTTCTTATGATAGATTCAATATTTGACACTTTATTTTTATTTCACTATGGATTTAGACACCTTATGTCATAGATTATATCACCCTAGTTTTTAGATGCTCTTTATTTTATGGTGCTCATGATGCTTACTTTATGACATTATTATAGATTTGCATTATGGTTAATTGGATTTAATGAATGTTATGATGATGAAATGGTTTACATATGCTTATGTGAGTAATTAGGAAATGGATATTTGATTTCTACTATGAATTGGAAGTTAATTGCTTAATAACATTTTGAATGTTCATGTTCATGAGTGTAAAAACTAAATTATTTTGTGATGTGAATTCCAAATTGATATGTGATGTTCTAAGAGGATTTTTAAAATATGAATTGAGGTAATTTCATATATGTTGTGGATTATATTTCTTGGACTACTGATGTTGGAGTTAGTGTGCAGGAAATAAGACCATAGTAATAAACCGAGGAACCAAATGTAGGCCAATGTGAATTCAGTACAAGCCAAGGTTGCGTCTAATAAAAGAAAAAAAAATTATTTTATTGTGATTTATATGTAAACATAATGAGCTTTTATGTTTCCATTCAATTTTTTAAATTGTAAATTTAATTTATGTGTGTGGTCAAGTGGAAATGCCATGTGTTTTGTGAAGTGTAAAATGTGTGTCACTTGACACTTGTATTATGTACATGTGGCCATGACATGTCCACTTGAGGATTGGTTTTCCACCAACTTAGGTAAGTACCTTTTAGGATCCCCATGTGAATCCCTCGATTAGGGAGCCTGAGGTAAGGTCTTGTCTTTGAATTTAGAAGTTAAGCTTTAAGTGGACTTTTGGGGGGTAAGAAAGGTGCCTGGGGGTGTGTTTGGGTCATTTTTAAGAAGCCCACTTGGTATACCTATGGGTAAGGGTCATTTTAAACCCCAGGACGACTCTTAGTTGACCAAAAGACCCTTCCAAAAGTTGGATTTTCAGAATGGCCGAAAATCAACTTTTGGAAGCATGGTCTTGGATATACTGCCCTTCCATTTGGATGCAAGGACTTTCCCACCTTTTTGGATAACCTTTTCTTGAACCCATTTTTGGTAAGTTGTAAGAGACTTAGGGAAGACCAACCAATAAGAGACATGACCATATCCCTAGAGCTTGTACTGAGTTGTGTGGAGGCCTTTTTAGTGGAGACCCTTCATTGTTTAGAGTTTGAACATCCACTCTCTATCTTAGAGACTAGGCTAGATTTGGAGAGGCTTGGAAAGAAGGAAAGCTTGGACAAAATAAGCTCATCCTCAATATACTTTTCATAAGCTTGGATCTATGTTGGTGGCTCTGTCATTGTATCTTGATGTTATTGTTTGAATGTAGATGTAATATGTGAATGTGCATGGAGTTTCTTTGAGAGTTGTGTGTTTCATCTTTGTGTTGTGTTTGTGATCTTTCTCCTTGTATTGTGATGTTGTTTATGGGAGTCTCAAGGTCCACTCACCCTTGGGAGGGAAGAGTAGCCTTGGGGGTGAAAGGTCTTTGGATAGCCCATGGGTTTACAGTCTCTCCACAAGGAGGAGAGGGATAAATCATGGAGTATGGGCTCCATGAAGCCATTTCTATTTTCTTTTGGGGGTCATAAGGGTGTGTTTTGGGCATGTTGCCTTGGGGGCCATAAGGGATTGAATTTGTGTTATGGGAGAGTTGTTGAGTTTTTTTTAATGCCTTGTGAAGGCTTGTTCTTACTTGTTTTGGATTTCTCCATATAGGGTACTTGGTCCACCTTCACCCCAATTTTAGGGTCATTGTGTGACCCATTGTGAAAACTTTGGTTGGGAGTTTCTTGTTGTAAGTTTTGTTCATTTTTATTTGATTTTTTAATGCTTGTGTGTAACCCTCCTTGGTTTTAGTTCCCCTAGCTCAAGGGTGGCCTCTGAGAGGCCTAAGATGGGAGGTGAGCATCCCATGGTCTTCTTGAAGTTTTCCTATTGCAGGTCATTGTGGCATCATGTTCTATGAAGAAAAGCAAAGTGGAGAAAGTTTGGAAATGAGGATTTTGTTCCCCTATGTAATGGTTGTTTTATAATTAAAAAAATTGTTGTGAAGCCTTTGTTTATTGTTCAAGATGAATGGAAAAAGAAGATTTAAACATTGCAATTTTCTTGAGATTAGGTAGATGCAAATGCAATGAATAAGACTCATTAAAACCAATGTCATTGTAATAAAATATATGCAAAAGATTTTTTTAGTTTTAGTTGCAGATTTTAAATAAGTTAATGTTCATATATGCCTTTTAGGTTTTAAAATAAAAGCTCTCTTGTTATATTAGTAAGTTTTCAAAAAAAATTGTAAGACAAAAGAAAAATTATTCCTTTATAAATTGTTGTTATAAAAGAAAAATAAAAGAGGTTGTTCTCTTCGTTATATTTCAAGTAAGTATTGACATTTGTATACTACCTTTAATCTGATTTCAAGGAGAAAACAAGATTAAAGTTTCTTGAAGTAATTTTTATATAATGTTCATCAAATCAAAATTTATTGTTGTCTAGTTGAGAATGGTTAAAAGAAGGGGGTACTTTTATTTGTCACATTCATTATCTTTCAAAAAAAAGAATCAGCCAATAGATGCTTTTAGAAAGTTAATCCATTATTCTATTTTTCTTTTTAAAAAAACAAAACAATGCTATAAAAAATAAATTATATCATGCTTACACTAATCATCTCCATATTTATTTTCATTTTAATGGATACTAGTTGTACATGAATATGTAATTTTTTCTTCCTTAAACGTATATACCCTTGTATATATATTTACATTTTGGTACATATATATATATATATATATATGTGTGTGTGTGTGTGTGTGTGTGTGTGTAAGATATATATATATATATATATATATATATATATATATATATATATATATATATATATATATATATATATATATATATATATATATATATATATATATATATATATATATATATATATATATATATATATATATATATATATATATATATATATATATATATATATATATATATAATAAACAACTTTATAAATTAATATTAATATTATAAAATTAAACAGTATAAAAAAAGAATTAATAATAAATTTATAAAGTTTCTTTTTAAAAAAAGTGTTGTTAGGGCTTGTGGATGGGAGCTAAAGGCTCTCCCCACCTGTCGTGTCCTTCCCTTCAAAAGGCATGGGGAGGGAGGCCTCGGCCCACTCACCCCTCTGTGGCGGTCTCGGCAGCGGAACCACCACAGCTAGCCATTAAGCCGCTGGACTGTGACGGCTGCGGGCAGTGGTACCGCCATAGCCAACGGTTTAGGCCACTGGTCTGTGGTGGTCATGGCCACCGAGACCCGCCACAGGGAGGTGGGTAGTCGACTGCCTCCCCTCTTTTTTTTTTTTTAATTAAAGAATATATATATATATATATATATATATATATATATATATATATATAGTATGTGTAGGATCATAATATGTCAAAAAGTGGCGATGTGAAAAAGAAGTCCCGATTGATAGACTCTTTGAAAAACAACTATAACTTTCAAACAATATAACATTTTTGAAATTTGAAATATCACATTCTATGCTTCACCTAATACAATAATAATAAACAATTATTTCAATTTGATGAAGTTTAGACTAAGTTATGGTGGTCAGACATGAGAGTTCTTATATTCAAGAAAATTTGTAGCAAAAAAATCATAATTAATTATTTACTTTAAAAAAATATAAAAAAATATACATCACATCCAAACATGAGTCTACTACTTTTATCTAGAATCTTATAAAAAAATATTATCATTTGATTTTGTTTAATGTGGTCAGACATACACCTACTTGTTATCTTTCTAGTCCTGATTGATAGACTTATTAAAAAATAGCTATAACTTTCAAACTGTATAACATTTTTGAAATCTAAAATATGTGTCACATTCTATGCTTTTCCTACTACAAGAAAAATATTAAAAAAATTTCAATTTGATAAAGTTTAGACTAAGTTAACGTGGTCAGACATGAGAGTTTTTGTATTTTGAAAAAGTTGTAGAAGAAAAATCATAATTAATTATTTACTAGGAAAAAATTTACAAAAAAATATGTCACATTTGGACATGAGTCTATTACTTATATCTAGAATCTTGTAAAAAAAAATTATCATTTGATTGTGTTTAAGGTGGTCAGACATACACCTACTTCTTATTTTTTTCCTAAAATTTCCGTACTACTACATTGAAATTAAAAATTTTCAACATATATAATGATTGTTTTTCAAAAAAGGCCTAGTATCTTAGAAACTTGCCTAAACTTGCCTAAACCTAATTTTCTGAATTTTCATTGCCACTTAAGGGGCTAGTTTGGCATACCATGATCCTGCACACACCCATAAGTTCTGTAAAAAAAAGAAAAAAAATATAACTAATTCACGACAAAAAATTAAGAAGCTTGTTGTTGCATTATGAAAACTTACAAGTAAAATATGCGGTCACTTACCTCATTTTATTTGGGGGACTACACTAGATCTGTGAGATATATACTCATAAAGTGTATATATATATATATAAACACCTACCATATATATATATATATATATATATATATATATATATATATATATACACACACACACACACACACTTGTGGGTATATTCTAATGGAGAAATCTTCTTGCCTCCAACACCATCAAGCTCCATACTTGGTAAAAAATGGTGAAAGTATGCATAGAAAGCATACCCTAGGGTTTGGGAGTGGTTAGGAGAGAGAAAAGAGGAAATAAAAGAAGAAATGAACTTCTTTTTGGGAGAAGCCTTTTTCAACCTAACCCTAAATCTGAAATTAGGGTTAGAATGAGAAGTATTTTTCATTTGAAATTCTACTTTCCCTCCCCTTTTTTTGGTTAGTAATAAATTTAGTTTAGGAAAGATGTAGTTTTTCTATTTAAAACATTTCCCCACTCAATTTTAAATATTGAGATAGTTTAATGTTGATGAGACTCAATTAAATAATGTAAAATTAATACTTTTGACTAAGGTAAATTGAGTTGGGGGTATATTAAGGTGTTTATAATATAAAAAGGGAGTTTTAAGATATTTAATTCTAATGTGGTAATGATGATGCAAGGAAAATTTTAAGAGAATTTTAATAGAGTAAAAGTTATGTGGGGAATAATAGTAAATTAAATTAATTAAAATCATTAGTGGAATTTTGTTGTAGAAATTATAATATTAATATTTATATTATATTTTAATTGGTGTTTAATTAATGTTTTTACAATATTAGATTGATTTAATATATTAATTAAATAATTTTAACCTGGGATAGAACTAAAGTTTAGAGGAAAGATTTTAATTTATTAAATTATAATAATCAATTTGAGATTAATGGAATAATTCTTTAAATGAAATAAGTTAGGGTATGATTATGTAGTTAACCCTAGTTTTATGAATGATGTTTTATCATGCGAGGGATGTTGGCGGGTTCGAAAACCCCTCGTCATGATCCCCCTTCAAATGAATGAATAGGTCTAACCTCACTCAGTTTCTAACATTTTGTTAAGTCAACTTTAAACTATAAACATAAATTAATGACTTAAAAAAAAGTTGGTGTGTTTTGCATGTTAAATTTTGGGCACTACAATAGCCTATCGACTAAAAACTTTGTCTCATACTCTAAAATTAAATTACCATAAGGATGTGAACTTGGCATAGAATCCTCGATGTTATAATATAAAAAAAAGTGTGGCTTTACAATATATAAGAACTCTATAGAATATAGTGATGTTGATAAAGTTATGGAAGACAACATGGTATGAATCCATTAGAAACTATAGAATATATGGATGTAAAGTTGTGGAAAACAACATGGTATGAATGCATTAGAAACTATACAATATATTGATGTTGACAAATTTTTAGAAGACAACATGTAAAGCATGCATTAGAAACTATCTTAACATTGAGGGAAACTTGGACTAAAATGTAAAAGACTTAGTGTGGAACTAGGGGTTCAAAACATGTTTGAAAATAATTAATACACTCAAAACATATTTTGATTGAAGAGAAAAAAATGACTTTGATAGAGAAGTCTGATTAGATAAGTACCCCTCTATGTGTTGAGATGGTAAAAAAATGTACTTTTTTCCCATAAGAATTTTAATGAGTGGTGCCCTTTCATAATTTACTCAGACCCACAAAAAAATAGTGCAAAGCTAGGACATAACAATTTGTTGCAACTAAGTTAGCTTGACTCAAGAAGAAATTCAATTTTTGAAATATGAAAGTCATATGTGTGATAGATTAAGCTTGAAAATGATAACTAATTTGTTTTAGAATGGGTTTATTTTTATTATGATAATCAACAAGAAAATGAGATATTTAGGATCACCAAAATCAATCAAAAAAATGTGTTAAGTTCGCATCCTTTAAAAAACTATATACAAAGTGACATATAAAGGATAAAAGTGGAAGGTAAATATCTATTACTATTACATAATACAGTAAAGAACACTTTTTCAAATATAATCTTATCTTTACTCAAATGTCAACTTAAATGCAAAATTTCAAAAAGAAAATTTGATTTGATCTCTTATTGCTGCAAAAGTACTGAAATATTGTTGAAAAAACCCTTCATTATAAAGTATTAATGTTTTTAGAAGGTTAGAGGAATCCAAATTGTCTTATTATTTCACCATGTGCCTTTTTACTTGCTTTTGTTCTATTTGAACTTTATTAAATAAAAATAGAATAAATATCTTCTAGTCTTTATTCATGAAAATAAGAGGCATCAACTTGTACTCATGTTTTTGAATTATATTGTAATAAAAATATGAATTTGACATAAAATCTTCTATCAAAAAATTGCCATAGCACAAATCGATCACTACTCTCTACTTGTTGTAGGACAAGGAGCATGCCAAGGATGATGACAAGGATGGGAAGCATAAGAAACTATTCATGTTCCTTACTAAAGACTCAAGGCAACTCTTTGGCTAGCCCCCTGATATCGATTATCTCTATTTTTGGTTTATGATACATATAGTCTATGTGTTTCTATCGGTTACCCTTAAGACTTAAATTTTTAAAATATTTTTTATATTAAGACTCTTTTGCATTGTTAATGTATTGTTGAACGTCTTTTCCTTCAAGCATCTTTGTTATAGAACTAGCACCTTTGTTAAGCTACTTTTAATATCAAGAAAATAAATCATTTTCTAAATATCTACTCTACATTACAATAGAAAATAAATACAAGAGAATATATCTCCTCAAGTCTTTTACATATTTCTTCCCAAAAACAATTATACTAATATATAAGAAAAGTGTCAAACATTGCTTCCCATAGAAACAATATGGTTGTCTCTCTTTCTTGTACTTGTGATTTAACTATCTTTGAAAGCACAAGATATAGCATCTTTCAAAGCACTTTGGTACTACATCCATTTCTTCTGACTATGATATGAAAAACCAGTCAATTGAGCATTGCATCTTTTACTCTATCAAGCTAACAAGAACAACATCAAACTTATCCTGTTAGGTTAGTGAACATGATTAACACATCAGTTTTATGAAAATGCCAAATATGGTGACATTTATGAATCAATACCAGAAAAGTAATAGTGTTCACTAACCTAACAAGATCCTGCTGATTCTAAAAAAGGTTTCTCAGTCACAAGTACTAAGTCCCTTTAATTCAGATATCTGGTTTAGATATAAAGACAACATGCATAATGATGACCATAAATAGTAAAAGGTTTCATGTAAACATGTCCCTTTAATACTACCTTTCAGTTTATGTGGATGCACATTTCCTTATTACATTGAATCACCAGATAGATATGTAGCCTTGAAAGATTGATTGATGGATGATGCTTTTGTTTCATGCATTTCTTAGATCCAACTGGATCTAACACATTTTTCTCTCTCATGATGCAAGATAACCCTAAAGACCTCTAGGAGACGCAGAACTGGACAATGGACCTAAAGACCTAAGGACCTGACAGACAACCATCCAGCAACAAATAAATGACAAAGGCAATGCATGGGACCCTACTCATACTTCTATCATGCTTTCTATTCTACAAATTGTACTCTTTATTGACATGAAATATGAAATATGGAAGAACATTTGTATAATACATTCAGTTTGAATGCACAATGTAATGATCAATTATGAATTTGAAAATTTTGAATGTGATCAATACTTAGAGTACAATATAAAATTGGTATTGAATGCAATAACAAAATGTTAATTAGCATCACCTAAAATGTAGTGTTAATTGGACTCCTAAAATGCAATCTTTTCCTATTGATGTTTATTTTTCTACATGCTATAATTTTGGATAACAACTTTTATAGGCTTTAGCAAAGCCAATTTTTAAGAAAATGACATTCTGATTATATTGGCGGGCTCATTCCATGCCCTCCCAAACATAAATGATATTATATAATATAAATCTAGATTGGATAAAACCAGTCTACTTAGGATGCAAAATTTGAGGAAGGAGATGGCAAATTTTAAGAGCAAGAGCCTTAGTGATTATTTTGTAAGAAACATTAAGTAAAGTAATTGGATGCTAGTTACATATATCCTTTGAATCACCAGACTTAGGTATGAACTTTATATTTCCTTTATTTATTTTTGCACCTAAAGAACCATTTTGAAATGCTTCAATATTACATGGTGAAGTTCTAACACAACATTCATAGGGAAGCCATCACAACCAAGGGATTTGTCATCAGTCATTGAAAAATAAGCATCCTTAAGGTCTTGAATAGACAAAATCTGATCACAAAAGGCCCTTTGGGAGTCTGGTAAATAATTAGGAAATGCTACATGACAATCCTCAAGGGCTTGTTAACTAGCAAGAGAATGAGCCTAAGTGATGAAAACTTATTGATAATTTTTTACAAAGGCACGTAGAATGTCTGGAAGTTCAGTAAGAATAGAATCATCCTCTCTTATCCTTTTTATACTTGGAGAGGAATGTCTAGGGCATAGACATGAAAATAATTCCTTACTAGCCCAATCTCCCACTTTTATCTAGTGTAAACGTGCCTTGATATGAGAACTTCTAGCTGCATAGCTATCAACAATTACTTCTGGTGATGAAGAGAAGAAAATTTTAACTACAATTCAGTGGAGAAAGGATGAGATTGCAAGCTCTTGGTTTTTGCACATAAAACCTTGGTGGTTTGATCATAAGACCAATGAAAGAAATGAGCTAGTTGTTTCCAATATAAATAGAGAAATTTAATTTTATAATAAATCTCATTATTCCACCATAAAATTCAACCTAAAGGTTGAGTGGGTCTAGGCTCTAAATTCCATGCTCTTTGAATATGGGATAGAGTAGTGGATGACTCAGAAGTGATGTGTTAAAAAAGAACTGAGACTTAGAGGAATGTGGAAAGGTAGCACACCACTCAATGGAAAATCTAATAGGAAAGTGATCTAATAGGATGACATCAAAAAAAGATTAAAATGGAAAAGAATTATCAGTCCCAAAAGAAAAAACAAATATTGGAAAGATATCATGGTACAATCAAGGCATTTAAAGACTCTATCAGAACCAGCCCTGAAATTACTCCAAGTATTCCAAATTGCATGTGGGAGATGAGAGTTGGTATTGGGATCAAAGAGGCCTAATTATTATGCATGTATAACTAGGCCTCACACTTGCTAGTTGTCCAACAAAATGGTGAAATTACATCCTTATCAAAGGCCACCTCAACCATATTAAAATCGCCACACATAACCCAAGTGGTTGGGGGAATGAATCAACAATTCAATGTCAAAGGTACATTCTTTCCACCACATTATTAGGTGCATAGAAATTAATTAGTCAAAAATAATGATTTTCTATTTGCATGAAAATCCAAACCATACTATGCATGAGGTCCTCCCCATGATTAACAACTACATTTTTCCAGTATGGAGCCAAAAGAGTAAATATCCCTCCTCTAGTAGCATTATGATTAGATGAAAAAACCAAACCGTTGGGCCAAATAACATACCATGTCACAACAAGAAGAAAAACTAGCTATCTTAATCTCCTAAAGATAGAAAACATTGGTTTTTGGAAACCAATGATGAATATATCGAACTAAATATTTTGTAGAGAGGTTAGTAAGACCCCTAACATTCTAGGAGAGGAAATTTATTATAAATCATCATTCATGCTATCCTCGTCCCCAAGAAAGGATAAGCTATTATACAAGAATTCAAAGCCTGAATAAAAAGAAGGGTAAAGATCTCCAAGAATTACTTGCTTCTTACCTAGTATTTCATCATCAATATCCTCTCACTGAGGAGGGTTGCGAGAATGACAATGCAAGGAGAACTTGGAGTATTAGTAACTGATGAGGCCAGCCGAGGAGTGTGAGCTCTCAAAATAAGTCCATTTGAAATGGTGAAGGAATATGGTTGTGAATTCCCTTGAGAAATAGGGTTTGAAATACCTCACGAAGGGGAAACATACTTGGAAGCCTTAGAAGGCGGATATTCCATAGGATACAAGGTTGTAGCAAGTGATTCCTATTTATAGTGAGAAGCAAAAGGTTGCTTGACTTTTAGAATGATAGTTGTCCAAGTAGTATCTTCCTTGTTGGTTTCAGGTGCACAAGAAGCAATAGACTCCTTGGGGGTAGGTTTTTTCCTAGGAGTGACCAAAGGGAGATCCTTAATTTTATGCTTTGTAGACTAACAAAGGAAACATGTATTGAGAAAATTCAAATACATGACATGTTGAGAGAAACACTTCCCACCAATATGGATATCAATTATTTCCTTAAGCTCCTTTGGAAGATCAATTTCAACACAAACACTCTTCTCAGAGAGGGCATAAAAGAAACTCTTAGGCTCAACACAAACCACCCAACCTAAATTTTGGGCAATATTTTTCAAGAAAAGCTGGTAAGGAAAGGGAAAACCAGGAAACTCAATCCAAATAGGAACTCTACGTTTCTAGTCATCAGAGACAATGAAGTCTTGAGACCAAGGTTGAAAATCAAGAAGAGAGGAATGGACAAACCAAGGGTTGTTTTGGGAATTCCCTCCAAATGAGAAGGGTTCCCAAAATGGAACAGGAAAAAACCTTTGGTCAAATTTTGAAAGACATCTAGGTGGACCCCATGTGGGAGCCATTCCTTGGTGATCCAATCTCTTAGCACAGTTTCATAAGAAATGCAACAAACAGAATACCGAATTAAAGTAAATTTTTCAAGCCACTCACAAGCTTTATCAATTTTTGGCAATGGAAAAATGACATCAGGAGTGACGAAGACCTTATCTCATGAGATACCTTTGGGGACAAAATTCCTTGTTCATTTTCTCAGAGGGGCCATTATTGCCTAAAGCCTAAACTCTAGCACCAACAATAACTATTGGGCCAAAGTTGGATGCATCCATTAAAAATGACCAATAAGCTCCCGCAATAAATGTGGTAGGGAATTATTAGTATCCAATCAATATAAAAACCCTAACAATAACCTAGTAGATGGATGTCGACATAGACTTGCAGAGCACAATTCGTTCACAAAAATACCTTGAATAATTGCAATATTCAGCCACTAATCCTTCACAAACATGAAACACCAACCAAACTCCATTTAAAACTTCATTGTATTTTAACATAGTAATTGATCAATATAAAAGATATGTATATACTTTCTATGCAATTGTAAAAGATATCTATCACCTAAAAATATCTAAACTATATTTTTAATTGAATCTTTACAAACACATTTATTTAAAAATGATAGCATTTTAAAATTAGAATAATCAGAAGGTTTGAAAAAAATTAAAAAAAGAAATATAAGGAAGGCAAGCCAATGAATAACAATGTATGTAACTACATAGAATGAAGTTGCTTATAAATTTATAAAAGTTTTTTTGTAAGATATTCCATTTATTATTATTGAATAACACCAATTCACCTCACACACATAAAATTTATTGTGTATAGATATTATACAAATTGTAAAACATAATCAACTATAATATATATCCCCCATAAATATCTTAGACGATATTTCTAATTAGATGAAATCATTACAAACAAATTTATTATAAAATATAGTATTATAAAATAGTTAAGGATTGAAAGATAAAGCAAGAGAAATATAAAGAAAGAAAGAAGAATATAAATTTATTTATTTGGTTTTTCAATTATTTATAAGAAAGGGAATGCACTTAAATTTTTCTTTCTCATCCTTTTCTTTTTTAAGATTTATTTGTATTTTTATTATATTTGAAATTATCTCAGCCAAACTTTATTATTTTTTGTTATGCATCATTGTATTGAGTTTTCAATAATACGTCAACCATGTAACTTTTCTAAAATAAAATTGCATGCTCATAATATAAATCTCTTTTATGTTACTATATAATGTATAATAGATTAATTACTAATTGCACCTTGGTTTGAAATATGTATGTCAAAGAGGTGTGGAAGGTCAATTAGTAGAAATTTTTTACTATATTTTTGCATATACATTTGTGATGTACATGAATTCAATTAGTAGAAAGATACATAAAGGTGTGTGTGGGGGGGTTTAAAGAGATATTAAGAGATAATGGTATAATGATATATGGATATATTAAAGAATAAATAAGGAGAGATAGAGATAGGGAGACATAGATATAGAGGTTTTATAAGAGGTATTGCAAGGAGAAGAGGGGGGGGAATCAATGGATGGA
This sequence comes from Chamaecyparis obtusa, assembly GCA_027943335.1. NCBI lineage: Eukaryota > Viridiplantae > Streptophyta > Pinopsida > Cupressales > Cupressaceae > Chamaecyparis > Chamaecyparis obtusa. Next base: position 906,554 of record BSBK01004969.1, on the reverse strand, counting down.
GAGAGGGAGACACATCTAAAGAGGTGAGAGCTAAAGATAGTGGTAGAGATGAAAATAGAGCGAGAGAGGAAGAGAAGAAGAAATAGATATAAATATGGAGAGGTAGAGGGAGAAATAAAGTTGTAGAGAGATTTTCATGCTCATATTTTGATATGGACATGACATATGTACCACAATTCTTTTTCTAAACCAAACTATATTTAATGGTATGATTCCCATAATAGGGAACACAAAATTCATTTTTAACCAACAAGACTTATCTATTAATACATGATTCTAACAAGACAACCCCTTATGCTAGTTTTTCTATAAACAATTAAATAATTTATTAATAACATTTTAACACTTGAAGTAATAATGACCTAAGAATTTATAATAACTCTTTGTAAATCAAATCAATTAGATCCTTTATATCATTCAATAAATAATATTTTTTACATAACATCCAATTCATTAAATTAGAATTTAATTTACATATATTTACTACATTTAATTTGGTCAAAATACCCTCACAACATTGAAGACATGAAATTCATAACTCCTCCTTTAATAACCTATTACAAAGTAAGATCTTATTTAAATAAATAGTCCCTTATATTTCCATGGTTACAAAGAGGTAATCAAGAAGAACATAAAATTTGTCTAATAGAACTTTCATTTGAACTTTTAGTTCCTAGAAACTTAAGAGACCTCAATTATCCCTTATAAAATGCACTTTATTAAATATTTGCATTGCAACTAACTACTTAGAAAATAAAACCAATCTATTTATAATCCTTTAAATATAATTTAAATTATTTAGAGTGTAGAAGAAGCTATTTTTTAAGAACACTTAAGTGAGGGTTCCTAGTCACATGAGACCTCGCCAAGGAATAAGCCATTACTACAAGCCAAGTTAATTAAATTCCACATAAAATTAGTTTTTTAATGAGATGTAAAACTATCCTACATCATTAGATTAAATCATTTCCCACATTTGGATCTTAGGGCATCTTCGAAAACCTTAGTTGACGCAAAGAAAAGGGTTTTCTTTTACCATTCCACTCATTATGTTGTGTAGGTTGAAGAAGGGAAGGATAATGGAACATTTTTTTATAGAAAGGTTTGGAGAAGTGTTTGAAGAAAACCCTTTTATATCATTACAAGGGTATTAGTTTCTTAGTTTGTAGATTCAAACTTTTGTTTTAAATTCTAGATTTTCTTTTATATTATCCATGTCACATTAGCTATTCATGGAGGTGGAAAAAAATAAAGAAGGGGGTTGACCAAGGAAAATCCCTAAATAGCCACCCACACACACATTTTTTAGGTTTAGCGGTGCAAAAGACCTTGAAAATAGTTGTCAAAACTTGTGTGGCATCCTGACACTAAGACAGTTAGTCTGCAACTTGTTTTGGTACAAAATCCTTGATATATATTGGACCAACTGATCTGTACTAGGTATATATCAGCCCAACCAATTTGTACCCTCCAAAAAGAAGTGAAATTTAGCCTATGACTAATATAGGTTTCAGGATCTCATAAAATCAATGATAGCTAGTTTCATGATTTTGATAGTTGGGAATCCATTTTTGAGTCTTCATTTATGATATTTTGATTCTAGGTGCATTCAAATATATCCTAATCTCTTTCTTCATCTTCTTTCAAATCGATTAGATCACTTCTTATTTCTGTAGACACCTAAATTCATCCTTTTAACATTAATTAAATTTCATTAATGACCCCAAATAACATTAAAATTAATTTTTTTTAATTAATTATAGTTGTTATCATCTATTTATTTAATTAAATTTATTTAATTGAATAAATTCATTAATTAATAGTATTTGAATTAAATTTAAATACTACCTTTCATAATGTATTAAATTTAATTTAATACATGTTCCTCCATAGTCCCATTTTAAATAAATTTTTAATTTATTTAATCCCCTCACATTCTTTATTTCTACTAAACCATGATTAAATTAAATTTTATTTAATTTAATCCTAAATCCAACCTAGTTACTATCCTACACACATCACTTTCTGTCTAATAATCCTACTCACTAATTAACTAAGGTTAATTAGGCTAATTTTTGGATTCCTACATCCATTAGTCCTAATTATTTGCTCACACATGTGTGAGAAAATTTCCAAAAATGGCCTTTTCAAAAATTGCTAAAAATTGCACAAACAAGGCCTCTTACATTTTTTATGACACTTCTTACACATTCTAAAATGGTGAAAATGGACTTTTTCACTTACACATCTCTTACACACACTTACACATGTACTTGAAGTACACATTGACCTTTCACATCCCAAGTTTCTCACACATGTCTTGGACTTTGCATGGCTTATGTGTCTCCTTGGTGGCACCTATGTGGATTCCACATAGATGCCACCTCACCCCAGCCCTCCAAAATCCTATAAATAGGACCCTTGTCTCAAGAAAAATACATTCCTTTTTGCATTAGAGTTATTATGCTAGTATTGTTAGAATAATTGAGAGGGGGGTGAATCAGTTATCTAGTGTCCCAAAACAAAATGTATAATCCAAAACAAATTCTTCAACTTCTGCTACTCGGTAAACATAAAATAATTTCACTATTTGTGTTTTTACCGATTGTCAATCTAAAACTTATAGTAGTCACTGATCAAATCTAACATGTACTATGCAAAGTATGATAACAAGAAAATATCACAATCAACACATAACACAAGAGATTTAACATGGAAACCCTGTGAAGGGAAAAACCACTTGGGACCGGCAACCCAAAAATGTTCACTCTTCTGAAGTGAGGTCGGTGAAGACCCAACCCTGTTAAAGGTTTACAAACACACTGTTAGGTGTGACCTTGTTAGAGGATTTTATACCAAAATTTATCGTCCAACCAACATTCACTCTGGGGTTGACAGGATAACAATGTTCACTCTATGAATGAAACATCAAAAAGACTTTCTTAGTCCACTCGGTTAAGAGATTTGATTGTGTACAATGGTTAAATATGTAATAGTAGATGATCTGCCTTGAAACAAATTCAAATGCAGTTTAAAGATCAATGTTCAGCTCATTCAAATCTTTCTGATCAATATATCACTTCAAATTCAATCTTATATCAACTTATTATCTGTCAATAATTACTCTCTGTAGCTCAGTAATTATTCTGTAGTTCAGTTCTCATTAACTAGTATGATCAAAATGCATGAAAACTTGTTCACGTGGTAATTCTACAGTATCTTCTTCTTCCGACATCTTTCAACAATGAAACCAATGTCTCTTATATAGATGAGTAAATCATTTTCTTTTCCTCCATCAAATTTTGCCACTTAATCTTATTCATTGATTTTTCCACTTTAACCTTCTTCGGCTGATGTGTCAGTAGCACGTTTCAATCTGTTCCATTAGATCCTTCTTGAATTATGTTAGCCATCGATCTTCATAACAAACCTTATATGTTACCTCGATTTCATACGCTTTACAGCTCATCACTTTATCGGCTAAACTGATCATTTAATTCCTTTCTATTTTGCTCGGTTAACAAAGAAATGCGTTGGTGAACACAAGCTCAATTAACACTACACTCGGTATACACTACACTCCATCGGTGTATATTGGAATGCTTTATTTACTGACAACACTGCTTTGTGTCTTTTAGCTCTATTCTTCATCATAAATGAATGCAACATAATAAAGTTGATATCATCAAGTCATAGACTCATCAATAAGTTACTCAATGTATTCCTTATCCTCATTTGACATATACATCTTCCTCATGTAGATATTTTTGTTCTTCATCTCTTTCACCTTTCTTTAGATGTGTCGGTATAGTAACTTACAAGATAAGTACTGTCAAGCTAGTTGACATCAATGACAAAATAATACTAATTTAATCATCTTGCATATCTAATCATCAACTCCTCAATGATCTTCAATCATAGATTCTTCATTCAGTGTTCTAAATCAGTTGTAGTTCATCAATCTCTCCCTTTGGCATTGATGGCAACACAAGTAATATGAAGTGTACCATACACATACCAAACATGTATTCTACAACTTTGTGATCAAATTCTATGTAGTGTAAGCTCTCCCTAGCTTAATATGTTTAATCAGTATGTTATTAAACAACATTATAACATACAGCTTTGTCATTCTCTCCCTTAGGTAGTTCTCATCGTTGCATATCTCTCCCTTTCCTTTTCATATTATTTATCTCTCCCTTTGACAACAATGCCAAAGAAATAAATAAATAAATAGCTCTTGTAGTAGCTAAGTAACTCTTTGTTGTCCAATATAGTCTCTATATCTTTGTATACTAATATCCCAATCTGTTTCAGTTCTTCAAACTTAATCACAACCTTGAACATTATCCAAAGTGTGAACTGTGTTGCATCAACATGTGTGATCTTCTGATAAGGGTAAGTTGATGCAACATCCAAATCACATTAGTGACCGATAGACAGGGGACGGATCCCAAGTCTAGTCCTCAAGTATTCAAATGTGTCCTTCGGTAGAGGCTTTGTAAAGATATCTGCAAGTTGTTCTTTAGATGTAACAAATTCTAACTTCACTTGCTTCTCTTGCACTTGTTTTCTTAAGTAATGATACTTAATTGATATATTCTTTGTCTTAGAGTGCATCACTAGATTCTTTGAAATATTAATTGCACTTGTGTTGTCACAGTATATAATCACCGAGTCAGTGATTACCTAATTCATTCCTTCCAACACTTGCTTGATATATGCAATGTTTGAGCAATTAGTAGCAATAGAAACATACTCTACTTCAGTTGTAGACTAAGAAATACAAGCCTTCTTTTTACTTGTCTAGGTTACAAGTCTTTCACCAAAGAAGAATGCTCCTCCGGTGGTGCTTTTTCTGTCATCCACATTTCTAGCCCAATCAGCATCGGTATAGACCATCAATTCAAATTTACCTTCCTTAGGATACCATAGACCATAATCCTCTATCTTTTTCAAGTATCTTAAGATCCTTTTAGTAGCAATCATGTGTGATTCTCTAGGGTTAGTAGAAAATCTAGCAACAATTCCCACAACATGTGCTATATCTGGTCTACTCTGAACTACATACATTAGCTTACCAATCATGGATAAGTAAATTGTCTGGTTTACCTCTGTAGTTTCATCTTCCTTAGTCAGTTTACATCCAGTAGCCATCGGTGTTCCCACAGGTTTAGCATCTTCCATGCCAAATGTCTTCAAGACTTCCTTTATGTACTTGGATTGTGTGATGAATATCCCATCACTCTACTGAATCACTTGTAATCCAAGAAAGAATTTAATCTCTCTAAAAATAGACATTTCAAACTCATTCCTCATGTCATCAGCAAAAGATTTACATACATTATCTTGACCTCCAAAAATAATATCATCAACAAAAATTTTAGTAATAAGAATAGTGTCATCAGTATCACCTTTCATGTACAAATTGTTGTTTTCACTGGTTCTTACAAATCCAATACTTAACAGGTAAGTATGCAGCCTTTTGTGCCATGCTCTCGGTGCTTGCTTCAAACCATATAAAGCTTTGTGTAATCTACATACCATGTCTCTATTGTCTGGATCAACGAATCCTTCAGGTTGTTCTATGTAGACCTCTTCTTCAAGTATACCATTCAGAAATGCTGACTTCACATCCATTTGATAAACCTTAAATTTCTTGGGTGCAACATATGCAAGTAGCGTTATAATTCCTTCCAATCTAGAAATAGGTGCAAATGTCTCACCATAGTCAATGCCTTCTTTCTGTGCATATCCCTTGCATACCAATCTCGCTTTATTTCTTGTCACTTCACCATTTTCATTGAGTTTGTTCCTGAATATCCATTTAGTACCGATAACTTTTTTATCTTTAGGTCGGGGTACTAAGGACCAAGTTATGTTCTTCTCTATTTGTTCTATTTACTCTTTCATTGCATTAACCCATTCTTCATTCTCTAATGCAACTTTCACATTCTTTGGTTCAAATTCACAAACTAGACATGTACCTTGTCTTGTTTTGCTTCTTGTTTGCATGCCAAATTGTCTGTCTCCAATAATTTGTGTCTCAGGATGATGTATTCTAACAAAACTAGCCAGTACTCAGTTTCTCCTTTCTTGTTCATCTTGTTCAGGTTCATGTTCTTACTTGGTAGCTCCATTTTGTTCGTCGGTTTCCCTTTCCTATTCCTCGGGGTTATTTTCCTGTTGACCAGTTATCATAGGTTGAGACTTCGGTAGATAATCAAGAAGTTCAATCTAAGTGAATCTACCATAGTCTTCTAGTTCCTTTCTTTCCTCTATGGTCTTGTCATCAAACTCATCAACACGAACATTAGTACTTTCAATTATTTTATTTGTAACCTTATTCAGACATTTGTATGCTTTACTCTTAGTAGAATATCCTAAGAATATTCCTTCATCACCTTTAGAGTCAAATTTCCCATTTCTCTCATCTTTCAGAATAAAACATTTGCTTCCAAAAATCCTAAAATAACTTACAGTAGGTTTGTGTCCAAACCATAGCTCATAAGGTGTATGGTTGGTGTCCTTCTTCAATTGTACTTAGTTAAGCACATATACAACTGTATTGACAGCTTCTCTCCAATATGTATGAGCAACATTCTTTTGTATCATCAGTTTTCTAGCACAATCAATTATTGACCTATTCCTTCTTTCAGCAATCCCATTCTGCTGAGGTGTTCTCGGTGCAGATACCTGTCTCTTAACACCATGCTCATTATAGAAATTAGTAAATTCATCAAAGATCTAAATTCACCTCCTCTATCAGATCTTAAGAATTTAATTTCTTTACCAGTCTCTTTTTCTACCTTAGCTTTATACCATTTGAACATTTTAAAAGCTTCAAATTTTTCTTTTAAGAACATAACTGTCATCAATCTAGTGTAGTCATCAACAAAAAGAATAAAGTATCTATCTCCATAATAACTTTGAGTTCTCATAGGACCACATAGGTTGGTATGAACCAACTCAAGTATCTTCTTTATTGAGTAGTCTTTTCTTTTAAAACTAGACTTAGTCATCTTACCTTTTTGACATTCATGACACATTGCATGATCTGGTTTTGATAAGTTAGGCAACCCTCTAACTCTTTTCCTCTTACTAATCTTGATCATGTTATCAAAGTTCACATGGCATAACCTCTTATGCCACAACCATGCATCTTCATCCTTCATTAATAAACAAGAAAACTGATCAATATCAAGATAAAATAGATTACCTCTAGATTGTGTACCAGTTCTGACAAGTCTTCCTCCATCATCATAGATTTTTACCTTTCTGCTCTCAAAAACAAGTCGGTAGCCTAAGTTATTTAGTTGTGCCACACTTAACAAATTGTAGTTCAGTCCATCTACCCAATATGCATTTTCGCATTTTATTCTATTATTAATCATTAGTGATCCTTTACCTCTTACCATACAGGGTGCATCATTTCCCATCCTTACAGATCCTCCATCATATTCATCAAGTAGATCAAATTTCTCTATACCACCAATCATATGATGTGTACAGCCACTGTCTATGATTCATGTATCATTTCTACTCACTTTAGAGATCAGTGTTGTTTCTTCATGTTTCTCTTCTTCCTCTGAATCATCTTTCATAGCAACAAATACTACTTCTACATCATCATCAGTGTCAGATTTAGATTCAAATTATTCGGCTATGTAACATACCTTTTTCCCTTTGTCATAGCTATCTCGATTATCTTTGTTGTTGTATCGGTAGCCTTTGTTGACTCTTCTCCCATAGCTTCCTTCGGATCAGTCTTTGGATCTATCATCATCTTTCTTATTCAGACATCTAGTAGTGATGTGGCCAACTTATTTACAATTAAAACATGCGAAAGGTAGCTTACCTCTATACCTTCCTTTACCTTTGGGTAATCTTCTAGCCATAAGAGCTTCAAGCTCATCAAGCTCATCATCGGTACCACTATCACTATCATTATTCTTACTATTCCTGCTACTAGACTTACCAATCTTCAAAGAGGACATGAAAGCGGATTCAAAAGAAGGTACAACACTATTGTCAAAGTTATTCAATTCAAAGGTTGTAAGCTTACCGATCAGCGTGTCAAGAGTAAGGTTGGATGTAGCCCTTGTTTCATGAATTACAGAGATCCTGATCGCATAAACTGGCAGCAAAGTTCTGAGAATCTTGCTTATCACTATTTCATCCTCAATAACTCCATTAGATGCTCTAATAACATGTACTACCTCTTTTAGTCTATTTGTGTATTGCACAATGTTCTCACCTTCTTTCATCTTCATATCATCAAATCAACCTCTTAGGCTTTCTGCTCTGGCTCTCTTAACATTCGCATCTCCACTGTATATTAGAGTCAGTTTATCCCACATGGCTTTGGCAGTTGTGCATCCCTTAATGTCTTCAAATTCAGCATCGGTACAGGTAGCAACAAGTTCCATCATAGTAATATTGTGTTCATGCCTGTCCTTCAGTTGATCAAGTGTCAGGGGACCTGGTGTCAGTTCAATGTAGCCATTCTCCATCAGTTCTAGTGCAAAATTCTCAATTCCAAAAATGTGCAACTTCATCCGACTTTTCCATACTGCGAAGTTCTCTTTGTTTAGCTTTGGCACTTCCCTCTTATACATCTTGAGACCCTTTTTGTTGGAGTCCTTAAAACTATGTTCTAAGCAACCACAGCTCTGATACCAATTGTTAGAATAACTGAGAGGGGGGTGAATCAATTATCTAGTGTCCCAAACCAAATGTATAATCCAAAACAAATTCTTCAACTTTTGCTACTTGGTAAACATAAAATACTTTCACTGTTTGTGTTTTTACTGATTTTCAGTCTAAAACTTATAGTATTTACTGATCAAATCTAACATATACTATGCAAAGTATGATAACAAGAAAATATCACAATCAACACATAACATAAGAGATTTAACATGGAAACCCTGTGAAGGGAAAAACCACCTGGGACTAGCAACCCAAAAATGTTCACTCTTCTAAAGTGAGGTCGGTGAAGACCCAACCCTGTTAAAGGTTTACAAACACATTGTTAGGTGTGACCTTGTTAGAGGATTTTAGACTAGAAGTTATCATCTAACCAGCAGTCACTCTAGGGTTGAAAGGATAACAATGTTCACTCTATGAATGAAACATCAAAAAGACTTTCTTTGTCCACTCGGTTAAGATATTTGACTATGTACAATGGTTAAATATGTAACAGTAGATGATCTACCTTGAAACAACTTTAATTGTAGTTTACAGATAAATATTCAGCTCATTCAATCTGATCAATATATCACTTCAGATTCAATCTTATATCAACTTACTATCTGTTGGTAATTACTCTCTATAGCTCGGTAATTTTTCTGCAGTTTGGTTCTCATTAACCAGTATGATCAGAATGCATGAAAACTTGTTCATGCGGTAATTCTGCAGTGTCTTCTTCTTCCGGCATCTTTCAACAATGAAACCAATGTCTCTTATATAGATGAGTAAATCATTTTCTTTTCCTCCATCAGATTTTTCCGCTTAATCTTATTCATTGATTTTACCACTTTAACCTTCTTCGGCTGATGTGTCAGTAACACATTTCAATCTTCTCCATTAGATCCTTCTTGAATTATGTTAGTTGTCGATCTTCATAACAAACCTTATCTGTTACCTCGATTTCATACGCTTTACAGCTCATCACTTTATCGGCTAAACTAATCATTTAATTCCTTTCTATTTTGCTCGGTTAACAAAGAAATGTATCGGTGAACAAAAGCTCGGTTAACACTCTGCTCGATATACACTACACTCCGTCAGTGTATACTGGAATGCTTTATTTACCGACAACACTACTTTGTGTCTTTCAGCTCTATTCTTCATCATAGATGAATGCAACATAATAAAGTCGATATCATCAAGTCATAGACTCATCAAAAAGTTACTCAATGTATTCCTTATCCTCATCTGACATATACATCTTCCTCATGTAGATATTTTTGTTCTTCATCTCTTTCACCTTTCTTTAGATGTGTCAGTATAGTAACTTACAAGATAAGTACTATCAAGCTAGTTGACATCAATGACAACATAATACTAATTTAATCATCTTGCATATCTAATAAGCAACTCCTCAGTGATCTTCAATCACAGATTCGTCATTCAGTGTTCTAAATCAGTTGTAGTTCATCAAGTATATGCTTAGAATTGTTCTTAGAGTTTTTACTAACCATTTGGTAGTTGTTAGATTTTCATTGTAGACTTAGCTTCATTCATTTTTTTTGCTTACTTGCATGCCATAAAGCTTGAGGATTGCTTTTATAGCTCCTCCTTGAGCTTCTTTGGCCTCTTGCATTTGAATGCTTGAGAGTTAATTCTATAGCTTCTCCTTGAGCATCTCAAATCTTCATTATACTTGCATTTATAGTGGGATTTATACTTGTGTTGGGAGAGCACACCCACAACCTCTCTAAGAGCTTAAATCAAGCAAGTCTTGGGTGCACTTGCTTCATGCTCATCCGAGGTTATGGTGAAAGTTAATGTTTTTTACAAGTTTATAAACATGTTAGAATAGATTGATTATGCTCTTTGTTGTTAACATTTTCATGTTTGAACTTGTTCTTAATAGGTGGATTTTCATCATATACAGTTTCATTTAGTCATTTATATACTTGTCTCTTCCATCCTTTTCCAATTCTAAGTAACAAAGGAATAGAAACCCTAAAAGAAAAAATATTGTGTTAGTACCCCTTATACTAGGTGGTGCAAATATTATTTGTCTTGAGGTGGTTTCATATCTCAATGTGTTCCATTTGAATTTGAAAAAACTAGGCTTTTAGGTGGTCCACTTTTTACTATACACATTTTGGTGAATCCAACACATGACATTTTCATTCTGATTTTGTGTTTAGATCTCCTTTGTATGAATTGAATTAGTCAAATATTTACATCACATCTTTGCTACATTTTATGCATTTATATATATTGGTTCACCTAACACATTTTGAAGAACCTATCTCTTTCATGCACTATACATTTTGTTTTGGTTAGTTAGATCTTGCATGTGTGTGTTTTTCAATTCTAAAAAGAACAAAAAAATTGTGTTGTTAATTTTTTTAGTTAACATAATTCCACTTATTATTTTGTGTTTAGTTTGATTTTTGCATTCATTTATAAAAAATACATTAGAATTTTATATTGGTTTCATAGATCTAGTTCATTTTTGTACTACATTTGCATGTTAAAAAGAATAAAAATCCAAAAATATTTTATTTTCATGCATTGTTATATGTGTTAGATTAGTTCCTTGTATGCTTTATTTTATTATATTAGCTTATTTCATTGCAACAAGTCTGATTTTCTTGTACAAATATTTAGTTCCTTTGATGATCCATTTAGTAGTGAAGAATTTGATATGATGGATGAATCCCTTAATGACTTCATCTAAATACTAAGTATTCCTCTACACATACTAAACTATCTTTTTGCCAAACTTTGATTAATGTGATATAAGGATATAGAGTATACAACAATCCCCTTTATGAACCTCTTAAATATTCCACTCCCAAATTTTTTCTCCCACATGAGGAAAAATTGATGCAAGAACATACTTGTAATACTCCTCTCAATGACCTTCCTCTTTGGGATGAACCATTGGTTAATGATATTTGATTATTCTCTTGATACAAAATTCCTCCATGAGAGTACTTTTGTGCAAGAGAATAGTTTTCTATTTTTCTATTTTTTCATTTGTTTGATAAACAAGAAAAATAATTCTTTCATTTGTATGTATCATCAAGTTTCTGGCCACAAGATTAATGAATCTTACGATTTAAAGTGTAAAATTCAATAATTCATTAATTGTGGTATGCTTCAAATGACAAGTAACAATAAATTGCACATTTTTCATGATTATTTTAAATAACATTGAAGTTCCTATTATGTTTTTCCTTACTATGTGACATTGCTAACCTATCCTTGGAGGGCTCATTGTCATTTATGGTGATGCCATTTTAGATGAAATCATACTTTGTGAGAAACATAATAGTCTATCTTGTTCCTTGGCATCCCAACACTAAGAAAGTCAATCTGCAACTTGTTCTGCCAAAATAGCCTGGGTATATATCGACTCATCTGATATGTACTAGGTATAATGTGGCTCATCTGATCTGTACCCTCCCCCAAAAAGTGAAATTTAGCCAACAGTTAGATATAGGTCTCAAAAGCTAAGAAAATAAGTTACATCCAATTTTAGGATTCTAATAGTTAGGAATTTAGATCTGAGTCTTTATTTCGAGCCTATTTTGATTACAAGTGCATTAAAATCTATCCCAGTCTCTTTCTTTGAATCTACTTTGAATCTGATTAGATCACTTCTTTTTTCATTTACTCATTTATATACTTGTCTCTTTTACCCATTTCTAATTCTAAGCAATAAAAGGAATAGAAACCTTGAAAGTGAAAAATCCTGCATTAGCACACCTTCTACTAGGTGGTGCTGATCTGATTTGTCTTGAGGTGGTTTCATATTCCAATGTGTGTCATATGAATTCGAAAAAACTAGGCTTTTAGGTGATCCCATTTTTATATTACACAACCCCTTTCAAGTTATTCTCTATAGTAGGCGATATTAGAAAGGCTAGGGTTTAGAATTGGTGGTACAAAAGACAAAATGTAAAAGGTTAGAATTGCAACTATGGTTACCAAATGATGGATACACCCTATAATTTCACAAAAAAGACTCATGAGGCACTCAAAAAATGACAACACATACTACGATCTTAAGAATCATTGCTTGTAATTCAAAAAATATAGTAAGAAAACTAAATAAACCCTTACCCTAATATGTTTGACTACATGCTTGAAAATTTTCCCCTTGCCACGAAATTGGAAACTTCACTTTTTTACCAATGAAAATTGAAAACAACCACATGAAATGATAGCACAAATTCATTTAATTTACTTGGCTAGAGTATAATCAATCATTTTTAAAAAATGATGTCAATATATTTTGTCACCTTACCAATCATCAATGCAAGCTAGTGGTCGGTATTTTAGAGTGAACATGACTTGTAAACTTAGAAAACCCATTTAGTTTACCTGTACTATGCCTTATTTTAATGAAATACACTACACACCAAAAAGTGGTCATGAAATCACACAATTTGAAAACTTCTCAACTAAAAAATAAATGGCTACAAAATTTAAACACTTGCCCGACCTGACAACATGAAGGATAATTAGCATTTATAAATACCTTACATGGAACAACAATGCAAGTATACACTCCATCAGGTTGTCTGTATCATTTTGATGAATAACAAAACACAACATCTACAAAAGTTAAACACTTTCCTGACTTATTGACATAAAGGTTAATAAGCACAGACTAATACCTTACACTGAACAACACTGCAAGTTACACTCCATTTTTGGAACTATATTTTTCCTTTAAGTTGGCTACTCTGCAACTAGTAACCATAGAGGAACAACAAGTATTGGCACATGCCAAAAAAATGCACAAAGCCTATTAAAATGAATATCACATGCATAATTTTAGTCATACCTTACCCAACACAACTCTTCACACCACCCTTACCCAATAGAAAATGGTCTTACCTCCACAAACTGTTTCCATCAAACACCTTGTCAATCACATAGTTAAATTATTCTCTCATTATCCTACCAATTCCATGAAGAGCCATACCATGTAACTCTATCTCTGAGCACCTTTTTGCTAAAATCCCCATCACAAGGACAAATAATTTTTTAAAACCCCAAAAAACTTCTCCATGAAAAACATCACATGCTATTATAGAACTTCCTAGTCCCAAACAAGTTTTCTATGTAGAACATCACATGTAATTACACAACTTTGCAGTAGTATGACATAATATTTCAGCAAAAAAATGAAATTCCACATGTTTTCGATGGTGTGGGACATCATTTAGGTGGTAGACAACATTCTGGGAATAAAAACACACAATTACCCCAATCTCTCATGTCAAGCAACTTTTCCAATTCTGGCCTCTAGAATTGAATATTTTCTGTCCACATGAGATAATTTTTCAAGAATAGAAATTCAAACTAATAGCCTACTGGCTAAAGTCTTTGTCTCATACTCTAAAATTAAATTACAATAAAGATGTGAATTTGGCATAGAATCCTCCATGTTATAATTAAAAAAAAAAGTTTGTCATTACAATCTATAAGAACTCTATAGAGTATAGTGATGTTGATAAAGTTGTGGAAGACAACATGGTGAATCCATTAGAAACTATAGAATATATGGATGTAAATTTGTGGAAAACAATATGGTATGAATGCATTAGAAACTATACAATATATTGATGTTGACAAATTTTTAGAAGACAACATGTAAAGCATGCATTAGAAACTATCTTAACATTGAGGGAAACTTGGACAAAAATGTAAAAGACATAGTGTGAAACTAGGGGTTCAAAACATTTTTGAAAATAATTAATACACTCAAAACATATTAATTGAAGAGAAATTCAAACTAATAGCCTATCGGCTAAAGTATTTGTCTCATACTCTAAAATTAGATTACTATAAAGATGTGAATTTGGCATAGAATCCTCCATGTTATAATATAAAAAAAAATTTGGCATTACAAACTATAAGAACTCTATAGAATATAGTGATGTTGATAAAGTTGTGGAAGACAACATGGTATGAATCCATTAGAAACTATAGAATATATGGATGTAAAGTTGTGGAAAACAACATGGTATGAATGCATTAGAAACTATACAATATATTGATGTTGACAAATTTTTAGAAGACAACATGTAAAGCATGCATTAGAAACTATCTTAACATTGATGGAAACTTAGACTAAAATGTAAAAGACTTAGTGTGGAACTAGGGGTTCAAAACATGTTTGAAAATAATTAATACACTCAAAACATATTAATTGAAGAGAAAAAAATGACTTTGATAGAGAAGTCAAATGAGATAAGTACCCCTCTATGTGTTGAGATGGTAAAAAAGATCTAATTCTTTTCCATAAAAATTTTAATGAGTGGCGCCCTTTCATAATTTACTCAGACCCACAATTCAAAAAAAATAGTGCAAAGCTAGGACATAACAATTTGTTGCAACTAAGTTAGCTTGACTCAAGGAGAAATTCAACTTTTGAAATATGAGAGTCATATGTGTGATAGATTGAACTTGAAAATGAGAATTAATTTGTTTTAGAATGGGTTTATTTTTATTATGATAATCAACAAGAAAATGAGATATTTAGGATCACCAAAATCAATCAAAAAAATGTGTTGAGTTCGCGTACTTAAAAAAACTATACAAAGTGACATATAACGGATAAAAGTGGAAGGTAAATATCTAGTACTATTACATAATACGGTAAAGAAAACTTTTTTGAATATAATCTTATCTTTACTTAAATGTTAAATTAAATGCTAATTTCAAAAAGAAATTTTGATTTGATCTCCTCTTGCTACAAAAGTATTGAAATCTTGTTGAAACAATCCTTCATTATAAAATATTAATGTTTCTAGAAGGTTAGAGGAATCTAAATTGTCTTATTATTTGACCATGTTCCTTTTTACTTGCTTTTGTTCTATTTGAACTTCATTAAATAAAAATAAAATAAATATCTTCTAGTCTTTATTCATGAAAATAAGAGGCATCAACTTTTATTCATGTTTTTGAATTATATTGTAATAAAAATATGAATTTGGCATAGAATCTTCTATCAAAACATTTTCATGGCACAAATCGATCACTACTCTCTATTTGTTGTAAGACAGAGAGCTTGCCAAGGATGATGATAAGGATGGGAAGCATAAGGAACTATTCAAGTACTTCACTGAAGACTCGGACCAACTCTTCAGCTAGCCCCTTGCTATCAGTTGTCTCTATTTTATGTTTATGATACCTATAGTCTATGTGTTTCTATCAGTTACCCTTAAGACTTAAGTTTTTAAATTATTTTTTATATTAAGACTCTTTTGCATTGTTAATGTATTGTTGAACTTCTTTGCCTTCATACTTCTTTGTTATAAAATAAGCACTTTTGTTAAATTACTTTTTTATATCAAGAAAATAAATCATTTTCTAAATATCTACTCTACATCACAATAGAAAAGAAATACAAGAAAATATATCTCTTCAAATCTTTTACATATTTCTTCCTAAAACAATTATACTAATATATAAGAAAAGTTCTGACTCATATCATAGCCACCCTATAAGTTCTTACTCATATCATAGCCACTATCTAATAGTTGGGTATGCCCATAAGAATAATTCTGATGCAACAAAACCACCAACCTAAGGAAATAAATCCTCCTACAACTTCTGAGTCAAATCACTGACAATACCTAATTGTTGGGTATGCCCATGTTGTCACATATTCTACTGATAAAAGGAAATTTTTGCCAACCCCATCAGCACTTACAAATCTTTCCCACTGTCTCTATTGCTTGAAAAATCAGGTATCAAAAGTTGCAAGTTAGTTGACCAATAGATTCTATGCAACTTACAGAGCATGGGCAGTAGCTTAAAATACTTTTGAGTAGATTAGGTATCTCGCATAGAATTGCAATGTCCAACTGCAATACGTTATCTTGGAATCTTTCACAGATTTGCAGAGAAGTAATCATTCTTTTTGTTTGGACAAAGAGGCAGATCCTCATTCTCATAAATCATAATCTATTCATTCAACCAGAATATTAGTTGTAAAATGATTCTAAAGCTTCTTGCTTTTACGTAATCACAGCAGACATCAGTTCCCAATTGGGCTGGAAGCCAGCAAGAAAATACTTTACAATAAAGTCTCCGTGGTAATAATATCATGCAAGGCTGGATACGTTAAGCTTTTGCTTTCTATCAGATTTAGGCTGAGAAAAGTTTATGTTTAATTATTGTTAATCAAATAAGCTGGACTGGATACAAGATTTTTAACTACAAAGAGTACATTATGCTCTAACTTGAGGAAATGAGAAAGGTGGGTTGGGAAGCTGAGTGGAAGATGAGTAAGCAGTGTCAAATGAGAAGATGTTTGCATGTGGAGGTGGTCAGATTGCATGTGAGATGTTAGGCCACAATGGTTGCATCAACATTTTTGTGGGGTACCCATCAATCTACACGCCTTTAACTTTGTCTAGTTGGAGGGAGTCTCATATATTGTGTGGGAATATTTTTGATATGAAGCACCCCAAGCTTTGAGGAATTATGTTGTTGTTAGATCTTTGTAGACCTAACTTTCTTGGGTAATTGACCTTTAATTTTATCAACACTTTTAAAGTGTATTCATTGTATTAGAATGCATTCAAACTGTGTCTTAGAAAGTAGGTTATGAATAGCAAAAGTCGCTTCTAGAGCTTTGAATTGAAGATGTTTATAAGCATTCCAACTTCATTTAAGATGGGACAATTGGAAAGGATGAGGGAATGGACTCAATATTATAATAAGTTTTGTTCTTTTAGAAAGGGGATTGATTAATAATTTAATAGAAACAAGTAATATGTTATTATTAATTTTAATGATATTGTATAGTAGAGGTATAAAATAAGAAAATTGTTGTGTATTAGGTTAATTTAATATATATATATTTAGATTTGATAACTGAAAGTTGTGGATTATTTAAATTGAACATAAATGTATAAAAATAAATGTATTCGATTTGTTAATTGAAAAGTATATATAATCGATTAAGGTTTTGGAATATGATTGATATCTATTTATAAACTAGTACTTTTCTATTTCTATAATTTGTTAAGTACTATGTTAGAACTATGTGCTATATAAAATCAAGCCCACAAATCTAGTCCTCTACAATTGGATGCGACTTGTCAAATGCATACTTCTACTATATTATTCATCTAATTTGTCTCTACTTCTTTTATTTACCTTCTCTAAAATATGGGTACTTGCAATATTTAGAAATGTCTTTGAAGGGTTGATGTTAAGATCACTAGAAAGTAGGTTCTACCAAGTTAACCCTTGAAAAATTTAGGCACAAGATCAAAGATAGTAGATATGCACCCTGAGATGATTTGTACAATTTTTTACTTTTTCAATGTATTAAATCCAAATGTTTCTCAATTGATTCTCTTGTAATTCCCTAGGATGAGACATGATGTATGGAAGATAAGAATTTAGATATTATTTAATAACAAAAAATGAATGTCAGTAAATGTCTTTAAATACTAGAAAATATCATCATATGTTACAAAATGTGTACTTAGTCATTGGAAACTAAAGAGAATCAACAAGCCAAATTTTGAATTTGAATTTTGAAAATATCTGGATCAATTGAACAATTGTGAGGTTAGCCTTATGACTTCAAAAATGGCCTTCAATAAATAAACAACCAGATCTAGGTCTATATTGGCTATATTTGGGTAGGTATAGAAATTTTTTAAGTAGTAAATGCAAGGCTTATATGAATGTGTTAAGAGTATGCATATAAGGATAAGAGAAGGGCTAAATGTGTTGGCATATGTGTGCATAGAAATAGATGAAGGTTAGGGGAATATGTCCAAAATTGTACAAGTTTACATGATATTTATATTATAAGTATGTATGTATGAATTCATTTCCTCAAAATAAGTATAAAACTAGATGGAAATGACATGGGTATGTGAATTTCACCATTACATCTCTTCTCCACTTTGAGGTGCATTTGAATCTGAAATGATTGAGCATCTTAATGTATTTATCACTCACAAACATGTATATAAAGAATAGTATAAATAAGAGGATATCAAATTAATGAGGCCCATATAAAGAAACATGTCCTATAGCATGTAATTTTGTAGGCTCCCTATTTAGTGTACATGCTCTTCATGAAAATTTTCAAAGTAGAGAAATAATATGCAAGGAATAGCTTGTCTCACATATAAAAATTAGGTATGAATTTAGAGCTTCATTACTATCTAATTATTATAAAAAGTACATTTTTTCCTATTCAAAATATGATAATTGGAAAACATTCATGGGAAGGTAATGCTCCATTGGCTACTGTAATCTTTTCATGGGGTATTATAGGACATTGTGTGAATGTCTATGAGTAACATTCCCATCCTAAAAGTCCAATTGGCTACTGTAATCTTTTCATGGGGTATTATAGGACATTGTGTGAATGTCTATGAGTAAGATTGTCATTTTTATAAAATTTCTTAGAAAAGTGATATTCTTTTTCTAGTAATTTAAAATTGAATATTTGTATATCATGAACTAAAGGTAGAAAATTTTATAGTGTGAAATTGTAAGGGTGTGTAATTTATGAAACTGCATCTAAATATTTTTTACCACTTCACGAGCCATTATGAACAAACATAGAATGGATATGTTATGATTTATGTGCTATATCATGGTATATATAGGCATTCATCCATTCACTTTTAAATCATCTAGTAACATGTAAAGATTATCTAAATAATTTTTTTTATTACATAAAATAGTGGAATTCTATTAATTGGACCCCATCCTCACTACAACTTATATGAATACACTATAAACATTAATACGGACTAAAATGATCATATCTATCTACTTTATGTAGCCTATCGCTATCTTCTCTATTGCATAATCTTTTGAATAGTTTTTGATTGATCATTGTTAATAAGATTTTTTGAATTGTTGTATTCTATCCTAAGTATTATTTCTTTGAAATCTTAAAGGGCCATCCAAATTTTGAGAAGAAATCTACCTAAAGATTACTTTCTTTTTCCAGATCATAATAAATATTATATTTTATAATTTAAATTTATCTATTCCATTGAATCTATTAAAATAGATTTAAATTTTTTCTTTCTTTCCTTTCTTTATTGATGTTCTTTTATTATTTTCCTTTTGAGACACTAGAAATTAAAAAATAATGTGAAGTTTAAGGTGTTCCATGAAAGAATAAAAAGATCCCCAAAACATGGTATTATATACCTTCAACACATTTTGTGACCTAGAGCTATCACATACTTTTCCACTACTTTAAGCATGCATCCTCATCTACACATGGAATAATAAGAGTCAAGATTCTTATAAACTATATTCATAGAGGTCTCCTAAATTGTGCACATGGCCTTATTTATATTTCTATAAAATGTATAATAATATCTTATCCACTCATTTCGCTATTAATTTATATCTTAAATGTTATTCCCTTTTTAATGAATTTGTATAATAAGAGCCTAATTGAAGAGAGCATTGTCCTTTTGATTCAATAGATTATCTAAATGTGTTAGTAAACACTACCAACTCCTTACTATAATTAGATATTAGAAATTAAAGGATAGTGAATTTACAAATTTAATATTATAGTAGTTCATTCTCATGCTTTTGAAAGTTCAATTTTATGGAAAGGGTTCATTTCTCCAATTACAAATGTAATCTTACTCATTTGAACACTTGAATCTAATCTATTCAAATTATGAGAACAATCTATTATAAATTTTATCATTCAAATTCCAATGTATCTAAGAAGACATGATTTTAAATTATTATTTAAACATAATAATTAATATTATGAACAACTATTTATTAAAATTGCAAAAACTAGTTGATAACTAGATCTACCAATTACAAAAACTAGCTAAGTATTTTTATTTCTATTAATTATTTAGATTCTTATATTATATTACATTATTTGTCCTCATTCTAAGAAGTCGAGTAGTTTATATATTTATAATATTTATAAAATATAATATTTCAATAAAGAAACTTATTTTTATTTACTTAAAATGAGAAGATCTTCTTTTCATGAATCTTAATGTGAACGTTTGTATATTTGATAATGTTGAAGTTATAATTGAAAGTAAGCATCCATAAAGTTTGTGAGAAATCAAAGTATTAAATTAGAATATTAAAAATTAACAAACATAAAATATTTTATAAAATTATGAAGATATATATATATATATATATATATATATATATATATATATATATATATATATATATATATATATATATATATATATATATATATATATATATATATATATATATATATATATATTATAGAGATTGTGATTACCTTTCTTCAATTTAAAATTAAATTTTAAAAAAATATTTAATCAATAAAAAAATATATATAAAATCATCCTTTTTATTGGTTATTATTCTTAATAGGAACTATAAAATTGCTGTCTTATTTCTTTTTAGATAATTTTAGTATCCTCTAATATTAAATCATCATATAGTCAACATTATTCACAAAAGATTAAAAAAAAATTACCTTATTTTCATAAGAATTAAACTTTTCTTTTATAACACTAAATGATTACATTTATTTATGAACTTTAAAACTTTACCACAATATCACACTATAATTTCATTATATAATCTCATCATCTTCACACTCCTTGAAACCAAGATTCATCTGACAAAATATTTAGACTAATCAACTATTTTAATGAAGAATGTACCTATCTTCCTATAAACAAATGTTATCATGATAAATTGTATAGAACTATTCTCAACAACAATAACAACAACAACAATAGAAAATAAGTATCAAACTCCTTAATTTGAATTTTAAATAATATTTAGCCATAAAAAATTATCCTCATAAGAATATAGGATTGTATGAACTTGGAACAATAGCTAATACATTTGACAATTTGTCATTTTATTAAATATATTCTCACCACATGTAAGGACTCTTTCTTTACTTTAGCATCCATATAAAATAAAAATTAGGCTTATGCACATGGGTTGCTTCTCCTCCATTAATCTAAAGGTGTAAGGAACTTTCCTCTTATGGAGAACGTCCCTTCTTGTTTTATTGGTCTTAGATTAAGACACATGTGGAAGGTGGTCACATGCATCACTCCTCTAAACATAAAATAAGAGTTTAATTTCCTCTACCTTTATTCCTAAATCCAAGAATGGTACTTATCATTGAACACCGAATCAAATTATTCATGAACTTATTTTTCTTTTATATCCTAGTTTCAAATTATATAAACATGAAAAATAAATCTATTTTCTAAAATAATTTTTTACTTATAAAATAATGCTAAAGTCTTGTCCTACATTAACTCAATCAAATCCCCTTCTCTTTTACAATGGGAGTAATCGGACTTAATCTAGTTTAAATATGACACACTAATGTAGTAGACAAAAATTAAATAAAATATAAAATAATGTAATTTATTTATTTATTTATTAGTATTATTATTTAATTCATCTTGATAAATAATGTTTAGATTTTAAAAAATATTTAAAAAGTTGATAGAAGTAATTAAAGTAGTTACATCTTTTTTATTATTTTAAAATATGGAGTGTTTATTGTGAGAAGAATTTAAGTATGATTATTTATGTAGGAGTTGATTACGAACTCTTTACATCTTAAGATCATTTATAAAATAATATTATTCTTTCACAAGAGAGAATGCCAAGAATAGCTTGTTTGATTATGGATGCAAGATTGAATATGTGATATGATGTACATATGAGGCCTTGACTATAAAGGAAAAGTTGATAGGTAGGATTAGACAAAATTTTGACATGTCTATTAATTAATTGATTAAGACAAATAAATCAACAAATGTTAAATGAATTAAATACCAAAAGATAAGATAAAGTCTAATTGACAACAAAAAGGTTCTTAGGACTTAAGTAAACTTAACATTTCAATAGTGTTGACCTGCAAGTGAATTGGTTAAGAAACATGCCTTATTCACACCAATGTCGCCCCCCCCCAAAACCTAAGTGCAACTTAGAAAGTAGTAGATTATTATGAAAATGATACAAATATGACAATGATTATGGGTTATAGCTAATAGAATACGGTAGATAACCATTTACCATTCAATATCTAACCAAAGAAAAGGAGAAAACCCCTCTCCAAAAGAGGGAGAAGATGAAAACAAACATGTGATGAAAAAGTGTTGAATGGAGGACTTAGTGATACTTGCCAAGGATAACATCCATCATGTCCCAAATACACCATGTGAGTCCATTAGTATGGATTTGGTGTTAGGAATGGTCAAAACTCAGAGAGGTCATGATAGTATGTTTTTTGTGGTTGATATGTTTAGTAAGATGGCACATTTCATACCATGTATAAGCACCAATGATGCCTCACATATTGCAATCTTGTTTTTCAAGGAAGCAATTAGGATTCATGGGCTACCATTGACTATTATTTCAAACAGGGACTCAAACTTTGTAGTTCACTTTTGGAGGACGCTTTGGAAGAAGTTGGGTACAAACTTAACCTTTAGCTCTGCCTATCATCCATAAATAGATGGGAAAATTGAAGTTTTCAATAGATCATTTGAATATCTGCTTAAATGCCTCACAAAAGAGAATGCACAATAATGGGATTCGGTTCTTCCATGGGCTGAATATGCATACAATGATTCCATGAATAGAAGCATTTGTAAAATCCCATTTGAGGTAGTTTATGGTGTGAAACCTAGAGGAGTGTTTGAGCTCAAGGATTTGAGTTTCATGGAGAGGAGTGTAGAGGGAGAAGATTTTTTTGTGGCCATGAAGGACATACATGAGAAAGTTAGAGAGAATCTCAATAAAAGTGGTGAGAAGTATAAGCAACATGCAGATTTGAAAAAAAGAGATGTTCAATTTAGGGTGGGAGATCTAGTTTTAGCACATTTGAAGAAGTAGTGGAGCTACCAAAGGGAAAGTAAACAAAGTTGAAAATGAATAATATTTGGCCACATAGGGTGGTCCACAAGTTTGGGTAAAATGCTTATGAGATAGAACTCCCTCTTGAGGTTTCTGTCACACTAATTTTTAATATTTATGACCTATATACTTTAAAGGATCTATGATTACAGGTGAAGAGACAACTCTATCAAGATATCTAGATGAATACTGGGTTAAGGATTTACCCCCAAGTGAACCATTGAAGATTGAATGCATCTTGGATACCAAGGAAGCCAAGAGAATAAGGCACAAGGTGTAAAATGAGTACCTAGTGAAGTGGAAAGGTATTACCATGGAGGATTCCACATGGATGAGGAATGAGGACATCAAGAAGTATGCAACCATAATCCAAGACTTGATCTCAAGAGGGACTTGAGATTTTTGTTCACCCCGGAAGTATGGTGTAGGAGCACCTATGAATTCATGCCTCCATGAGATCATTTTGGAAAATTTTCTTTGTCCTTTTCTTTAAAGTTTAAGCAATAAAATATATATTATTTCCTATATTTTTAATAGTTTTAACAGTTTTAGAGACTTGTGTTGTTGTGTATGGTTTGGGATTGGTGTGAAACCTATTTGGTTTGATGGAGGATTGAATCTACTATCATTTTAATTTGGTTTGACTCAATTTCATTGAGATTTAAGAAAGAGGCAATTTACTGAAATCAGTTCCAAACCCTAGGTTTGAGGGTTTGATTGTTAAAATAATGATTTGAATGCCATTACACTAGTGGAAAAATATGAAAATATATGGAATGGAGGAATTTAGGGTTTACTTTATGTTTCTTAATTTTGTAGAAGTGGGGGATGGTGTTAGATATGAAATTGGTGATACCCTAGCCTAATATCTCTATGTATTAGGCTTGAAATGAACAAGTAGCCATAGGATTTTGAAGAAGGGAAACTTGGTGAATAATCTAGTTGATAAAACCTGCATATACAGACCTCATATGATGGGTTGAAGGCCCTGGAGTGGAAATTAGAAACTTAGAGTCAAAATATCACATATTTGCTTTGGCAAATAGACCTAATTAGACCTAGTTGTAGCATTACTAGTCAATTGTTGAGGGTTATGTTTGAAAAATACCCTATCTATAAATTGTATATGTTAACAAGGGGAATAAATGGTATCCTAAATGATAACCAAATTGTGAAGTTAGGACAAGACTTGGGAGATATGTTTGAAAAACTTGTTTTGAAGTACTACTAGGAAGACTAGGCCTTTAGAAGAGGAATCCACCAATTAAGGGTTTGAAAATTACGTTTGAAGTTTGGAAGACATATTTGTTGTGACATATGGTATTAATAATGTAATCACCTAAAACTATTCAAGATAAATCAAATCATTAAATCTCAAGAATCTAATCAAATGATATCAAAGGAATCAAAACCCTAATTATATAATTAAATCTAATAAATTTAATTGCATAGTTGATCAATATTCCATGGTCAATTAATATCCTAGAGAATTAATTAAATAAACTTAAAAAATCTGCATGGCCAAAGAAATTAATTTCTTTGATTTAAATAAATTCTAAATATTCCCTCAACACCCATTTCACAAGTCACTCAAGGATTTTAAAGGGAATAACTACTTGGAATAGTCAACCAATGGGAGAAAAGAACAAGGATCACTCGCATGCCTTTTCTATCTCCAAATTTAAATTCAAATTGGAGGAATCTTGACCATACAATTCAAATCAAAACATTTTTCTACCTTGAGAAATCTATAAAACCAATCCAAATCAAGTCATTTGTTCATCCATCATTTGCATAAAGAGATCATGCTAGTTTAAGATTTGAATTGCATTAGGATATTTTCATAGCTTGAATTCATCATTTAGATTCCTTGTATTTTAGATTAAATTTTATATCCAATTCCTTTAACTTCTCATCAATTAGGATCAATCTCACATCAATTCCATCATACCATAGCATCAAATAGATCAAATTTTTCATAATTAGGTGCATTTCATACTAGAATCTTCCATTTCATGGATTGTCATTCAATTAGATCTAAAAACAATATATTTTGATAGCACTAAAATAGACTTATTGATCTTCATGATTAGGAAGCAATAGAACAATCTTGATGAGTTTAATTTTGAATTTGATTATATTTGGTGCACTAACTCATTGAATTAGCATTCTATTGGATGTTGTGTGTTTCTAGATAGGCATACATTTTACAAAACACATTTTGGCATCCACCATGGGGCCCTAGCCCCCAAATTTCATCTTATCTATACTGATTCAGTGATTGCATGTTGCAGACTGTGCATAAAGTTATTTATGGTGTCTTGAGTCATATCTAATCATTCCTAGATCATTTCTGGGATTTTGGGTATTTTTCAGGAAGAGTCATATATGGTAAAAGTTTGATTGTATTTGATGAAAATAGGGTCATTTCAGAGAAGTATCATTTCCAAGATATTCTAGATTGTATACAGGTCATCTTTAGTTGTATTTGGTAAATGTTGTGTTGATTTTGGGAAATGATGTCATTTTTGGTATAAAGTTTTTCGTATTTGTTATATTGAATATGAATTTCAGTTCTCATATTTGGAGTTATAGAATAACCCTAATGATTGATGTTTTTGTCTATTCTTATTATTCTGATCTACATCCTATTACATCTTTGTTGGACGTATGTCAAAGATTGAAACATCAAAATTATAACAAGTGTTTTTGCAGGTTTCCTTGGAGATACAAATAAACTTTTTGCTTTCTTAATTTTTTTTCATTAGGAACATAGTAATCTAGATAGTAACCAATTGACCTCTCAAAGTGATAGGGGATTATTCTCTCACCTTTCAGAGGTGATCAGAAACCTAGACTCACTTTTGATTTGTCATAGTATGGAATTCCGTAGGGCTATTTAATTTCATTACAACTAATGGAATCAAATGGTGGAATGAATTTATTTCTTGCATGTTTGAGAGATTAATTGTGGTAGGATAGTATGCTCTCACCTTTCGGATGTGATAAAAAACCTAGACCCATAATTGAGCTCTATTTCTTATTCATTTTGCCTAGATACCCTATTGCAGCGGGAAAAAGTACTCACCTTGCAAGAACAACTCAACTTGAAATAGGTCAAAGATAGACCACCCCAATCCACTATAAATAAATACTACCACTAGCCAAAACTATGGTAGACATATGTGCTCAAGTTATCTCTTTTAGGAGAGGCATTAATAGTTAGAATGGAGACGCTTACTAAATTCGTAAGATATAAGCCTCTTTTTTATACATGGTACTTTTTCCATAGTGTGTAGGGGTTGTGTCACCCCTAGAAGATTTTACACTCATCATTTGTGCATTGCTAGTAGTGAGGTGAAGATTTGTTGGATGTGACTACCTTGAACTTGGACAAGCCCCAAAAGGGATCCCCTACTCACACATTGCTTAAGGATCAATTATGTGTTCAACTTTCTCACTATCTCTTCCTGAGATTACCCATTTAGATCGACGAGGATAATACACACTAGATTCAAGTATACTTAGCATGGGCCTATAGAATTTTATTTCAACCACCCTGAGGTTAGACCTATTTTACATGTGCTTGTTGTGTGCTTCTACCCATAAAAATTTATCAGACATATACTTTATGTTTAGGGTTTAGAGACAAATATCAGTATTTTCATTCTATCTGTTGTGTGTTTTGACCACTTAAAACTAGAAGGATTCATCCAAAAACACCCCTGAAACATCAAATTGGTCTTTTAAAAATAGTCGCGAAACCTTAAAACTTGTAGAAAATCATATTTAGTCAATCCTAGGTTATATTCAATCTGCTGAAGTGTCATTTCCATGTCATATAGAGTCGTATCTAGTCAATTTAGTTTCATGTCTTGGAAGTGACATTTTTGGTAAATCATATGTCGTATCTAGGAAGAAAGGTCATTTCCAAACTGTCTTTAATCATATCTAGGAGAAGTGTCATATTCAGTAGCTAAAAGGTAATTTTCAAGAAGAACCAAGGTCATATATGGCTAGTTGTATTTGGGATAGAGGACACTTCCATACATCTTCTGATAAATCCAATTATTATTTCAGTTACCCATTTCCAAGTACTTTCCACCTTTTTTGTCACACATATCAGAATTAGATCAATTAACCCTATTGTCATCATGTTTTACACAGTTTCCCACTGTCTCAATAATTATCCTAGTTCATAACTTATCAAATCAATCAATCAGTCTAATTTTTAGAGGTCACCACCAAGGAAAATACACCCTCAATCTAGACCTCTAAAAATAACATCATCCTTTATCATAATATTCTCACTCTTGGACAAGTTCTTGCATGAATTAATCAACATTAAACCTTTGATAATTGATTAATCATCATATCAGACCTAGGGTTATCTAATTTTCATGGGCCAAACTGGATCTCACCATTATTAGTGGTGCAACAAGATCCTAATAACAAAGGTCCTTCACACCTATTAGATACATTAAACCAAGGACAAGCCTCAACATAAAAGATCCCTCAATCACCTAGACACGAGAATCAAAAAAATCACAACATGGTTTAAAACAAAAATGAATGGTCTAGATATCATGATAATGATAACAATGAAGAAGAAATAACTAAGGAATAGTCCTACTTCAATCACTCAATACAAGTTCAGTATTCCTACTTGTGACATTGGCAGTCCTTTTTCTTTTGATATTATTTGTATTGTTATCCCACAATAAATGGAGATCCCTCACCTTGAGACTTATAATGGTAAGGGTGATCATTTGACTCATGTTAAAACATTTCAAATCTTGTGTAGTGACTTCTCTCATGACCATAGATTCATAGAAAAATTAATTACTAGAACCTTTTGAGACAAGGCCTTGCGTCGGTATTGTTCTTTGCTTCCTTATTCTATTGATTCCTTCCAAAATATTGCTAATTCTTTCATTAACCAATTCTAAAATAGCATTGGTCCTAAATTTCTTTGAATTATTTAATGCATTGTAAACAAGGTGTTAAATAAAATGTGAATGATTTCATTGGTAGATTTAAGCATTTGTATGCTTAGATTTCTTATCTTGTGCCTGATATTGATGTGCAATGTATTTTTATTGATAATTTACAAAAAAGACATTAGAGATAAGATTATACTTTTTGAATTATCTTCCTTTTCTCAAATTTGTGTAGTTCTTCATAATTATCAGCTTCAAGTGAGTCATTTTGAGAGCACCAATCCAATAGATCTTGTACCTTTTGATAAGAGTGATGCCGCATCCAACAATTTCAAAAAATTTCAAAAACCAAAAACCTTCATTAAAGTCAGAAAATCATCCAACAATGTTGATGAAAAAATGACAATAGCATCCAAAGGTGTGGCTCCTTTGTCATCTATCTTTAGACTTTCTCGTAATGTTACCCACCTTTTGAATCTTTGCATAATGTTATGTTGAATTTAATTAATGCTACTGTGATAACACTTCCTCCTATCAAACCCATTGACACATCCAAAACATTTCCCAAACACCTTGATCACAAACCTTTTTTCAATACCATCGTCAACCTGACCATGATACTAAAAAGTGTTTCTTCTTGAAAAATGTTATCAAATACCTTGTTGATTCTAAAGCTATATCTATTGAAGGTGTTAATGATTAAGGAAACAAATCAGTCACACATCCCAATTGAAACTTTTAAATCTATACCCCTTTTCCATCTCATTCAACCAATTCCATTGACTTTACCCAACCTTCTTATTCTTCTTAATGCATTAACTATGATGATAAATTTGATGAAGCCAATCATGTTGTCAACCTTCTCAATCAAGCCAAAACCAAACTTCCATCTAATCGTTGCATTACCTTTGACCCTACTAAGATAATTAAAGCACTTCATGGTCCCCTCTACATTGTCGAAAAGGTTAATGGCCTTCCTTTTCATGGTGTCCTTATTGATCCTACTTACATGGTGAATATAATAACTAAAGATCATATTTTTAGTAGACAATTACAATAGGATTCTTATTGTAAATCTAATGTTATGATCTAAACTTGCAATAGTTTTTTTCTATCCTTCCAATGGTCCCATTTCATTTCCTATTGAAGTTGGTGGTAAAACTTTAGATGTTACCATTACTATTATCTCAACTTTTAATCAATTTCAAGTTAAACTTGGTCTTCCTTAGCTCACTTCCATGAAAGTTGTGGCTTCTCATATTCATAAATTCCTTAAATTTCCTCATAATGGTGAGATCATGACTGTCAACCATAGTCTTTATCAGCCTTCAATTCCTCAAGAATTAGTTGACCTTGATTTATTTTGGCCTTCTATTCCTAAACTGACTCAAACCCATCATGATAATCTCTTTTTCTCTTATTAGACCTACAAGGTCCAAAATATTTGTGAAATTAGAAAACAAAATGATATTCCATCTCTTTTCCCTAGATGTGGACTTCTTCCTACACCTCCTATTTATGCTTCTATTCCATCTCCTATATCTTATACACATACTCCTCATGTGGTCTCTCACCCTAGTGTGGTTCCTTTTGATCGTCCTCCTCAAGAAGAAAAGGGCCCGATTTTGATTGATCCTAACCCAAACCAAATTTAAGGAAAACCAAACATAACCATCATGCTCATGACTGCCTTCATAAACATCATGCTAGATCCTGCCAGTGTGCTTCCCAAAATATTTCTTGACCTCATACACCTATTGATGCTTTGATTCCCTTTGGTCGACCCATTCTTGAACCAAAGGAGTAGGTTAATTTGAAAAAGATAAAATTGAGAAAACATGATAATTATATTTGCATCTTAGATTCTATTTCAATTAATATGGATGAAGAAGATAATCTTAATGATGATGATTTTGATGCTAACAATGATAATAGTGCTACTGATTTTGATGACATATGTGATATTATTGATATTGATCATGATTTGATAGCTATGTTTTCACAACAATTATATATCACTCCTAGTGACAAACAAAGTGAACTATCTTCACAACATGGTCCTTTTTTGGAACTGGCTATTGTTCCATCTATTGTTCTTGATGTTGCTCCTCTAGCAAGTTTTCCACCTTCCCTAAACACTATAGGCCAATATAGGGACCATGCAATATTCTTGAGTAGCTCCTCTTGTATGGTCTATTCTGTGTGTTTTCCTATTGTAATGTTCTTCCCCTATGATCTATTGCCTATTATATATTTTGTTTAGATTACTTTAAATGACCCTTTTTTCTCTGTTGGCACAAGGTGATTAAGGAATCAAATTTTTTTAATATTCTTCTATTTGTATCTCACTTCTTCTATATGTTGTTACATTTTATTTCATGTATGTGCCATTGTTCATAAATGTGCCTTTGTTTTGTCTAATTGAGGATGATGCAAAATTCTAGCTACCTATTATTTTTTGTCTTTGTGATGTTAGCCCAAAAAGACTCTTCTTCCTAACTCTTACATGTTATTCTTCCATTGTGCTTGTAGTTATACTACCTTTGGGGGATGATGAAAGTTCATTTTGATATAATATCTCATGTATTATCATATATTCATACTAACCCCAGAATTAGTAGATCCCTTTTATGCTCTCTTTTGTCATGTTCTTATTTCCCTTTATTTTTTATTTTTTTAGGGCATCTCATAGTGGAAACATTTCTTGTGGGTGTATATATGCTCTATTAAATCTATTGATCTCATTAAGGCATTTGCAATCACTTTAACATGGGAGCATACACTCTAATCTGTGTTTTAGATTTTGTAGACACAAACACAATGATTTCATGCAACCTCTCTTGTGGATGACCAAGGAGACAATGATTTCCTTGTGTTTATTCTTTTCATTGGATCCCTTAACAGAAATAATCTTTCCATAAGGACTAATTCTTCCTCTTTCATTCCTAAGGAGACAATTCTTTTCTTAGGCCTAATCATTTTTTCCTTTGATCCCTAAGGAGACAATGCTTTCCTTAGGCTTGATTGTGCCTTTTTTTGGATCTCTTAATAGATACAATGCTTTCCTTAAGGCCTGATCCCTTTTTATGGATTTCCTAGCATAACACATCTTGCTAGACTATTCAATACCACCTTTTATGGCGCTCTCCTTTTGTGTGGTCCATAGTAAGATAATATCTTATTGGGCTAGTGATCACACCTTTCCTTTTCTCTATCTCCCTCTTTTTTAAGTGATGCCTCTCTTATCTTGGTTTTTAATTTGATGAATACTTCATTCACTTGGGGGCTTGATGTTTATTTTTCTCCTTGTGATGTAGAGGGTTGGGTAGTTGTTGAGATCAACTCCCTAAATGATCCAAATTTTGAGATGTTTGGGCACACCTAACTAGCCCTCAAGCCTCAAATGTTTCCAAACTACTCAAGCACCTTCCTATTGAAAAATAATATTGTCTTTGGTCTATTCAAGTTGGATTTGAAAGATTACAACTGGTTATTAGTTCCCAAGCAACACCCAACACTCCAATTTGTTCAAACTGTCAAACAAGCCAAATAGCCCTCCTAGTAGGTCTCCAACGATGCAAATGTGCAATTTACTTGCAATCTTCCCCAAAAAAAAATGAAATATTATTTTTTTAGAATCCCATTTCATCATACAACAACATATACCAAACTTAGGATTGGATTTTTTGGACCAACATATAGATTCCCAAACTGCACCCCTGCTCCAAGCATAAAAAGTGGTTAAATAACAAAGAAAGCATATGTTATATTTTCTCCAAAACCTCAATACTCTCAACAGTCTTCAGTTATGACTCCAAATAAAATATTCTATAATCAATTTAACTCTTAGACCTTCATAAGCATAAAACCCCCAAATTGGTCTCTCACAAACCCTCAAAGATAGGGCTTTCTAAATGTATGACCTCCAAGCCTTTCCTAGCTCAACCAATGGTGGATTCACCATCCATTAAACATAAAAAGACTCTCCAAGC
This sequence comes from Chamaecyparis obtusa, assembly GCA_027943335.1. NCBI lineage: Eukaryota > Viridiplantae > Streptophyta > Pinopsida > Cupressales > Cupressaceae > Chamaecyparis > Chamaecyparis obtusa. The sequence continues at coordinate 874,009 of BSBK01004969.1, read as the reverse complement.
TCTTAAAGATACCCCTTATTCATCCATATTAATTGATGTTTCTCATATCCAAGCAATTTCATTAACCTTTCCTTCATTAACTCGGTGATCACCTTCCCAATTCACTTTATCTGCATAAAATTCATTTATAAAACTATTTTTAATATTATAATGGCATAATTCTATGAGAATCATTTTTTTTTCATTCATGGAATGATCCATTTCATTGAAAATATCAAACTGTCAAGATAAAAAAATAGTGACTTCCCAAGGAACAATCAGCCGAAATGGTATAAAGTTGAATCAAATGGATTCTTAAAAAATTAAAAAATTATTAGAATAACAATATATTTATTCTCAAAGAATTTTAAAAATGAAATTCTCAAATTTTAAATCAAACCATGCCAAGGAACACAATAAATTTGTAGATTTCTGAGTTTTTTTATTGAAAATCATTGCTACAATCATACATTTGATTGTCTCTTTGATTGCATATCCATACAATGACTAAAACCAAACTAAATAACCCGTATCCCAACTATCCCAAATGATTTGGATTGGTTATAAAGATTTATTAAGGTTAAACTCTCCAAAATCCATTTTCCCTTCTAAACACAACTAATCATTGGATTTCAAAATTTTGAATTTCTAACTTACAATTTCTTGCATAATTCAACTAATTAATTTATGAAACTTTTCTATTAGGTCCATAAAAACTTTTTAATCACTCCTAAGGATTCTAAGGACCTAATCTAATCTATTTTAGAACTCGTGATTCTATTACATCATTGATGATCCTAAGGTCCTTAACAGGCCCTTTAGGATTCATTAGAGATTGATTACATTTCTTTCCCTTAAAGGCCATAATTGGTTCTAACTTATTCCAATTGATTGGCTTAAACCCTTTCACACCTTCATGAACCTTTGATGCTCCTTTGTCTTCAATGGGTGGCTTGCCATGCCATGATGCTCCTTCATCACCTTGACCTTGATGAGATTATCCTTGTGCATTTGATGTACTTTATCATGACCATGTGTTTGTCTCATACTCTCACTAAAGTGGGGGATAAATGTATCATCCTAGAAAGTTAGCACCCATAATTGGAGGCTCTAGGACCTATTAGACCCCATTTTGATGATTTCAAGGTTTGAATGTTCATTATTCTTAATCCCACCAATCTTCATGTTCTCCTCCCATGTCTTATCGCACACCCTCAAATCCTAAAAAAAATTGAGTTGATTTTTCTTGGGAAAAGTTGAATGTTCGACTTCTCCCTGGGATTTTGAGCCCATATTTGGCCTAGGGACTGATGCTAAGGTTTTCTTCAAATGTTTAGATCTGTGCTCAACTTGAATCAAATTTAAATCTTGAAATGAGTATAAAAGGATGTCTACTCCTCTCATTTTGCATATATGAAATCTAAGTGCAAGTTTATCAAGTGCAAGATATTTTTGTCAAGCAATCAAGCATTCAAGTATTGAGGACTTGGATTCAACATTTGAAGGCAATCATCCAATTCAAGATCTTCCAAGTCTCCATTACTTCAACATCCATTCAATAAAAGGAAATATTCTCTATTTGATGCAAGTTTCTCTTCCATGATGGCCAAGTAGAGGAATTCACAACCAAGCAAGAAGATCCACACATCCATTCTTCTCTATCTATCATTCTCTAAGTGGTTATCAAGCATAGAAACATACATGATCTAGGAGTGGTAATAACATATCCATGAATTTATGAAGGAATCCTTGATTCTACATCTCATTCCAAGCATACTTCAAGCATCTTCATGGATTTAAGTGATTTCTACATCCGTTTATGATGGTTTAATGAAAGGTGAATCAATAATTTACCTTCCTTTTCCATTAATTTCCTTTATGTAATTTCAATTCCATTTCAAGGTTAATTCCTAGACAAGGGTTTGACCAAGGAAAAATCCTTTCCACAACATTTCCCCCCCCTTTTTTATATGTGCAAGAACATGTTATGGATATGCAAGTTTGGATCTAGGAAGAATAGACACAGTTGTAGGATCCCATAAAATTGCATTAGATCTGGAGCAGTCGGGAACAAGTCAACCTCTCGACTTGTCCCTAAAAAACTAACTTATCCTTGCACTTTTTTGCTGAAAATTGCAAAGTTGAGAGTTACAGGTCCCAGAAACCTAGATATAGAGTTATAATAGATTCTAACATTTCGGGGACAACTGAATTTAGATCTAAATTTCAAATCTTCCTATCTTGTTTTAAGGTACACACATTCTTTCATTTTTCTTGCATTTACTTTCATAGATCAGATCTTCTATCCTTTATTTTATCATATCATTTATCTCTTCATTTCTATCATCATATCCTATAAAGGAATACACCAAAACCCTACATTGTGTAGATCTCACATTAGCACCCTTACTCTTTTGGTTGTGCTAATTGGATTCCTTTTGTAGGGGTCTTTTAATTCCTAATGTATGGTAAGGATCTTAGTGAGTGATCTACATCCTAGAATTACTCACAATTTTCCCAGATACAACATGTTACGTTATTATTAACCACATGCATTTATATAATCATGTATAATGATTGACTATATATATATATTAATCTAATCATGTTATTCTAAATTTATTGTTATCTTAGAACTAATAACACCATCACAACCCTCCAAGGTAATTTATATCACTCATGCGTCAGACCTAAATTCATACATAACATCAAACATGTAGTTGGCTAGACCTCAAATCATATGTAGTAACATGGGAGTGAAGAAATGTTATATGCTTCATATTTTAATTTGGCTAGTTCTAATTTACCTTCACATGTTTCCTTTATCTCCTTTGTGTTTCCTTTGGCTAGCACAAACATCCAAACATCCTCATAGTCATATAGTAAACATAGTCTTTATTTTGACACCTCTTAGATATATATATATATATATATGGTAACTCACATCATCTGAAACATGAAACTAGCATACATCCTAATTGATTCCAACTATCTACCAAACTATAAGCCAAAATAACTAACTATGGTATAATAAAATACTTGAAATAGTGACAATACAACATGGTAAAAATACAACCTTTAAGAAACTTACATAAAAAATAATGCAAAATCTTCCATGCTTCAAAAAAATTAGTAGGCATTTAAGAACTATTGATTCCAATAAACTTCTCACCTCTTGTAGGAATAAATAATCAAAATTATTCCTCAAATTATTTTTGGAGAGCTTTCGTGATATTGCTTCCTTGAACTATTTCGATGGATCATCTATAATATAATTAAATGATGAAATTTTCAATACACTAAGGTAGCATTCAAAATTGTACCATCTCTTGACAATAGTGACAAAATCTACAACTATGATATTCTAACTTGAAATTAGTGACAAAAATATGATTAAGATATTTCCAACAATCTCTTAGAATCCTTTGACATAAATTGCAATATTTACAACACTCCATGTGTACCTTCATTTGTGTTTTAAGAATTATTTTATTTCATCTTTTGGGGACTGTGCAAAGAACTGATACATTTCAGTCTCTTCCATGTTGATCGAAAAGATTTTTTTTTCCTTTTATGTGCTCTTCCTTCTTTATACTCATAGTTCTACCATATTTGAGGGATCAAGAAAATTGAAAACAATCATGTGATATATATCATTTATCACATATTCATACTAACTCTGGATCTTTGGATGCCTTATGTACTCTTGTATGATTTTTTGATTGTATGTGATATCTCCTTGATTTTCCTATATTGGGGGTGATTTTTTGTTGCAACATTATTTTCTTTGCATGTATTATTCTTTCTACCTTGAAATCAATTTCTCTCAGTTGGAATTAGAAATTACTTTAAGGTAGGGGAATACATCCATTATGTGCTTTACTTTGTGCATACACCATAAAGCTAGTTGTTCTCTTGTAGTACTTGTTGGACATCTTTATAGTACGCTATTAGAGTTACCTAGCAAAGAACACAATTTTATTGTCTTGTAATTTTTTATGTTGTTGACATAAAACTCACCTAGTAAATGGTGGATAACTAGTTTGTGGTGTTTTCATTTACTAGTTATGGAGATAACCTAGCATAATGCAACTTGCTAACCTATGATGTCTTACATTTCCATGAGCCACCTAGAAAATAGTCCTTTTTTCTATCCCATGACTTACAAACATTGTGGATATTGATTCTAGTTGATATTTTTGTATCTTGTTAGTTCAATATGTCATACTTTGTATGTGTTTGGATATAGATCCTAGTCAAAATTTATGGAGCTCACTAGTCTGAGATGCCATACCTTGTATTCCTTTGTTTTTTGTTTATTTGATGTTTAGATCTTGTATTTTTATTATATGATCTATTTATGCTTAATGTATGTGGATTTTTTATGTTGCTAATCATATTTATGTTGTATCTTATGAGTATGTATGTGTCCATTTTCTATGTGTCTTTTATATGTATGATCCCTTTTTATCTATGCATTATGGATTGATAGGATCCTAATTCTATTTAATTTTTGGTATTTGGATAAAAATAATTTTAGGTCCCTCTACTATATGGGAGTAAGCTCATACCCATTCTAAAGTGGGGGCAAAATTTAGGATCATAAATTGTAAATCCTTGAAATATCCATTCTTAATTTAACACTTATTTTGGTCATTATTCTTGAACCTATTTGATTATTATTGTCCATTAAACAAATCAACAATATGGATCACTATGACTAGTGTCTAGCTCTTTGTGTAGTAAAAAAGGCATAGACACTAGTACCTAGTGCTACGCTCCTCCCAATTTGGCTCCAATTTTAAATACCTGAATGTTAGATTTAGGACCTTAATAGTTATATCCCATTATCATCCTCTCCTAAATATTTTTTTTTGAAAAGGATATTTAAGTGTAAAAGTATAAATATGTGTCACACTTTGGGCTAATGAAATGGGTGGATTCGGCCAAAATGCTTTCAGATGGACGTGTTCTAGCCAAACCTATGCAACAACCAAGTGACACAAGATTTTTTGTTGAAACTGATCCAACCAAATTGGTTCTATCTAAATCATTTTGACCAAAATGCATATGAAAGAGAGGGCTAAAGCCTCTTTTCACAAATATATACCAGTGGGGTTTTAGTTGAATTGGTTCTAGCCAAAACCCTTCAGACTAAAATATCCTAAGTACCAATCACATCACCTTGATGTAACTTTTGACTTTTGTAACTAATTTCTCTATCAAAATTTAATTTACTCAAAAAACTAAAAATACCCTTTTGTAGAGGTCAAAGTCAAGAATATCCTCATATAATTTTTATAATTTTTTTATTAGATTTAACAATATTTTAATTAAAAATATTGCAAGTAGGTGTTCTAACATTCAAGAAGAGGTTGATTTAGAAAAAGAAAAAAATACTAAATCATATTAAAAAAATTTAAAATACATGAATCACTAGAGGAGAGTATTCTTCGAGAATGTATAAGTTTTTTTTATTGAGATACATTTTATAGCGAAAACATGGTGAGAGATGAAAACTGTTGAATTTGGGTAAGTTGGACATTAAAATGTTATAGTGTTTTGGTGGGAGCTAGACCCCCTAATTTTAGTATTTTTCAACAATCGAAAAAATGGCTTTAAAAATTAAAAAAATATATCAATTCTTGTTCAAAAAATTAAAAAAAAATAATAAGCATAAACTTCATCAATTTTTACACATTTCATCAATTTACATCATCTTCAAATTCAAAATACAAATATCATTTTATGTCATTGAAATTGAACAATATTGATGTTGTTAACCTTTTCCTATATAAAAGTGTGACATAAGTTTGTACTTTTGTACCCAAAAACACACATAAATGTGACTCCCATTTTCCATTTGCAATATCTCTAATCTAGCAATCTAATCCCAAGAAATATCTCCCAATTAAATTTTTGCAAAAATGTAGATTTCACAAGTAAAGACATCTAAAGGTTTTCATCATCAATCTAAGATCATTCAAAAAAATAATGAAATGCTTGCACATAATATATTTATATTCGAGCAATTCCTTCTTGTTATTTAACCCTAGCATTCTTTATTTCCTTTTGGTAAATAATCATGATTTTTGTCTTGAAAACACTAGAAACTAGGATATAATTGATTCCTCATATTATTTAGTCACTATTTTACAACATGTTAGATTTTCATGGAGGAATTGTCATATGAAGAATTCAAAAATGGTCTATTACTTTATATAGATGTACATTTTAAGTATCTACAAAATATTTAATTACATGTTGATTTCTTATTTTACATTAGAATTCATCCTCTTAGTATTTCACATGCACACCAAAGTGTAAGAGTAATGTAGGTGAATTTTTTATACAAATGCTCTTCTCCCTTATGTTTAGGTTTTCTTTGATTAGAGTGTTCTAAATGTAATAAAAATCTTACAAGTGGTAGCATTAGTTTAGATCATGAAATTCATACATCTTGATCCGCTTGTGTTTGATCCTTGGAGCTACCAATCACCACCCAAGATTAGATTCATAGGTATGAGCTTGATCTATCACTTTCACACTCATAGAATTGAATTTGGAAATTTAAAAATTTAAAATTCAAATATAAGCTTATTTAACCATTCACTAGCTAACACAAATTAATATGGCATGCATTTATGTTTATTTAAGTACCATGTTGTTATATTTATACATACATACATACACACATGCATACATACATAGGTACCTTGGATTATACTAAGATTATCCAAAAAACATTATAGAGCATTTATGTGAGCATTCTAACAACCTTATTGGAGAATCACATCATCCTAGTTTTATTGTATGCTTGTTAGTTTAATTAAGAGTCTAACTAAGGAGAGCTTGGTCATTGTGATTTAAAAAAATCCTTAAAGTTGCTTATAAACATTCTCAATCCTTTATCAAACTCATATATCAAATGGTCAAGGGAAGTAAATTGCAATAGTCAATTTTTTGGCAATTCATTCTCATGAATATGCATTCAGTTATCTACAAATGTTCATTTTTACATTTAAGGATGTGATCTTATTTGTATCGGTAATTATGTATTCAAGCTAGACAAATTTTGATAACAATTTGGTTCATTTTTTGTTGTTATACTTCCAACATATTTAAAGAGGCACAACTCAAAATAATTATTCAAAACTTGTGAGTAAAATAATAGACAACTATATATGAACTGCCATTTATTCAACCAAGTGCTTTCATTTCAATTAATATTTATATATTAATATTTAATATGCCCTAAATCTAAATTAAGTTAATTTGACTACATTACCTATTATATTTATTACAAGTAATTTAATAAAAAAATTATTTTAATATTTTATGATTGAATATGAACCTTTTTTATATTCTAAAAATCAAAATATGAATTTTTAACAAAAGTAAATATTAACACAAAATTAAAAAAATAATAAAAAAGATAAATATACATATACATAACAATCTATTCACAATTATGTAAAGATGTGGATAAGTTTGTCCTTTTTACTAATTCTAGTAACTCTAGTCTTAGTAGAGTCTATACACTAGCTATTTGATTGATTTTTTAAGACTTTTTTCACATCAATCATTATTAGATGAGCACACAATCAACTTTTCTCTCAAAGAATTAAGAGGCGTATAATTTGCAAATTTTCTTAAAATCAAACCTACCCTTTATAATGTCACATTATCACATACTGAAAATTGATCTTGAAAAGCCATTTATGAAATAACATTACTAAACCCTAATTTCATTAAATAATTTCATGTTCTAAACACACACAAATTGATGGTATCCAAGGAAATGATCTAGGCTTAGTCAACTCCAACTACTATGGGTGTACCCATGCACCAGCTACCCTCCCATAAATAAATGGGAACATGCCAAGTTACATAGTACAGTATACATTAAGAGAGAAGTAGGGCAAGTTTATGTATAAAATAAGAAGTTAGGGTTGTGTGTTATGCATATTATATAATAGGTTGTATATCTAAATTAAGTTAATTTGACTAAATTACCTAATATATATATTATGAGTAATCTAATAAAGAAAATTATTTTAATATTTTATAATTGAACATGTACATTTTTTTTATTGAACAATATTAAAATTACAATAAAAAGTAAGTAATCATTAAGATTTTAAGAAACCAAAACAAAAATAAATATTAATTCTAGTAATTCTAGTAAGACTTTTTTTCACATTAATCATTATTGGATGAGCACACAATCAACTTTCCTCTCAAATAATTAAGAGGTATATAATTTGTAATTTTCCTTAAAATCAAACCTACCCTTTATAATGTCACATTGTTATAAAAAATTGATCTTTGACAAGCCATTTATGAACTAACACCTATACTAAACCCTAATCTCATTAAATAATTCCATATTCTAAACACACAAATTATTCCACATTCGGAACACCGATAAATTGATGGAAGCCAAGGAAATGATTTAGGCTTAGTCAACTCAATCAATGAAAAGTGTACCCATGCACTAACCACCCTACCATAAACAAATGGCCACATGCCAAGTTGCATAGAACCATACAAATTAAGTGATAATTAGAGCAAATTTAGACATAAAATATGCATCAGCAAGAAGTTAGAGTAGTGTGAAGTGGAATAAAAGTTTTTTTTTATTATTATTAGAATAATACATTAATATTAAATAAAAATTTAAAATACAATGATAAATGATAGATACATTATTATCAATAAGACACAAAACAACAACATAACCTAACTATCACACACTATGATGTCGAGCTAATAAGTTACTCACCGTTCAAAAGGCTAGAACAAGATCAATATACAGAAATAACTACAATACAAAATTGCATAAAAACATTCATAAAAATAAATAAAAAATTGCATAAAAACTAAACTGATATCAATCCAAACAGACCAAAGAAGGCTCAAAATAGCAGCTATAATATGATTTTGAACAAAGCATGAAGCCAAGTAGAATAAAAGTTGATATAGGTATTTGACTTAAAATCCACATATTCTCTCCACATGGGAGGAGAGTGCAAGGGCTCTTTCCTTAGCCTTATGTGGACCTACTATGTCCTTTGGATACTCAAATCAATCTTGTTAATGGTACTTTTGCCCTTGTGCCACTCATATTCTCCAATTATTTCATATGGGTTGTGCTTGTATGTATTCAAGTTGTAAGGACATGTCCTTACATGGAGAAAGGGTACTCTTCTCCTTGTTTTATTTGCACGCGTGTGAGAGGAGATGGGCCCTCCCTTGCACATGCAAACGTCACTTCAACCACGCGTGTGGAACCCAAATTGTTCCATGTAGACTATATAAAGTCTTCCACTTCGTGCCTAAGAAAGATTTTCAAGCTAAAAAGTGTTTACAACTTGATTTAAATTTGAATGTACTTTTTAGTCGTTAAATCATAAGTAAATTCATATCCCATCCTTTGTTTTATTCTAATTGTAAAGTAAAACACATTTTCCATAATTGGTTGCTTAGGCAATTAATTGATTCCATTAACGGACATATTAGTAACCTATTGCTACTCATAGGTAATAGATAAATCAGAATATTACTTTTTGTTTTTGGAAATTGAAATGTTAAAAAGGTATATTTAGTTTGTGGAATAATGATGATGTAAGAATTTGATATAGTGTATATATTTTATTCATGTGAAGAAATAAAATATATTGTTTTTATTATCTAGAATTGTGTAGTTTTATAGTATATTGAATGTCAATTTGATAATTTTAGATCAATTATATACTACTAGATCTAGTATTTAATTCATAGTTTTGGTTTGGCATGGTTCACACTTCTACTATTTATATCAATGTAATTTATGTTCTTTGTTAACTATTAAGGACTATCAATACTTCATGATATTTTAAGAAGATGATTTCATCATAAGAATTAAGTTATTCAAAGTTGTCACATTTATAAAACCAACTTATTGTGTTGAAAATGATGAAAGACAACACTCTTTAGTCATGAATTTTTTTGTAGAATGATTTGATGTAGAGTTAGGTTCATTTTAGTACTCCAAATTGAATTGCTCCAAAAATAGATATTCTCTTTAATCTATAAGATTTATTAAAAGAACTTCAATAATGAATGAATATATATATCTAATACCTATAAATACTAAGCCATTGGAAACAATCACTTAGTTGTATATCAAGTTAGCTCTTAGCATTTAATAGAATATATATTGACAACTATTTAAATTTTACATTTTTTATTGGGTTAATTCCATAAATAGGATCACTCTCTGAAATCATGGGATTGGCTTGAAACATGAAAGTAATAATATTAGGGGACCGAATGCATAAGAATCTATACAAGACAAGTATAGTAAATGGTCACTTTACATAGAAATAAGTGCACATGTGTCTATGACAAGATGAGGTACATAGAAGTATGTGTAAATGGGGTTGGAGAAATTTTTCAATGAGCCCAAGTGTTACAAGAGTGTTTCATTTGTCAATATGTAATTAGATAAGCACAAGAGAATAGTTCCATATTGAGGGGTAAAAACGTAGGGGGAAATACCACAAGGAATGGGCATCCATTCCAAATAATATGTATACTTGCTTTTAACAAATGGATATTCACTATGATTGAAATTATTAAATCTAATTGGATACCCATTAGTATTGAAGGTTTGTTACTATTGTATCTACATTTAGTAAGAGGAATTAAAAACAAATAAATGTTACATAGATGTATATTTTGCATTCACCTGTAGTCATTTTAAAATTAGTATATGACCATAACTAGGGAACCATGAATGAGTGTCCATATTTTAGCCTTATAATATCATCCATAATTCACCTCCTCCTTATATGACATTAATTGATGATTTGTCACTCCTACAAAAATTGTAATTGATTCGGTTAGAAGTGTAGTTATAAATATGGATTTTTTTCATTCTTTCAAGGGTAGTGACAATCTTATAAAAATGGTTCATCATATAAATGTATATCAAAACAAGCATTAGCACCATATTTTATCAAACTCCCATCAATATTCTCATCCTCCCAATGAAAATGAAAACCAATCAAATTGTGTAAGAACCCTCAAATTTTAACCAATTTCTAGGATTGTTGGTGATTATTTTTTTTACTATAAACCACATGGTAACCTTAAGGTGAGATTATATTTTTTAGAAAATTGTGGGTTAATTTTTAATTTGGTTTAAAATCTAATTATTTTGATATGAAATCATTATAAGGTGTTAGATGTGGCATGAAACAATATTGAACTGGTGTAAATGTTAATCCAAATTAACTATTTATTTCATCTATGATCACTCTTGAATTTTCCATTTCTACCCCCATTCACTAGGAGGGGGTGATTTTAGTGTTTTGAGCACTAAGAAAACTCTCAAAAAACTTAAATAACTAAGCCACCCAATTTGTGGCTAAAAATAGTAGAGAGTATAGAGGAGATGGTGCTAATATGACTAGTATCCCATGCACATTGACACCAACATAGAGTCTAGTATCACATCATAAGAAGAATGGCACTAATGGAGAGTATAGTGTCTCATTTGTTTAAGAACCATAGTTAGCCATATTGTGGTTACAATAGATCCACTTAAAGGGTATTTATAGAGGAGTCTCTCTTGTTTAGTTTTAAAAAAGTATTGCATATTTTACTTCTAGAGGCACGCACATAATAATTAAAATGTACATATGAACTTATTGTATCTATTTTAAATTCTTAAAAACTATACTATTGATGTTAAGCTACATAAATTATTTCTACATTGCCTATGTTTCCTTTTTCTTTTTATTAATCAATGTGTCATGTGCTAATTCTTTATAGGTTTGATCTAGTTATATTATGTTGGTATAATCATTTCCTATTTGTTTGGGTGTTTTGGTGATCATGAAGGCTTTCCTCTCCTCACAACGTACCTAAATAGAGGATCACTTGTACCATTTACATCTTGCTCCTTAGTAGTGGTTGTGGTTCCTTCACTAGACCCTTATAAGAACTATTTATATTTGAGAAGCAAGAGCCCATTTTCTGTGTCTCACATGAACCCATTCTCTATGTCTCGCATGGATTCTCTATTCATAGGTAGTGTTCTTATACCATGTTTGTGGGTGTAGGGTCTTGCATTAATCTTAGGAGTTTTTGTGCCTTTATTAAGACTCTTGTAGGTGCTTCCCATGACTAGGATATTAATATTTTTTCTTATGTCACCCCAACTTTGGTGTCATGTTCTACTATCCAAAAATGAAGGGTCTATGGTATATTGTGTCCTTGTGAATGGAGACATGGATCTCTAACTAGGAATGCTCCAACCCCTATTAATATCATCTTTCATATTATTACACCATTTAAGATCTCAGTTTGGCATTTCACCTCCCCTTAGCTTAGTAGCTTAGTTTGTTTACAAGAGAGGTTTCTTCCCCTTTTCATCCAAAACCCAAAAAGAAGAGTTGACTTCTTAAAAATACTAGAGGTTTCTTTGTAGGGTGTACCTTGTCCCACTCCTACAAAAGCTTCCCAACTTCCCTTGTTTAGAATTGACCCTCTTATGGATCAACAGGTCCCTAGACTTGCCTCATCATATCAATCTTCTGAGAATGTTGTTAATGTTTTGGTCTTAAAAGTCAGTTAGTGATTTTTTGTGTGGATTATAATTTGATGATTCACTCAGCCCATCTTGGTGTCATTTCATGAGAGAGGACAAGCATGGATTAAGCCTACCATTTTCAAGGTGTTGTCCCTTCTCTTCCTCTCTTGTTATTACATCATAGTGAATAATTCCATGATGGCCAATATTTTTATAGTGCTACATTTCTTGTGTATTGGTGAGATCTTGTGTAGTCATTCATTGGTTTTATATTGTTTTTGTAAACTAGTGTGCACATTGGAGTGTAATCATGACACATGTTTTTGTATCTAGTGTATTTTTTGTTGTTACAAAAAGAAAGTTGTTCTACCAAGTATTTCCTTGGTTCTCTAGATATAGACTTACACCATATAAGGTATCTAAAGATTAATAACCATTGAAACAAAATATTCCAATCTTAAAGATCCACCCCTCATCTATATGTATTAAAATAATCTTTTATCGACATTTTACAATACATGTGTATAGGCACAATCCCCATAATTCATTAAGAGAAAATATGCCAAGGCTAGAAAGTATGCCCTAGAATACATATGTTACAATATACACCTTTGGCTGACATGACATAGAGTCCTTTTCTCAGAAATCTTCAAACTCTATAAATCTAGCAATATTTCTTAATTGATTGAAACATAGTTTAATCACCCACCTAGGTCCAAATGACCAATTACTGACTTGTTTAGACTATTAGCCATCAGGTTTTATAGAAAAATCCTTTGGCCATTTCATTCATACAATTATCAACTTTTTGTTGGTATTTAACAATATGCCAAAGAATCAGGCATGCATCCCTTGACCTGCAATGATACATAAAAGTGTATCTTGTTGGAAATTGCAATTGAAACAATTGTTGTATTGTCATTGATGTCAAACCTTAACTGGTAAGATAGTTGCTATCTAAGAAAGTACTATATCTATTGGTTGATGAAAAGGATTAGGGCAAGGGAGATAACAATAGCACCTAAGGAAAGGTTGAGTTATTTGATACTTCAATGAGTGCTTGATTATTTTGCACTATGATGAGATAATGTATTGTTTATCTAAGTAAGAAGAAAGATTGAAGAAGTAGGCTTAACTAAGCAAAAGTGAAGAAATATAGTTTAAGCCGAGTGATGTTAGTGTCAATCAAGTGCCAGTATATGCCGAGTAAATCTAGTGTTGACTAAACATCAGTTTATGCTGAGCGATGGGAAATTATCGAGTAAGATAGTGTTAGCCAAGGAAGACAGTTTGTAGAGATGACCGAGTTACATAGTGATGACCGAGGAGATGAACATAGTATTGACCGAGCGTCAGCAATTTACATTTGGAGGAAGAATTTAGATTTCCAACCGACACAGTTGAATTCTTGGGTTATGTAAATCGTGTTGGCTTTATTAATTGATTATATGGAGAATTTAATGCATGGTAAATAATTTTATTATGATTTCAATGAGAAGATTGAAGATGTTTTTAGAAGGATGTATGAAGGACTTAAATGTTGGAAGGATCCGTTGAATATGACCTAACCTAAGATCTACGGAGGAGATTAAGAGGCAAAAGACAGATCTATCTATCTAGAGATTATAAAGGAAACCTAATGGTGAGGTTGCATAGTATACTGGTGACGTTGATGTTATTGACAGATAAGTCTAAGTAGAAGGGTGAAGGTGAAGATCAGAGTTGTGATTGCTTGAAGAAAATTCTGAGCAGATCAAAGATGAAGATGGAAATGGTACCCAGTTAGTAAATCATCATATATGTGTGAATTGAATCTAAGTTTGTTGAATGTTTGAATGTTTAATTGGTACATCTAGACCTGAGAACAACTAATTCACCCCCCCTCTTTATTGTTCTAAATCATATTAACATATCTTTGTTGTTGGTTGATCACAACATGCTTTCCAACTATGGCTAAAAAATGGCAATTGTGGTGGCTTTCTAAATATGTTCATAATTACATAGGCTAAAACTAAAAGATGCACCCTCAAACGTCTATTTTAAATTGGTCATTAGTCATGTGTATTTACACATTGGTGGGTCCTTTGTGAGTGAGATCAGACTACAAAACACATGTCACATCGACAAAATTCAAAGTGGGGAAGCTTTACATGGAGGCCTTTGAAACCCCTCTAGGGTGACACATATCAACTATGGTGAAAAGCTTCAAATGAAGACAGGTGATACATAGGAAATCTGTGAACTTTATCTGACTGGGGAAGAATAAAAAGGGGGTTGAAATTATGGCATGTGTAGATGAAGTCTATATCTTTTGGTAACTCACAAGGGATCACATCTTTCTAGGAGATAATAAAAATCTTCTAGTTGTGTAGATTATTTCTTTTGGCCAAAGAGGAGGATCCACATACTCACTTCAGGTTTCTCGAATTGGTTATTTGCAGTGAGCATCAGGTCCTCCAATTTTCTTTGAGGTACTTCCTACAAGTAAACCAAAAAGAGAATCAGGAACTATAACACAAAATGGAATGATAAAAATACACAACAACATAGGTCAAAATGAGAGACCCCAAGTGAAGAAAAGGGAAAATCCTGCAGGGAAAAAAAATAATGAAGCATTATCGAAGGTTAACCACAAAATACATATGTCATGTCAATGATCAAAAGTATCATGGCATAGATAAAACAGAGAGGGAGAGGTAATTCAAAAATAAAAGGGAGATAAATTAGTTCATTAAAGGCTTTGTAGAAAAACTTTACAAATTATACCCAATAATCCATGAACCCTGTATTCGATAAAAAAGGAAATAATACCTTCAGAAATAGAAATAAATTTATCCTTGGATTATTGTGTGTGCAAGGAGGTCATCCCTTCCCTAATTAAGTAGATAAAATTATTTCTACCATCTACTAAGATATGCATGTGGGGCTTGTTCATGAGCCAACCGAATAGAGTCGTGTTGTTCATTAGGCATCCATAACCCTTACAATTTTATTACCTTGGAAACTACTAACATTTCTCTATTGTTAGTTGAGTGTCCATAGCCCTTGTAGAGTTTCTACCATTACTTCAAATTTCATTTGTTTCAATTAATGCATTTATTATTTTATTTTTACTTTTTCTTTGGCTTTTAGAATGCAAGTCGATAATGGAGTCATTTACCTTAGGTTGGTTGCCAAGGTGGTAGAAAAAAATCCCCTAATTTTTCACTTAGTAGATCGAGGAAACACATCTCATCAGCATTAATGTAAGTAATTAATATTAAAATTGTCATAAAATCCAACTGGACATTATTATTTCATTAAATGATAGATACTAACACCTTTTTCTACAAAAGTGGTGCTAGTACACCAATGGTATCAAAATTAATTTAAGCCTACCATAAATGCATTACCTCCTTAAATGGTGCAAGGAGGGAAATGGATAGCTAGGGCCAAGGGCACACCTAACTTTCCAACCACCTTATAGAGTAAACTCAATAGAAGCAAACAACACAGAGAACAACACCAAGGAGAGAAGGAACAACATACACTTTATTAATTCATCCAATTATCTGCATACATGCTCGGTTGTGAGGCTTTCCGAGTTAGGGCCAACAAGATTTCTTCTTTTCTATCTTCGCATTGTTGTCCATCTCTAAAAATTACCTCTTCTACACCTAGACATCCCTATTTATACTTGCTAAAATGGCTTACAGAAGATTCTAGATCATTAAATAATAGAAGTCCAACCACAAAATGGTCTACACACATCCCAAGACAAGATCCTTAAATTAAATTCACAACCTAAATTAAATACATAAGTTTGATCCAACTAAGAACCAATCACATACAAACTCAATCAAAGAAGAACCGACCATCAACAAATATCAGGTTCACTCGACATGGGAAGGAATGCCCGACCAACACTGGATAACTCCACACATACAAGAACTCGAACAACACTGGACAACTCAGCACATACAGAAACTCTACCAACATTGCAACTCAATACTTAGTGGTAGAATAAAAAAATAAACACTCGACAATAACTTCAAATCAACACTTACTGGCAGAATAAATGAAGAAACACTCAGTAATTAATGCAACTCAACACTTACTAGCAGAATGAACAAAGATGAGCAAGATAGAAAGGCAACCCAGGATGCTCCTGCATCAGACAACCAGGGTTGAAAGAAATGCTTCTCCTAAGTCATTAAGATGTCACAACCTAACCTGAATCCAACTCAGATTGAGAAATCCATGTAGCATCTTCAACTGATCTATTATTCCACTTCACCAAATATTCATAGTAATCTTTTCCTCTTATAATTTTACCATTCCTTTGATCCAATATATGTTCAACCTCTTCAACCTACCTCTTAGGATAATCATCTAGTATAACAAATTCATCATGACTCATGATACTTATGTAAATCAACAATATTGAATATAGGAGATATATCCATGTCATCAGGTAACTCAACTTCATAATCATTACCACTGCCAAACTTCCTCAAAATTCTACAAGGACCAAACTTCTTCATTTTTAGGTTACTGTATGTTCCAATAGGAAATCTACCCTTCTTCAAATGAACCATCACCTCATCACCAACTTCAAAAACATGATGTCTCCGAGATTTGTTAGCATTTTCCTTATATTTCTGATTACTTTGTTCCAACTTGAACTTCACTTTCTTGTGTAAAGACTTCATAAAATCAGAAAATACTTCCCCTTCAACACTTCTATTTTCTTCACCATCAATATCCCTCAAATATGATACTCCTCTAGGCTGCATTCTAGTAACAATCTTAAAAGGTTCTTTTCCTATACTCCTATTCACATAATTATTAAATGCAAACTCATCTTGTGCCAATACCATATCATAATTACTCGTCTTATCTCCAACTAAATATCTCAACAAATCACCCAAGATTCTATTCACAAATTTTGCTATCCGTCTATTTGTGCATGGAATTTAGAACTAAACCTCAACTCAGTATCCATCTTCTTCCACAAAGTCCTCCAATAATAACCAATGAACTTGCTATCTCAGTCACAGATAATACTTATTGGTAATCAATACAATCTAACAATCTCTTTCAATAAAATCTCAGCAACATGCACTACATCTGATGTCTTCTTACATGGTATGAAATGTTCCATCTTAGAAAATCTATCCACATCAAAAATATGGAAAATATTGTTGTCACTCCAAGGTTTCTCAGGAACAAAAATAGGCATATACAATCCAGTATTTTGACTTACTTCTTTTGCAACTTGACAAATTACACAACTCCTTACAAAATTTTGAACATCCTTATACATATGTGGCCAATAATACTTTTCCTTAAGAAAAATCAATGTCTTATCAATTCCAAAATGTCCAGCCAATCAACCACAATGCTTTTCCTTAATCAAATTAATTCTCATGGAACTTCTTGGTATACATAACTGAATTACTTTGAACAACATACCTTCTTGGATGAAATACTCATCAAACTTACTTGATTGTTTTGATAGATTTGGTGCTTTGCACTCTCTCCATGCCTCATAAAAATTAGGGTTAGTATCATAAAAATCCTTCATCTCATCAAAACCAAGAACTGCAACCTTCATCTCAGTCAACAAAGAATGCCTTTTTCTCAGTACATCTGCAACTCAATTAGTAACTCCACTCTTATGCTTGATCACAAATGTGAAGCTCCATAAATATTCAACCCACTTCATATGTCTCTGATTCAACTTATGTTGACTTCCCAAATATTGAAAAGCTTTATGATCAGTGTACAACACAAATTCCTTAGGAATCATATAATGTCTCCACTTTTTCAAAGCTTGAACAATAACATAAAATATTGATCATACACAAAATACTTCTTTTTAGCATCATTCAACTTCTTATTAAAGAAAGCAACATGGCTACCTTCTTGACTCAACACAACTCCTATTGCACTACCACTTGCATTACACTCAACTTGAAATACCTTATTAAAATCAGACAAAGCTAACATAGGTAACTTGACAACCTTTTGTTTCAAAATTTCAAAACTCTTATTAGCTCCATGTGTCCACCTACAATCCTTTTTATCTCCTCTCATAGTCTCAGTCATAACATTACAAACAAAACTGAAATTCTTAATGAAATTTTTGTAGAAACTAGCTAAACCATGAAATGATCTTACCTCACCCACATTCTCAAGTGCAAGCCACTCTAGAATTTCTTTAACCTTCTCAGGGTCCATTTTCAAACCATTAGCTGAAATTACAAATCCTAAATACACAATCTCTTCTTTCATAAAGGAACACTTCTTCAAATTAATCAGTAGCTTCTCCTCTTTCAATCTTTGCAACACTTGTTGAATATGCTCAAGTTTTTCTTCCTTAGTCCTACTGAATATCAAAATATCATCCAAATAAATAATCACAAGCTTACCCAAAAATCTCTTGAGAACTTCATTCATCAACCTCATGAAATTACTAGGTGCATTAGTCAAACCAAAAGGCATAACCAACCACTCACACAAACCATCTTTTATCTTAAAAGCAGTATTTCATTCATCACCTTCTCTGATTATGATCTGATGATAACCACTCTTCAAATCAATCTTGGTAAAATACTTTGCTCCACTCAAACAATTCATTATGTCATCTATCCTCAGCATAGAAAACCTATACTTCAATTCTATCTTGTTGATAGCTTTGGGATTAGTACACATTCTCTATTCTCTATTCTTCTTAGGTGCCAACATAGCAGGTACAACACATAGACTCAAGATTTCTTTGATCAAACCTTTCTGCAACAACTCTTGCACTTGTCTGTTAAGTTCTTCATTCTCAGTAGGTGTCAATCTATATGGTGCTTTATTCAGAAAACTACCTCCAAGAATCATATCCATACAATGACTTATACTTCTTACCAGTGGTAAACCATCAAAAATATCCTCTACAATAATATCCTTGTATTCAATCAGTAAGTTTTCAATTTCTGTTGCCACTCAGTCTCTACTGTCTTTTGTTGCTCAACTATTACTATTTTCTTTCACTCGACCATTACTATTTTCTATCACTCGGCCATTTCTACCCCAACTCGGTCCTGTAGGAATTATAGAAAAATAGACTTGGTTCTTCTTCATGTCTTTCTCAAATTTATTTCCATTAACCATGCAAATTCTCACAGTAGTACAGTTTATCTCATCTGGAATTGCAATCAAAGGTAACCATGTTTTATTTCTTCCATTCACCCAAAGATTATATTGATTCAATCTACCATCATGCACAACATGTCTATCATACTACCAAGGTCTACCCAACATAATATGACAACAATCCATAGGCATAATATCACACAGAACTTCATCAAAGTAATTTTGAATCTTGAATTTCACAATACATTGCTCACTTACCAACAATTTATGCTCATCCTTGATCCATGAAACATGATAGGGTTTAGGGTGTCTCAACCTCTATAATTTCAACTTTGTAACCAGCTCCTCTTATGCCAAATTCATTGAACTTCAATTGTCAATAATCACTTTGCAACATTTTCCTTCCATCTTACACCTGGTCTTGAAAAGAATTCTCCTCAGGACAAGTTCTTCGTCAACTCTTTTATTACACAAAGCTCTCCTTACTATCAAATTTTCTCCAACCTCAGTTCCACTTGGTGAAACCTCAAGATCCTCTTGTACCATATAATTTCTATGACTTTGTTCATTTCCATCAGAGTGTCTACACTCAAAAGATTTATGCCCTTCTTTGCCACATCTGAAACAATTACGGCCACTAAAACCACCTCTAGAATAAGAACTACCTCTTCCTCGGTATGAACTAGTACCTCCTCAATAAGAATTACCACCTTTCTGTTAGGAATGGGAACACTGAGAGGGGGGGTTGAATCAGTGTTCACTATATTTTAACTTTTCACTTTAATATTTATACTGAACTTAAATGCTTAAGTACTGAATTAAACATTCACATAAACATAAAACATGAAATCAATACATGACACCAATATGGTTATGGGGAAACCCAAATAGGTAAAAACCCCAGTGGGAATTGACACCCACTAATATTCTGCACTAGTGTTTTGTGATCCTTGTTAGAAGATCCTTAACCCTGTTAGGAGTTGCTTTACAATGCTTTCAGTACAATAGACCTTGTTAAGGGTCAGACCCTGTTAGGAGTCTTTTAAAATAGTCCCTGTTAGGGGAGAGGATGCAATATCCAAGAGCTCACTACTCAAGTGGTGAAGGCTACAATCTTCTGATCTTAGATACACACTATATCTGTAGGATGAACTGTCACTGTCACACTGCTTGTCAGATCAGTTCATTTGACGCACTGATGCTTTGACCTCTCCCAAATCTCTAATACATCTTAGACTATCTTCACACACTTCTTCTTTTCTTATCACAATACTATCTTCACTTCCATGCCAAATACAATGGGTGCATCTTATATTTATATGCACATACAAAATAAACAACTAGGTCAGCCCTTAAACCTATTACATACAATGCTTCCAAAAGAATTGGCTTAAGCGTGATTACAAAAAAATAAGTATACATGTCAGAAACCTAAATACAATAGGTGCATAGCCTTTACAAAATTACATTATATCTGCAAACCAAAATACTAACTATCAGCTTCATGCTCTATTCTTCTCTAGCACTCACTGGCTGTGCAACTTCAACTGATTGTAACTTTCTCATCCTTTCATATATGATTATGCACTCATAGAATAAGCATGAATATAGTCTAACCAACTTAACTTCTAGGGCGCATACCATAATTCTTTTGTACGCACGTGCTCTGAGTCTCTGAGCTGCAGGAACTTTGTACACTATCCAGTCTTCAACACTTAGCCGATTTCTAATCTTCTCATCAAGTGCGCTGAACCCAAACTACTATATGACTTTGTTTACATAATGAAAACACTATATCAAGTCATATACATTAGTATATCCAACTATCCAACAATCTCCCCCTTTTTCATTGATGGCAACAAAGGAATATGGCCAAGTTGTTAATTGTCCTTAATATAAATTTTTTTTGTCATCTATACATATACTTATATCTCCCTATACATATTATGATCCATATTCTATACACATCTCCCCCTTTGAAATTAATAACAAAGGTGTTACAAAACTATATCTATACATACTTACTGAGGGAAAACATCCGGATATGCAATCTTTAGGTTCTGGATCTCCTTCTTCCAAAATGAGATCAAAGAGTTTACTATCTAGAGATGGGCACATAATGCATACTAAAGCTTCTCCATCTTCTTCAAATCTATGGAAGGATCTTGATCATAGGTTACCATAGTGGCATCAATCTCCTTGATATTCTGATTTAGAATGTCTAGTGAGGGTGCAAGAGCATTCCTCAACTGAGTCTGTCTAGCCCTTAACTTTGTCATCTCCTTTTCTGCCTTCTCAACTTTGTCTATCTGACTTTGGTAGACATTATTGCACATGTTCACATTTGTGGATGTGTCTTTCATTGAACTCTTCACTTTCTCAATCATAGCTTCAGCCTCTTTTATTTTCTTAAAATGAGCAGCGGTGAGTTTATCTTGATGCATGCATTCTGCAATGATTCTTCTTCCTTGATCTGCAAATTCTTTTAGGGATGCTTGACCAGTCTTGAGGGAGCTGAGGTAAAGTGAAAAGTTACTAATCAATTCATTCAATCTCTTCTTTAGATACTTTTCTTCTGCAACTAGGGATGCAAATTCTTCAAGGCTTGAGAAATTGATTTTGAAATGTGAGATGATTGTACTCACATCATCAACCGAGTGTATCTTTGACACTTTCTTGTCCTCTGGTAATAGATTGTTCAAAATGTTTACTGATTCTACTAGGAGGGGATTCCTCATTACTTTCTTTTCTTTGGCTTTCTTCATAGCTAGGATGCTGAACTTAATCATGTCTTCTTCTCTCCATGAGTCCAAACTAGATGTCTTAGGTGTCAAACTTGACAACAATGTTGTTGAAGGAGTGATGGGAGTGTTGTCCAACACTTCTTGCTCTAATAACATTTCATCTTTTTTCTCACTTTCCTTTACCTTTTCTTCTTCTTTCTTTTCTTCCTCTTTTTCTATTTCTTTTTCTTGTTCTTTCTTTTCTTCCATCATTTCTTCTTCTTTGTCATCATCAATCAATGCTTCTTCTTGATGAGTGGGCAGTGTGTTGCTGCATAACATTTCAGCTTCTTATGTGCTCACAAAAGCTTCTTCAAACTTATCCAAGTCATTGTCTATGGCCGCCATTGCAATCTCTACATTGTCAATGAAGATTGTATCATCTTTTTGTGTATTTGTTATGGGCGCAGACTTTACTACCTCTGTATGTGTTACCATTGTAGGTGCTGAATCCTGAGGACCTATAAATGGTATTTTGAAGGTCTCTACTACTTTTTCTTGCTCACTACGTGCTTGAGTGATGGGCGCAAACTTAGGTTTCATGTGCTTATCTAAGAATACCTTCTCAAAGGCCTTCTCTATTTCCTTAGTTATCATCTCATAGTCTTTGTTCATGAGGTGTAGTGTTATCATCTTTATCCTTAAGTGTGGCTTCACCAAATTCAATAACAGTGACTTTTCTTTAATAGAACATACTGGAAGAGTGGAACCAAGTGTTTGTTCCCTGATTCTGAAGTCTTCTTTAGTGGCTTGTCTCTTCAAGGTATCCATAATCTCCCATACCTTATATGGGATTACTATCTTCAATTCAAGAACTATCTTCTTGAACTTTATCATGTGTTTGATTAGCATCTCATGAATCTCTAATTTATCAATTTCATGATATTTGTCATAAAACTTGGCTATCTAATCTAGCCTTCTTCTACAACTCTAGTCCTTAACACTTGACGACTAGGCATGAATCCTACTTCTGGAGGTGACTGCACATTTTTCAATTTGCTTCTTGTGGCTGCACTTATAGCTGAAGGGTGATTTTTGGTTGTTTTCTTTCTCCTCTTGGGAATCTTAGGAGATGCATCTATAGATTCAATATCAACTGTAGCAGTGGGCGCAGGACTGATATCATCAATTTTACCATGTTTATCCTTTGGATCATCATTCTTAGCTTCCACTATAGCTGTGCTCTCAATTTCCAAAGAAATCTTTTCTTCCCTTGCTTTGTCTAGGTCTACTTATGTTACTCCATGAATTCGGAGTATCTCAGATGTAATCTTAGAGGCTTTCCTCTTAGTTGTTGCACTATTTAGTTTTGCATCAATTTCTCTTGTCTTCTCCTCATAAGCTCCCTATCTTGGCTCATTAGGGTCAGTAGGAGTTGAAAGAAATACTTGAGCATATGCTTCCAAAACTTGTTCCTCTACTTCATAACCAAGTGGATGAATCCACTTTGTTCTAGGTATAACTACCTCCATACATGTTGTATCTATTTCAACCATAAAAAAAATTGTATCCTTATACTTTTCAACAATGTTTTTTGGAATTCTATACCTCATTGCATCTTGACCCTAAAGGACTTCAACTCCAATGTTATATAATCTATCAATATGCTCTCAGTGGATGTTTTGTTAGATATCTGTGGCATGGTTGGAATAGACTTGTCCAAATACAAATCTAATACTTTCCCAACTATATGAAGGTACATGTAAATGATCAATGACCCAAACTTGAATATCTTGGTTTTGTCATGCTTGATTGCCTTGATGTTATCCATCAACTGTGCATGCAAGAGCTCACACAAGTTGAACTCTACATCTTCTTTTACAAGTCTAATAGCTGCTAGAATTGTGCCTGTAGACACACTATTCACCTTGCTAGTGTGATTAAACCTATATCCAAGTATCATAGACATCAATTTGATGTCAGCTTGCTCAACAGGCTTAATTGTCATCCTGCACCTATCACTCCTTGACTTACAAGTTTTCTCAATAATTTTTCGAACATCCTTGCCTATTGGAAGGATGATGCCTATCTTAGATAGGCCTGTCATCTCATATATCAAGTCACTGGTGATTCTTACTAGCACATCACCTATCCAGAATAAATCATCATGAATTCTGCTTAATAGTATCTTAATCCATTTGGTCTCATAAAATTCATATGTCATAGCATACTCAACTATAGGGTGATCATTCCACTTAACATATTCATCCTTGAATTTTTTTTCTAGTTTCAACATGGTATCCATGTGTGCCCTTAACCTATCCAACCCTACTGGTTCTTTCTTGCAGTAGATGTAATCCCTAATGTCTTCCACATGCATAATGCCCATAGGCATGTGGGAGAATGCTCCCTCTAAATCATCTAGGGTTGACTTAAATGGATGTTTCTTAAATACATATCTCTTCTTCTCTACAACATTAAAAAATATGGGAGTGGCCATGAATTACTTGATTAATCACTTTCCAACTGATCTCTGAGATAATCTGAAGACTTCTGAATTGGCACGATGAACTAGGGTTTCTACAACCGACCAAATGCACTGCTAATTACTACAAATTATTGATAGATCACTCTACAAGTCTTCACAACAACTTCTAAGGCTCTTTCTTCTCTCCTATTGCTCTGAATTTGAATGCAATGAGTAATCAAACAACTTTTTGTGTACTTAGTGAAAATTCTACCATTAATGCTTGTCGTGTAAACCAGGTTGTCACTTAAACATTTCCAACTTGAGTTCTTCTAACAATCAGTATGTGCACTCTTGCACGAAGGTTCCTTTATACTCCAAAAGCTTAAGTCCAAATGCACATACTCTAAGACTGAGTATACCAGCCACGCAAGGGTTTAGAGCTAAATTAGCTCCCCCTGTGACCCTAAGGGCCATTCATTGAGATGTAGAGGGTGCATCCACTACAGATGCATCTAATACATTCTCATCATCTTTGTCCTTATTTCCTTCTATCCAAATCAAGCTCGCATCCTCTGAGGCTTTCACAAACTTGAATTCTCCTTCGGGATCCAAAACTGGTTCTT
This sequence comes from Chamaecyparis obtusa, assembly GCA_027943335.1. NCBI lineage: Eukaryota > Viridiplantae > Streptophyta > Pinopsida > Cupressales > Cupressaceae > Chamaecyparis > Chamaecyparis obtusa. The sequence continues at coordinate 848,509 of BSBK01004969.1, read as the reverse complement.
CGACCTTTTTAGGGCTTTCCTGACCTTGTGTCCTTGATCTACAGAACTTTGAGATATGTCCAGCCTTGTTACAAGAGTGACAAATGACTAGAGGTCTTACATTCATGGGTGCATTGACATGAGTCACCATTCTACATTGTCTCAGTTAGTGACCATTATAGTTACATATTTGACATGTAACATCCTGAGAACCTCTTATATTTGTCTGATCATGCTGAATCCTTTTCTTCTTACTACTCTTGCAATTCATAGCTCTATGACCAAATTTATTACATGAATAACAGTAACCATTAAAAGGTCTTACCTCTGTACAGTTCCTTGTAATGTTTCCATTCTTGTTACATGCAAAACAAGTGCATTCTACTTGCTTGCGCTCATTCTTAGGTGGTCCACCATTATCTTTGGTTTGACCTTCAGTCTTCTCAATATCAATAGAGTCTTTTTGTGTATCCTTTCTTACTTGCATGTTGTCAATCTAATTTTGTGCTTCATTGTATCCAATACAACTAGTGTCTCATTTGGCTCTCCTTGCATACAATTGAGATTCTATCAAATCAAAACTGGTGTGTAATTTGTCAATATGATTCTTTGCTTCTTTCAATTCAAACTCCAAGCTTTCTTTGCTATTCCTTAGCTCCAAGATTTCCATGTTTTCTTTCCTTAGTTCTTCATTGAGTTGAAGGTTCTCTTTGACTTGTTCATTGTAGAGTTCCTGATTGTTGATCAACTTATCATCAAATTCTTCAAGTAGTTCTTTCATAGATGAATTTTCTTCATTCAGCTTCTTGACCTTTGCTCCTAGATCACTATTAGAGCCCTCTTTCAAATCCTTTCTTAGCCTTTTGATAACTAATTCTGCATCATTGACTTTTTCTTTTAGTTCTTCAATTTCTCTTTCAAATTTGTCCAAGTCTTCAAGAGAAGCTTCAAGATTTCTTTTCAGATGTTTCATTTCTACTTTGTCCATTAACTTCTCAAGTGGTTAAAATTCTTTACTAAGGACCAGAGCTATGATACCACTTGTTAGGAATGGGAACACTGAGAGGGGGGATGAATCAGTGTTCACTGTATTTTAAATTTTCACTTTAATCTTTATACTGAACTTAAATGCTTAAGTACTAAATTAAAAATTCACATAAACATGAAACATGAAATCAACACATGACACCAATATGGTTACAGAGAAACCCAAATAGGTAAAAACCCCAGTAGGAATTGACACCCACTAATATTCTACACTAGTGTTTTGTGATCCTTGTTAGAAGATTCTTAACCTTGTTAGGAGTTGCTTTATAATGCTTTAAGTATAGTAGACCTTGTTAAGGGTCGGACCCTGTTAGGAGTCTTTTACAATAGTCCCTGTTAGGGGAGAGGACACACTATCCAAGAGATCACTACTCAAGTGGTGAAGGCTACAACCTTCTGGTTTCAGATACACACTATATCTGTAGGATGAACTCTCACTGTAACACTACCTGTCAGATCAGATCCTTTGATGCGTTGATGCTTTGACCTCTTGCAAAGATCTAATACATCTTATACTATCTTTGCACACTTCTGCTCTACTTATCACAATACTATCTTCACTTCCATGCTGGATACAATGGGCACATCTTATATTTATATGCGCATAAAAAATAAACACCTAGGTCAGCCCTTAAACCTATTACATATAATGCTTCCAAATTAATTGGCTTAAGTGTGCTTACAAACAAACAAGTATACATGTCAGAAACATAAATACAATAGGTGCATAGCCTTTACAACATTACATTATATCCGCAAACCAAAATACTAACTGTCGGCTTCATGCTCTATTCTTCTCTAGCACTCACTGGCTGTGCAACTTCAACTGACTATAACTTTCTCATCCTTGCATATATGATTATCGCTCATAGACTAAGCATGAATATAGTCTAACCAACTTAACTTCCAGGGTGCATACCATAATTTTTCCATATGCACGTGCGCTGATGCTCTGAGCTGCAGGAACTCTGTACATTGTCCAGTCTTCAACACTTAACTGATTTTTGATCTTCTCATCAAGTGCGCTGACTCCAAACTTCTATATGACTTTGTTTCCATAACGACAACACTATATCAAGTCATATACATTAGTATAGCCAACTTGCCAACACTTTCCACTCGATCTTTCTTTTATCTTTAGTTTTCCACTTATATTTTCCCTTATCTTGTATAGAATTATCAGATCTTCCACCTTCACCATAGGATCTACATCTACCTCTCTAGAATCTACGACCTCTACCTCTTTATCTTTGTTCACATTTCTTTGTCAAGATCTCCTCAGCTTTCAAGGCATATTGATATACTTCTTCCACACTATCCAATTTCACAAAACTTATTTCATCTTGAGTTCCAAATCTCAATCCATTCAGGTACCTTGCAAATATCTGAACCTCATCATTCACATGTCAAGATTTGATGTCCAATCTATAGAATTCCTCAGTGTATTCCTTCACAGTCATGTCCTTTTGTCTGAGGTTTTTCATCTTCCTCAATGAGCTAACTTGGTTATGATCTTTTCCTTTCCTCTTCTTTGTCTATCAGTTTGCAAATGCTCCCACCACAGTGAGGCATGACCTTTCAACCTAGCAACTACAATTTTCACCTTCCTATTATCAAGATTGCTTTCAAACTCAAATAAATTTCCCATATCAGATATCCAATCCAATACAACATTAGTATCCAACTTTCCATCATAAGGAATACTTTCAATAGCAGGCTTTGAATGTGCCCTAGTTAATACTCTCAACAATCTTTCCTCATCTTGATCTTCCTCAGGCTCTAGATTAGGGTTTGGTGCCATTATTTCACCATCACTCACATCATCAAGATGTGCTCCTCTTCTATGGCTTGTCTCCACTACATCTAATTTGGCTAAAATTTGTCTTAACATGTCCATCATGGCATTATCAATATTTCCTCTACCTCAAACCATCTTGAAAAATAGGTTCCTACATGATCATAACCCTCTACAAGTTATAGGTCAAATCCGTAGGTCTAACACCCTACAACTGTTGGAAATTTGGCTGAAGTGAGCACATAGATGTTGTCATTATGGAAACATATGATCCACATGAAGATCACACAGGTCAGAGAGAAAGTATAGCAGAGCGCATTGCAAATTTGTCTAAGTGTAAGACAATGTTTTCACCAGTGCACCAAGATACAGTTTTTGTTTGCGACGTTGATTGGATTAAGTTTAGTGCTTGCACACTTGAACATAGACTCTATGATGACTAATGATTTCCCATCTCAGAGTGCAAGTCAGTATGACATGTATGGAATTAGTTATGATAGTTTTACCGAAGACAGTGTTAAGCCGACATGATAGAATATGAAGGCAGAATTGGTAAAGAGTTAAGGGATTATTTTGTTTATCAAAATAATGACTTAAAAATATAAAGGGATGAAATCCTAGATGTTAACTCTTGGATAAAGATATATGGAAGCCAACCATGTAAAGTTATTATCTTTAATAACTTGTATATATGTAATTGTAAGAAGAAAAGGAAGGAAGAGATATGTGGTAATATTGTAATGATATGATGCGAATGTAAGAGCAGCGAAAAGAAATTGATTCAAGAAGCATAAGGTTATATACATTAATCCATTTTTTAATAAGTATACATTTTACATTACTTGTTTGGGTATTGGGCTCATCTGGTAATCAGATTTTGTATTGACAACTCCTAACAGGGTTGAGGCTTCTAACAAGGCCTATAGTCCCTTAATCGGGACTGATACACTATATGCTTGTAATAGACTCCTAATAGGGTTAACATCCTTAACAAGATAATTTTTATTAGTGGATCTTTGTGTGTACCATCCCCACTGGGGTTTTCCCTTGGCTAGGGTTTCCTTGAGAACATATCATGTGTTATGAGTTCTTTATTTCTATTGCTATGCATATTGTTTAGCTTCTTATGTTATGCATGTATAAAGATAATATGTTATATCCATAATTGGGCAAAAGATAAAGTTTTTAGAATACTGATTCACCTCCCACTCTCAGTATTCCCTATTTCTAACAATTGGTATCAGAGCTTAGTTACTCGGAGAAGAATCATTCAAGGAAAACCTAGCAGCTTGAGTAAGATCTCTATGGATATGGATCAACTACAAAAAAATCTTGAAGAAGCTCTTGAATAGATTGATATGCTTACTAATGAAAGAAACACTCTAACAAGGAAATATGATGATGCAAAGAACCTTATCGAGAAACTGAAAAACAACGTAGAAGATCTGAAATCTGAAAAGGAATCCAAAATTCTTATTGAAGATTGTGATGACAATCTAGAAAAAGAAAATGTGATCCTTAAGCATGAATTGAAGATAGAAAATCTAAAGCTTAGTTTGAAAGATGGAAATGACAAAAATGAAGCAGACCTGAGATCTAAGAATGAAAGGTTGAAGGTTGAGAATGAAGAATTAAAATCTAAACTTGGCAAAGTAACATCTGAATTTGAGAAAGTAAATTTGCAGCATGTAGAACTTGATAAATACAATAAGATTGTGAAAGGAGAATTGACTCAATCCAAACAACTACTTGAAAGGCTATATTCAAATAGTGAGAAGATTGATGAACACGTATCTTATGGAAAACCATCCTATGATAAGACTGGACTTGGATTTAATATATTTAGAACAAATGATGAAAGCAAGAAACCAAATTTGAAAGAATCTGAAAGCATAGATAAGAAGAAGTCAGATGAGATCAAAAAATCCGATGACACACCTAAAGGAGAAGACACACCTAAAGAAGAAGAACCACTGAACCAAGAAAAATCACCCAAAGGTATGCAAAGAGAATTCAAAGGTAGATGTTTTGGTTGTAATACTATTGGTCACATGAAGAGAGATTGCACAGGTAAACAATTTAAACCTCTTAATGGTTATTGTTATAATTGTCATGGTTTTGGACATAGAGCTATTGAATGTAGAAGACCTAAAGTTATTGAGAATAATTATGGTAGTAGAATGTTTAGGAATACTAACAATGTAGATAAAAGACCTATTGAAGATATGAACAAAAGAAATGAAGTAGTATGTTATAGATGCAACAAGGTTGGACACATTGCTAGAAACTGCAGATCACAAATCAATTAGCAAGGACCAAGATATGGGAACAATGAAATTTTTTTGTTAGATATGTAACAAGATTGGACATATAGCAAGGTTTTGCAGAATGAACAATGGATTTTTTCATCCTAACCCTAACCCTAGAAATCATGCAAGAAGAAATGAAGATGCAGGTAACAGACAGAAAGGTTGTTGTAGTAATGCAGATGAAGTGAAGTTTGTTAAAGGAACAGATCAAGGAGACATATTCAACATTAAAGGTAATCAGAAAGGTAAAGTATCAAGTGGTAAGAATGAATCCTTACCTGACCTATCTGTAAGCACTTAATTTATGAAAATTACAGTAGATTAGGAACTTAGAATTAGTGTAGAAGTAGATTTTCGATGAATTAAGTCTTGTGCAGTTAATTTAAGGTAGTTTATGATGTACTAATGCTATGGTTAAGAGTGCAAAAGAAAATTTTATGTTTTGCGAGATTGCAAGAAGTTTTAAGTTTTGCAGGATAGCAGAAACAACTTTTTGAAAAGAAGCGGCAAAAGAATTGAATGTGATGTCAGATCTAAGTGAGATTAAAGTAATAAAAGGTTATGATCGATGTTATTTGATTATCAAAGTGAATTGAAGTGTTTAGGAGAGAAAAGAACAGAGATTGGAAGCATTTTGTAGTGATTTGGTGAAAGATTTGAGCGTCGAATCTACGAAAGCCCTAGAATCACAAACTTGAGGTATTTATCTTGATAGATATTTATCACAAACAAGAATATGAACATTTGAAAGACAATGAGATTGTTTAGTATGCTTTGAAGTATGAGTTTGACAATGAAGAATGCACTAAGATTATTCTGAGCAGAATTCATAGTGGGAAGTTTTGGCTAGAGGATAGAGTGATAGACATTACAGCTGACTTGATTCATGAAGTCACAGGTTTATCTAAAGTTGGTGCTATTCCTTTAAATGAGAAAAATATGAGAAAAATATTCATAGACAACATAGGTTCATCCTACAATGGCAGAGGAATTGTGATAAGCAAGATCAAACAACATGATGTTAGATATTTATGCAAGTACCTAACAACTAACTTTTGTGCAAATTCTAGAGAAGATGATATGGTAGCTGGAATGGTGCATATTTCCTATTTAATGTGTGTTGACAAAGTACCAGTTGATATGTGTGAAATTCTGAGAATTCAATTGTTTGAAAACTTGGAGAAGATTAAGAAATCTAAGTATGCACAATTTAGATTTTCGTCCTTAATCACATACATGTTTTTCCACTCATTGAGAAGATTTTTGTACACCATTGAAAATGATTGGAATGATGGACAAACCACTATGGAAAGGATAAATAAATTATATTTGAGACATGTTATTGACAAAGTAAATGAGAGTGCTATGTTAGTAGTGAAGAAATTTCAGAACATGGTAACTAGCAGATCAGCAATTCCACAGTCACTTGTGAAGAAGTATAAAAATGATATATGTTTTATGGTTGACACTGACTTTACCTATATTGAAGCAGTGGAACCTAGAATTGAGTTCATAGACCCTCTTGGCTATGAGATATCTAAGGTTGAAACATAAGAATATGTTGGCAGATTACTTAAATGTAAATTGGACACTCAGTGCAGTAGATTTGGAACTTTTGAAGAGAAATTCAACTCGGAAAAAGATATAATTGAAGAGAAGAAATCTAAGAAGAGAGTTGATAGCACTATCAGGAGAATACTAAAAGATACAGGAATGTCAAAAAAAGAATTCTTAATAGCAAAATAGATAGCAGCAGCAATCGGGGATATTGGATAGAAAGAAGTCTTGATTGTAACACCCTTGTCATCCAGTGCAGTACAACAAGAACCTACACAAGTCAAGGTGAAAGTAGAGGAACCAGAAAAGGAACAAGTAACAACTAGATCCACTTCCTCCACAACTAGCAAGAGAATGAAAGAAATTGCTACTGGACCAGGAAAGAGACATAAGACTTTAGTTCAACCAATACCAAGAGAAATTGAAGAAATAAAAGATGATGACACCACTTTGGTTAAGAAGAAAGCTTGGAAACCTAAAGTTGAAAAGCTTAATGAGTAGATTATTGAAAATGGAGACTTTACCAGAATGAATAAGTACTACAGTCTTTATGATTATTCAAAAATACTTAATTTAGAGAATGCTTTTGTGAATCATATGATTTTGGCAGACAAGAAATTTGATTCTATTCAAGGTCAAATACCTGATGAGTTGTATACCAAACTGTTAAATAGAAAGCAGAGAGCAATTGAAGAAGACACTAATATCAGAAAGAATCTTGTGAAGAAGCTTTGTGTTGTGAGAGATGATGAACACTTGGAGTAGATATTGAAGGCCTTAAGCACCCATTTGAGAACCAAAAGGAGAACCATTTTGATTATGGGAGGCAGATAGGAAGAAGTTAATTCAGATACAAAGCAGGCAATAATCAAGGTCATGGCAGAAAATGTTGGAGAGCCATCGGTTGTAGTAGAGCAAGTAGCTGAAGCTGAACAAGAGGATATTCCTTCTCCTTCAGCTATTAACATTGAAGATGAAACTATGAATATAGAAGGTACTAAGGTCACCTTGGATACTGATGACAATGTATTCAAGAACTTAGCAAACATTGTTGACAATTCAGCTCTTGATGAACTAGATAGAACTGAAGAAGCAGAGCAGACTCAATCTATTAGTGAAGAACCTAAGGAGACTGAGATTCAAGCACCTATTCCTACCATAGAAGACATCAGTATTACTCCTGAGACTAGAAAGAAGAAAGAAATTGGATCTTTGTTTGAAGATTTAGGAAAGGAAGTTGATGATGATGATCAGTTGGAATTGATCACTTCTTTGAATAAAATCATTGGCAAGAACAAGAAAGTGAATAATCTTGAAGGGAGTCTGAAGGACCTTATTGAGAAGTTACAAAGAATTGTAACTACAAAAATCATAGAGGCAGACCCTTTGGAGAAAGCTAAGAAGGTAATGAGCACTTTTGACAATGAATTCACTAACCTATCTGATATTGCAAAAGTGAGAGCTCAAGCAGCTTATGAAGCTGAAATGATTTTGAACATAAGTCAGAATATCAAAAATGATATTAGCAGTCTTGATACTTGTATCAAGAACTTGAGGAAACATTTGGAGATAGGAAAATCATTGTACATACAGTGTACAAAACCAGAGGTTTTGACAACAGAAGAGGAATATAAGATCAAGTTGAAGGAAGTTGAGATTCATAATGAATGTAACCTTCTTTCTAGACCTAATGTGAAGGTATGTGACGTTGAAAAGAAAGTTCAGAAGCTTTATGATGAAATAAGAATATTGCAAGATGAGAGGAACAGAAAAATGAGGAGACTCACTCTTTTGAGAGAACACATCTCTATGAAGTTGAGTATCATTGAATAGTAGTTAGAAGAATGTCTTACAGCTAAGACATCCTTTCAGAAATTCAAATTTGACAACCTCCAAGCTTGTCAAATAGTAGCTTATGGACTGAGCACACTACTCAATGTGGTAGATTCCATCAAAAATTCATGGGAAAAGGAGATAGAGGCTATGAAAGCTGATTTTGCAGATTGTGTTGCAAGCCTACCAGCTTTGCAATAAGAAAATGAAGGTATAATCTTTTTGGGATACAATTTTGTAATCCTCCCTACCTTATTTTGTCATTGTTGTCAAAGGGGGAGAGATATTAGAGAAAAAAATTGACATATTTGATAAGGATTGATACTCTTAGGGGGAGCATTGTATTAGAGTTTATATTTTGAGGACTTATAAGGATAGTATACATATTCTATACTATGGCCACAATTTTGAGATTTTGACTTGTACACTTAGCCAATTTTCTCATATGTTGCCACCAATGACAAAGGGTAAGATTGTTGGCAATTTGGCTGAAGTGAGCACATAGATGTTGTCATTATGGAAACATATGATCCACATGAAGATCACATAGGTCAGAGAGCAAGTATAGCAGAGCGCATTGCAAATTTGTCTAAGTGTAAGATAGTGTTTTCACCAGTGCACTAGGATATAGTTTTTGTTTGCGACGTTGACTGGAGTATGTTTAGTGCTTGCGCACTTGAGCATAGACTCTATGATGACTAATGATGACCCATCTTAGAGTGCAAGTCAGTACGACATGTACTAAATTAGTTGTGACAGTTTTATCGAAGACAGTGTTAAGCCGACAAGACAGAATATGAAGGCAGAAATGGTAAAGAGTTAAGGGATTATTTTGTTTATCAAAATAATGACTTAACATTATTAAGGGATGACATCCTAGATGTTAACTCTTGGATAAAGATATATGGAAGCCGACCATGTAAATTTATTATCTTTAATAACTTGTATATATGTAATTGTAAGAAGAAAAGGAAGGAAGAGATATGTGGTAATATTGTAATGATATGATGTGAATGTAAGAGTAGAAAAAATATAATGATGCAAGTAGCATAAGGTTATATACCTTAATCCATTTTTTTAATAAGTATACATTGTACATTACTTGTTTGGGCAGTGGGCTCATTTGGTAATCAGATTTTGTATTGACAACTCCTAATAGGGTTGAGGTTTCTAACAAGGCCTATAGTCCCTTAATCAAGACTAATACACTATATGCTTGTAATAGACTCCTAACAGGGTCAACATCCTTAACAAGATACTTTCGATTAGTGGATCTTTGTGGGTACCATCCCCACCGGGGTTTTCCCTTGGCCAGGGTTTCCTCGAGAACATATCATGTGTTATGAGTTCTTTATTTCTATTGCTATGCATATTGTTTAGCTTCTTATGTTATGCATGTATAAAGATAATCTATTATATCCATAATTGGGCAAAAGATAAAGTTTTTAGAATACTGATTCACCCCCCCCTCTCAGTATTCCCTATTTCTAACAACAACCAAATCCAACTCAGGGTTCTACACAATCCAATCCCCTCAAGGATGAACCTAATACCACCTGGTGTAGGGAGTGAACTAAATAGCTAGGGCAAAGGGCATACCTAACTATCCAACCTCCTTACAAAGTAAACTCAACATAAGAAAACAACATAGAGAATAACACCAAGGAGAGAAGGAACAACAAACACTTTATTAATTCATCCAATTATCCACATACATGCCCAACTATGAGGCCTTCTGGGTTATGACCAACAAGATTTCTTCTTTTCTATCTTCTCACTCTTGTCTATCTCTAAAAATTACATCTTCTACACCTAGACATCCCTATTTATACTTGCCAAAATAGCTTTTGGATGATTCTAGATCATTACATAATAGAAGGCTAACCACAAAAAAATCTATAGACATCTGAAGACAAGATCCTTATATTAAATTCACAACCTAAATTAAATACATAAGTTGGCTCCAACTAAGAACCAATCACAAACAAACTCAGTCAAACAATAACTGAGCATCAACAAATATTAGATTCACTTGGCATAGAAAGGAACACTCGTCCAACACTAGATAGATCAACACATACAAGAACTCGGCCAACACTGCAATTTGGCACTTACTGGCAGAATAAATAAATAAATGCTCAGTAATGACTGCAACTCGACACTTGCTAGCAGAATGAACAAAGATGAGCATTATAGTAAGGAAACCCAAGATGCTCTTACATCATTAACACCTGAGGTGTTCAAATTCTTGTCTAACCACACTATCAATAGCCAAAAGAAGGCTTAATGATCAAGGAAAAGGAAAATAAAAACTTTGGAAAATGTACATAGTTCTTTGAGCAACCCGATGTGATGAGATTATTTAGCAAGAGTAAATATTTAGCGTGTAAGGAGGCCTCTCTATCATATAAGGAATGTCACTATCAAAAGATGACATGAGGTCATAGAAAAAAATAGAAAGTCATAGATGTAGAATAGAAATATCATCTTAAAAAGAATAGATGTGTTTGTGAGGCTTGCCACTCATAGGACACAAAAAACATTCTTGGGTCATGTCAATGACAATAGATTAGCCAAGCTGAAAATAAATAGAGATAACTTGGTCCTCATAGATATTAAATGGGTCTTGGGAAAGGATTTTGTGGAGAGTGAGGACCACTATAGACTGAACACATATATTTCATCTAGGTTTGTAGGGTCGCTACTAGACTTGGGGGAACCTAGGGACAAAATCAAGTTCTTTGCAATTGGGTTGTTTAGAAGAAGCTACTATGAAGGAATTGCATATGTGTTGTTTATGGCTCGATATAGAATTGGGTTGCTACTGGAAATTGACTTGAGGAATTTTCTTGATACTAGAGTGGTGGTGCCATAGGTTCTCTTTGTTTCCAACTTTCACACCAATTTGATTGACATGCACCACTACTATACATGATATGGGGCTAGTTTTCTAAAGATATATGTGGACCTAGATGAAGAGATGGATAGGGAGTTCTCGTTGGTTTTTTTCTAATAGCCCTCTTCAAGAAAGTGTGGGATACTAATAATGAGTCAGTTGAAAAGGAGCCATCTAACTCTAAAGATGGATCAGAGGACAACGAGATGACTCAGCCTGAGATAAGTTTGACTTTGGTGACATGTGACCCATGTTTCTATGAACTAGAAACCATTCCATTTTGAAAATTTTGTTATATTATGAAACAAAATGTAAATGAAAAAAATTGAAATATAACTCTTTTGTGTTTTTTCTCTGTAAATAGATACAAAATAATGAATGAAAGTATATACTTTTTGCATTTTCATTTATCCATATCTACTTGGTTTCATTAGTTGTGTTAATACTATCATGTTTTTCTTTAAATGTTAATTTTCGCTAAATATACAATGTGTAAAGAAAAATCATATCATAACAAAAGAACATGCCACCACATACATAATTAGTAGTTGGCCAAAAAATACGCGACTCAAAGAATGCGCATCCAAATGGAAAACACCCAAAGCATTGGCATAGTTTTTTTTAATGAAATAGAGGTTAGAAAAACATAAAATTATCATTTAAAATATTGTTTGATATGTGATGGTGACAATCATGAAACACTAGCAATGATAGCTTTAGGGAAAATCCCAGTGGATGTGCAAAATCACTTACGAAAAATGATTGTATAAGGGACCCAAACATGTGTTGCCTTGCACAATAGAACTTATTAAAAAGAAAACCTAACTATTTACACTAACTATGCAAACCAAATTAATTACAAAGACCCATTAATGGGAAGGAAGAAATAGATACCTTGGCAACCCAATTTATTTTTCTTAATTAATTGTTCGACCACATTTCAACAAAATTTGGGACAAAAAGAGGGCCTATGTCCCTTCCATTGCAACACACCACAAAAGAAAACATGATTATTCTTTTTAGGATAATTTTTTTGTATGCAACATGTGGCATTTCAAGTTCAAAATTTCTCTCCTCATGTTCTAACATGAGCATGATCTAGACTGGGTGATAAGTTAGGGACAAAAAATACCTGACAAGGCATCCACATGTTTGTTTGAAGAAAAATGGCATGGGGAAAGCATCATGAAGCTACTAAAGAATTTATGACTCCACAAGCTCTGGGAGATGCTCATTTTCACTTGTTGGAGTGATTGCCAACATGGTCTCTCCAAGTTATCCAAAAAATCTTATAACTCTTCCTAGAAGAGCATATCATCTCTAACTATCTCTCCACACATTAAGACCATGTGTGTATCTTCTGGGACTCCTTTCTTTCCTCGGAAGGAAAAATTTGAGAGAGAACTTCATGTAAAGGAGCCTTAAGAAATTCCATATATTGCACGAGAGAAAAATCCTCCACAAAACCAAGGATCTTAGAGAAGAGAGAGACAGGGTGATCAACCTTCGACTACACTAGGGAAAAATTCCCTCACATTGGGCATGATTTTGTGTATTGGAAACTTCACTAGGGATGTTGTTCATTGAGGTACCCATCCTTGCAGTATGCCAGGGCTTTATTTTGTTCATTCTTCCACTTTGTGTGCCAAACTACTAGCCCTCCTTCAAACATAGAAATAGTATTCGACGTCATACACTAGAAAGAAAATTTTTTAAATGCCTCAGGAATAGATTCTTCTTCATCTTGGTATGTTTCCATTGGAATGCAAGTGTTCATGGACTCTACCTCAAATAATGACTCCTCTACCACGAAGGCCACCTCATGATATGCTCCTAGTGCATTTAGAGAAAACCAGAGGGAATCCCTCTACTTTCAAGCTCAATGATCCGCATGTTTCATTGGAAATCAAGCTTAATTCTCTGAAAAACTTGGATCTTGACTCTCCAAATTAGGTTGAGAAGTAACCCAATTAGAGAAATTATAGTAATTTAGATCCATGTTAATCAAATCTAGAGTGAAGCTTATGGAATGCACTTGTAGGCTTCATGCAAGCTATAAAAGATAAAGCATGCACTGTCTTTGGTAATTACGTTATGCTTATGTCCCATCTAGCGTGATAGAAAAACTATTGATCCCTATGAGGCTCACACCTAAATAAGGGTAGTGGGGAACATTTTTAGGAGTGGAACATGGTGCACCCTACAATGAAACCTCTAGGATTTTTAAAAAGTTAACTCTTCTTATCAAGGTTTGGATGAAAAGGGGAAGGAACTTATCTTGTAAACAAACTAAGCTAATGGGAGGAAAAATGGATAAAATGAGCTTTTAGATGGTCTAATAATATGAAAGATGACATTTATAGGGGTTTAACCATTCCCAGTAATACAGTCAAGTCAACAACATGATTCCATAAACTCATCAATAAGTTACCCAATCTGTACCATAGCCATATCTTTCATATCCATCTCATCTTCATGTAGGTATCTCACTCCTTTACCATTTTCCTTCTTTAGATGTTTGTAACCTTCATGATAAGTATAGTCAAAACTAGTTGACATCAATGACAATACATTGACTAATTTAATTGTCTTACACATACTTTAGTAGCTCGGTGACCATCAATCACTATCTTTCGCTTGTCCATTCTTTCCATCAATATATTCAATCAGTTGTAGGTTATCAATCTCTCCTTTTGGTATTGATGAAAAAACAATATGAAATATGCCATAGAATACCAAACATCTATTCTACAACTATATAATCAAATGTTGTAGCTCGGTAAGCTCTCCCTAGCTTGTACATTTAATATGTTTAATAACTGCATAGCATTAACATTCCATGCAAACTCTCCCTGTGGATTTGATCTTCTTCATTTCTCATTGATTTGATTCTCCTCTCCTTTATAATATTTCATTGAATCTCTCTCCCTTTGACAACAATGCCAAAAAGAGTAAACAACTCTTCAGTAGCCAAAATATTATCTTTGGTGTTCTGTTCAGATCAAGTACCTTTCATGTACCAATATGTAGTGTCAGTTTGTTCCCCATCTTCTAGCTTTCACAACCTTAGGAAACCCAAAGTGTGAGAATATGCATCAACACCATTTAATATTCTGATAAATTATAGGTTGATGCAACCTCCTGATCACCTTAGTGACTAATAGATAGGGGATGGACCCTTAGTCTAGTCCTCAAGTACTCAAATGTATCCTTAGGTAAGATTATTAAATATATCAGCAAGTTGTTCTTTTGATTTCATAAATTCCAATCTCACTTGCTTGTCTTGTACTTGTTCCCTCAAGTAGTGATACTTTATAGATATATGCTTTGTCTTTGCATGCATCACTAGATTCTTAGAAATATTTATAGCACCGATGTTATCACTATATATTATCACTGGGTCAGTGATCTCCTCTTGCATACCTTCCAAGATTTGTTTTATCCATGCAATGTTTGAACAATTAGCAGCAACAACAATATATTCTTCTTTGGTAGTAGACTGAGAAATGCATCCTTATTTCTTGCTTATCCAAGTAACTAATCTTTCACCTAAAAAGAATGCTCCACCAGTAGTACTCTTTTGGTCATCAATGTTTCTAGTCCAATTTGCATCAATGTAAATATGTAGTTCAAAATTTCCCTCTTTCTTGTACCATAAACCATAGTTTTCAGTGTTCTTCAAATATCTCAAGATCCTTTTAACAACAGTCATATTTGATTCTTTAGGATTAGCAGAAAATCTTGCTACAATTCCAACTGCATGTGCAATGTCTGGTCTACTATGTACAACATACATCAATTTACCAATCATTGATCTGTATAATGTTTGATTTACCTATGTTGACTGATCATGCTTTGTTAATTTGCATCTTGTGACCATAGGTGTACCAGCCAGTTTTGAAACTTCCATACCAAAGGTCTTCAACACTTCTTTGATGTACTTTGATTGTGTAATGAATATACCTTCACTTTGTTGTAGAATTTGCAAACCAAGAAAGAATTTATTCTCTCCAAACAAATTGACATTTCAAATTCTTTTCTCATTTCATTAGAAAATTATTTGCATAGATTATCATGTCCTCCAAATATGTTATCATCAACAAAAATTTCAACAATAAAATTTTATCATCAGTTTCACCTTTCAAGTATAAATTATTGTTGTCATTTATTCTAACAAATCCAATAATAATAAGATATGAATGTGGTCTTTCATACCATGCTCTCAGTGCTTGTTTCAATCCATATAGTGCTTTATGCAACTTACATACCATGTTTTTCTAATTTGGAACAACAAAACCTTCAGGTTGTTCAATGTATACCTCTTCCTCAAGTATTCCATTAAAAAATGTAGATTTGACATCCATTTGATATACTTTAAATCCTTTGTACATAGCATATGCAAACAATATTCTAACTCCTTCAATTCTTGCCACTAGTGTAAAAGTCTCACCATAATCAATACCTTCTTCTTATGCATATCCTTTTCATACAAGTCTTGCCTTATTCCTAGTGACTTCATCATTCTCATTCAACTTTTTTTTGAATATCAATTTGGTTCCAATCACATTCTTATCATTTGGTCTCAGTACCAATGTCCATGCTTTTTTTTTAGTATCTGATCTATTTCTTCATTCATTTCTTTAATCTATTCATCATTTTCAAGTGCATCTCTAACATTTTTAGGTTCAAATTCACAAACTAGACATGTGTTGTTTCTCAACTTACTTTGTGTCATCATGCTAGCTTGCTTGTCTCCAATAATCTGATTCTATGGATGGTGTCTTCTCAAAAATTTTGTTAGTACTTTCTCTCTTCTTTTCTCCTCATTTGGTGTAGGATCAAGATCTTCCTGGGTAATTGTTTCCTCATTTTTGGTCTCTATAGGCTGATGCTCGGTATGATTATCCTATTACTCAGTAATGCTAGGATGTTGCTTAGGTAGAGTGTTAGATTTCTCAATGTATGTAAATCTACCATAATCTTCTGGTTACTTTTTGTTGTCTTCATCATTTTTCTTAGCAAACTCATCAACCCTCACATTTACACTTTCAATCATTTTGTTAGTAACCTTATTCAAACATTTATAAGCTTTTCTCTTAGTAGAATATCCTAAGAATATTTCTTCATCACCTTTTGAATCAAATTTCCCATTTCTATCATCTTTCAGAATGTAACATCTACTTCCAAATATTTTGAAATAACTTACATTCGGTGTGTAACCATACCATAATTCATAGGGTGTCTTGTTTGAATCTTTCTTTAGTTGTACTCTGCTCAATGTGTATACAATAGTTTAACAACTTCTCTCCAGTATGTTTGTGCAACATCTTTTTCAATCATTAGTGTTCTAGCACAGTCAAGAATAGATCTATTCCTCCTTTCAACAATTCCATTCTATTGTGGTGTCCTCAGTATAGAAACCTATCTTTTAATTCCATTCTCATTACAAAATTTAGTGAAATCATTAGAAATAAACTCACCTCCTCTATCTGATCTCAGTAATTTTATCTCTTTTCCAATTTATCTTTATATCATTTAAACATCTTAAAATCTTCATATTTTTCTTTCAAAAATATGGCAGTCATCATCCTAGAGTAGTCATCAAAAAATAAGATAAAATATGTCTCCATAATAACTCTGAGTTCTCATAGGACCACAAAATTTGGTATGAACCAACTCCAAAATAGTATTAGATGAATAGTTCTTGCTCTTGAACTAGATTTTGACATTTTTCCTTTTTGACATTGTTTACACATGACATGGTCAGGTTTAGATAATCTCAGTAAGCCTCTAACTCTCCTCTTCTTACTGATTTTAACCATGTTGTCAAAATTCACATGACATAGCCTTTTGTGCCATAACCAAACATCTTCAATTCTAGCTAATAATCAAGAAGTTTCAACATTGTCAAGATAAAATAGATTCCCTTTTGATTGTTCACTAGTACCAACCAACTTTCTAGTCTCATCATAGAT
This sequence comes from Chamaecyparis obtusa, assembly GCA_027943335.1. Lineage (NCBI taxonomy): Eukaryota > Viridiplantae > Streptophyta > Pinopsida > Cupressales > Cupressaceae > Chamaecyparis > Chamaecyparis obtusa. The sequence continues at coordinate 831,118 of BSBK01004969.1, read as the reverse complement.
CTTCACCTTTCTGTTCTCAAATGAAACTCAGTGACCTATGTTATTCAGTTATGCTACACTCAAAAAATTATAGTTAAGTCCCTTCACCCTGTAGTACCTCCATATTTTTGCTTTCAGTTTTACCTGTGCCGTACTCTTTTAGGCCACATTGTGTGTGTGCATTTATGGATATTGTTTCAGTGATTGGGGATTTATCTGGATTATGTTTATGCTATGATGTTATGTGAATTCATATTTAGATGATTCTGTTATTATGATGTGATGTTTCATGTTTCAGTTGGTTTATTATATACTTACCCCATACTAGCATGTGTATGGTGTTCATATGTATGTATCTGTATTATGTGTCTTTATGGTAGAGGGCGGAGGCGTAGTTACTCACTTTGTCAAGATCCACACGACTGACCGTACCCTATCATTGCTTGTTATATGTTGTATGTACATGCTTTGTTTGGTGATGACAGGTTTGCAGGTACAGGGCATCGTCTTCCCTGAATTGGCAGGAGTGAGCGTGCCCACATACATTCATCTCATGGTAAAGAGGGGAGATAGTATTCAGACCCAAAACCCAATCCTGAGCCTATTTATCCTAATTGTTGGATAAAGTATCATTTGACTACCTTGCCCGAGTTTGGTCAGGTTGACCTAATTCGTGGATCCCATCTTGTGAGATTGTATGGTGCATGAATGTTGTTGAATTATTGCTTTGATTTTATTATTTTTGCTATGGTTATTTTAATTAATTATATAGTGGGAAAATAATGATTAAAGTTTTTCTTATGTTGTTGAATAATTATTAATTAATTAAAAAATTAAATATGAGAATATTTTAATTTAATTAATTAATTGTGCTAAATTTTGATTTAATATGTTTTTATTAAATTGTTGAAGAATTAGTGCATGTTTTAATTGTGTTATAAATTATTAAATAATTTAAATGTGAAATTTTATTTTTGCATGTGCTTTATTTATTTATTTATGTGAAATTGGATTTCATAAGATAACTTGTAAATAGAGTTCCATGTGAGACGTGCATGAATAATATATTTTATAATTAAATATTGGTATTTTCCCTCAACTCAAGAAGAGGAGTTTGAATAGGAGTTGTCTGGTGACTCATTAGGGTTTTGCATGATAGGTGGGTTTGATTTTCTATTTGGGAAAATTGGCATTCATTTTGGCATAACCAGGTTTTGTTGAAATTTTCAATTTTGGAGAGGGAGCATTTTAGGAATATTTTGTGCTTTCTTGTGTTCTTGAGAATTTGGTGTGAGATTTTTTCTAGGTGAAGTGTGTGTGCATTTGGTATTGGAATTCTACATGCCGTGATTCAAAGTTGCAGGATTGAGCTCTACATATTCAGATTTGGGAGATTTAGCATTCTACAGGCAAATCCATTTCAGTTTCTTGCATTGGATTGAGGTAGGGGATTGATTTAATCTTCCTGTAATTTTATTTATAAATTTTCATTATATAGTTGTGCTTGATTTGATTTGAAGATGGAAATCTATTTTTCAATTATATTTCATTATGGGTATTAGGAAACCCTTTGTTTGATGCCATTGATTTTATATTGTGACTTGGCATAGAAATGTTATGCTACTGAAATTTTTGAGAAAAATTCATCCTAGGGCATTTAGAAAATAAAAATTAAAAAAACTCTATAGTAAGTTCTATAGTATGAATGATTTGATTAAATGGGTTGTTCTCAAAAATTCATTTAGAGTTGAAAAAATACATGCTGTGTAAAAATCCCATTCTCTGTTAAAATACACACAAAAAAAAAAAATACTAGTAAAGACAAAATTAACTTTCCTTGTTTTTAATTGGTAGAATGTCTATTCAACAATGTGAAGAGAAAACACTGATTAGGAGAAAGAATAAAATATGCTGTTAAATTTGTGATTTGTCTATATTTCCATTTCTGGGAATAAAATTTTAGGTCTGTATATATTTCCATTCTGAGAAATTGATTTTTCTTTTCTTAAAAAAAATATACTTTAGCTTTTGTATTTTATGCAAATTTATCTCCTAAAATATATATATACACACACACACACACACACACACACACACACACACACATATATATATATATACATATATATAGATATACATATATATACATATCTATATATATGTATATATATGTATATATATGTGTGTGTGTGTGTATATATATATATATGTATATATGTATATATGTATATATATATGTATGTATATATGTATATATGTATATATATATATGTATGTATATATATGTATATATATATAAATTAAAATATAATTAAACTGCATCTTTGAAAAGTTATTGGTGTTTTTAAAAAAGTATATATTTAAAAATTATTGAAAAGGGCAAGTCGCAGGTGGGGGCCACCAAATCACCCCCCTGCCTACCCCCTTGTACCGGCCTGGCACACTGGTCTTCACGGGAGACCGTGACAGACCTGGTACTGTACACGGTTCCCGTGTACAGCAGCAAGCCTGTGCACGGCCTACCGTGGTAGGCCAGGTACCCATGCGGGCCTTGGGGTGCGGGCATGGGCCCCCCCAATTATGACGTTTCTTTTTTATTTATTTTTATTTTTATGTAATGTTAAGTTATTAATTTTTATATGTTAGTTTGATTATATTATTACATTATATATATATATATATAAATATATATGTATATATATTTGGTTAAAGGATTAAATTTTATATATATATATATATATATATTGTTTGTAAATGAATTTATGGTGGTTATAATTCATTAGTAATTTAATTTTATTAATATGATCTATTTAAATATTAATAAAATTTTTATTATAATGTTTTGCTTAAGTTTAATAATGAAATTTCGTTTAATAGTGTTAATTTTTGTTAATGAAATTTCTTATTTGTCATAAGCGCAATCTTGTTAGGGGATTTAAATCAAGGGTAATTGGGATATATAGTTTTCTCAATTTTGTTTTAATCATTCGATCATAGGAATGTCAAAAATAGAGAAATGAGACTCTAACCTTGCAACTTATCTATTGCCATTCATAGAACAAAGTTTTGATTATTTTCTATCAGAATTGGGCATCTTGGTTATAACGAATTAATTGACACCTCTTAGGTTATCTGAACTACTTATGGTAACATTAGACATGATTATTGTGAAAACTCTCCAGTAGACATTTTTCTTGAATTCATTTGTAATGATTATGAAACATATTGAGTTATGGTTTTATTTTAGTTCATATTGATGTGATTGTGTATTCTTCGTGTCTTCTTTGACATTATGGGATATCGGGTTTTAGATGACCTAGGGGAGTATAGAGGCTAGGGTATGTGTTAGGCAGTAGTGTTTTTTAGTTATGTATGGTGTGTGTGCACTCTGTCTAATTATCATTTCTGTTTGACCATTGGGCTCATGTTATATTGTATTCTGTTTGTGGTATCTCTGTGACTATATCTAGTTCTTTTGTGTGAATTTGGATATGAGGTTACGTAGTTGTATACCTAATTTGATCTAGGAGAGATCTATGAGCCTAGGGTAGTTTACCTAGGTATGTGTTAGGAGGTGGCCTGCAATAAGCGTCGGGGCCCACAAGTGGCTGTTATTGACCACTTATTGTAAGTTATTGTAAACAAGTGATAACCTAATTATATTAAGGGAAACAAATGAACCTAATAAGATGGTTTTCCTCTCCCATGCTTGAGTGCTAGTATAGACTGAGATGAGGATGAGATGATGCTTGCCGCCTATTGGGGTGCGTGTTCTGACATAGTTAATGGCTTCGTCAGTATGAGAAGTCATTGATTCCATGTATGGTCACTTGAGTTCTGAAATCCAGAGTGATTACCAGGATGAGACTCAAGGGTTAGACGTACATGATGACACCTACCTACACATAGTCTAGTTATCCTACAAGGTTGGTTGCCTCTAGATTAGTGAGTCATACCTTTCACTACTTTTGTTGACCTTGAGTTAGTAAGCTATGAGGAATCCTTTCCTAGTGGTGTTTCCTGTATGGACTTGATTATCCGTTTGGGGTCTGATGTTATCTCCTCAGCAGGGTGGGGTAGACCTTTGTGGTTCTATACGGACGGGTGGTAGTGTTTCTTTACCATTCGAGATTTGACGTCCTGGTGCTAGTGCTTGATGGTGTCCTTCCAATTGGATTCCTTATGTTACTTCTTCAATGATATTCTTATGTACTTATTCTTTATTGTAAATCTTGTATTAGAGTATCGCATGTGATACCTAATCTGGATAATTATAATTTAGTTGTTAGAATGATTAATGCATACCCTGCGACATGTGCAGTGGATGTATGTTTAATAGAATTAATGATTGTTCATGAAATGTAAACAATACAATGTAATGGTTGTATTTATTTTATGAAATCATTTGTTGATGTTATTTGTTATGTTATGTTAGTAAGTAATACTACGTCATGGGACCCATTAGAGTTGTAACCTGTGTTTATAATGTGTGTTATGTGAGATAATGGTTATTGCTTCATGTGATTATATATCTTGAATGTTAACTTTAGAAAAAAAAATTTGTTCACCAAACTTAGTATCATGTTTTAGGTTAGTTTCTTTTGGGTTCCCTGGTGGGGCATTACACACCCAATATACATTCTCACATCTGATCTTATTGTTTAGTAAGATAGATCATTTTCCTTTACTAGACAAGGTGTATCCTTTCCCATTTTAATAGATCCACCATTATAATGTTCAAGGTATTCAAATTTATCTTCATCACCAGTCATATAATGTGTACAACCACTATCAATAACCCAAGTATAATTCTTGCTAACTTTAGAAATAAGTGTTGTTTCAACATACCTTTCTTATTCTTTTGAATCTTCTTTCAAAACTACAAATACCACCTCAATGTCTTCATCAGTGTTGGTGTCGGTGTCATCATCATCTTCAACAAGGTAACATGCTTTCTTGCCTTTGTCTTAGTAGTCTTGGTTGCTTCTTCTATCATATTGTTGGTTTCCTTTGTGTTCTCAATTATCTCTCTTGTCAGACTTTCTTTCACTAGATCATTCATTGTCTTTATCATCTCCTTTCCTGTTAGGACATCTAGCTACAATGTGGCCAATTTATTTATAGTTAAAATATACCAAAGGTAATTTCCCTTTATATTTTCCTTTACCTTTCTACAGTCTTCTAGCTATTAATGCTTCAAGTTCATCAAGTTCATTCTCATCACTATCACTGTCACTCTCATTTCTTATCATGTGTTTACTGCTTAATTTACCAATTTTCAAGGATGACATAAATGCAGACTCAACATTAGGAACAATATTGTTATCAAAGTTATTCAATTCAAAGGTATCCAGTTTACCAATTAGGCTGTCAAGTGTAAGATGATTACCTGGAACTGATCTTGTTTCATGGATTGCAAAGATTCTAATAGCATAGATAGGCACCGAGCTTCTAAGAATTTTACTTACAATAGTGTCTTATGTTGGTGCTCTCAAAATTTGGCACAAATTTGGAGTGACCAATTCAAAATTTTCTAAAGGCGAGTGTATGTCCGGTTGAATGGTTGGAAAATTAATGCGAATGTGGAAGATAAATTGAGAAGCCCATGTTGACATATGAAGGAGAATCTTCTTCAAAGTTTAGAACCAAATACCATGGGATCCCATAGAATAAATTTTTTGAATCAATGGATTTTGTGCATACACAGATTTGCAAAAAAGAAAAATACAGTCATATTGTGGGGGGCATAATTTTTTATTGAACTGTTGGATGGATCTCATTTTCGGATATGTTGTCACAAATGTAGTTATATAAATTCTCACTAGAGAGATTTTCAAAATTCATCCTGGTTCGTGAGATACAGGCGACTGAGTGCAGCACTGTCAAAACTGCCCATAAAAATTTCATAACATTTATCCCACATTGCTCCCAATTTCAAAATTTGAAGTGTTTATATGGAATACTCCAAACATATGAAATAAATCAAAGTGTTGGAAGCTATGCTTTCCTAGGCTTGTGCGTCCACCTTGGTTTCCATGCCAATGAGCCTAGAAGAAATTTTGCAGAAAGGGACACTTGTCAAGAGGTCTCCAAGTCTCTAGATGAGGAGATCTCCAAGTCTCCAAATGATTCAGAGACTTAGAGACTTAGTCTCCAAGTCTCCAGATGGTGATTCAGAGACTTAGAGACTAAATGCATTCTCCAAATCTCATAAGGAAATCATAAAGAAAGGAAATGATTTTGAGACTTAGAGACTTAGTCTCCAAGTCTCCAGATAAAGAAGTCTCATAAGGAGAGGAAATGGTTTAGAGACTTAGAGACTAAAGGCATTCTCCAAATCTCATAAGGAAATCATAAAGAAAGAAAATGATTCTGAGACTTAGAGACTTAGTCTCCAATTCTCCAAATAAAAAAGTCTCATAAGGAGAGAAAATGATTCAGAGACTTAGAGACTAAAGGCATTCTCCAAATCTCATAAGGAAATCATAAAAAAAGGAAATGATTTTGAGACTTAGAGACTTAGTCTCCAAGTCTCCAGATAAAGAAGTCTCATAAGGAGAGGAAATGGTTTAGAGACTTAGAGACTTAGTCTCCAAGTCTCCAGATGAAGATTCAAAGACTTAGAGACTAAAGGAGATTCTCCAAGTCTCTAAAAGAAACCATGGTCAAGGAAATGCTTCAGAGACTTAGAGATTAATTTTGTCTCCAAATCTCCAGATGGATTGGGGTTAAAAGTGAGTTTGTCCGAGCATCCAATGAAATGGTAACAAGTGGCAATTTCTAGTGGCATGTGTAAATTTTAAAGGTTTGAAAAGATTTAAAAGGCATAACATAGTTGAAACATTAGAGATAATTTCAAAAATTTTCATGACAGAGCTACTCACAGGAAAATGCCTGGGAGATTCATTTTTTATCAGAATATGGTAGTATAATATGTTTTCGAAAATGCTAGAAGATGACATATGCAATGATGGTAGTTAGAATTAGATTAGATCAAGTTGCTAAGAGTAGTAAAGGCTTTTTCATCTGTGATCAGATTTTGGGGAGACTTTTTTATTCTAAATTTGATTGATTTTGGCATATCCGACAGAGGGAATGAATCAGATTTTTAGTAGATGAAAGGATAAGAGGGTACATAGGATTAAATCATATTTGAGGGAGGAGTAAAGGATAAAGAAATCAGATTTCCAGTAGATGAGAAGATTTTATGCAGGGAAGGAATAAAACCAAATTTTTTAGGTGCCCGAGAAGATCAGATTTCGGAGAAGCAAGAAGACAAATGAGATTAGATTGCAGAGTGGATAGGTGTTGATCAAGTATTGATTTTAGGGTTTCTTCTTCTTCTTTTTATTCTCTTCTCTTCTTAGTTGTAAGGGTTCTTGGTTCCAGGTCTTGTGGTTGCTCTATGGTGAGCAGGCCCCTAAATGGTGAATATTGAATATCTTGTTGTAGAGAAAATTTCCCAGTCCTGTGTCTAAATTCCAAAAATTTCAAGCTTTGTATGTAATAAATAGGCTTATTCTCAATGGAATACACTGTAATTTTTATCTTACCTTGTTACTGTCTCTTTGCTCTATGTTCTACTCTTGTATGTTTTAATTTGTGAGGCATTTGAAAATATACTAGCTACCAGGTAGTCTGTCTAATTATTTGAGTTTCTCTCAAGGAGAGGATTAAATTTCATAAATAGTTTCAAAGAGTAGACATATGTGTTAGGATTTGATGATAACACCATAAGATTGACAGGATAGTTTGTAAGGCATTCTACTGTATTTCCCTGAGATCTTCTTGTGGATTTATATTTAGACTCTTTTGCCCAATGGAATAGGCACTGGCTGGATGTTTGTTATACAGTCATCTTTTTGTCATCAAGCACAAAATAAACATTACCAGTTCTTTTATGTTTTTAAATTTCATGCATACTGTGAAAGGATTATATCTAGGTGATATAGTTCAGTTTGTTGATTCTTTGAAGAGTGAATCAGAGGTTAACCTTCCTTGAGTTGTACTCACAAAAAGAAGAAGGATTCACTTCCTTATTCCATTGTCAATGCTGTTACATTTATAGTTTCTATTGTCAAGCTTTGTATTAGGATATTCTCAGCTATCTACAGAGTGATCTTTTGTTAAAGTGATCTAAAGCCTAAATAGCATGACAGTGAAGACCAAATCCACTAATCAAAAGCTTACTTGAAATATAGTAACCTATTCATAGGCAATACTCGCCTAAGTCCTGTGGAGCTCGAAGCAAAAGGGGGATCTTATCCAATCCTCATCAATTAGGCTTTTCTTGCAAACTTGGAGTCCCTTTTAACTGAGAATCAAGTCTATAGTTTTGCCAAGTTTGACCCTACAAGAAAAATCCCTAACAAATTGGTGACTCCGCTAGGGATATGTTACAGTGAAGATAGAATCATGTGGGTACGAGTAGAGCTAGACTCCTAGCCGGCTTATTCATTTATCCAGTGGTATCCATTGAAGTGTGTAAGAGTTAGTTTTTAGAATTTTCAAATCATCTCACCAAGTTGTGAGTGGTGACTCTGAAGTTCTTTATTTGATCAATGCATATAATGACATACTTTCAGTCTTGATAAATAGTATATGTACCATCTTAAAGTTTGTTGTGAAAGGATACTTTTAGTCTTTTCCTTTGCACGAAGGTGGCGGCTCTAAAAATTTTGAAAGTGATTTGGAGGTGACTTCAAATCAAAAAAGTTTGTAGCAAGCTTCAGGATACTCCAGGTATTTTATTTTTCATTGAATGAAAGCTTTGTTCATGAAAATCAGTTATATGTTTTCCCTATTAAGTGGTCAGCACTAAGTTAGAAGGGAAGAGAGAGGCAGTTTATAGTTTCTCTGCCTGCTAAGATGGCACAACTATTTTTGAATAGGTTGTTTGGGGCAATAAATTTTGAAGGTATCCCTGGATACCCAAATCATATCCTAGAAGTGGTTAGAGATTGTTTACCAAAATTCACTAGTTTTGGTGAGCAATCAACTAAAGATCATTTACAAAAATTTGCTAACCTGATAGATGATCACAATATCACACATGAGGATGTATTGATGAAACTCTTTGCAATATCTCTGGTTGAGATTGCAAGGGACTGGTTTAGAGAACTACCTCATGGTTCAATAGGATCTATGGAAGCATTGGAAGGTTGTTTTATTAGAAAGTATGGTGATATTGAGCAATATGATGATATGGAACATAATAATGAACAAGACATATCTGAATCAAAGGATCCTGTACCAGAGCTTGAAGTTCTTCAAGCAAAAATAGAAATGTTATGCAAAAGTTGCAAGAAAAGGTGGTGTTACATTTACAAGAAAGCATGAGCAGAGAGGAGGGTGAGTCACATTATGATTTCTTCATAAGGTTTACTGATAAGATCAAGGAGTTTGACATTCCTTTTTGTCCTCAGGATTTTGTATGGGAAAATTTATTTGCTAAACTTTGTTTTCCTCATACACTTAGTTTACCAATCTCTTAGAGGGTAGAATGTATTTAGCAAACTATGCAATGGATGGAACATGTAGAAGATTTTTCTTCCAAAGATGTGTTTGAGGCTGAATACAGTGATGTTGAATCTAAAAATCTTGAATATGCCAATGTTGAAAGTGATAATGAATATGAATCTAGTTACACTGATGAATCTAAGTTTGGTGATTATGGTGACGAGTCTACTTATGCTGAGTGTTTTGCTAATGATAATGCTGATAATGAACTTTGTGAACAACAAAACAATGAAATTTTTTTGTGTGGACAACAAGATGACAACTATGATGCAGATATGAGTGTTTGTAGTGATTTCTTTACAAAAGATGATATGCTCCAAGAAATCTCACTCCATGATTCTAATGAGGAAAAAATTTGCAGCATCAGGCAAGAGGATAGTTGGGAAAAATCAAAATGTCAATCCTTGCTAGGCAATGAGAAAATTTTAGATTTTCAGAGGTATGTATCAGAAAATGATTCTCAATCTTCATGCCTTATGGATATAAGTTTTGATAATAAAGACATTGCTAAGGGTGTGGACAATGACAATGAAGGTTCTGATTGTGAAAGTGTATCAGAGATGAGTATTAATGATGATAGTTGTTCACTTCATAGTGAAAAAGTTTCAGATTTGTTATCCTATGAGCATCTCAGAGTTTCAGGGAAAGATAGATTTGAAACTCAACACTTCACACATATCCAGTTTGTCAAAGAAAATACATCAGAAAGTCAGAGTTTCGATACTTGTATTTCTGATTTTCCTTAATTCAGTTGTTGTATTGTCAAATATTTTCTCCTTCTTTCATTTTCATGTCATCAAAATTTCCTCTAAGACTCTCAAATTTTTCTCCTAGCACATTTACATCTCCTCTATGAACTAGTGCAAGTTTGTCGCACATTCCTTTAGCAATAGTGCATGTCTTGACATCTTCAAATTCAACATCTGATAAGGCAGAAACAACCTCTATCATTGTGACATTGTGTTCATGTCTATCTCTCATTTGTTCAACAATCAAAGGTCTAGTTAGTAGGATAAAATTATGATCCAAGTAGTATATAACAGATTCTCCAATTTCAGATATATGAAGTCTCATTCTTCTTTTCCATGTCAAGAAGTTATCTTTGTTCATCTTTGGCCCATCTCTCTTCTTATGATCTTTAGCTCAAGTCCTTCAAACTTTTTATTCCAAGCACTCTAGCTCTGATACCAATTGTTAGATAACTAAGAGGGGGGGTGAATCGGTTAATTCTAGTTATCCTACAGTCCCAAATCTCCTAGATGTATATATAAAAACTTTTCAATCAAATAATCAACTTGGTAAGTTATCAACTGTGTCTTTCTCTTTATCTACCGATTGCCAATAAATTCAATATTGTGTTTACCAATATATCCAATTATAAAATGTGTAAAGAAAAATAATAATTCAACACATCATTCACATATAACACATAGATTTTTAATGTGGAAACCCTGTTAGGGGAAAAACCACCTGGGACCGGTAACCCAAAATAATTCACTCTTCTAAAGTGAGCTTGGTTAGGAGCCAACCCTATTAAAAGTTACAAAACACACTGTAAGGTGTGACCTGGTTAGAGGATTTATCACTAACAGTTCTCTCTTGACCAACATTCACTATGGGGTCAACAAGAAAACAATCAACATTCATTGAATCTCATATTGAAATACAAAAGGTTGTTAAGTCTCACTCAGTTAAGATATTTATCTATAACAATGGTTAAACTAATACAGTAATGATATGACTCAAATACAACTATGATTTTCAGATTTTCAGATCTATGCTAAGCTCAAAATACCTCCTCTAATCAATAATCAATTCAAACCTTCATATCCTCCAACTTTATTCCACTTGGTTTATGCTTCTCTGATGCTCGGTAATGTCTACAGTTCAACTCGATCATGTCTTCAACCTGTTTGATCAGTGGTGCATGAAAATAATCCTTTCACTTGAATTCTCTTACAATATCAAAAATCCCAGACTCAATAATGAATCCCATGTCTCCTTATATAGACATCATAAATCATTTTCTTTTCATTTGTTGATTTTTCCTCTAAATCTCCATCATTCATTTTTTTCGCTTTAACCTTCCTTGCCAATTGTATCATTAATATGTTTCATTCTCCTTCATTTGATCAATCTTTAATTTTTTTAGCCATAGGATCATCATAACAAACATTATCTTCTACCTCGAAATCATAAGCATCTATCCAGCTCATCATTTCAGTTAGCTGTTATAAAACTTTATATATTTCTTTCACTCAGTCAATACTAGAATGTGTTGGTGATTACCTTCTTGATTGATACTATACTTGATATACACTACACTAGCTTAGTGTATACATAAATCTTCATTTATCGATCACATAAACTTGTTCAATTTTGATCTTGATTATGTAACAAAATCATGTAATACAATCAAGTCAACAACATGATGCCATAGACTCATCAATAAGTTACCCAATGTATACCATAGCCATATCTTTCATATCCATCTCATCCTCATGTAGATATCTCACTCATTTACCATTTCCCTTCTTTAGATGTTTGTAACCATCATGTTAAGTACAGTCAAAACTAGTTGACATCAATGACAATGCATTGAATGATTTAATTATCTTACACATACTTTAGTAGCTCGGTGACCTTCAATTACTGCCTTTCACTTGTCCATTCTTTCCATCAAGATATTCAATCAGTTGTAGGTTATCACCAAGATGTCAAAAAGACTCCCTATTTATTTTAAGCCTTAAATGCAAGCTCCTATATTCATTTTCCTTAACCAAACGAAAGTAATTTGAGCAAACCATAAAGAAATCATGCTTAAATTGAACACATAGATATGAAAACCAATTAATATCCAATTTCATATTATATTTTATTACATGTCTTCCCAAAAGAGTTCTAATGAATAATTATTACATTAGAATACATGAGAACCCAAATGTCTTCTCATATATATAATTACATTTCATTGAAATAAATTAAAAGAACAAGAAAAAATTAGAAATGGATACACTGATCAAGGTTTCTTTATATCTTTGTTATTTGGAAGTTTTGGGGAAGCTATTCATGGATGATAGAAATTTTTACTTGTTTCCTTCTAAGTTTTTCCCCTGGGAACTCTCTTTGTTGGTCGTGTTTGAGGGTTGTAGTGGGCCTAAGGCCTATTGCTCTATAATGGTTGGTTTCTCTTGAACAAATTCTTATCCCCTTTTTTTAATAAATGAAAATCTTTCCTTCTATCTATTGGAGTTGATGAGTAAACAACCCACAACTCCCAAGAACACCTACATGCAAACACCTGTCATAGAAAGAGAGAGAAGAAGAAAGAAGCTATGGAGGCCTGAATGCATTGATCCATGAGAGAGGAGAAATCATTTTTGATGTGCAAAAATAAAAGTTACAATTCAATAATGAATAATTTGTTACACGATCTGTTATGAAAACAAAGGAGATCAATCCTTATAAAAGGAGATCTGAAAACCTAAAAAGGTAAAACTTAGGTTGCACAATAATAATTAATAAAGTAATTAATTATTATATGCCTAAAGTTTAGCTTAAGTAGAAAGAGATAATAAGTGACTTAATAATTAAATCAAAATGATTTAATTAATAAGAAAAAAATCAATTACTCTAACACCCCCCCTTAAGATAAACTTTGGGAGAAGTTAAAAACTTAGAAAGAATGACACAATCAAGGATGGTAGATCCAATTAAGGATAGTCCAAACCTTGCAGCCAACAATCAACATAGCGGAATAATAAAAAACACAACAAAATAATTGTTTAACTCTGATTTTCATTAACATGCCCGACTGTAAGGCTTTCCGGGTTAGGGCCAATTACAATCAGAAATAATTCTACAAGATCCAAACAGATCCAATACAATCTCAGCTAGTTCAGCTCTAAAAATAATCAGCAACTGATGGAAACCTTAAGGAAGATCTAAACTTGAGCTCGCAAGCCTCCAAGCAATCTCCTTGTCTCTAAGTGTGCAAACCACTAGCTCTGCAACTACAAACTATTAGATATAATCTGATCTGCAAGATCTTTTCCACAACTTCATCAACTCCAACTTTCAGAACCTTAGATGTGATTTGTTAAGTCTTCCAAGTCATGAACTTTTGCTCTCATCTCCTCTTCCGATCCCCCTAAACATCTACCCAAACATCCTATAAATACTAATCATCAGCCACAAGTTGGTTGGATGAAACCATTAACTCCCCCCAAAAATTATTAAATTCAATACAAGTCAGCATCAAAATAGCCTTACAAACATTTAATCCAACATGTCGGCTTGTAACAATAACTACCAACAATAAATGCACCAAGTTGGCCCAACGAATCACACAAAACTCCTATCGGTAAACCAAAACTACCGAGCAACAGTGAAATAACCAAGCATGCCAGGCATCGCCGAGCACCAGTGTCGACCGAGCACCACAGACATTGCTGAGTAACACTTTCACCGAGTGCTAGAGATTACAAAGTTCATTCAGTGACTGGGCTTCCTTCAATGACCGAGACCGTTGGTCAAGGATGCAACTGAGTAACACCGGCCAAATAACACACCTCCATGCAGATTCACCGAGGACCCAAGAATGCCCCTACATCAGACACCCCAGGTTCAAAAAGATGTTTATATGTGAGAAGAACATCTTTCAGGATTCAACACATAAACCCCGAATTGGTTCTTCACATACAAGTCCTCCACCTTTTCAGCTTGCATACTCTTCCACTTCAGCTTTCTCTGTCTCTTCAAGTCTTTCATTGACAAAACACAGGTCTGTTCTCCATACCGATCATTCATTTTCTCTGGATCCACCAACTCAACTCAGCTACCAATACTCAAGCTTCTCCTATCGAGCGTTGTATCTAGCAAAGGCATCAGGGAAAACTCCCTATCATCCTTCTCAATAGTAAACACATTTCTGACACAGTCATACATAGCTCTGCAATCATATTGCCAAGGTCTACCGAGCAATATATCACAACTATTCATCTTCACAATTTCACATAACACAAGATCCTTATACTGGCCAATCTGAACATTAATAAAGCATTGTTCTCTTACTTCTAGAGCATAAACATCTTGTAACTATCCAATCCTATAAGGACAAGGATGCTTCATTCTATTCAACCCAAGTTTCTAAACCATGCCCTCAGCAACAAGGTTATCAATACTACCACTATCAACAATAACATCACAAAGTTTACCTCCAGACTTGCATCAGGTCCTAAATAAATTACTCCTTTGACAAGGTTCCTCCTTTGTACTGAGCAATGTTTGTTGAAGTAGCAAGTTCTTAGATTCAGGTTCATTCTCATTCACCACAGCAGTTCTTGGTCACCAAGCTTCTTCTATGTACACTCAAAAGAACAATGTCCTTCCTCTCCACAGTTATAGAAATTACCCTTAAAGATAAATCTACCCATCTTCTTCTTTGGTTCCACAGGTTTCTATTCATCTTCTACATCAATCGGTTTATCCTTCACTAAGTGATCAATCTTTTCTTTCCCTCGGGGATTACTATGTTGTTTCCTCTTCAACTTATCTTTTGCCTTCAAAGCATACTGATAAGCATCTTCAATAGAATTAATCTTCAGTATACCAAGCTCATCCTGAATATTGAATCTCAAACCATTCACATACCAAGCTACATTTTCCTTACCAAGCTCTCGGTGTCTAGACCGAATAGTAAGTTTGTAGAACTCCTCGGTATAATCTTCAATAGATAGATCCTTCTGTTTTAGATTCTGTAACTTCTTAAACAAGTAAATCTCATAGTCAAAAGGTATGAACTTACCTTTCAACTTAGTCACTATCAACCTCCACTGATTGATCTTAATTTCACCTTCATCTTCTCTATCTCTTTTTAGTTCTTTCCACCAAAGAGCAACATGTCATTTCAACTTTGTTTGTGTTAATCTCACTCAAAGAGGATCTTAAATTTCTTCCAGCTCAAAGAAATCTTTAAGTTCACCAATCCAATCAATCAAGTTCTTAGGCTTCAAAGTACCAGAGAAAGTAGAAACTTCCATTCGGTAATTACTACTTAACTGAGCTCTAGATCTAGGCAACCAAGTAGTTCTATCTTCACCAGATCTATCCATCTGATCATCACCACTAGATCCAGTAGGTTCAAATTCTTCAATAGCTTCCTCATAACCATCTTTAGTACCAACATTTCGAGGTACACTGGTCAGCAGCATCTCTCATGATCTCGATGACCATGTCATTCTTCATCAACTCCATCTCAGATCTAAAATCTGATGTCACCTTCTTTGTAATCCTAGATTCAATAGTATCATAGAGATCTGCAAGTACTCTAGGGTCCAATCTTCTTGGAGGCATCCTTAAAGATAAGAGACACCCTCTGCAACAAACCCTACACCAACCACCTTGTGACAATCTCCAAGTTGTATGTAAGTCAGATCTCAACCTACCACCTTAAACAAACAACTAGGAAAAGATCCACAAGTTCAATGCTCTAGATCTGAAATTCAGATCATACGATCTCTTCACCAACCAGATCAACTTCACAAGATCAGCCTTGCTAGGTCAACCTTCACTCCACAAGATTAACTCTTGCTCTAATACCACCTAACGTAGTCAAGGATGGTGGATCCAGTTAAGGATAGTCCAAACCTTGTAGCCAAAAATCAACACAATGGAATACTCAACAACACAACAACAAAATAATTGTTTAACTCTGATTTTCATTAACATGCCCAATTTTAAGGCCTTTCGGGTTAGGGCCAACTATAATCAGAAACAATTCTGCAATATCCAAACAGATCCAATACAATCTTAGCTAGTTTAGCTCTGAAAACAATCAGAAATTGATGGAAACCCTAAGATAGATCTAAACTTGAGCTCATAATCCTCCAAACAATCACCTCGTCTCCAAGTGTGCAAACCACTAGCTCTTCAACTACAAACTATCAGATACAATCTGATCTACAAGATCATGCAAGATCTTTTCCACAACTTCACCAACTCCAGCTTTCAAAACCTCAGATCTGATTCACTAAGTCTTCCAAGTCATGAAATTTTGCTTTGATCTCCTCTTCTGATCCCCCTAAACATCTACCCAAACATCCTATAAATACTAATCATTAGCCACAAGTTGGCTAGATGAAACCATTAACTCCCCCCAAAAATTATTAAATTCAATACAAGTCGGCATCAAAATAGCCTTACAAATATTTAATCCAACATGTCAGCCTATAACAACAACTACCAATAATAAATGTACCAAGTCAACCCAACGAATCACACAAAACTCCAGTCAGTAAACTAGAACTACTGAGCAACAGTAAAATAACTAAGCATGCCAAGCATCGCTGAGCACCAGTGTCGATCGAGCACCGTAGGCATCATCGAGTAACACTTTCATCGAGTGCTAGAGATTACGGAGTTCCTTTAGTGATTGAGCTTCCTTCAATGACCAAGACCTTCAGTCAAGGCTACAACTGAGTAACACCAGCCAAATAACACACCTCCATGCAGATTCATCGAGGACCCAACAATTCCCCTGCATCAAAGAACTATTGAAAGAAAATGGGTATCGACAACAAAAGGACTAATCAAGTACCCAAGTACAAAAGAGAGTCTCTGTAAAGCAGAGAAATAGAGAAAACCACATGGGAAAAACTCTACTCCAAAAAGACACAAAGACTAGTCTGAAGGACTGAAGAAGTCTCCAAAACTAGGAATGTTCCAGAAAATAGGAAAAAAGATGAACATGTACAACATCACTGAAGCAAGAAGCTGCAAACTTTGTCAAGAAGAAACCAATGATCTGAATATCCTCCACTAAAATATGACCAGTTAGAGAAGACCGTAATTTGTACGAGTGCTCTCAAATGACACTACCTAAATCGGGAGGCAAACAAAGGCAAACAACTGAAGTCAAAGATACAAAATACTATAATCTACATGAGTGCCCTCAAATGACACTACTCAAATCAGGAGGAAAACAAAGGAAAACACCTGAACTCAAAGATGCAGATGGAATAAAACACTAAAAGTCTTAAGAGTTGATCAATCAAAGCATGAAGAGTGCATCTAAAAACTAAGAAAGAAAGAGTGTCCATATGGTAAATGATCCATCTCACTAGAATGTATAGTTACCCAACCACTGCATCCGCCTAGTACATAGAATCAAATATTGAATACATAGCTCACACTATCAAACCAAGGAAGCAGTAAAACCAATAGTAGAAACGCCCCCATAATGTTGACAAGGGAGTAATGACAGGTACACTAAAAAGATCATCCAATATAAACTATAGAGAGAGTACAAACACATATAGAGATACCTGAGGCTAATGTCATTGGAGGAATGCTCACATGACAAAAGTAGATGGCAAACAAAGGCAAACATCAAAACCCCCTCTGGCACTTTATAATGGAGTGTGAGTACATAGAGCATGAACATGTGCAAAATCTCATACATGCAACAGAATGACACTTTATCTCAGTGCGTGTGCATAAAATAATGCTACAAAAGTGAAGTATATGTTAGAGTAAAGTATTAATTATGTTAATTAATCTTTACTCCCTTCTTAAGATGTCAACTTCCTTTTGCTTTAGTTAAAAGCACATGCATTAGTTGGTCTAAACTCATGCATTAGTCATGTAATAGTCAAACTGATTATTGCATGCACTAGACTTTGCCTTTCAAGGCTTTCGATCTCCTTTATAAGGATGATCCATTGTACATTATTATTCATTCATTAATTGAGGATATTTTCTTCTTCATATTTTTGAGTCAAACCCTTGCCCTCTTCTTGTCTCTACTTCCTTGTAACAAGTTTTTGTATGTAGGTGATCTTGGTGTTCTATGGATTTTTATTGCTCAAATCCTACATGGTATCAGAGCCTAATCTGCTACAATTTGTTCGCGTTTGAAGGATTCAGAGATGAAATTCATCTGTTTTAAATGAGGGCCTTTTTTGGGTTTTTTATTGAATCTAGGGGGGATCTATTTTTTTGGTCATCTTGGCTTCAAATGGACCTTACAGTTGTGTTCAGAGCATCCAAGAACCCCAAGATCCAATTTGGACACAGTTGGAATCTATGAGAAATTTTTTTTGCAATCGGCCCTAGCACGAATCTCGAGGCAATCAGTATTTTTTGGAGTATTTTTAGCCCAAAAAAACCTCACGGTTGCATCCGGAAGGCCCGAGATACTCAAAATACATATAAAACTTGTCAAATTTTGACAAGTTTCTCTCTGAGGCAAAAAAAATTTGTGTACCAGGGTCGTACGGCCCTAACACGCACTCCAAAGTGCTGACGCCGTGCGATTTTCAAAAAAAAATTATTAAAAAAAAATAGTTTTGGGGGCAGCCACCTAGGTGCCACCCCACAACCACCGAAGAGCCACCTCGCCACCAGCAGTCACGCCACCGTCAGCGCCGCCGCGCGCTCCACCACACTCAGCAGAGCCCCTGCCACCGCCACCCAAAAACTGCG
This sequence comes from Chamaecyparis obtusa, assembly GCA_027943335.1. Lineage (NCBI taxonomy): Eukaryota > Viridiplantae > Streptophyta > Pinopsida > Cupressales > Cupressaceae > Chamaecyparis > Chamaecyparis obtusa. Next base: position 812,137 of record BSBK01004969.1, on the reverse strand, counting down.
CCACCTCCAGCTCTGTTGCCAGCGCCTGGCCAGCTCCGCCATCCCCTGGTTGTATGGGTGACCAGGGGCCCACCTTTTTAGCCCCCAGGGCCCCGCTAACATCAGCATGATGTCATGCGCATGCAAAAATTTTATTTGCATGATTTTTTTTTAAAAAGGCTCTGGTTTAGGGGTAATTGGGCTTTTTTTGCGAGATCTCGGGCATACGGGATCATAATTGGGCGTGCAATATATCATCGGAAAGCTGGTTCCAAGCCTGATCCAAATTTTCTGGTATGGTTTTGTGATTTTTCCATTTTGATGCTCTTTTTTTCTGTCAAAGTCAGATATTTTCTGTGATAGTGGCGTTTCAGACCTCCTGCCTTCCGGGATCCGTTTCTCTTACATCCGGGCTCCGTTTTCAGTAAATGAGATATTTTCAGAAAGCTCATTCTGAGATTTTTTCAGATTTGATGGTTTCATATGGTTTTGTGTTCTTTTTCTGATGTCACCCATCCTCAGATCCTTGCAGACACCTTTTTTGGGCCCTCTAGCGTAGCAGTTCATTTTTTGCTCATATCTTGAGCATACGGTGTCAAAATTTGACAAACAAGATATCGTCGAAAACCTGATTTTGAGATCTTTCCAGATATGGAGGTTATTTTATCTATTATTATTTTTTAATGGTTTTTTCTCTATCAAATCTAGATCTTCAGGTTTGCACTCCGGGAGCTCTATCTTGCACATTCAGACTCCATTTTCGGAAAGTGATATATCGTTAGAAAGCTTGTCCAGAGAGATTTTTAGTGCTATGAGTCATTTTTCTAGATTCTGCTCTAGGTTCATTTTATTTAGATTCTTGCTTTTTTGTAGTGTGGTGGATATCTTGGTTGTTTCAGGTCCTGGGATCTCTTCCCTTTGAGAGATGGCTCATCTTAGGTTGTTCTTTTGGTTCAGACTCTTTTGATCTTCTTTTGAGCATTGTATACTTCTCTTTTGTAGCATTTTTTATTATGTAAATGCACTAAGATAAAGTGTCTGCTTTTGCATATTTGGGATCTTGTACACCTTGTGTTTGTTTGTACTCGCACTCCGTTATAAAGTGCCATGGGGGGTTATGATGTTTTTCCTTTTGTGCTCATCCACCTTTGTCAAGTGAGTGTTTCTTCCATGACATTAGCCCATGCTGTGTGTTTGTGATACTGCCCTTTATCCTGTGCTTGTACTTCTGTTGCACTATTGGTGTTCCTAATTCTTCTTCTTACAAATGTTTTTGGCATTGCATTTCAGTGTTCCTGTCACCCCTCTCCCTATTCAGCATTATGGGGGGGTTCACCTATTGGCTCTATTACTTGTAATAGGTTTTTGTATGCAGGTGATCTTGGCATTCTGTGGATTTGTATTGCTCAAATCCTACAATATACAATGCTCAAACAAGAGCAAAGGCTGGTGAAACAAAAGAACAGCCTAAGATGAGCCATCCCTCAAAGGGAAGAGATCCCAAGACCTAAAACATCCAAGATATCCACTAGATTGAAAAAAATGAAAAAATTTGAATAAAATGTACCTGGAGAAGAATCTGGAAAAAAACTCACAAGACTGGAAATCTTACAAAACAATCTTTCCAACGATATATCGTTTGCCCAAAACGGAGTCCGGATGCACAAGATAGAGCTCCCGAAGTGCAAAAATAAACATCTAGCTTTGATAGTAAAAAAAAAATCAAGAAAGAAACCTCAAAAATTCAAATCTCTAGATTTGGATAGAGCTTGGAACCAGCTTTCCGACGATATCTTGTTTGCTAGGTTTCGACATCATATGCTCAAGTTATGAGTACAATACCAACTGTTGCGCTAGAGGGCCCAAAAATGGTGCAAATGATGTTGATGCATGCTAACATCATCAAATGATAGGCTTAAATTTGATGATTAAATGGCCTTCATCACAAAAAAAACATTTTTTTTGTAAAATCGCATGCACACCTCAAGATCCGTGCCAGCCGTATGGATTTCTGTCTTGATTTACATGCCAAGGCACCAAATTTTTTTGCTCTGATTTGCATGCTAGGTAGTAAAATTTTGCCTCAATTTACGTGCCACTATGTACAAATTCTACATCTATTTGCATGCCAGTCTGTATTGATTCCATCTCCGGAAGCGTGCTAGGCTGTCTCGTACAAAAAAATGTCCCAAAATGTAAAGTTGTCCAAATTGGATGTGTCTTATATGGAAATAGGGGTTTTTGGGCACCGCAAACACAATTTTGAGGTCTGTTTGGGCTAGAAATGTAGAAAAAATAGTGACCACCTTGGGATCTGTGCCGAGGCTAGCTGTAAAATTTTTTTGCCATAGATTCCAACTTTTTCCAAAGTGGACAAATTTTATATGGATCTAGGGGTTCTTGGATGCTCTGAATGCAATTGTGAGGTTCGTTTGCAGCCAAGATGACCAAAAAAATAGGTCCTCCCAGATCTAATAGAAAACCCTCTAAAAAATGTAGATCTAACAAACACGATCGAATCTCTTAAGAAGAGGACATGGGCAAATAGATTTGAAGCTCTGATACCATATTGGAGTTGATGAATAAACAACCCACAAGTCCCAAGAACACCTGCATGCAAACACCTGTCACAAAAAGATAGAGAAGAAGTAAGAAGCTATGGAGGCCCGAACGCATTGATCCACGAGAGAGGAGAAATCATTCTTGATGTGCAAAAACAAAAGTTACATTTCAATAATGAATAATCTATTACACAATCTATTATGAAAATAAAGGAGATCAATCCTTATAAAAGGAGATCTGAAAACCTAAAAAGGTAAAACCTAGGTTGCACAATAATAATTAATAAAGAAATTAATTATTATATGCCTATAGTTTAGCTTAAGTAGCAAAAGATAATAAATGACTTAATAATTAAATCAATATGATTTAATTAATAAGAAAACACTTTATTACTCTAATCAGGCCCAAACAGGTGTTAGAGTAATAAAGTATTTGCTTATGAATTAAATCATATTGATTTAATTATTAAGTCACTTATTATCTCTTTCTACTTAAGCTAAACTTTAGGCATATAATAATTAATTGCTTTATTAATTATTATTGTGTAACCTAGGTTTTACCTTTTTAGGTTTTGAGATCTCCTTTTATAAGGATTGATCTCCTTTGTTTTCATAATAGATTATGTAACAAATTATTCATTATTGAATTGCAATTTTTGTTTTTGCACATCAAGAATGATTTCTCCTCTCTCATGGATCAATGCGTTCAGGCCTCCATAACTTCTTTCTTCTTCTCTCTCTTTCTTTGACAGGTGTTTGCATGTAGGTATTCCTGGGAGCTGTGGGTTATTTTATCATCAACTCCAATACTATCCCCTAGACCCTAATAATGGTATACACACCACTTAACCACATTAAATCAAAAGATTCACTCCCTTTGCAATAGGAGATAGTCACAAGGCTAAACACTCACACATGCAAGAGACATGAGGTGAGGAAAGCACTCATCTAAACATGAAGAATATATAGCATCAAGTATGAAAATACATAGAATCTAAGCATGAATAATATCATAACATCTAAAAAGATAAGAACACATAAGAATCAATAAGTCAACACCAATAGGAAAGGAAATAAAATCTTTCATGTACAACTCATATACACTAGGACTAGATGGGTAAGTGCAAGAAGTTGGGTCCACATTCAACGAAAGTCTTGTGGAATTAGAAAATGTTGCTAGAAACAGGCACCCGCTTTAGGTTTGGACGCTTGATCTAAAATTTTAAAAATGGGTACCCATTTTAAATTTCTTTTTTTAAATTATGACTAGAAACACATTTTTACACATCGATTTATTATATTTAAGAAATAGACGCCCATTTTTTGAATTTTAAATAATGGGCACATGTTTCATAAAACATGGAGTGGGAAATGTACCTCCACATCAATATTAATATCTCAAATACCGTATGTCATAATGACATTTAACTCACTTTTAAGAAATATCTCACAAACCATTCAATTTAAGCATAATGATATTAGACATAGTACCATCTCACATACATCACATGAAATATCATCACTAAAGAATACATCATGTCGTCCTAGGGAACTATGCACAATAGTATTTACACATATCATACAAGTAACATGAATGATCAACATGTAGGTGGTCCATACACATCCTAGCTCATGAAGGTACCATAAAAATACTAAAACAACACATAGGATAAACTACTTGAAAGAAAATGCAGTTATAACCTATGCATTCCTAAATACATAGTTAGAACATCCCTAAGAAATACAAATTTCCAAATTTTAAATGAGGAGGGCATTACATCCTCTCCAACTAGAAATAGGCTTACTCTTAGAAGCCTATAGAAGCCAAGGATAGGGTACATTCAATACTTTTGATCCTTTAATCATACTGAACACACAAAAATGACCTAGAACCAAAGTGGTAGTTAAATAAAAATAAATTTAGTCTTTAGATCTAATGAAGAAATTATTTTGATAGATGAAAAATTCTAATTCATCAAAAAATCAAGCCTTGGAAGACAACTACATTAGAGTTCAAATATTAATTAGAAATATATATTCTAGTTCAGATATATTGTTGTGCTAGTGAACATAACATCATCAAAGAGAATTTACACCTTTCCCTTTTCCCTCCCAAACAAATTGTGGTTAGTGAAGCCCCTTTCTTTGAACCCCCTCTGTTGTGACCATCATAGGGTCTCTGATTGTCCTAGTAAAAAGAAATGCCTCCATATCATGGGTGTTGCCAAAATTGAGCCCTTCCGCTCCAACATACCCATTACCCTAAATCATTACCTTGTTGTCAAAGGTTTGTGTGACCTTAAATAGTTTACCACCCCCTCCACCTTGGCTAAAAATAGAAAACTTAAAACACCCACCTCTTGGGCCAAAAAATCCAAGACCCAAATCCACATTTAGGAAATGTCAATGATGAAGAGACTGACAATAGTGAGGAGGATAGTAAGGGTTGTGTTTCAAACCCTAGGAGATTTAACACACTCACTAGCCACTCGTTGTTCAAAGGCAAAGGGAAGAAATTAGTGGACTATGATGATGAGTCAAAGGAGGAAGATGATGGGATGATATAAACACTAAAAATGATGATAGCTCAAGAAAGTCTAATAGTGACAAGTCTACCCACCTTTCAAATAGTCCAAAGACGAAATTCCTAGGCTTGACCTAGAGACTATGCCAGAAGAAGAGGACACCCAACATGTTGGAGAAGCTAGCACATATACAAATTACTAGGTCATTGTGGCAAACTTGGAAGCCCCGAAGAAAAAGGTTCCTAACATGGAGAATAAAATGGTGAGCATCTCTCACTTCACCCTGAGAGTCATGTATAACTTTGTCATTGCACCATGCTTGATGCAAAAGAAATTCCTTGGCAAAGATGTTGAGAAAGAGGGGAATTACAAGGACCTATTCAAAATGCTCACTAATGTGTGAAGTGGGGTTCTAGCTTAGCCACTTGTTGGTTGCTTATTGGTTTTTTGGTTTAATGTTATATACTCATAAAACTTTGTAACATATAGTTTTATATATGTATAATATTTTGATATTATGGATGGTTAATGTTAATGTCTTGTTAGCGCTCCATTAATAGCTTGTTAAAGATGCCTAAAGGCTATTTGTTGACAAAGTCAACACTCTAGTTTTGCTACTTTTAATTTTAAAATCATCATCAAATTAAACCTTGCTTATGGATCTAATTTGACTAAACTCTAATAGCTCAAATTTATTCACCTTGCTTTGTACATTTATTTGAAATAGGGTAGTTTCGATAGACATCATTTGTGAACTTATTAAACAATATTTTATTCTCCTTTCCTTAGGATGGTAGGTAGACTGTTTTAATGGTGATAGACATATATTAATGATTGAAATAAAACATACAATATACTTAATATGATGATGCATGATAATGATGCAATTAGGACGATTACAAATGACTAGTGAATATCCTTAAGTATAATAGTACACAAATTCATACCCATGTGCGTTAGGTAATCTCGCAATAGATAATAAAAATTAGTTGTCAAATTTTAAGATTCAACTCTATACACGCAAAACTAACTTGAATAAACTCTATACCCATAAATATGAACTCAATGACCAAACAAAAATTCTAAACATCATAATCAATTCGTAAAAATAAATAATGACAAAAAAATTAATTTAAAATACTTAAATAAACCAGATTTAATACAATAACATTCTACTTCTAAAACTTATAATTACCTCAAGAGTATACTTCAATCAAACTAAAGTACAAAACACAAGGGGAAAGCATGGTATGCTACTTTCACCATTATAGGTAATTGAATACTCTTGCAACTTGTTTGTCCAATCATGTGGACCTACCTTTCTTTGTGCCACTCAATCAAATGCACATGTCCTCTTCTTTATTATGTTGTTTTCCTAATGAAATCTCAATAATATCCATGGGTGTATCTCAAGTTATAAATGAACATGCTTGGGTGCTTTTTGAACTTTACACCATTATCTTCCTCATCTAGTCTCACTTTGCACAGATTAACATGCAAGCAAATGAAGAGATCCCATTTTCTTTCTTAAAAGAAGTCCAGAGGCATCTTTTGCACATGATTTCCTGCATCTTAGGGGCCACCAAATGTGGAAACCAACCAACTTTTCCACATGAATTATGGAGCTCCCTTCCCTTGCTTTATGGAATAGGAAAAATATTTCTTTGTAATTGATTATTGGGTTGTCACAAGATGTGCTAAAAACTCCACAAAATTGTGAGGGGGATTTGGAGGTCCATTAAAAATGCATTAAGTTCCCTTTTATGTCGTTAGAAATGTTTAAAAGCAGCAATATCAATGATTGTTTTATTATGCTTTAAGCTAAAAGATAATGTGGGAATCCGAGTCCGGAGATCTTGTAGAAATTTTAAACCACAATCATAACTGCTTCTCGAGTTTGGGGAGATTCGAAAAGAGTTTGAACTTTTTAGAAAGTATATAATTTGATATTGTATTATATTGTTTTATTTCTAGTTAATTAATTCGTTCGAGGGATACAATACGCGTCCATTATGGATTGCATATGCCTCGTTAAAAAGTGGTAGCTAATTCCTATAAAAAACCACCAAGTTTTTATATAAAATTTGGAAAAAATAAGTGCTGAATCTTGATGGCTGATATTATGGTGGTATGTTCTAGGACTTGAGAATGTGTGAGGAACAAGAAAAGTTCGTTGAATGGATTAAACCAATGTTTTTAAGAATAATTTTTATTTTATTTTTGTTGGGTTGTTAGGAGGTTTTATATCAAACTTATTTTAGTGTAAGAGCGTGAATTTTAGGTTTAAACTTTTTGGGTTAAAAAGTTGATGATAGCAGGGTATCTAATTTTCAATATTATTTGGGGAACAATCTCGACCTCATCTCTTATAGAGTTGGTATCTTATATTTAGCAAAATTTGTTTCGATGTGGGTTCATTCAAAACCATTCAACTTCATAGAAGAGCAAGGGCTTATTGACTATATCGAATAACTTTAATAATATGTGGATTTAATTTCAATTTGACAAATGAATAAAATATGTATACACATATGTATATGATGGATGAAGGTATGAATGTTCGTACTCTCACATTGACAAATGTTAAATGCTATCACATTATTTGTTGTAGGCCTATGAGATGGTTCTTTGGTTGCATAGGAACCAACCTTGTAGATAAAATTCCTCCTATCACCTCTATCCAAATGTTGTTGTCATTATAGAAATAAGTCACTTGAACCCCTCTTTGTATAAGGATTTTATCCTACATCCCCTATCATTTCCTTTAAGCCAAGCCTAGATGGAGAAGCACGTGATACTTTGGATTTTACATTGTCAATCAAACATATTCCTTTGAGTGCTAGGGTATTACTACTAAGCCTAGAAACTTCTAGGTCTTATCCGAGGTAAGCTTATGCGGTGTTGGATTTTGGACTAAAGTAGGTATATCTCCCAATACATTTTTTAATCAACAATCAATTAATTATGTCTCATTTTCACTTTGTTACACTTAAATAAAACTTGGGAGTTCTTTTCTATTTTTAGGTCATGTATTTTTTTGTCTCATAACATAGGATGACCTTCAACCACATCATGGTCTAATTTAATATTTACCTAGGGTTTAATTTGGGATTTTTTTTTGTTCTTTTATAAGGCTTTATTACTCATCATTTTAATCATCCAAACATTGTAATCAATCAAGACATAAGATTAATCATGGAGTCCTTTTATATTAGTCTAATTCTCAAGGTTGCATAACACAATCAATGATTTCTTTCTTCGTGTGATATGTGTTTTAGTTGTAAATGATTTCTAGGAGCTATAATTGAGTTTTTTTAACGAATTATTTTTTGATTAGATGATTATTGGATCAACTCATTTCTCAAGGTTGTGTAGCATAATCTATTTTTTTCTTCATGTGATATGGATTTTAAATAAAGGCCAGTGCCAAAATTGTGGGATTTAATAATCAAAACATACAAGACCAATGATATACTCAAGATCCTCTAATTGTATCATCATCAAAATGTATAAAATCTACATCATTAAGAGGAATGAGATAATTTGTACCAGGATCCTCTAGAAATGGATAGATATAAGGGTCCCCATGGATTTCTTGAAAGTCTAGCTTAAAGTGTGTAGGGACAATCAATATCCAATACAACTCACATAATGTCATGATCAATATTAGAACAAATCAACTCTACAACATGGTCATTGATATTACTATTGAACACACAAGATAATTGAGAGGGTGGAAGGGTAAATCAATTGTATGATAAAACCTTTAAACTTTTTATTTCTCCTTATGTTAAAAATTTTACTTCATGCATCAATAACATTGAAACAATGAAAGAATAAAGTATCCTACACAATTACACAAGTGAACCCATATTTATGTGGAAAAACCAAGGAGGTAAAAATAACGATGAGAAATATCACAATGTAGAACAGTCTACATAATTTGTTTTAGGGATGCAACTCAAGGAAATAACTACTCCTTGAAATAATGGTTTTATGGATATGCCAAAGGAAGTTCACTACTCCCTTATTATGATAAAATTTAGAGGATACAACCTAATAATGACATGAGAAATATAAACATATCCACTACAACACAATTTTATTATAAGCAACCTTCAACACACTGCTTCCTGAATACTTCAAGAACTTCTAAATGTAGATACCTACAACTCACTGCTTCTAGTAATCATTTGGAATTTTTCTCACACACTTCACATCCTGACAGATGTTGTCTTATTGCATACACTCTAACTAATTTGTTCTTCCATTTATATCCACTGCAAGCTCAAAAAATCTACTCCAAGTTAGCCATAACAAAATATACGAACATGAAATATGCAATGACCATATAGGTTGGCCTCAAGCACCTCTATAGTAGAAAGAAAGTGTAATTTGACCAAGACAACAGATATATAGGAACCAAAAAATAATTGTAGTCTTCTCCAAGATTTTGGAAACCATAAAGTAAAGATGTAATCAATCTAGACAATCACTTAGATCAATCGCCAAGCACCAATGGAATGGTCCAAACAACATCATGAAGATCATAAAGGAACATCATATAGAATTTATCAATACTCTAACATCATCTATACATGCAATCAAGTCCAAAGAAGTTGTTGCAAACAAAGTGAACTTGAAAAACCTAGCACCATATGCAACTAGTCAACCAGTCTTGAGATATAGCACTTAGAATCATACTTGTGATATATCTAAGCATCTAAAACTTGAAGGAAAGTAATATACAAACAATATGAGTACATTCTCCAGACCACAAGAGAAAAGACTAAAATGTGAAGAAATGTGGAGCATTCTCATTTCTCTCTAAAACTCTCTTCACTATTTTAGATACAATCCAAAACATAATCATCTATATATTTTTCTTGAAAAATGAATCGTGACACAAAAATTTGGATTTGGCATCTTCTAACCTCTATGAACTTAAATTTTAATCTGAATAAGCATATCTTCAATAAAAAATAAATGTGAAGCAAATCCATGAGCCAAAGGCATTAACACTAGCACAACATAATGAGCATCAACAATCTATCAACTGGAACATTTTGATATCCAACCTTGAAATTATATACATAACACTTATGAGCTCCAAATCATCATCCATTCAAATAATTAGGTTAAAAAACCTTATCAACAAAACATTTTGAAATCCAACTATGAACATTAGTCATCTACACATAGGTTGATGCCATATACAATAAACTTCACTTCAACAAGGTCATAGAGGATATACTTATAATGAAATAAAATATGTTTGAGGGTGTGTTCCCTAGGATGACCAGATAAACTAGGAAGCTCGCACCTATATCCTCTCATACACTGGATGGAAGATGATCCACTAGGCTCAAGCACTAAGTGGATGTAGTGATGATTCTCTATAATAGAAGAAGGTATACGGCTAAATGGAGAGATAAAGGGTTTTATTCATGTACAAATGTACTATGGACTAAGAAATCAATTTTGAGACTAGATCTAGGAAGCTGAAATAGAAGCTAACAAGTAACCTAAATTTTAGACCGAAATAGGAGGTCAAGGGAAACCATGAGGGTTAGGAGTGACCAAGAGGTCAAGGTAAATTATATTCACCTTTGACCCTACACTTTTTGATGAAACAATTGTCAAAATGTAGCTCTTGATATGATCTTTCCAACAGCTCCTTCCACATGGGCACCACTTATTTTTTGTGCACAAAAAAGAAGGAAAATGGTTTTGGAAAGGGGTTTTCCTAAGTCAAACCCTGGTTTTGGAATCAATGATAAAATTTAATTGAAATATACTTGAAAAGGAAGAGTGTTGATATATAGAGAGGCTAGATATGAGAAACAAGATATCTTATATTGTGATGATGCAAATGCTCTTGGAATGAGATCACGAGTGTTTATACAATAGCATGACTCCACAAAACCTAAAGGAAATCATAAAATGCATAATTTCATGAAGGTTGTTGGACCTTCCAATAATGAAGTATATGGTAGGATGGATCTCTTGAATACTTAAAATTATTGAGTGTTTGAATGATTGAGTACTTGATCACCTTGAATTGAACTTCGTGTATGCTTGATTGAATGGATGAATTACTAAAATGATGGAGGTAGCCTTGTTTATATACCTCAACATTTTGAGCTAAAAAAATCAAAGGAGGCTGACATGGATTTGAGGATCCCACTAAAATAAAAATATCACCACCCAATTCAACTTTGGGGTCATATCTCAAGGTCGGGGGTGACCCAACTTGTCCCAAACCCACCCAGTCACCCCTGACTAACCAATATAGGCTTAGATTTGGGTTGCGGGTCCAATTTGGTATTTGGATTTTGGAAATATGTGAAAAATTAAGCTTTGATAAGAGTAAATGTATGAGGGAGGTCACATTTTCTAAAATGGGACCTATGTAAGAAATAAATTATATAGGGATACAATTTACAACACTACAATAATGCTCCAAGTCTGTCACTATGATTTAAGACCAATGTCAAAAAACTTCTCAACAACTAGAATTTTCCTTTAACATGATTTGAATCCATTTTAAACTCAAATTGTTAATCTATTTTCTAAAAAAGCATTAACTTTAGGTTTAAATCTTTTTGGTTGAGAGTCAAGGATTGAGGCATACCAATTCTACAAAAATTACATGGGGCACAATCTTGACTTCATCACTTTTAGTATTGGTGTGTTGTACTAAAAAATAATGTATTCATCATGGGCTTGTTCTAAACCATTCAACTTCACAAAAACACTAAGGGCCCATTGACTTCAGATAGTAGTTTAAATAATAGGTGAATTTAATTTTTTTAAAAATTGATAAGTAAATAAAAGGTGTATACACAAATATATTGTATATGATGAATCGAGATATAATTTTCCTTAATCTCACATTCAAACAATTTAAACTTTAATTCTATCACATTTTTTTATGTATGCCTTTGAGATGGTTCATTATTAGCATAGAAATCCTTGTGGATATTATTTATCCTATCACCTCCACCTGGAATGTTGTTTTCATTGTAAAAATAAGTCACTTGATCCCCTCTTTGTATAAGGACTTTAATCTACAACCCTTGTCATTACCTACAAGAAAATCCTATATAGAGGAGCACATGATACTTTTGGGTCTACTTTGTCAATCAAGCATCATCTTTTGAGTGCTAGGGTATTACTATTAAACCTAAAAATTCCTAGGTGTTCTCCAAGGTAGGTTTTTTTGGTGTTGGATGTTAGATTAAATAGATATATCACCTATTTAATTTATTGGAAATGAATTAACTAATGAGGACTCATTTTTACTTTTTTATACCTAATCTTTAAACTTAGGAGTTCTTTTCAATTTTTGGGTTGTGGTTTTTTTGTTTGACACAATAGAATGAGGAAAAACATTATGATGTAGTTTAATCCTCACCAAGGGATTTATTTAGGGCTTCTTTTTTATTTTTTTATTTCACTAGAATTCATTATTCATCATTTTAATAATCCAAATATGATTTGAATGTTGAAATCATTCAATACATAAGCCTAATCATGAGCCCTTTTGGACCAATTCACTACTTAAGGTTGCATAGAACAATCATTGAATATTTCTCTTTTCATGTGACAGACATTTCAGTTCTAGGCTATTTATAGGAGCTATAATTAATCCATTTTTATTGAATGATTCTTTGAATATATGATTATTAGGTCAACTCATTTTCAAAGGTTCTATAGAACAATCAATTTCTTTTCTCTCTCTTCATGTGACAAGCATTTTGGTTGCAGGTGATTCTAATGAGTAGTGAATTCAATAGTCAAAACATACAAGACCTATGATATACACAAAATCATATAAATTATCATCATCAAAAGGTATACAATGTGCATCATCAAGAGGTATGAAACAATATTAACAAGGATTCTCTAGAAATAGAGAGATTTGAGGGTCTTTATGGATGTCTTAAGGTCTAGCCCAAAGCATGTGGAGATAATAAATATGCAATAAAATACACCTAGTGTCATGATCAATACTAGAACAAATCAATCTAAAACATGATCATTGATATTACCCTACATGTTGATCTACTCCCTTGGTATGTTTGGCTTAGGTATGAGCCCATAAATATAAGACATAAGAGTAAGTCACTTGAGATGTGTTAAGATGTCATTTTTCTTAGACTTGTTATATCATTTTCTTTGATTTCCACACAAGGGTGAAAAAATTCATGTCACCTCCTAAAATGATTAAATCAAAGACCAATAACCTCAATGCATGTTAATTAGATAAAATAAAATAATGTTTGTTACAAAAAAATAAAATAAAATTGACAAGATGTCCAAATGATTTACTACATTGTGAAATAATGATAAATTAAATAAACAACTACTTGGGGTAGATTCTAAAAAAGTACATAGATAGATCTGAAGATCTCTAAAATATATTTGTAATGCCATGATGACCACCAAAATCTAAGATATAAATAAAATATTGTAAGATTAAAAGTAGAAAATGTTGATCTAACTTTTACAAATGATACATGATAGTTCCAAAGAAATCACAGGGACTTCACTTAGTGAACCTAAATCATAGCATGTGCATTCATGATATAGCAAAGAATCACCCTATTTTAAAAAACTATTTCCCTAAACTCCTTTTTTGTCACCCCCTCCAATAACCACCTAGTACCCCTCATACCCCTTTTCCTATATAAACCACCCTCCCTAAAAAATTCTATCCCCCCTATTTAGGTAATATATTGCCCCCTTTTTTTGCCCATTTTAAACTCCCCAATATGAACACGCGTGATATCATTTTGCCCCTTCAATGAAGATCCTATGAAAAAAATCTAATGATGAGACTTGCACTACTACAAATAATGTAGAACTAGCTTTTTAACATTGTTTTATTTATAAAGTCTGATTTTTAATACCCAAGTTATGTCAAAAAAAGAGAATATTAGCCACCCTTGGCAATATTCAAAGGGTCAGTGGTGCCCAAGTGGTTCATGGGTGATGATTAAGTGATAGGGTGGTGGTCAATAAGTGGAATCATTGGTGGTGTGGCTAGTGGGTGGTGTGAATATACTACACCATTTAATGCCCGAGAAATGCTCCAATTTTCCAATTCAATGAATGCACTAGGAATATTTTAATTTTCACACACAAGATTTTAAATTTTAAAAATTTGATAAACTTTGGCATAACACTAATGTCACCATACTATGATTTTGCAACCAACCATGCCATGGTTTAAAAACTAAATTCTACCATTTTGAAAAATATTTTTACCAATTTATTATACAATTTTGTTGGTGTTATTTGTATACTAAGTATGACCTAATGTGGTGAAAATATTGTTGGTACAATGTATGATATATATAGGTATTAATAATGTGACATCTTATGGATTGTATAGATCCATATAGAATAGATTTGTAGCATCATAAATTGTAACCTTGTATGATTTACACCACATTTTGTGCCCTTGCCTTAGTGCATGGTGTCCTAGCTCTTATCCAAGCCTATCTCTAGTTGAAATACTAATAATTTGATGTCGCATCTTTGCAAGGTCATCCAAATAGCTACTTGAAGCTCAATGCACTTGATTTACTGCTTGAATGTCCTATTTTTGTAGGTTAAGGGAACTTTAGGAACCTAGGTACCCTTGACCCTCCACTCTAGGCCCGTATTGAAATGTATTGGTGGTTAGTTCCCACTAGTTATTCCTCAATCCTATTGTCTCAATATGAATATTGGAAGTTGTCTTAATTCATGAATACCTTGATAACCCTATATAAAAGCATTCTTTCAATTAATTTTCACATCTTATTACAAGGATTCATGTTCAAGCATTTAAGGAAAATTTTCATCCCATCACATCACATTGTTAAAGAATTATTCAACATCTAAGCATTGTGGAAATCTATAAAAATATTTACACAAGCATATATTTATGATTCATCTCCTTTATTTTATATGTCATGTTATTACATCAACACATGTGATCACATTTAAAGAGTATTATAAATGTGGTGTATCAAAAGCCACATATTTGGAATTAAACTAGTTAGATAGAGACCTATAGATTGAGACTTCATAAATCTAAAAAAAGAAAGGTCAACATCACTCCACACAACATTGACTTGAACACTTGTGACAAAAATTTGGAGAAGGTTCTAAGTAGCATTGTGATCCTAGAAATATAGTTTTTGTCTATATTTGACCTTTATAAGTCAATATAATCCCAACCAACATCAACATCTTGATTTAAACCCATATTTTAGACACAAGTTCCTCATTATCTTCTCTTTCAATAGTTTTAGCCCTAGTCTACATATTTTTTCTATAATTTCCTTTGCATGTCAAAAAATTCAATTTCTCACCTTTTACCCTATATCTAGCATCCATCTCACATGTTTTGCATAGTCCATTTCAACTCAAACAAGGAGGGTTGAATTCACCTTGTTCTCAACCCTTTGAGCTATTTGGATCCACTCTCCTTAACATAATTAAGAAAATAGGTCTAGTTGCTAGTTTGCATGCATAAACTAGTGAACCCCATTTTCAAACATTACATTTTGTTGAGCCTAACATATCTTATACTTACTTTTTTATTTTTTCTTATATCTGATTTGTATACATTTCATTAGGTCATATTTGCAATCATTTTTTAAACTTATCATTTATGACCTTACACTACATACATTTTGAAGTCTAAATGCATCTTACATACTTCTAATTTTTAGAGCTAATTTTTCATTGCGAAATTCATTAAATTTGATTGGTTTTCTATTTCATATGTGACTGCATTTCTTCTTAGTTATATTTACCAAAATAATGTGTTAGATAATAACCTATTTCACTTCATGTTTCTTGTATTCACTCATGGAACTCTTAGATATTGCATCATAACGGTTTCAAAGAAATTGCCTACAAAAACATCATTTCTTCAAGCTTTTATCCATGTTTCTTATTTGTAATGAGATAAAATAGGGTGTGTGTTCACTAGGATGCATGGGAAAACTAGGAATCTTAGGCCCGTATCCTCTCTTACATTGGAAAGAAGATGATCCATTAGGCTCAAGAAGGCTTAAATGCTAGATGGATGTAGTGATTGTTTTCTATGTGAGGGGATGAATATGAAAATGACATTTATAAATATAAGATCTAGGATGAAATAGGAAGAAAATATATTTTTTTGCATCTATAGGATGACTACAAACTGATAGATTGATTTTGGGACCAATTCTAGGAACCAGAGATTGAAAATGATCTGTAAACCAAGTTTCAAACCAAAATAGAAAGATATAGGCAGTTCAAAGTCTCATTAGTCCAAGATAGGGGTGAGTCAAAGTCATCTTTGTCTTGGAAATTTCCAAAAAAATTAGTTGCAAATGGTAGCACTTCTCTTGATCTATTTATATCTCTTCTTGCATGTGCGCCACTTGTTCTTACACACAAAAAAGTGGGAAAGGGTTGTGTAGAAAGAGGTTTTCCTAATTCAGATTACAATTTTGGGATCGACCATGAAATTAAAATGAAACATGCTTGAAAGGAAAGTGTGCTTATATAGATATAAGAAATAAGATGTTTTATACCTTAATGATGCAATTCTCTTTGAATCTGGTCAAAAGTGTTGATGCAATAACATGAATCCACTTAAACCTAAAAGGAAATCATAAAAGACATGCTTGCCTAGATGTTGTTAAAACTTGCCACAATGAAAAATATGGTAGGATAAAATGTCTTGAATGCTTGATTTCTTGACTTCTTGAGTACTTATTTTGTCTTGAATATGGGATGTGAAAATGAGGGAAGTATCCTTATTTATATACCCCTTCTAGATATTTTAGGGTGCAAAACTTGAAGGAGACCAACATGGATTTAGGAATTCCAATAAAACCAAATAATCATCACATAGTTCAAACTTGGAGCAACACATCAGGGACATGGGGTGACTTTTAGGAAAGAGGCAACCCAAATTCACCATTATCCTCCCTATTCACCCTTGTCCATCCAATACAGACTTAGATTCAGACCATAGGTTCTATTTGGGGAGGGGATACCCAAAATGTGTGTAAAAAAGAGATAAGATAAGAAAAAATGTATGTGACAGAAAACATATGCTAAAATGGGGCCTATATTTAAACAAGAAATTTCATAGGGATGTAATTTATGATGGTACAATTTTAGTATATGATACCATGTCTAAAAAATTAATGGAACTTGTGTAGATTTAATAAAATATTGGGTAGATAATACCCATGACATCCCTAGAGATGATACCAAAATGATTCATACTTGTACCTCTCCTATGGTATCTTTTTTTCTATGGGAAAATAATCAATATTCCTATCAATTGTCTCTCCAATGGAGATGTAACATTAAATATTAGTAATGAATCCTCTCCTTACAAAGATAATCTGGTGTAAGAGGGACAGTCTAAGTATGTTAGTCTTAGTACATCACTCTAAATCATCTTTATTCTCCAAGATCTTATCTTATCAATAAACATATTTTAAGACACATGATGTTATGCATTTTATACATGATCTATATCCTAACATAAAATTAAGAAAAGATGAAGATTTAGATGAGCCTACCTCTTCCAGCCTATAAAAATGGACATGAATAATGATGACAGGATTAAGAATCTCCCTATAAAGATCAATCCTCCTTTGTCTATTCTTTCATACACAAGAAGTTTCAATAAGGTCCATAATGAAATCCCTTCACCTTCAAAATTAAATATATATTATAAAGTTTCTTATAACATGATTTCTAAGCAAGGCTATAGTAGACAAGGTCTTGGAAAGATGGAACAAGGACTGAAAGTACATATAGACCCTCCTCCCTCACAACTCACTAGAGAAGGTTTTGGATTTACAACTCAAACTGAAAAATATTATTTATAACCTTTTCCAAGTCAACTTGGTCACTTGTTTATTTTCCCTACAAGGAATAAACATAGAAAAAATATAAATAATTTTCCTTCTTTCTCATAACATCAAGTCCAAGACCAAGGGGGTAGTCCTTGAGCTTCAAGACAATGGTCATCCTATGTAACATCTAAAAATTGGGTGATACCATGTGACTAAAAGAAATATTTTTTTAAAGATGAGATGGAGTCACCATTGGGAAAGTACAAATCATTTTAAAGGATTTTTTAAAAATAAGAGGTTGTCCAAAGATTATGCAATTTATTATCTATTTTTATTTCAAATAGAAAAATGGGTTATCTACACCCACAGATGATCACAAAGGATAATGAGGCTATCAGGGCATGAAAACCCATAATTACATGAAGTAACTTGATTTATTTCAATGGATGTTTCTTTCTCAATTTTCCATTACAAAAAAAATTCCCGCCTTTTTTAGAACCATGATTCTACTCTATTTGAGAGTGACGTCATTGGTAGTAATAGGATTAAATGGAGCCTAATAAAAATGATGAATTAAAAAATAATGCCCATGTTTGGCATATCTGCAAGGAATGGGGGGTGGTGTAATATATTGAGAACATGATTGGCCATGATGAATTTTTTTGTATCTATTTCACCTCATCTTGGGTAGATAGAAGGGTCTTTGTTGAGGGAATCTTGTTCAAAATCAATGAAGAGGTTATTACGAAGGTGATGAGACTACCAACTATATGTAGAAAATGAAATAAGATGAACTTAGAGTTTCAGACATGGAAAGCCTTAACCATTTCTTTAGAGAGAGTGAAAGCCTAGAGTTAAGAGTCATGGAAAATATGAACATGAGAAACTCCCAGAGCCTTGGGACTAGGTATGTCTTATGGTGATGAAGTATTTCACCTTGGAGGCAAGATTTAGGGTTTAATATTATTTTTACCATATGCCTTTACTTAATCACTTTCACAATCATATTGTTATTTTGTTTGTATTTTTTCTCCTTCATTCCCTAGAAAAATTAGTTAAGGAAGACTCTACTAAAAACAAGGGTAAAAAGGTCATTCCCCTCCACCAGGGTCTTATATTATGGCTCTACCATTTTTATTTATCTCTTTGTCTTCCTAGGCTAATTATCTTACAAGAAGCCCCTAGTTATGGAACCCCACCCTTTGCTAGCCTTTTAGACACTCTCAACCCCAACAAAAATAAATATCTTAAAAACCCTAGGTTAAAGTCTCACTATGGCTCCCCTAAAACCCCTACGCATGTTGCTACTTAGGTGGAGTCAATTGACCGCAAGAAAAAATCGTAACCCCCTAATAAGAAGAAATGAAAGGCCTTGACAAAAAAATCCAAGTTTACAACTCAAAAAATAGACTCTAACATTGAAGCTACTGAGGAAACTAATACCCCAAGAAGGTCTACTGGGGAAAGGAAAAAAGAAAATTATGTATACAAAGTATGAGGAGAAGGAAGAAATTAAGAGTGAGGAGAAATACTTGATAAAGGAAAATGAGTGGACACTAAAAATGAAAATGATGCAAAGATTGAGAATAGTTTAGATTCTATGAAGAACTCCCATGTTTTAGAAAGCAACATAATGGGACCCATAGATCTCACAAATGAGATGATGTTGGAGGAAATCATTGTTTCTAAACCCACTGCTACTAGGACCTATGGAAACCTTCAGTTAGGGACCTATGATAAATGTGTTGATATAGAAAGTAAGCTTGAGAAGACTAAGGCTAGAGTTTAAAAACTTGAAAGGATAATTGGGTGTATCTCCAAATTTTCCATGCGCGTAATGCATAGTTCATCGATGTGTATGTGTCTGTTGAAAAATAAATTATTGGGAGATGACAATAGTGAGGAGGGTAATAAAAAAGAATTAATTAAATTCCTCATATATGATTGGTTTGTTGTACTACATCAAGTGAGATTAAATAACAAAGGAGCTCATTAGAGACAATGTCCCTTTTACTATTCATTTTCTTTTCTACTAGTTTCCTTTGTGGGAATAGTTTTAAGAATTTTAATGCTTTTATGGTGATTATCTTTGATATTTTTAGTAAGTGTTATGTTTAATGGGATGACCCTAGGTGGCCCTATTATCATACTTTTAGTAGCATCGATAGTAGACTAGATAGGAATTCCAGAGACTTTAATTCCTTTTTGATGCTCGGGTTGATCATGTTTTGATGATGCTTTTGATGTTAGTAGTTAGTGATTAATGTATTTTAATGTGTTTTTTTATGACAATCTATTGAGTGTACTCCCTCTAGGTTGTTGTATTAATGGGACAACACCCTAGTTTTTGTTTCTTTAATATAAAAAAATCAAGTCCAAGACTACACAACCAATTAATTTCAAATAAATATGCAAGAATTTCTTGATAATGGTACTATAAATGTAATGCCTTAGCACTCCATTTTCTTATTAAGTTACTCCACACTATGCAACATTGTTAGCTTGCCTTATTAAGGGTTCTTTGTCATGCATGATGGAATAACTCCATATATACAGTTTTACTCTATGAGTAACATAATATCATATCATATCATTATCTTTGGATGCTTAAGGGAAAATAATAGCTTTTCAATTAGCTAACCTTTCTAAGGATCCAGTTGGGTTGTATCTTTTTATAACATGATATTATTTCTTGCATTTAATTGATTATTTTGCATGAGGATTTTCTCTTTTTTGAGAGATGTACATCCTTATTTACAATCTATTCCTTACTTAAAAGTGTGTGTCTATTATAAATAATCTTTTATTTGGGATAAAAAGTTGTTATCCTTCACCAAGAATTCCCTCACCTAGCTATAGGTAAGGTGTATATATTCATGTTCTCTTTCACCACCACTGGTAATGATGTTATCTTTGTTAAAGATCTCCTCTTAAGGTATATATATATATATATATATATATATATATATATATATATATATATATATATATATATATATATATATCTATATATATCTATATATATATATATATATATATATATATATATATATATATATAGATATATATAGATATATATATATATATATATATATATATATATATATATATATATATATATATATATATATATATATATATATATATATATATATATATATATATATATATATATATATATATCTATATATATATATATCTATATATATATATATCTATATATATATATATATCTATATATATATATATATATATATATATATATATATATATATATATATATATATCTATATATATATATATATATATATATATATATATATATATATATATATATATATATATATATATATATATATATATATATATATATATATATATATATATTCCTCCTTTCATTATGCACCCCTCAGGAGGATCCCTTTACAATTATTTGAAGATATCTTTTTACAACTATCTCTTCCTTGCATAAAAGGAGCTATCTCCTCTTTGGCTTGGATTACATGCACATTTTTTCTCAAAGGATATTTCCTTGGCGATAAAAGTATTTATCCTTGTTCTCCTTTTCCTTAAAATTTCAACAAAATCATATGCTATCATCTTACAAAGGACATTTATTCAGCTTCCTTGTTTCTACTTTTGAAATATTTCCTTATGAACAACATGATTTATTTGGTTAAATCCTTATTCAAATGGTGCATGATTTCCTTACGAATAGAGTAATTTGTTTGGTTATCCGTTTTCAATTTTTTCGGGATAAGTTGACTAGCATAACATAAATTTATACACCATTTAAATCTCCTTTCCATTTCCATATTTCCTCAAGCAAATAATGTTTTTCTTGGTTATCATTGACACCAATTTTTCCCGAATGAGTTGACTAGAATAACACAACTTGCTAGACTACGAGAGTTTCCTTGGAACCTATTTATGTATGAGTTGACTAACATAGTTATTTGAGCTCACAAAGCTTAGAAGAATATATATCCAAACTTTCATGGAACAATTCCTTCTACAAAAAAATATAGATATAATTGAGTACCAGATTGTATTTTGATAGTGTAGTGAGTTTCAAAGGAGAAGACAAAATGCTCCATATTTCTCTACATTTTATTCTTTTCTCTTGTAGTTTGAGGAATTTTATTAAATTTTTTGTATCTTATTTTCCTTCAAGTTTTAGATGTTTAGATATACTACAAAAATGATTCTAAAATCTATATCTTGAGACTAGTTGAAAGATTGTCTATGGCAATAGGTTTTCCAATTTTATTGTGTTTATGCTAGCCTAATTGTACATGCAAGTGGTAATGGATGGTGCTAGAATAATTATCAATGGCATATGATAGTATTTTCTTTGCATGATGTCTCTGAATTGATCCAATTTTGGTTGATGATTGAATTAAATGATTGAGAGGATAAATAATTATTTAGATGACCTAGATTGATTGCAGCATTGCTTTGTGTTTTTCACTAGCTTGGAGAAGTGTGTAAATGTATTTTGGTTCTTGAATACCTCTTTATTTGGTCTTCTTTCATTTTCCTTACACTAAAGAGGTGTTTGAGGCCAACCTCTTTGGCTAATGCATGTTTCATGTTCATATATTTCATCCTGTCTGACTTGGAAAAGATTATTTAAGCTTACAAAGGATATAAATAAAAGATGGAATTAGTTGGAATTTGAGAAAGTTGTAGAAGTGTTTTGTGGGCTGAATTGCTGGAGAAAAATGCCTAATGATTATTGGAAGCAATGAAATGAAGGTATCTATATTTAAATGCGGTAGAAGTTTTCTAAATGCAGTGATCTAAAAGTTTGTTGATGATCTAATTGTATTGTAGTGGATACTTAGTTGTATTTCATCATATTTTGAGGTTGTATCTTCCTTTTGTAAATGTTATTATTCTTTGAAAGTAGTGAACTTCCTTTGGCATAGCCATAAACCTATTGTTTCAACGATTAGTTGTTTCATTGGGTTGCAGCCCTAAAACAAAGTTGTGTACTTGTTCTATATCATGAGATCTCTCGCTATGTTTTTCCCCTCATTGGGTTTTCTATGTAAATGTGGTTTTATCTTGTGCAATTTTGTGGAATACTTTGTTCTTTCAATGTTATAATGTTGTTGAAGCATGAATTAAAATTTTTAACATAAGAGGCAGTAAGAGGTTGAAAGGTTTTTATCAAATTACTAATTCACATCCCCCCTCCCTACCTCTTAGTAATCTTGTGTGTTCAACACGTAGAATATTAAAATAATCAAATATAAATTTATAGTGATTGAAAAATTCTTCGCAATTGAATGCCTTTAAAGTGTAAGGCATAGAAATAATTCATGCAAAAATATGTATAGAGTACTCTTGTAATGGCTAGTGAAATGGGCAAGAGTTAGCCAAATTTGAATTTGAAGAAATTTAGGCTCATTAAATGTGTAGATACAACATTTCTCTTATACTAAAGGGCTAACCTACGTAATAAATTTTTGAGCTTTATTATAAAAAAAAATAAGAACTGCAATAAATGTAAGATGTGTAGGAAACTATGCATAAATAAATAAGATGCAAATAAACATATAAAAATGTGCCAAATAAGATATAATATAATAATGTCATGTTCATAGCATAACCTAACTGAACTTAGAAATTAAGCATTAAACAAACACTTCATATTAATTAAATTAAGAAATATAATTTCTAATTAATATTTTATAAATATATAATTACATTAAAATATTTTCTCTACAAATATATAAAATTAAATAACTATTGACATGAATATACAAAGTTCACTATTAAAAAACAACAATTTTTAAAAACACTCATATTTAATCTCTCTAAAGATCATTAACAACTATGCATTACATAGTGATAGTTTATTTATATAATAACTTCCTTATAATATGAAAAATATATTGACTGCCTAGTCAATTAATAACCACTTCTTTTAATTAAAAAACACAGTCCAATATTTAATCCCAGCCCACATGATATTCATTATTATAAAGAAAGCATGGAAATGAAAGCTTCAAAACAACCTTCCATGATACTTCAAACAAAATTATATGCCCAATATTCTAAAGACAATATCCATATCTGCAAAGGCATCCTTGATTGCACATGAAATCGACCATTATTTATGTTACTGCATATTCCTTCCTATTCGATGATCAAATTTATTAAATACTAATTAAAAACTAATCAGTTGGTATTCACTTGGAGTTTATAAGAATAATTCATAGATATTTGATACTATTGAAGATTAAAAGATATCAATATAGATTGATATTAATAGAAAAACAAACTGGTAGACAATATAAAATCCTCTTTGATAGGAGAAATCAAAGAAATCTTATCATTGACTGAATTTTTAATACAGTTATAGAGGAGAAGAGAAAATAGATCTGATGAGATGTTTCATCAACTACCTAAGTTTTTGCAATTGTGATGTTTTCTCATGAGAAATTTAGAGATGTAGAAATATGTGGATTGAGGATCACTTGTTGGTGAAGCAACAATCACTGTCTCTGCTGTACTTTAATGGAGGAAAAAGTGCTGCCTGTAACTTGGACTCTAAGAATGGGAAACATGAAACTGGCCTGTAAAACAAAGAAACATGCGTACCTACTTCCACAGCTATCTTGAAGGGCAGATTAAGTGAGAAAGGAAGCAAAGAAATCTTCAGTTTTTTGATTGGGTGTCAAGCTTTTATAGAACATGGGCACGATGAAAGAAATCTGCTGTCTATGACATTTTAACAGATTTGACGTGCAATTCTTAAGTTTATCTTTTTGTTACTCATTTTCTGATGTGGGTACTTTTTTTCAATGAGCTCTATGAGTTTTGATCTGGAGTAGAATGGGAATTAAATCACAAACAGTTAAGTTCTGTGATGTAAACTCCATGAAAACATCTATGTTTTCGAAAGAGACCCAAGCTTCCATCGTTTTCTCCTGAGTAGAAATTTTTTTCATTCTTATTTAGAAGTTCTTATCAAGAATTAATCTCTGGTAAGCTTATTCTGCGCTAAGCATCTTAATTATTAATCAATGAATTGGTTCATTGAGTTCCCTTCAAATAACGTATTAGGCTCATTAACTTCCCTTCAAATTATACATTAGTAAAGTGTCCAAGTTGCATGAGTCAATTAAAAATCTATCAATTCAAATGAATCACTTGTTTAGAAGATCATTCCGCATCTCTGTCTTTATCATTTTTTTAAAAAAAAAAAATAGTATATTTTTGTTTAGAATCTACGTACAGGTCACTATAACATATTAAGTTTGGTTATTGATTTTGATATGAGATTAGAATAGAAAGATAGATTCTTTGGAGTGACAAGAAAATAATATAATATTAGTATGGATGTGATATTTTCTTGGATTGACTTTATTTTAGAGAAATTCATTGTTTTATGATTTAGGTTATATAGTTCTGATACGTTTGAGTGATCTACGACTTAATGATAATTTTCATTAGAAATGTTAAAATTTTAAAAAATATTATATCACAATGTCTTATTACATGTCCTCTGATAAGAAAGTTGAAATTTATCAATTCATTCTATATGACAAACAATTTTGATTTCATTACATTCATTCTTCATCTTCATGTACAAATCAAGAATAATAAACACTACATTTAAATGAATTCAATATTTCATAGAAAAAGAACAAGTTAAAACCAATACTAACTCAAAATGTCTAAATTCTAACTCAATCTTTGTCCTACTAATTTTTTTTTTTAAATGCAATGAAATAAAGAAAAATGATATATCTAAGACAAATTTGTTTTATTCTAATGTTGTACAAAGAAAACATATTCAATCCAAATGATCCTTAACAAATCTTTATGTAATTATATGACATAAATTTTTAAGAAAAATCAACTTAGAAGATGAATAAGTATAACCACCATATGACAAGTATAATCATTGACCTTATTATTAAGAAAATAAAATTGTCAACCCTCGATATACTTTCTTCATGGCACAATTAATATGATTATATAATAAATTATTTGAAACCTTAATTAATAGTAATGTATAAACATCTATTATCCTATCTACATTAATGTGAACTTTTACAATTGATTATTATGGTAGGAAGTTCTATTTTTATGAAAACAAGGCAAGTGGTAATACTTAAGGAAAAATGATTCTCTAGAAGCTTTATAATGCCCTCTTTCTAGAAGCTTTAAAACTTTCACAGTATATAATAAAGTTATAAGTGAGAGTTATGGAGCTTGCATGATGAAAAATACTACAAACCCTGCAAAATATAATACATATAATTTAATAAATTAGAATTGTTTTGATGAATATATGTTGATACATGTTGACTACAATGTTATTGTTAAGTATGAAGAATTATATCCTCTCGTAAGTTGATCATTCAACTGAGTATGAAAAATATTATGATAAAGATAAGTAGTTTGGTT
This sequence comes from Chamaecyparis obtusa, assembly GCA_027943335.1. Lineage (NCBI taxonomy): Eukaryota > Viridiplantae > Streptophyta > Pinopsida > Cupressales > Cupressaceae > Chamaecyparis > Chamaecyparis obtusa. Next base: position 785,779 of record BSBK01004969.1, on the reverse strand, counting down.
ATTCATTAAATTTATCTTTAAATAGTTATTTCCATAATATCTTCACTTGTAGACTAATTGTGTGCATATTATTTCTATTATCTATTATATTCTTATGCACATTCCATAGATATAAAAGTCTATATTGATGTTTTTATGATTTTGCATTGAACAAGATTCATATATTTCATAAAAATAAAAATTGAGTACATGACTTAAGTTTAGAAACTTAGATAACTTAAAACTATTAGTAAGGCTTGTTAGTTAATTGAAACAATAGTGGCTTGAATTTTTTTAATTTCTAGTAACTAAGTGGGATAAAGTTTACTCTATTACAATTCATTTTAATATAGTTTCATAGATTACATTACAAATGTTCCATTCATTAGGATCTTAAAAAGTTATTCTAGTTAGAGTCTATCTCAATACACCTCATTAGTTTTTAGGTTTGTTGTCAAAAAATGTTCTTCTGAAATAAACTAGGTATTATTAGAAACTTAGATAAATAGATCTTCTTCAAAAAAGAAACAAGTCATCTTTACAACACTAGAGTTATTTGAATTTGGAGTGCTCAATGGTTGTAGGGAGGATGTATGCTTAGCCAAAAGGTATGTAAATAATTACTTACAAAAACCTATTTTTTCTAGCAATGGTCTACCCAAAAATGTTTAAATGGGACTTATATTATTGTGTTAAGAGGCCCTAAGGATTGCTAGCTGCAAAATGATTTAATCATCTTAAATGTCTAAAGACGTCCCTTATTTTGGAATTTGAGGATAAAGTGTTGGAAAAAGTAGAAATATTTTTATACAGATTTTTTGATTTACCATTTTAATTATTTATAGTCATGCATTTCAAATTTGAACACCAAGGTAAAGGAAAACTAGAAAAAGAATTGTTATAAAATGATATAAACATTTATCCAAGTGCACATGGATTCTTCATTGTCAATTTTGCCTCCAATGACGGTACCTTAATTAATCCTCCTTGGTCATTATTGGACTTAGGATCAACAAACATTTTTACTTAAACCTTAGCATCTAACCTTTAATATTTCCTTTGAATCCTTTGATATCATGTTGATTTCAATTCATCTCCCAAAAACAAATCTATAATTTTATATCATCTCCTACTTTAAATAAATTGGTAACTTTTTGGGTGTTGTATTGGCTATTTATATTGATACTTTTGATATTTATCATATACCACTTATGCTTGAAGAATAATAGTGTAATTCTACCTCTCCAGGGAATTCTCTATGAAAATAACTCTTTCAATGTTGTTGATTGATCTTGGACCCAACTTTTGGATTAGAAGGAATTTCTTTTAGTTGTAGGAGATTTCATGAAATAGCTCATTTTTATAGATAATGTCTCTTGAAAATTGAAATGGTTAAACAAGATTTAAGGTATAAAGATGTCCTTGTAAATCACCTCTCTATGAATATATCATATGATAAAAAAGAGAATTATTCTTCAGCATCAATAGTGATTCATTTCTCTTTAGTATTTACATCTTGAGAAGAATGAACTTCCCTCTTATGGCCATATAAAGATTTCATCATTTTTTGTTCATTTGGTACCTTTATTAAATAAGTCTAAGACTCTTGAGAAATTTGAGGTTCAAAACAAACACAATGAATAGAAGAATTTAGTATCTTCTCATCCTTCATCTATAGTGATCTATAGTGTGGATGAACAACGGACCATGATGCACAAATATTAAATTTATTTTCTTAAATTAAACTTAGGTCCCCATTTTCTCTTTTATTCTCTTTGATGTGAGGAAATAAATCTTATTGTTTCCTACATATTTTTTACTAGATCATGGCCATGGTTTGTAAGTATATTTATTTATCCTACAACTTCTATATACAATATTTCTCTTCTATGTAACTAATTTTTTAGCTAATTTAATAATAATTATTCTACCATTTATCTAAAATAATAGCAAAAGAGTGAATAAAAATAATGGAGGATAGAGAAACATGATAGAACATTTACCTAACCATATAACCAAAAATTGATTTTTTTCCCTTCTAGCTTGAAGTATTCAACCATGTGATGTTTCATGAGATATCTATCTTTCTAGTCAATTAGCTCCTAGATAGAAATGGAGATATAATTTCTAGATTGATAATTGGATTACTGTTGAGTTAGTGTTAGGAAATTAAAATATTTCTTCAATAAGCAGAAAGAAGATGAGAATTTAGAAATTATTTTGGTTAGGTACTTAAACCTTGTGGTGAAAATGACATGACCACTGATTTGGTTAGAAGCATATTTCTAAAAGGGCCAAAAAATAACTCTCTAGATAAATCATCAATTTAATGGGAAAATGTAGTGTATCCAAATTGGACTTGATAAAACCTAAAATAGAGGATGAATTAAGAGGCCCAATATGGTAAGAGTAACAAACAATGCATAAGACATGTTGAGGTTCCTATGGATAGGTTGTTTTGGAACATCATTTCCCCTCATATTATCTAGAAACTGTGGAGAGAACACAATGACAGAGTGTTTAGAGACACTACCCTTCCTCTAGTGGTGATAGTCGAGAAGATTAAGAGAAGTATTAAGGAGAACTGTACTGCCATGAATGGAGCTAAGCTAGATTTTTATGTTGGAGTTAATTCTACTGACACCAAAGTGAACTCCTCTTCCCAATGGGAGAATTCCATATGGCTTTCACCCCCTCCTGGCTGTATCAAAGCTAATTTTGACGGTGCGGCGAAGGGTAACCCGGGGCCTGCTGGCTGTGGCAGGATTATTTGGGCTGTCATGACACTGCCTATTGGTGTCCAAACCAATCACGTGGTGGAGGCTATGGCTCTCCTTCAAACTTTAAAAATAATAAAAGAGGACATGTCTTCGAATGTGTGGATTGAAGTCCACTCTATGAACATTTTAAACTATATCAAAGGGGTTAGTTACTAAGCCATCATGGTCTATTAAGGCAATTATAGAGGAGGCTCGGATAATCATTAATTCCTTTAAGTAGGTTATTATTTCTCATAACTTCAAGGAGGCTAGTAGTACTGCAGATGCGTTGGCCAACATCGTTGTCTGGGCTAAGGACATCATGACTTGGCATGGAGGAAATGATTTGACCATCGATTTGAAGGCCAAGTTGGCATTTGATATGACTCACAGCAAAAGAGAAGATTTGGAATATCTTAGAAAGCTATGATGAAAAGACACAAGTTAATTAAAGTAGTTATAAGGGATAAAAAAAGTCTCAACTTTACTGAGATGGATGAGCGTAGACATGTGTATATTAGCATGGTGTTCAATTTGAAGTCTGTCATTGTGTTCTATCTTTGTATTGTCTCTTCCATTTCTATTGAGAGTTTGTTCTCTGAGGGCATTATGGGTGGAGGGCTTAACCGCAGGGAGTTGAAGAATTGAGAAAAATGGAAGAATGAGACTAAGGTCTAGGACAAGCTTAGGAAGGGAGGGCTCACCATGTACATGGAACACCTTCGTGGGTTCAAAGAAGATTTCACGATGGCTTTTGTTGAGAGCTGGAAGGATGGCACTGTGACTAATGGGGGAATGGCTATGAAAATCACCGAGGAACTTATTGCAGAGGTGTTTGGGTTGAACACCAAGGGCATGAAGTTCTATAGAAATAAGAAGATCTTCTAAGAGGTCATTTAGAATTTCCCTAAAGACAAGGCGGAGGCCGCGTGCTTGGTAAAGGACTCTGGTGGCTGTTATGATGTGGACACTTTCAAGGAGATCTGGGTGAAGGTTATGACTATTGTTATGGAGTATATCACTCTGGATGGAAGGTATAAGCATTCTCACTCCTATCATTTTGTGTTGCTTTGTCATTTCAGACATAAGGTTAGGGTTTCTCTCCCATTGTTTTTGTTGCAGTCCCTTCGCCATAGCATAATTGATCATAGGAAGAAAGTGAGAAAGCCCATTCTGCATGAGAGTCTTATCTTTTTAATTATGGAACAAATTAAGAAATTTGATGTTAGTAGCCCTACTATCCCCTTGCCTAGGGACTCTGGTTTTTCCAAGGCTTTGGGTATAAAGATTAGGGAGGGTGAGAGTAAAGAGGAGATGACAACGGGTAAAAAATTAAAATTTGATAAGAAGGATGGCATGGAAACAAATTTTGAAGGTGAGAGTGTTGATGGTTATGTGGTTATTGAAAGTTCTCTAAAACACCCAATCTGATGAGGAAAGCAAAGATCCGGCCCTGTCGGCTTCAGTTAGTGATTCTAGTGAGGAAGAGGACAAGGAAGAGTATGCCTATGAAGCCAAGGAAAAAGTTGATGACCCTGAAGCCAAGGATAAAGATGTGGATGTGGGTGGTCAGAAGGTCCCCATTCTAGTCAATTATGCTAGCTCTAACGAACATGATCTTCCTATTTCCCCAAAGTTTGAAGTGGTCGTGGAGGTGCAGTCAGATAGGAAGGAGGATAATGAGATTCCTATTTTGGAGTCTGATGAGAAGGGTAATAACCCTTCCAGCTCTAGGAACATTCCCTTTGTGAAAATGGTTGACATGCAGGAAAGGAATGTTCAACTCCTTAAAGAGGATATGGATGACAAGATTGATCCCCCTTTCGGTGTCCTCCAAATGGTGAAGGCGATGTTGATGTATTCGTTCCACCTCATGAAATGGGTTTTCTAGGAAATTAAAAGCCTCAATCTTAGATTTCGCTCCCTCTTTGCCAAAGTTGATCTTCTTTAGGGGAATATGGATACTCAGTCAGCGGGGATGGAAGTCCGAAAGGAAAAAGAGGATGAGAAAAACATGAAGGATATGCGGGATAGAATGGAAAATTTGGAGAACACTCTTAAGAAGCATATGCTAGATAATAACCTTTTTATGGGTTATGTGATGGATTGCTTCAATACCATCAAGTTTGAGCTAGATGTTGGGTCTCCGACTGTGAAGCTATAAGATGAAAAAGATGATGCAGGTGATGTAGGTCTAGGCAAGTGTACACAGTTTGCAAAAAAGAAGAAGATCCATGATAGGATCCTGGAGCTCTTAGATTTTAATGCGGCCATCAAGAAGGTGTATGAGGCTAAGAAAGAGGCAGAGGGAAGTCTTCTAGAGTTTTCATAGGTCTTGTTGTTCCCCTGTTTCAGTGCTGGTTTGGTTTTAGGTTTTATGTTGTTGGGAGTTGTTGTTGGTCTCTGGTTTTTTGTGTTGGTTTCAAGATTAGCGGGCTGGTTTCTAGTCCTCTTTTAGTTTAGTGGGCTTAATGTCTATTCCTATTTTGTAAGGATTGCAAGGGGTTTTGGGTCCCCCTAAAACCTATTTTTACTAGCAATCAAAAACAAACAATTCATAATATAGTTGAGAAAGGAAATTACAAATTTGAAAATCAAAATCCTTGTTCAATTGAATACCACTGTTGATGGGATACAATATAAAAATAGATTCTCAAAAGACTTTCTATTTAGTACATCAAATGTAGGAATAAATATTTTCTACAAAAGTATCCTCTAAAAAAGATAGATGTTTATCAACTTTACAACAAAAAAAAAGCAAAACTAAATAGTGAGCTACCTACTCTAGGAAATTAAAACTCTAAAAAATATCTTCTTCATTGGAGAAAGAGGCTATTTACATGGAAGAATGGCTTAGATTTAATTTATTATTTGTTCAAACATCAATCCCTCTTGGAAACCTCAACCTATTTGGAATAATAATTGGTACACAACACCTTGACCTCAGCTTATGTGTAGAGTCAATAGTTCAATCTAACTAGTTACTCAACCTCCATTACCATCACAACCTATTTATAACCCCAAAAAATGAAACAAAAAAAGTGCCAATTTTCTCAACAAAATAAGAGAATTATTGAGCACACTATAGATATTGAGAGGGGGGAGTGAATCAACATAAAACAAAAAAAATCTAGCTAAATTTAATATTCACCACATCAAATGGTGAGAAAGTAATGAATAAAACCAACAACGCATAAACACCAAGATTATATACATGGAAAACCCAAACTGGGGAAAAACCATGGTGATCACTTTCCCACAAAGATAATTCATTGATGTATATAGTCTAATTATAAAAGATAATAGGAGCTCATTGCTCCAGACTCACAACTAGAGGTGCATTACCAATACAAAAATCAATACAAATAGGAGTTCACTTCTTCATACTTGCATACAAAGGTTTGCTGCCAAAGTAGCAAGATACAAAAAACTTGTCCACCCAAGACACTATCCCAGGGATGAGGAACACACAACTCTTTACAAGGATAAATAGAGATTGTCCTGATAATGAAGTTGACCTACACAACATTTTCAACCTTATTAGTTCACTGTAAATGCCTTTTCTTCTACGTCGCAACTACTGAAGTCTTCTCTAATGATTGTAGATATTCACTAGTTTGTGCACAATCCACTTGCTTCACACCTTACATTTTTCCAAAGCATAAACTATACCTATATACAAAATAGAGGATTGGAGGTTACAAAAAGGTCATCCATACCAAAGGGATATTACAATTTAAGTTATAAGATGGCCAATGCAACAATAAAATACAATAAGGTCCCATGCCAAAAGCATCTAGACCAAAATATAGAATGGACCCAACCAAATAAGAGATAAACATTAAATGCATAGGTCACATATAGCATGAACCCATCTAGATATGAGATAACTATTAAATGTATAAATCAAACCTAAATCGAGAAGTATGATCCACTCCATGAGAGAGAGAGAGAGACCAAAAACATGCTACACATAGCACAATGCTAGATCCAAAAATACCAAAACAACTTTACAGTTTCAAATGTGTAGAAACACACTAGTCGCAAAATCACCTAACTTTCGAACTGTATCTAGACCTCCACACGACATGGTGAGATCCACATGCCACATAAGGAACACTAGCACATGTCAATAGTTTATGTCAGAACTCATCACAACACATTTCTAGACCGAAACAACAACTGAACAAAATTACAAAATTGGATGACATAGTTTCTGGATCACCAAGAAATTTTTTTGGATCACCAGAGAATGCCACAACCAAGACCAAAACCTAAATTCATATGCATAAGTCTCAACACACCTTTAACCCATATTTACAAAGCATAAATCTTTTGGAAAGCATAAATGTAGCACTATTAACTACAACAACAAAAAATTGTATTTCTATGTCACCGAACCATGGAGATTCAAACGAAAAAAGATTTCAGATATAAGAGTACGTATAACATAGAAGTACTATTAAACACCATCTTAACATGATCACAAGGTACATACATGTGTTCCACTATAATGTACCACTGTTCTATTGGTTCATTACACAAACTTCTTCTCTAAGTATACAAAACTTTCATACCACAATGTTTGAGCAACTACAATCACCTCCGGAACACAATGTTTGACATCAATGACAACGAACAACCAAACATATAATTCCAATAAGAATGAGTAGAATTAATGTAATGCATTGTGGAGTGGTACAACTTAGGTTAGTAAAAACCTTACATCAACCAACCAAAGTTGAAATAACTAGTAGAGATAAAACTACTCTCAATACATAAAATGAAATAAAATGATAAGAAACTAGCTACAAAATCTCATAAAATGCCTATTGAGTAAAACTACTTCCAGAACTAGTTTAAAATTATCTTCTAGAACTATTATAGAAGATCCTCTTGGTAATACAACATAATTACTCTCTAGAACTATTTCGAAAGACCCTCTTAGAAAAACTATGTTATTATCTTCTAGAGCTTCTCAGTAAGAACATTCTCTAAAGATTATTTAAAAAGACCTTTTTATGATCTTTTACAACATAACATGAAACACTACAAATCTCTTCCAAAAGGTCACTCCAAAACCAATAGAGAAGCAACTAAATAAGCTTACTTTTTGAATAGCCTTAAAATGTTCAATCTTAATTTTCCTTAGAAACCAAATTGTTGAAGGCTAGGATCATGGTAGTCTTCTCAAGGAAACTTAGAGGTATTGTAGATAGTAAGAAGAAATTAGGTTTTTTATCCACTATCATAAGTTATGGATGGTGTTTGGTTATTGTGCAAGAAGACATATGTGTGCTTTCCTGTAACTTGGACTCTAAGAATGGGAAATATAAAACTGAGAAATATAAAACTGGCCTGTAAAACTAAGAAACAAACAAAGAAACATGCGTACCTACTTCCACAGCTATCTTGAAGGGCAGATTAAGTGAGAAAGGAAGCAAAGAAATCTTCAGTTTTTTGATTCGATGTCAAGCTTTTATAGAACATGGGCACGATGAAAGAAATCTTCTGTCTATGACATTTTAACAGATTTGACGTGCAATTCTTAAGTTTATCTTTTTGTTACTCATTTTCTGATGTGGGTACTTTTTCTTAATGAACACTATGAATTTTGATTTGGAGTATAATGGGAATTAAACACAAATAGTTAAGTTCTGTGATGTAAACTCCATGAAAACATCTATGTTTTTGAAAGAGACCCAAGATTTTTTCTATTCTTATTTAGAAGTTCTTATCAAGAATTCATCTCTGGTAAGCTTATTCTGCGCTAAGCATCTTAATTATTAATCAATGAATAGGTTCATTGAGTTCCCTTCAAATAACGTATTAGGCTCATTAACTTCCCTTCAAATTATATATTAGTAAAGTGTCCAAGTTGCATGAGTCAATTAAAAATCTATCAATTCAAATGAATCGCTTGTTTAGAAGATCATTCCGCATCTCCGTCTTTATCATTTTTTTAAATTTAAATTGGTATATTTTTGTTTAGAATCTAGGTGCAGGTCACTATAACACATTAAGTTTGGTTATTGATTTTGATATGAGATTAGAATAGAAAGAAAGATTTATTACAGTCACAAGAAAATAATATAATATTGGTATGAATGTGATATTTTCTTGGATTGACTTTATTTTAGAGAAATTTATAGTTTTATGATTTAGATTATATAGTCTGGATACGTTTGAATGATCTACAATTTAATGATAATTTTCATTAGATATATTAGAATTTTAAAAAATTATATCGTAATGTCTTATTATATGTCTTCTGATAAGAAAGTTGAAATTTATCAATTCATTCTATATGACGAACAATTTTGATTTCATTGCATTTGTTCTTCAATTTCATATACAAATCAAGAATAATAAACACTACATCTAAATGAATTCAATATTTCATAGAAAAGGATCAAGTTAAAATCAATACTAACTCAAAATGTCTAAATTTTAACTCAATCTTTGTCCTACCTTTTTTTTTTAAGTGCAATGAAATAAAGAAAAATGATATATCTAAGACAAATTTATTTTATTCTAATGTCGTACAAAGAAAACATATTCAATCCAAATGATCCTTAACAAATCTTCATAAATTTTTAAGAAAAATCAACTTAAAAGATGAATAAGTATAACCATCATATAACAAGTATAAACATTGACCTTATTATTAAGGGAAAAAAATTCTCAACCCTCTATATACTTTCTTCATGGCACAATTAATATGTTTATATAAAAAATTATTTGAAACCTTAATTAATAGTAATGTATATAAACATCTATTATACTATCTACATTAATGTGAACTTTTACAATTGATTATTATGGTAGGAAGTTCTATTTTTATGAAAACAAGGCAAGTGATAATATTTAAGGAAAAATGATTCTTTAGAAGCTCTATAATGCCCTCTTTCTCGAAGCTTTAAAGCTTTCACATTATATAATAAAGTTATAAGTGAGAGTTATGAAGCTTGCAAGCTGAAAAATACTATAAACCCTACAAAATATAATACATATAATTTAATAAATTAGAATTGTTTTGAATATATATATATATATATATATATATATATATATATATATATATATATATATATATATATATATATATATATATATATATATATATATATATATATATATATATATATATATATATATATTCTTGATATCCAATAAAAAAATCTTTTGGTGCATGAAATAATATAGAAGCATTCTATAAAGTTGTGTATAACATTATTTTCTATTATCAAAATCATTGTTTTGATTACGTAAAATCAGGTTTTGTAAGGACCCAAAACTTTATACAGAGCATAAAAAGATATGGAAATAAAAGACCAATACAACTGTGGTGCCCCACCAAAAAAACCAAAGGAACAAACCAGAGTTCCTACCAAATGGACAAAAGCCCAAACCAGGTACAACAAAGGGTGATCAAGATTTACATTTTTGCCCATCCTTATGTGAACGTAAGTTCATATCAAAAGAGGGAGTAGATGATTTAGATTTATTTCCCTTCATTGCAGTCCATCCATCCTCCATCTTATCAATAGCCTTCTGCTGAACTTCAGAAGAGCTAGAGAAGCCCACAAAAGGGTAGGTAACATCAAAAACCCCAGAAAGGGTAGAAATAGCACCCCGACCGTTCCCCCAAACCCTCATAGGAGAGACAACTCCAACATCCAAGAAAGTAGCAGAATCAGAGACATCACCAAGAACACCCGTGCCAGAGACAACACCATGGCCAGCAGCACCAGAAGACAGCGTAAAATCAGAGCTAGCAACATCATTATAGACAGGGACAACATCAGTATGATCCAAGGCTGAATCAAAAGAAATGAATACATCCAAGACATCCATAGAATCATTAGCTAAAGCATGATTAGAAAGAGGAGAGCCAGCATTCGAACCCCCAATAATAGGGGCTTTACGAACCGTATAATGATGGGCCGCAACCCCCAACCACTAAGTAGGCATTTTATTTGGTTTAACCTTGTCTGAAACACACCACACAGCGAGATGGCTAGTCATGTGGCATTTCCAACATCAGAATGAAATACCCTCATAATCAAGATTTTGAATCCAAGAGCCTGAAGAAGAAGCCAAAGTGATCTTCTCAGGAAGACCCTTGGAGACGTCAACCTCCACAAGAATATGAGCATAAGTTGTTTTGAAGATGTCAGAGGAGTCGGGATCCACCATTTGGAAATCCCCAATAGCCTCAACCACAGCTTCCAGGACAGAATCTAACTAGAGATGAAGAGGAAGATTCAAAAGTCTAACCCATAAGGGAATTTTATTGAAGGATTCAGTAAGAGGATCAAACCCCACATACCAGGGTTTGGCCATCAGGGGGAAATGCTCCTCCCACATGAAACAATTATTACACAGAATAGTATTTCTATCTTCAGCTTTATCAAACTTAACAATAAAGAAACCCCTTGCCACAGGGTATATCTAAACAACATCGGTTAAGATGGGTTCCCAATGCATGGATATCCAAGCATCAAAATCATTGTTACAATCGCATTAGTGATGTTTTAATTTGAAGAATTATATCCTCTAGTAAGTTGATCATTCAACTGAGTATGAAAAATGTTATGATAAAGATAAGTAGTATGGTTATCCATTAAATTTATGTTTAAATAGTTGTTTCCATAATATCTTCACTTGTAGACTAATTTTGTGCATGTTATCTCTATTATCTAGTATATTCTTATGCATATTCCATAGATATAAAAGTCTATATTGATGTTTTTATGATTTTGCATTGAACAAGATTCATATATTTCATAAAAATAAAAATTGAGTACATGACTTAAGTTTAGAAACTTAGATTACTTATAACTATTAGTAAGGCTTGGAAGTTAATTGAAACAATAGTGGCTTAAATTTTTATTTATTTCTAGTAGCTAAGTAGGATAAAGTTTTGCTCTATTACAATTCATTTTAATATAATTTCATAGATTACATTATGAATGTTCGATTTATTAGGATCTTAAAAATTTATTCTAGTTAGAGTCTATCTCAACATAAGCATTGACTGTTTCCTAGTTTGATAATCCAAATTAAAACATGATATCTAAATTTCTCTTCATATAGCATTGAGCATCAAGTTTTCTTACACCTCATCAATTTTTAGGTTTGTTGTCAAAAATTGTTCTTCTAAAATAAACTAGGTATTATTAGAAACTTAGATAAATAGATCTTCTTTAAAAAAAACAAGTTCTTTTTACAACACTAGAGTTATTTGAATTTGGAGTGCTCAATGGTTGTAGGGAGGACATGCTTAGCCAAAAAGTATGTAAATAATTACTTACAAAACCTATTTTTTCTAGCAATGGTTTACCCAAAAATGTTTAAATGGGACTTCTATTATTGTGTTAAGAGGCCCTAAGGATTGCTAGCTACTAAAGGATTTAATCCTCTTAAATGTCTAAAGACATCCCTTATTTTGGAATTTGAGGATAAAGTGTTGGAAAAAAGTGAAATATTTTTATGCAGATTTTTTGATTTACCATTTTAATTATTTATAGTCATGAATTTCAAATTTGAACACCAAGGTAAAGGAAAACTAGCAAAAATGTTGTTGTAAAATTATATAAAATTTTATCCAAGTGCACATGGATTCTTCATTGTCAATTTTGACTCCAACGAAGGTACCTTAATTAATCCTCCTTGGTCATTATTGGACTTAAGATCAACAAACCTTTTTACTTAAACCTTAGCATTTAACTTTCAATATTTCCTTTGAATCATTCGATATCATGTTTTGATTAATAGGAAAACATGATTTGAAAGGTCCTGAACCTTTTACAAAAGAAGATAGAGAATAAGCATTAAGTACCTAAAATAGAAAATAGCTAGGAAACCCAAAAAGAAAGCTAGAGGACTAACACCCAAAAAGGATCACAACAAAAATCCAACTGGCCAAGGACAAAGGCCAACTGCAAAGGGAAACAACCTGACAAAAAGGATAGACACCCAGAAGAAGGGGGTCACTGAGTATTGTTAAGAAGGTTTGTCGCTTCAGTTGCTAGGAGGTCCATGTTTAAGGTGGAGTCCTTAAGATTATCAATTTTATGGTTGGAAAACTAGGAGCTAGTGGTAGGGTTCTCAGTGCCATGAATCACCAAGTCCTTATCTCTATCATTTTCCTTCTCCCATCTATTGACGAGGAGGTTGATCTGGTTCACCAAGGCCTGAAGAATGTTGCAGCTATGATCTCCAATCTGCCTAAGTGTGGTCTTGATGTGGGAGAATCTTTGGTTAAAATTCATAGCTTTAGACTCCAAGGACACCATCTTGGCTTCACATTTAGAAATTATGTCATTCATATCATCAAGTTTGGAGTCATAGGCATTGACAATCCCTTCAACTTTGTCAATTGTCATAGTCAGCTCACTTAGAAAGACCAAAAAGGATTTATCACCAAGGCCCATCATCTCAAGGATATTGATTTTGGATGTAAGTCTGGCATTTCTAATTTTTAGATTGTTCAATTTGTTAAAGACCTAATTGATGGCTTCCTTAGCATGCTCCACCTTAGATTTATCATTAGAAGGACCTTTTGAATTGGGATTATCATTTGTGGGAACTTCCATATAGGGGGTCCCTTGAGTACCAGCCTCAGCATCCTTAGAGTGGGCCATAAGGGAGGAATCATTAGGGAAAATGTGGGTTCCCTGAATTTTCTTCCCTTTCTTGTAAATCCCCCCCTTCTTATCCTTAGTAATTTCCCTTTCCTTCATCGTATCACCATCACTACCCGAAGAAGAGTCCTCCAGGAAGGATTTTCTTTTCTAGCCCGCTGGATTTATGGAAGAGGACGCAACACCCTTAGAAACACCTTTTCCTTTTTTGCTAAGGTTTTTAGTAGTGTCCTATGAAGACTCAGATTCATAATCCACCTCTGTGTCAGAATCTTCCCCGCAATCTTCATCTTCCTCAAAATCATCATCCCTAGAGTCCAGGGGTTTCTCATTTTGAGGGGCAAGAAAATTAGGAGTAAAATGCTCATAAATAAGGAGAATGGGAACCTCATTCATGGTAGGGTTTTTGTAAGGGTTCTTTTGTGCATCTTTTATACTAGTATTCAAAGAATTCAGGAGATAATATGAGATAGAGACCTTGTCCCTATAACAAAAAAGGTTTAGGATCACAAAGTGATAACTATAAACCCTAGAAAACCTACCATCCAAGGTGATATACTACATCACAACAAAGAGAAATCTACGTCATACCTTTTTAATAAAATTTGGGGAATAATAGGAATTCATCTTTCTCTTGACTAGACAGGTCTTTTCATCATCTTCTTTTGGAAATTTCTTAATCTCCACGTCATTTAGCTGCCTATCTCTATTAAATTTCCTACCATCTTTAGGGAGGCCCATAATATCAACAATAATGTCCTCAGTGATCTTGATGGTAGAGCCACCCAACAAAATCTTCCCATCTACCAATTTCTTAATGAAGTAGTTAGTGACCATCATGTCCTTCCCATGCAGTCTCTCCAGATAACCATCCAAGCCTCCTTTCATAAGAAAGCTCCATAATTTTTGCTTATTTTTCTAATTCTCACATGATTCAAGCTCCATTTTCTTCTTGTTTACTCCCATCTCAGAACACAAAATACCTTTCTTAGAAAAGATCTTAAAATTAGAAGTATAAGGCTGACAATACTCCAAATTCCAATATAAAGCCACAAAAATGGCCAAAAACACCTAGAAAGTGTGCCACCTCTTATGCCAATGAATGCCCAAATGATACTTGATGTCATTTATCTTAAGGGAAATAAAATTCCTCATGCTAGATGTCATCCTTAAATGGAGTAGTCGCAACACCATGGGTACGATCATAAAGAAAAAAAAATTTGATCTTGTACAGAATATCCATCTCATTCTACCATACCCTAATTTCACTTGTGATAATAGCCTCATTCACAAAACCATTAGCCACTACATTCACCTCCCTGTAGGCATGGGATATATGACACAAGTTAAAATCATGTATGATCTTATTAGCCATAAGGATGGAATTATTAATAGACCAGGAGGGAGTACTAGTTCTTTTTAAGAAATTAATGATATTACTTGAATCAGCCTCAGTCCAACCTTAGAGAGATTGAGATCTCTGGCTAATTTAATAGCATAGTACACCACCATAGCTTCAGCCACATGATAAGATTAGATGCCTTGAGAGGAGAAGAAATCACAGACACCAAAGTACCTTTTTCATCTCTGATAACTCTATCACAACCTGCCTTTCCATGGTTTCCTTTAGAGGCCCCATCAAAATTAATCTTAACCCAGCCAGAAGGTGGGAAGCCCCAAACCGCTTCCTCCCTAGAGTTTTTAGAAGTACCTCCACAGTCCTTCGAGATCACCTTCCACTAAAGATAAATAGCCTGATTAGAGGGAGATGAAGGAAAGGGAAGATCCCTAGACATGTTGACATTTTTAGAAATAGCCCTCCTAATTTTGAATTCAACCACGTTAGGATGAAGGACCAAGCCACAGAAAATACAATTGTTTCTCTCCTTCCAAATACTCCAAAGAGTATGAGGGAGAATAAAATTCCAGAGAATCTTGAGAGTCTTGCCGCTAAAGGAATAACACCATCCCAAAAACACCTCCTAAAAATCTCTACGGAAAGACCAACACAAAGAGAAAGAGGAGAGGATCTTAGACCAAATAGAAACAACAAAAGGACAATGGATGAAAATGCGATCCACCATTTCTTGGTCTTTCAAACAAAGGTTGCACCTATTGGTTAAATTAAAAATCCCAGCAGAAAAGATTATCATTAGTCAAAATTTTATATTGAAGAGCACACCAGAAGAACATATTTACCTTAGGAATGAGATTCTTAATCCAGGCTCGTGCCCAGTGAGGGGAAGGCTCAGCTTTAAGGGACAACATTTTAGAGGTAGAAGAAACAAAGAAAATACCTGAAGGATTGTCCTTGCAAATGAGCTCATCTAGCCATTCCTCTGAAAGGACCAAAGATCTAAGAGCATCTTGGATAGGAGAAATGGCCCGGTTAGTATATTTCAGGGTCACTCACTTACCATTGAGCCAATAGTCTACCACAAGATTACCAAAAGTATCCTTACAGATTTGCATAAAAGGGGAAAGAGAGGGAAGCTAGTTTAAAGGAGAGTTAAAAAGCCAAGAATCCTCCCAAAAACTTATGCTTTTCCCATTCCCAATTTTCCAAGCAAGGCCTTGGATAAAAGAATGTCTAGTTTCAATAACATTATTCCATATGATTGATCCTGAGGGAGGGTCAGGGTCCTCTTTAAAGGTAAGGAGAGAGGGTTCAATATTGTGTAAATGTTTCTTATGCCAAATAGTTCTCCATTCTCCATTATCATGATACATTCTCCAACTCTGTTTAGATAAAAGAACATTATTCATCATCCTTATCCTCGTTAATCCTAGGCCTCCCAAATTTTTAGGACAACAAACTTTATACAAAGATACTAAAGAAATTATTGGTTTGTCTTCCACACCAGACCATAGGAATCGTCTATGAATTCTTTCAATAGCTTCCACATGATTGACATGTATCCTAAAAGGACTCAAAGCATAGATGGGAATACTTTGAAGAGAATATTTAAGAATTTGAAGCTTACCATCCATACTTAAAAGGGATCCCTTCCACCCCACCAGTTTCTTATGAAATTTATCTACAAGAGAGTTCCAGAAGGACTCTGGAGGTTTAGAACCAAGCGGGAGACCCAAGTAAAGGGATGAGAGGATGGAAATATGGCATCCAAGAATAGTGGATATTATTCTTTGTCTAGCCTCTGAAGTATTGATGAAAAAAAGGGAACTTTTGGCCCAGTTAACAAGCTGCCCCATAGCATAACCATAGAAATTAAGAGAAGATTTAAGAACTTTAGCCTATTTGATGAAAGACATGTCCATGAAAATAGCATTGTCCACAAAATGTTCATGAGCACAAGAGAGGTTAGATGAGGAAGGATTAAGACCTTTTAGATGTGCTTCATCAATTAAACAATTGATATATCTACTAAGACAATCTGCCATAATAACAAAGAGAATGGGAGAGAGAGGATCACCCTATCTCAAGCCTCTGGAAGCTTTAAAGAAAGAAGAGGGATAATCATTGATTAAAACATAAAAATATGTCAAAGAGACCAACTGAAGGATAAGCTAAATGACTTTAGAGACAAATCCGAAATCTTTTAGGACTTTGTTCCAAAAAAAAACCAATCCACTCTATCATAAACCTTGGAAAGATCAAGTTTCATCAGGAAACCCTGTTTCTTGGAGGAAGAAAGGGAGTGAGTATTCCCATGAACAAACAACATTGAACCTAGAATTTGATGACCAGGAACAAACCCATTCTACTATGGAGAAATGATCTCAGGGAGAAGAGACAATATACGCAAAGTCGGGACTTTCATAATGATATTGTAGAAAGAATTATAGAGGCTAATAGGTCTAAAAGAGTACAGAGAGTTAGCACCCACAAATTTAGGGATCAGGACAAGAAAATTCCCATTGATTTCCTTTAGGATATTTCTTGATCCAAAAAATTCTTGCACCTCCTTAATCACATCATGCTCCATAATGTGCCAAAAATAATGAAAGAAGAGCATAGGAAAGCCATCTGGACCAGGAGATTTATTACCTTCAAAAGAAAATATCATAGCCTGGATTTCCTTAGCCGAAGGGATTTCCACAAGGGAGGCATTGTGGTGTTCATTCACCACCAAAGGAATACAATTCAAAATAATATCTTGGTCTTAACAGTTGAGATTCTAATCCGCCGACAAAAGACTAGAGAAAAATATCCTAGCTTCAAATCTTATTTCTTCTTCCTTTTCAATCTTAGTATTGTTAGAGAGAAAGTAAGAGATCCTATTAGCACCTTTATGTTTGAGAGAATTCATGTGAAAAAATCTAGTATTCTTATCTCCTACATTAAGCCATATAGATCTAGATCTTTGCCTCCAGAATTCCTCTTCCCTCGAAATGATGTTATGGTACTTAGAGAGAAATGTTTTCCTCTTCTTTAGAGATATTAGAGTATCCTTCCTTTTGAATCTTATCCTGAATATTTTTAAGTTCCATGTTAGCATCTCTTTTCATGAGAAAGACATCCCCAAAAACCTCCTTATTCCAATTTTTAATCTTATCTTTTATATTTCTCAACTTCTTGGCCACTCTGAACATAGTTGTTCTGTTCATCTCAATATTCCACCATTTAGAAATACAGTCTTCCAAATTGCGGTGGAGAGTCCACATTTTTTCCAATCTAAAAGGGAAGTTACAGTTACCAAATAAAGGCTTAGCAATAAAAGAGATAGAGGAATGATCAAAACCAATCTGACACAAAGCAGTGAGAGAACAATGATAATGGGTAAACCATTCATTGGAAATGAGAGCCCTATCAATTTTGACCTAAATTAACTCATTTCCACTACGTCTGTTGGACTAGGTGAAATTCACCCCCTAGAGATCCACATCATGGAGCTCTTGAGAGTTAATGAAGTCCATAAGGTCCAATCTATTGTCCATCTGGGAAGGGATACCCCTACTTTTTTTATTATCCCTTAGGGGAGTATTGAACTCCCCCATAATAATCTAGCTATTACATAAATTTCTTCTCACATCAGCTATTCTTCTCCAAAATTTACTCCTACCCACCTTAAAATTAGGGGCATAGATATTAGCCAAGATCCACAAAGTCCCATCCCTTATATGGCTGAAATTCACAATAGCCAAATTATTTTCTTGAAAAATAGGAGTACCCATGACATGATCTTGGTTCCAAAAAATAACAATACCTCTCGACGCACCATCATAACTGCTACCATAAACTCCTCCATTTTTTAAAATTCTAATGATTTCTACCTTATCGTTTGCCATCTTAGTTTCTTGGAAAAGCATAATATCAGGTTTATGATCTTTGCACAAATTTCTAAGTACATCATGTTTGTGAGGACCATTAAGTACTCGGATATTTGAGGAGATGACTTTCATAATTTTTGTATAGAGAAAGCTTCTTGGATGGTCAGTTGAGTTCCATCTGCTATGTTCTTATTTTGTTCTTCTTCCCTAATTTTGTTTGTCGATTTCCTTCCCAGAGTCAACAACTAAGCTCCCACATCTACTTTAAATTAAATTCTAGTACTCATTGAATATGGAGGGATGATCTTAGTAGTACCTTTCTTGGGTTTCTTCCTATTGACAACCAATAAAAAATCATCCTCCTTGGGAGAGGAGATACACACATCTTCCTCCATAGAGTTAGTGATTTTCTCTTGTGATCCTAAACTATAAGGTATAGTAGGAAAAGGATCCATAGAGACCCTTTCCTCATTAGACTGTGATCTAGATAAAGGACTACAATTTAAAATATTGTACTCTTGAGAATCTTGCATATCTCGACCCTGAGAGACTCCCTTGGATTCCCGTTAAAGTTCATGGTTAGTCGTCGACATCATCAAAGGATCAAGGATTAAAACTTCTTTCTCCAAATACCTTTCCATTCCTCGTTGGTTCTTCCCATTATAGTTCTCCTCCAATCCTTCTTGTGACTTACAAATAGATTCCTCGTTAGAGCTGATAGCCTCCTGGTGAATAAGAAGGGTAGGGATAGACTCTTCTAGTAATTGAGAATTTCTATCCTTACCCTGATGGAGAGAATCTAAGATTTCTTTGGCCCTAGATTCTTAACTCTCCAAACCCTTCTAGAGACAGTTCCCGAAGGGTTACTCACTTCTTTCACCACCTGAGCTTTAGGGGGTTTTAGAGAGAATCTTTTCATCCAATGTCCTGCTTTCTTGCAAAAGAAATAAGAAAAAAGATAATTTCCTGAGTCCATTTACCAAGCTTAGATATTATATCTACAGAAGTAGGCATATCTGCATCTTGTTCCACCCCTACATAAATTCTAGCATAAGTTAGCCTTCTCCTATCAATAGTAACCGGATCAATAGAGAGGATTCCGAAGGAGTTCACAATATTAGCAAAAATATCCTCTAACCAGTACTTCATTGAGAGGCTAGGGAAGCAAACCCAAACAGGGGTTTGGATGAAGAAGGAAGAGTCATTCAACTCCATATTAGGGATCCATTTTTGCAAAACTAGAGTGGTTTTACCAAATAACCACGGGCCAATACATAGAATGTTTTTCATATCCTTCTATATCATGTTGATTTCAATTCATCTCCCAAAAAATAATCTATAATTTTATATCAACTCCTACTTTAAATAAATTGGTAACTGTTTGGGTGTTGCATTGGCTATATAAATTAACACTTTTGATATTTTTCTTACCACTTATGCTCAAAGAATAATAACGTAATTATAGCTCTCCAGGGAATTCCCTATGAAAATAATTCTTTTAATATTTTTTATTTATCTTGGACCCAACTTTTGGATTATAAGGAAAAAAAATTAGTTGTAGGAGATTTCATGAAATAGCTCATTTTTATAGATAATGTCACTTGAAAATTATAATGGTTAAACAAGATTTAAGGTATAAAGATGTCCTTATAAATCACATCTCTATGAATACATCATATTATCAAAAAGAGAATTATTCTTCAGCATCAATAGTGATTCATTTCTCTTTAGTATTTACATCTTGAGAAGAATGAACTTCCCTCTTTTGGCCAGCTAAAGATTTCATCATTTTTTGTTCATTTGGTACCTTTATTAAATAAGTCTAAGACTCTTGAGAAATTTGAGGTTCAAAAGAAACATAATGAGTAGAAGAATTTAGTATGTTCTCATCCTTCATCTATAGTAGTCGATAGTGTGGATGAACAATGGACCATGATGCACAAATATTAAATTTATTTTCTTAAATTGAACTTAGGTCCCCATTTTCTCTTTTATTCTCTTTGATGTGAGGAAATAAATCTTATTATTTCCTACATGTTTTTTACTAGATCATGGCCATGTTTTTTAAGTATATTTATTTATCCTAAAACTTCTTTATACAATATTTCTCTTCTATGTAACTAATTTTTTAGCTAATTTAATAATAAGTATTCTACCTTTTATCTAAAATAATAATAATTGTGTGAATAACAATAATGGAGGAGAGAGAAATGTGATCTAGAACATTTACCTAACCACATAACCAAAAATTGGTTTTTTTGCCTTCTAGCTTGAAGGATTCAACCATGTGACATTTCATGAGATTATATTTATAATCAATTAGTTCCTAGATAGAAATGGAGATAGAATTTCTAGACGGATATTAGGATTATTGTTGAGTTAGTGTTAGGAAATTAAAAGATTTCTTCCATAAGCAGAAAGAAGATGAGAATTTAGAAATTATTTTGGGTAGGTACTTAAACCTTGTGGTGAAAATGACATGCCCACTGATTTTGTAGAACCATCTTTCTAAAAGGGCCAAAAAAGAACTCTCTAGATAAATCATTAATTTAATGGGCAAAGGTAGTGTATCCAAATTGGACTTGATAAAACCTAAAATAGAGGATGAATTAAGAGGCCCAATATGGTAAGAGTGATAAGCAATGCATAGGATAGTTGAGAAAGGAAATTACAAATTCAAAAATTAAAATCCTTTATCAATTGAATACCACTCTTGCTGGGATACAATATGAAAATAGATTCTAAAAAGACTTTCTATTTAGTATATCAAATGAAGGACTAAACATTTTCTACAAGAGTATCCTCTAAACAAGATAGATGTTTATCAACTTTACAATAAAAAAATGCAAAACTAAATAGTGAGCTACCTACTCTAGGATATTAAAACTCTAAAAAATGCCTTCTTCATTAGAGAAAGAGGCTATTTGCATGGGAGAATGGCTTAGATTCAATTTATTATTTGTTCAAACATCAATCCCTCTTGGAAACCTGAACCTCTTTGGAATAATAATTGGTAGACAACACCTTCACCTCAACTTATTTGTAACAACAATTTGACTAGTTACTCAACCTCCATTACCATCACAACCTATTTATAACACCAAAAAATAAAACAAAAATTGCCAATTTTCTCAACAAAATAAGAGAATTGTTGAACACATTCTAGATACAGAGAGGGGCGGAGTGAATCAACATAAACCAAAGCAAACTAGATAACTTTAATATTCACCACATGAAATAGTTAGAAAGTAATGAATAGAACCAACAACACATGAACACCAAGATTATATATGTGGAAAACCCAAACTGAGGAAAAACCATGGTGAACACTGTCCCACAAAGATAATTCACTGATGTATATAGTCTAATTATAAAAGATAATAGGAGCTCATTGCTCCAAACTCACAACTAGAGAAACATTACCAATACAACAATGAAATCAAATAGGAGCTCACTGCTTTAGACTTGCATACAGAGGCTCATTGCCAAAATAGCAAGATACAAAAAAACTTGTCTACCTATGACACACTATCCCAGGGACAAGGAACACACAACTCTTTACAAGGATAAAGAGAGATTCTCCTAATAATGTAGTTGACCTACACAACATTTTCAACCTTATTAGTTCACTATAAAAGCCTTTTCTTCTCCATCGCAACTACTAAAGTCTTCTCTATTTATTGTAGATATTCATTGGTTTGTGCACAATCCACTTGCTTCACACCTTACATTTTTCCAAAGCATAAACTATACCTATACACAAGATAGAGAATTCGAGGTTACAAAAAGTTCATACATACCAAAGGGATATTATAATTTAAGTTATAAGCTGGCCAATGCAACAATAAAATGCAACAAGGTCCAAAGCAAAAAGCATCTAGACCAAAATATATAATGGACCCAACCAAATAAGAGATAAACATTAAATGCATAGGTCGCATATAGAATGGACCTATCGAGATATGAGATAATCATTAAATGTATAAATCAGATCTAAATCAAGAAGTATGATCCACTCCATGAGAGCGAGAGGGACCAAAAACATACTACACATAGCACAATGTCAGATCCACAAATACCAAAACAACTTTTCTATTTCAAATGTGTAGAAACACACTAGCCATAGAATCACCTAAATTTATATCTATATCTAGACCTCCACACAACATGGTGAGATCCACATGCCACATCAGGAACACTAGCACATGTCAATAGTCTATGTCAGAAGTCATCATAACACATTTATAGACTGAAACAACAACTGAACATAATTACAAAATTGGATGACATAGTTTCTAGATCACCAAGAACAATTTCTTGATCACCATAAAATTCCACAACCAAGACCAAAACCTAAATTCATAGGCATAAGTATCAACACACCTTTAACCCATATTTACAGAGCATAAATCTTTTGGAAAGAATAAATGTATGACTATTAACTACAACAAAAAAAATTGTATTTCTTTGTCACTGAACCACAGAGATTTGGACCACAAAAGATTTCAATTATAAGAGTATAACATAGAAGTACTATTAAACCCCATATTAACATGATCACAAGATACATACATGTCTTCCACTACAATGTAGCATTGGTCTATAGGTTTAGTGCACAAACTTACTTCTCTATGTATAGAAAACTTTCGTACCACAATGTTTGAAAAACTAGAAACAACTCTGGAACACAATGTTTGACATCAATGATAACAAACAACCAAACATATATTTCCAACAAGAATATGAGTAGAATTAATGTAATGCATTATGGAGTGGTAAAACTTAGATTAGTAAGAAACTTACCACAACCAACCGAAGTTAAAATAACTAGTAGAGATAAAATTACTCTCAATACTTAAAATGAAACAAAATGATAAGAAACTAGCTACAAAATCTCAAAAAATACCCATTGAGTAAAACTACTTCCAAAACTATTTTAAAATTATCTTCTAGAACTATTATGGAAGATCCTCTTGGTAATATAATATAATTACTCTCTATAACTACTTCGAAAGATCCTCTTAGAAAAACTATGTTGTTATGTTCTAGGGCTTCTCAGTAAGAACCTTCTCTAAAGATTATTTAAAGAGACATTTTTATGATCTTCTACGACATAACATGAAACACTACAAAACTAAATCAATAGAGAAGCAACTAAATAAGCTTACTTTTTGAATAGCCTTAAAATGTTCAATCTTAATTTTCCTTAGAAACCAATTTGGTGAAGGCTAGGATCATGGTAGTCTTCTCAAGGAAACTTAGAGGTATTGTAGATAGTAAGAAGAAATTGGCTGTTTTATCCACTATCATAAGTTATGAATGGTGTTTGGTTATTGTGCAAGAAGACATGTGTGTGGTTTAGGAGAAGATGGCCTACAATATTTGATCAAGTGTGAGAAACAAACTTATATGTGATAATTATCTATTCTTGGAAGACATGTTTGATATAATGTGCAATATTCTAACCTCATGATACAATGATGCTCTAATTGTAAAGATAAAACTACTCTCTTACACAAAGTAAATCTATGCAGAACAAAATGATAAGAAACTAGCTACAAAATATCATTAAATACTTATTGATAAAATAGCTCTAAAACTACTTTAAAATTATCTTTTGAAGTTATTATGGAAGATCCTCTCGATAATACATCATAATTACTCTCTAGAACTACTCCAAAGCTCCTCTTAGCAAACCTAGGGAGTTACCTTCTAGGACTTCTCATTCGAACTTTCTTTAAAGGTTCTCTAAAGAGAGCTTTTTATGATCCTCTAAGACATAACATTATAAATGGTACAAAACTCTCTTTCAAGTCTCTTCTAAAAGGTCACCCCAAAACCAATGAAGAAGCAATCAAACAAGCTTACTTTTTGGATAGCCTTAAATGAGTGAATCTCTATTTCTCTTAAAAACCTATCACTATTAGAAACCAATTTAGTGGTGGCTAGGATCATGGTAATCTTCTCAAGGAAACTTAAAGATGTATTGTAAATAAGAAGAAATTAAGTGTTTTCTCCACTATCATAAGCCATGGATGGTATTTGGTTATTGTGCAAGGTGTGTATGTAGTTTAGGTAAATATGGTCAACAACTGTTGATCAAGTGTGAGAAACAATCTATATGTGTATGTGGTGATTATCCATTTGTATAAGTCATGTTTGATATAATGTGCAATATCCTAACCTCGTGGTATAGTCATACTTTGGTTGTGTATTATCTTTGTTGAAGGTTGTTGTAGTCCATAGAGTGAGATACTATGTGAAAGAGACATATTATATTAGATGTAATTTCTCCATATTAGGGTTATTACTATCCTTTTACTTGTGAATTTGTTCTCATAAGGTTTCTCACATAAATCTCCCATCTAGTTCATATTTTTCAATTCCATATAGTTCGTGTGTTTCGATTGTTATGCTTATTGAATTAGCATAACAAACATAATATTATGGTGTTTCAATATCCTATTCTACTAATAAACTATAAACATTGAGTAGGGTTAAAATGATAATTGAATTTTTAATAAATTTAATGGACACCAAACTCAAATTTGTACAGTTTTCAAGTGTAAAATTTAAGAGATATTGTTGACAATAATGTGATTCACACTAATATTGTGAATGATAGGGAAAATCACTTGATTTCTCCACCAAATTAAAATTTGTAAATTTATACTAATAATTTTCTCACATGAATAATCTTAAAATATTAAATATCAATTGATGCTTAAGCATCATATGGTCTATATACATATGACTAGAGATCTTATGAATAAATATATTGGTTAGTCCTCCCACAGTGTTATGGAGAAATTTGTGGAAATGAATCATAATTTTCTACCTTTATGTGTCCCTTTGATGAGTTAATTTTTATAGGTTATATGCTCAAAAATGATTATTATAATCTACTTTTTTGCTTGAGGTTTTTTACATGTCTATAAATGTGATAGTATAGAATTGATTTCATCAATCAAAATAATATATACATGAAAATGTTTATATATAATTATTTTTTCTATCTAAATACTTCTTATTTCTTATATCTAGATATTGCCATACAAAATTAATGAAGAACCAACATTTCATTAAAAAAAAAAATAATCTATAGATTCTAGATTTTTTTAAACCTATCCTATCAAAAACAACAAATTAAAATAACTAAAATTACGTAACATACTACAATTACAACCAAAGAAACCAATAGCATAAAGAAACTTGTCTATCTTCTACTGCCAAGAACAATATATCATCCTTCCCAAGTATACAAATTTTAAATTAATAGATAAAACACAAATATAAGACTTCTTAATCATCATCATTTGTTTTAGAAAAAACAAACATGTATAAAACAAAACATCAAGAAATAAATGCAAAGTAGTGATATTTTAAAAAGTAATTGATAGCATGTAAGCTAGATAGTCCACCAACATACTAATCATTATACACTATTAGGGTTTATCTCTTTGGAACTTGGAAATATCATTGAAGTACCATTATATAAATCCAATTCATGTGATGTAAGAGAATGTTTTAAAAATGATCCCATTCTCTTTTGTTCTCAAGCATCTGAGGCTAGGTAGTGCTTGTTGAGTGACAACTCCATAATATGTTTAAGTATTTCATGACGGTTGATTATTTAGTTGCAAAAGAGAACATGAACATTTGAAACTCTCTATAAAATCTAACCTTAAATTGGTAAGCGTGTATGATATAAGAACCCAAATCATGTGAAGGAATAGTGTGGTTACCGTCACCAAGGGATAATCTCACATGCAATGGCTTATAACACAAGCATAATCCAATGCATTGCAATAAACTATGTGTAACATAAGCATAATCCAATGCATTGCAATAAAAAAAGTATAATCTTATTAGGATGCCATTTCTTAACTATCATAATTTTAAGGAGAATTTAGTTGTACCGTCCAAGTTGCACTATCTTGTCTTCAAGATTTTTAAGATTTCCACTATGTTTATACTGGAATCAATTTTGTTTGACTTGTTATATTTTTGTTTTTTAAACCTTCAATCAATTTTCATTAATCTATATTTTATAATAGAAAATGAAGTAAATAATTAATTATCATTTTGATGACAAGTCATTATATTTGTGATAAAATCAAAGATCATAATGAGTAAAAGATTTTTTTTCAAATAATTGTAGTTATATTAATTGAATAATGGACTATAGATTTAAATTGGCAATTGAAAGAAAAAGTAAGTGATATTTATAAATAATACTTCTTAGTAATTGTACCTTAATTAATTCTCCTTGGTCATTATAAGGCTTAGGATCAATAAACCTTTTTACTTAAACTTTAGCATCTAACCTTCAATATTTCCTTTGAATCCTTCGATATCATGTTGATTTCAATTCATCTCCCAAAAAAAAATCTATAATTTTATATCAGCTCCTACTTTAAATAAAATGGCAACTTTTTGGGTGTTGTATTGGCTATATATATTGACACTTCTGATATTTTTCATACCACTTATGCTCGAAGAATAATAGTATAATTATACCTCTCTAGGGAATTCTCTATGAAAATAATTCTTTCGATGTTGTTGATTGATCTTGGACCCAACTTTTGGATTATAAGGAAAAAAAATTAGTTGTAGAAGATTTAATGAAATAGCTCATTTTTATAGATAATGTCACTTGAAAAATGAAATGGTTAAACAAGCTTTAAGGTATAAAGATGTCCTTGTAAATCACCTCTCTATGAATACATCATATGATAAAAAAAAGAATTATTCTTGAACATCAATAGTGATTCATTTCTCTTTAGTATTTACATCTTGAAAAGAGTGAACTTCCCTCTTATGGCCAGATAAAGATTTCATCATTTTTTGTTCATTTGGTACCTTTATTAAATAAGTCTAAGACTCTTGAGAAATTTGAGGTTCAAAAGAAACACAATGAATATCCTTCATCTATAGTGGTCGATAGTGTGGATGAACAATGGACCATGATGCACAAATATTAAATTTATTTTCTTAAATTGAACTTAGGTCCCCATTTTCTCTTTTATTCTCTTTCATGTGAGGAAATAAATCTTATTATTTCTTACATGTTTTTTACTAGATCATGGCCATGTTTTGTAAGTATATTTATTTATCCTACAACTTCTTTATACAATATTTCTCTTCTATGTAACTAATTTTTTAGCTAATTTAATAGTTATTATTCTACCATACCTAAATAGTGAGCTACCTACTCTAGGAAATTAAAACTCTAAAAAATGTCTTCTTCATTAGAGAAAGAGGCTATTTACATGGGATAATGGATTAGATTTAATTTATTATATGTTCAAACATCAATCTCTCTTGGAAACCTCAACCTATTTGGAATAATAATTGGTAGAAAAAACCTTGGCCTCAACTTATTTGTAGAGTCAACAACAATTTGACTAGTTACTCAACCTCCATTACCATCACAACCTATTTATAACCCCAAAAAATGAAACAAAAAAAGTGCCAATTTTCTCAACAAAAAAAGAGAATTGTTGAACACACTTCGGATACTGAGAGGGGGGGAGTGAATCAACATAAACCTTGAAATAAACTAGATAAATTTAATATTCACCACATGAAACAGTAAGAAAGTAATGAATAGAACCAACAACACATGAACACCAAGATTATATACGTGGAAAACCCAAACTGAGGAAAAACCATGGTGAGCACTTGCCCACAAAGATAATTCACTAATGTATATAGTCTAATTATAAAAGATAATAGGAGCTCATTGCTCTAGACTCACAACTAGAGACACATTAACAATACAAAAATGAATACAAATAGGATCTCACTACTTTAGACTCGCATACAGAGGCTCGCTAAAAAAGTAGCAAGATACAAAAAACTTGTCCACCCAAGACACACTATCCTAGGAACAAGGAACACACAACTCTTTACAAGGATAAAGAGAGATTCTTCTGATAATGCAGTTGACCTACAAAATATTTTCAACCTTATTAGTTCATTGTAAAAGCCTTTTCTTCTCCGTCACAACTACTAAAGTCTACTCTGTCGATTGTAGATATTCATTGCTTTGTGCATAATCCACTCGCTTCACACCTTACATTTTTCCAAAGCATAAACTATACCTATATACAAGATAGAGCATTGGAGCTTACACCGTCATGCACACCAAAGGGATATTACCATTTAAGTTATAAGTTGGTCAATGCAACAATAAAATGCAATAAGGTCCCATGCGAAAAGCATCTAGACCAAAATATATAATGGATCCAACTAGATATGAGATAAAAATTAAATGCATAGGTCACATATAACACAGACCCATCGAGATATGAGATAATCATTAAATTTATAAATCAGACCTAAATCAAGAAGTATGATCCACTCCATGAGAGAGAGAGTGATGAAGGGTGCTCCCCTTAATACCACAAACACATAACAAAAATAGAGAAACAACAACAACAATATGCAAGAACAGAAAATTGGCTTTTTATTATCTCCACAAATGTGGAATTACAAACTTTCAGAATTACAATATGCAAAGCCACATGGGCATTCCCTTACAATATTCTATAGGACAAAGCCTCGAATCAATACCCAGATCTACTACCTAGAACTACCCTAGACAACACTATGGGCCTTCTTTATATAGGCATTTTCCACTGCCCGAGAAGGTTCCAGAAATTTAGCCCTAAGGGCAGACCAAACTTAGAATTATTTTATTTTCAATTTATTACATCAAAGTCGGCTCAAAATAACTTTTGAAACCAGAACAAAAATTTTGAAAGAAAATTATTTTTTGCCATTTCAGGTGACCCGACTTCCAGAGACCATAAGTCATCACCAGTTGACTCAATTGACTATTATAACCCCATTTCAGAAATGCCACGAAGCGCTCTACAGGCTTCACTTGTGCAAGTGCTTGTCACTCAAATTTTTGACCTCATCTGGGGCCTCTAAAGCCTTCAAAACTGAGTTCAAACTTTCTGTACCCTACTGCCAATACCAAAAATCTTCAATATCTTCAAAACTAGACCTGATCTAGCCATGAAACTTTGTTGGCAGGCTGATATGACTGAGATGAACCTCCACATGTAAAATCAGAACATTCTGAGATCATAAGACCAACTTACTAAAAATAGCAAGTTTCCATAAATAGCAGCTCTGCACAAGATAGCCCTTATTGAATACAAAAATAGAAATATTTTTGGGTGATGTAAGATTGCTCTTACACCCAGGATGCTCCTGCATCAGACACCCAGGGTAATTTGAGAAGTGACCCCATCACGACTCAGGTGTGCAGAGGAAAACCAAGACAGTTAACCTCCTCCTTTGTTAGCCATGATGAATCTTCAATAGGTCATCCTTTCCATTTGACCAAATACTCTTCATATGTCATGTTCCTTATGCTTCTACCAACACGACTATCCAGTATGCCTTCAATCTCCATGATATCTTAACTGGTTGCTGGAATACTCCACTATGCTGCTATAACCTCATCTTCAACACCTCCTTCATTATACTCTATCAAATCTGAAATGTTAAACACTGGTGAAATATTTAGCTCAGTAGGCAATTCTACCTCATATGCATTTCCTGAATCATGTTTCTTCAATATCTTACATGGCCCAAACTTCTTCATTTTCAACTTGTTATATGTACCAACCGAAAATTGCTCCTTCTGCAAATGAACCATGACTTCATCTCCAACCAAAAATTCCTTATGCCTCCTTTTCACATTTGCTTTAGTCTTATACTGCGCATTCATCTTGGTAATATGCTTCCTCACCTCCTCATGGATGTTCGTCAAGTGTTCTGCAAAATCCTTAGCTTCAGCACTACTTATTTCTCCTTTATCTATCTTTCTCAATTATGATGCATTTCTGGGACTACTTCCATATACAATCTGGAATGGTGATTTACCAGTGCTCCTATTGACAGAATTATTATATGCAAATTCTGTCTGTGGTAAAATCAAATCCCATCCTGTTGGCTTATCTCCAACCAAATATTTCAACAAATTTTTCAAACTCCTATTCACCACCTCTGTCTGTCCATCAGTCTGTGGATGATGTGATGAACTGAACTTCAAATCTGTCTTCAACTTCTTCCACAATGTATGCCAAAAATATCCAACGAACTTAGTGTCTCTATCTGAAACTATGGTCTTTGGCAAACCATGTAGTCTCACTACTTCTCTAAAAAATAATTCTGCTATATGAATAGCATCATTAGTCTTCTTGCAGGGAATGAAATGTGCCATCTTCGAAAATCTGTCAACTACTACAAAAATTGAATCATGTCCCCGTTGTGTCCTTGGTAAACCAAGAACAAAGTCCATACTGATATCCTCCCAAGGCTTCTCTAGTACAAGTAATGGCTAATACAACCTTGTATTCTGCTTCACTCCTTTCGCCATCTGACATACTCTACAACTCTATACAAACTTCTTGACATCTTGCTACAATTGTGGCCAATAATAATTTTCACTAACCAAAGCAAGGGTTTTATCTCGACCAAAATGTCCAGCCAATCCTCTGCTATGCTTCTCCTTGATGAGATTCTCTCTCATAAAACTTCATGGAAAGCACAACTGACTCCCTCTGAATAGCATATCATCTTGGATGATAAAATCCAGCCATTTCATCCTGTCTAGAGTAATAGGTTCTTTACAAGCTTTCCAAGCTTCACCAAAATTAGGATCCTCTAGATACAAATTCTTGAGTTGCTTGAGCCCAACCACCTCAATCTGCATCTCTGTCAGCAATAGTTGTCTTCTGCTAAGTGCATCTCCAACCCTATTAGACTCTCCACTTCTGTGTTTCAAAACAAATGTATAACTCTGCAAAAACTCAACCCATTTCAAATGCCTTTGATTCAACTTTCCTTGACTATTCAAATATTGCAAAGCTCGATGATCAGTATACAAAAAAAACTCCTTAGGAAGAAGATAGTGTCTCCACTTCTTCAATGCCTGAACTATAGCATAAAATTCTTGATCATAAACAGAATATTTTCTCTTGGCATCATTTAACTTCTCACTGAAATAAGCAACAGGTTTACCTTCTTGGCTCATAACAACTCCTATTGCAGTATCGCTAGCATCACAGTCTACTTGAAACACCTTATTAAAATCTGGAAGTGCTAAAATAGGTTGTTCTGTAACTTTTTGTTTCAACAATTGAAAACTTTTTTCTGCCCCATTAGTCCACTTAAACTCTTTTCTATCCCCTCTCATTGTTTCAGTCAAGGGACCACAAATACTGCTAAAATTTTTGATAAACTTTCTGTAAAAACTAGCTAGACCATGAAAAGATCTTACCTCAGTAGCACTCCTTGGAGTAGGCCATTCAAGGATAGCCTATACATTCTCTGGGTCCCATTTTAGACCTTCTGTTGAAACTACAAATCCCAAATACACTAACTCTTTCTTCACAAAAATGCGCTTCTTCAAATTAATCAACAATTTCTCATCTCTCAACTTCTCAAATACCATATGAATATGCATCATGTGCTCTTCCAATGTCTTACTAAAGATCAAAATATCATCTAGGTACACAATGACAAACTTACCTAGAAATTCTTTTAGAACCTCATTCATGAGCCGCATGAAAGTGCTCAGTGCATTGGTTAGCCCAAAAGGCATGACTAACCACTCATACAGTCCTTCCTTTGTCTTGAAGGCAGTCTTCCATTCATCTCCTTCTCTGATCCGAATCTAGTGATATCCACTCTTCATATCTATCTTTGAGAAATACACAGCTCCACTCAAACAATCCATAATATCATCCATTCATGGCAATGGAAACCTATACTTGATTGTGATCTTGTTTATTGCTCTAGAATCTATACACATCCTCCATTCTCTATTCTTCTTTGGTGCTAATATCATTGGTACAGCACAGGGACTCAAACTCTCCCGAATCAACCCCTTCTACAATAACTCATGTACTTGTCTGTTCAACTCTTCACTTTCTACTGGTGTCATTCTGTGTGCTGCCTTGTTTGGAAAACTGGCTCCTAGAATTAAATCCATCTGATGACTGATCTTCCTTACCGGTGGTAATCCATCAAGTACATTATCAGATACAATATCCTAAAACTCATTCAACAAATCTTCAACCTCTACAGGTACATCCTCTACTTCTTCTTTACCATCTTTTGGAATTAAAGAAAAACACACATGCTCATGCTTCATACCATCTAGGAATTTTCTTCCATCAACAAATGTTATTCTTGCATTACCACATACCTTTTCTTTAGTCTCCTTCAATGGCTTTAGCTTATGTCGCACTCCATCCTTTGTTAGGGAATAGGTATTTGCACGACCATCGTGTACAACACATCTGTCAAACTGCCATGGTCTACCCAACAACATATGACATGCATCCATAGATATGATATCACATAGCACCTCATCTTGGTACCCGTCGATCTTGAACTTTACCAAGCACTATTCACTGACCATGACCTTATGGTCATCTTGCACCCAGGCAATCTGATATGGATGTGGGTGTTTCTGTCTCTTGAGCTTCAACTTTGTCACCATCTCTTTTGACACCAAATTGTCAATGCTTCCACTATCGATAATCACATCACAACATTTACCCTCACACTTGCATCTAGTGCAAAACAGGCTCCTCCTTTGTTTAGGTTCATTCTCACCACTCAGCATGACTCTTCTGTTAATCAGCGTTTCTCCTCTTTCAGCATCTTCTGAATTTGATGATCTGACATCTTCATCTACATGTGCAACTCTGTCCTAGCCTTCATTCCTCCTATCTGTCCTTCCTTAGCATTGAGGACATTCAAATTCCCTATGACCTTCTTCTCCACAGTGAAAACATGTTCCACATAAGCCTCCTCTTCCTAAACCTTGTCCTCTTCCTCTTCCTCTCTAATCTCTATTATTCTGATCTTGGAAACAATTGGAATTGTTTCCTCTCTGATTTTGACTGCTACTGGCCTCATCCTTCTTTTTTAGATCTTCATTTTGGCCTCCATATGACCGTCCACCAGATCATCCACCATGACCTATTCCATTTTGTTTGCTCTCAAACTTCTTGTTCAACTTTTCCTCCACTTTTAGGGAAAACTAGTATGCCTCTTCAATATTGTTCATTCGAACCAGATTCAGCTCCTCCTAAATGTTGGGCCTCAACCCATTAAGGTAACGAGAAACTTTCTCCTTATCAACTTCCGCATGGCCTGTTCTGATGAGGATTCGATAGAACTCCTCTGTATACTCCTGAACAGATCATCCCGCTTACTTCAAACTTTTCATTTTCTTCAGTAGGTCAAGCTCATAATCAACAGGGATGAATTGTCGCTTCAATTTATCCACCATTTGATCCCATCTTTTGATTTTATCTTTCCCTCTTCTATTTCGCTCCAATTGAATCTCTTGCCACCAGATCTTCGCATGAACTTTCGGTCTGGCCTTCATAAATTTGACCCTATGAGGATCCTCAATATATTCATACTCAAAATATTCTTCACATTCATTGATCTAGTCGATCAATTCTTCTGGGTTAAGATTTCCTGAAAATGTAGGAACCTCAATCTTAGGTCTTTTTTTGATCTTGGAAATAGCTCAAAAAAGTCTTTCTTCCTCCTGGTTCACAACTTTGACTTCTCCTTCTTGATCTTCTTCTTTGGCTTCATCCTCGCTTTCATCTCTGACATTAAGATTCATTCCTCTACGAATCTCCTCTTGCAATGCTCGCACTTATCTCTGGAGTGCTCTAACCTCAAGTGTTACAACACCAGCTCTTTCACCACATTCCCTTTGTGGAGGCATTTTCATGATGCGTTCTGAAAACCTAACCATGGTCCTAGTGGAAACTGCCTCATAGTCGATGATCTATTTACACACTCAAAAACTCCTGCTCTGATACCACTTGATGAAGGGTGCTCCCCTTAATACCACAAACACATAACAAAAACAGAGAAACAACAAAAACAATATGCAAGAACAAAAAATTGGCTTCTTATTATCTCCACAAATGTGGAATTACAAACTTTCAAAATTACAATATGTAAAGCCACATGGGCATTCCCTTACAATATTATGTAGGACAAAGCCTCGAATCAATACCCAGATGTACTACCCAGAACTACCCTAGACAACACTACGGGCCTTCTTTATATAGGCATTTTCCACCGCCCGAGAAGGTTCTAAAAATTTAGCCCTAAGGTCTGACCAAACTTAGAATTATTTTATTTTCAATTTATTACATCAAATTCAGCTCAAAATAAATTTTGAAACCCGAATAGAAATTTTGAAGGAAAATTATTTTTCACCATTTCAGGTGACCCGACTTCCGGAGACCATAAGTCATCACCAGTTGACCCAATTGACTATTATAACCCAATTTCAGAAATGTCACGAAGTGCTCTACAGGATTGACCCATGCAAGTGCTTGTCACCCAAATTTTTGACCTCATCTAGGGCCTCTAAAGCCTTCAAAACTGAGTTCAAAGTTTTTGTACCCTGCTGCCAATACTGAAAATCTTCAATATCTTCAAAACTAGACCTGATCTAGCAATGAAACTTTGCTGGCAAGCTGATATGACTGAGATGAACCTCCACATGTAAAATCAAAACATTCTGAGATCATAAGACCAACTTACTAAAAATAGCAAGTTTCCATAAATAGCAGCTCTGGACAAGATAGCCCTTATTGAATACAAAAATAGAAATATTTTTGGGTGATGCAAGATTTCTCTTACACCCAAGATGCTCCTGCTTCAGAGAGAGGGACCATAAACATGACACACATAGCACAATTTCAGATCCATAAATACCAAAACAACGCCATTCCAAATTTGTAGAAACACACTAGCTGTAGAATCACCTAACTTTCCAACTATATCTAGACCTTCAAACAACATGGTGAGATCCACATGCCATGTTAGGAACACTAGCACATGTCAATAGTCTATGCCAAAATTCATCACAAGATATTTATAGACCGAAACAACAACTAAACATAATTACAAAATTGGATGACATAGTTTCTGGATCACCAAGAACAATTTTGGATCACCAGAGAATGCCACAACCAAGACCAAAACCTAAATTCATATGCATAAGTATCAACACACCTTTAACCCATATTTATAGAGTAGAAATATTTTGGAAAGCATAAATCTAGCACTATTAACTACAACAAAAAAATTGTATTTCTTTGTCACCGAACCACAAAGATTCGAACCACAAAAGATTTTAGATATAAGAGTATAACATAGAAGTACTATTTGTTAGAATAACTCAAAGGGGGGTGAATTAGTTATCCACAGTCCCAATCCAAAATGTATAATCCAAAACAATTTACTTAAACTTTTGTAGCTCGGTAACATAAAATATTATACTGTCTGTGCTTTTACCGATTACCAGTCAATAACATATAATGATTATTGATCAAATCCAACATGCAATATGTAAAGTATGATAACAAACAATCACCAAAATGAACACATAACACAAAAGATTTAACATAGAAACCATGTGAAGGGAAAAACCACCTAGGACCGGCAACCCAAAAAATGTTCACTCTTCTTAAGTGAGGTCGGTGAAGACCCAGCCCTGTTAAAGGTTACAAACACACTGTGAGGTGTGACCTTGTTAGAGGATTTTAGACCAACCGTTATCATCCAACCAGCATTCACTATGGGGTTGACAAGATAACAATGTTCATTCTATGAATGATACATATAAGACTTTCAAGTCCACTCTGTTAAGAGATTTCTCTGTTTACAATGGTTAAAATGTAACAACAATTGATCTGATTACAATACAACTTCAATTGTAGATATTCATATCTATATTATGCTCATTCAAATCCTCTAATCAATATATCAATTCTGTATCAATAATAATCAATGACTTACTGTCACTCGGTAATAGCTTTCTAATGCTTGGTAAACTCTACAGTTTGGTTCTCCTTAACTAGTTTGATCAGGCATACATAAAGTTTGTTCATGCAATAATTTTGCAATCTCCTTCTTCCGGCATAAGTTTCATAACAAAACCCTAGTCTCTTATATAGATTTTTCCACTTATTCTCCTTCATCCATTTTTTCGCTTAAACCTTCCTCGGTTGATGTGCTTGTAACAATTTTAATTCCATCCTTTAGATCTTCCTTTAATTATGCTAGTCGTTGATCTTCATAACAAACATTATCTCCATCTCTGATTTCAATGTACTTTCCAACTCATCAATCCTTATTGGCTAAACTAATCATTGAGTTCCTTTTCTCCTTCTCAATTAATAAAGAAATGTGTCGGTGAACACAAGCTCGGTTTATACTATACTTGGTATACACTACACTGCTCGGTGTATACTGTGATGCTTCATCAACCGACCACACTGTCTTGTGTCTTTTAGCTCTTTTCCTCATCATAGATGAATGAAACATAATCAAGTCAATAACATAAGGTCATAGACTCATCAGCAAGTTACCCAATGTATTCCTTATCCTCATCTATCATATGCATCTTCCTCATGTAGATATTTATGTTCTTCATCTCTTTTACTCCTTTTCTATAGATGTTTAGGTATTATAACTTACAAGATAAGTGTTGTCAAACTAGTTGACATCAATGACAACATATTAATGATTTAATCATATGTCATATCTTATTAGCAACTCGGTGATCTCTAATCACGGATCTTCAATTAGGTTCTAAATGAGTTGTAGTTCATCAATTTCTCCCTCTGGCATTGATGGCAACTCAAGTAATATGAAATATACCATACACATACCAAACATGTATTCTACAACTCTGTGAACAAATGTTGTACAATCTCTCCCTAGCTTAATATGTTTAATCACTATGTTAGTCAACAGCATTACCAATGCAGCTTTGACATTCTGCAAATATGATCTTTTTAGCACTTGAATTCCTTCTTCTATTCTCAGTAATTGATCTTCAGTGCTCTCCCTTTCTTTCAGTTTGTCTCTCCCTTAGATATATGTTTCAATGTTCTCATTGGTGCATATTGTTTCATATTGTTTATCTCTCCCTTTGACAACAATGTCAAAGAAACAAATAAACATATAGCTCTGTAGTAGCCATGTAACTCTCTGTTGTCCAGTGCATTCTCTATATCTCTGTATACTGATATGCCAATCTGTTCCAGTTCTCCATAATTTTCACAACCTTAGACATGATCCAAAGTGTGAACTATACTGCATCAACATGAATGATTTTTTTATAAGATTAGGCTGATGCAACATCCAGATCACATTAGTGACTGGTAGATGGGGGACGGACCCTAAGTCTAGTCCTCAAGTATTCAAATGTATCCTTCGGTAGAGGCTTTGTAAATATGTCTGCAAGTTGTTCTTTTGATGTAACAAACTCTAGCTTAACTTTCTTCTCCCGTACTTGTTCTCTTAAGTAGTGATACTTAATAGATATATGCTTTGTTTTAGAGTACATCACTAGATTCTTTGAAATGTTTATTGCACTTGTGTTATCACAATATATAATCACTAGCTTAGTGATTATCTCATTCATATTTTCCAATACTTGCTTAATATATGCAATATTTGAACAGTTTGTAGCAGCAACACCATACTCTACTTCGGCTGTAAAGTGAGAAATGCAAGCTTCCTTCTTACTTGTCCATGTAACAAGTCTTTCACCAAAGAAAAATGCTCCTCTAGTGGTACTTTTTCTATCATCCACATTTCCAGCCCAATCAGCGTCGATATAGACTTTAAGTTCAAACTTGCCATCCTTAGGATACCATAATCCATAATCTTATGTTTTCTTTAGGTATCTTAAGATTCTCTTTGTAGCAACCATCTGTGACTCTCTAGGGTTTGTAGAAAATCTTGGAACAATTCCCACAGCATGTGCTATGTCTGGTCTACTATGCACTACATACATTAACTTACCAATAATAGATTGGTATAGTGTCTGGTTCACCTCTGTAGTTTCATCTTCCTTAGTCATTTTACATCCAGTAGCCATCGGTGTTCCCACAGGTTTAGCATATTCTATGCCAAATGTCTTCAATACTTCCTTGATATATTTGGATTGTGTGATGAATATACCATCATTCTATTGAATCACTTGTAGTCCTAGAAAGAACTTAATCTCTCCAAACATAGACATTTCAAATTCACTTCTCATTTCATCAGCAAATGACTTACAGATTTGATCTTCTCCTCCAAATATAATGTCATCCACAAATATTTCAGCAATAAGAATAGTATCATCAGTATCTCCTTTCATATACAAATTTTTGTTCTCACTTGTTCTAACAAATCCAATACTTAACAAATAAGTATGCAGCCTCTCATACCAGGCTCCTATTGCTTTCTTCAAACCATATAGAGCTTTATGTAATTTACATACCATATCTTTCTTGTCTGGATCAACAAACCCTTCAGGTTGTTCTATGTAGACTTCTTCTTCAAGTATTCCATTCAAAAATGCTGACTTGACATCCATTTGGTAAACTTCAAACTTTTTGTGTGCAGCATATGCAAGTAACATTCTGACTCCTAATCTAGCATAGGTGCAAATGTTTCACCATAATCAATTCCTTCCTCCTATGCATATCCTTTGCATACCAATCTAGCTTTATTTCTTGTTACCTCTCCATTCTCATTTTTCTTGGTTATAAATATCCACTTAGTACCTATAATATTCTTATCTTTAGGTCTGGGTACTAAGGTCCAAGTTTTGTTCTTTTTTATCTGTTCTATTTCCTCTTTCATTGCATTAACCCATTCATCATTTTCCAATGCAAATTTTGCATTCTTCGGTTCATAATCACAAACTAGACATGTACCTTGTCTTGTCTTACTCCTTGTTTGCATGCCAGCTTATCTATCTCCAATGATTTGTGTCTCGGGATGATGTCTTCTGACAAAACTTGCCAATATCTGATTTCTTCTTTCTTGTTCATCCTATGCAGGTTCATTTGTTTTCTCGGTAGGTCCTTCCTGCTTGTCGGTTTCTCTTTCATGTTCCTCGGTATTGTT
This sequence comes from Chamaecyparis obtusa, assembly GCA_027943335.1. Taxonomy (NCBI): domain Eukaryota; kingdom Viridiplantae; phylum Streptophyta; class Pinopsida; order Cupressales; family Cupressaceae; genus Chamaecyparis; species Chamaecyparis obtusa. The sequence goes on along the minus strand of BSBK01004969.1, from coordinate 746,175 downwards.
TTCCTACTGACCAGTTGTCACAGTCTACGGCTTCGATAAATACTTAGGTTGTTCAATGTAAGTGAATCTACCGTAGTCTTCCGGTTCCTTTCTGCTTTCCTCTATATTCTTATCATCAAACTCATCAACTTGAACATTAGTACTTTCAATCATTTTATTAGTTAATCTGTTCAAACACTTGTATGCTTTACTTTTACTGGAATATCCTAGAAATATCCCTTCATCACCTTTTGAGTCAAACTTTCCATTTCTTTCATCTTTCAGAATAAAACATTTGCTTCCAAAAATCCTGAAATAACTTACAATGGGTTTGTGTCCAAACCATAACTCATAGGGTGTCTTATTAGTGTCCTTTATTTGTACTCAGTTTAGCACATAAATAGCAGTGCTAATAGCTTCCCTCCAGTATGTCTGAGCAACATTCTTTTCTATCATTAATGTCCTTGCATAGTTAACAATTGACCTATTCCTCCTTTCAACAATGCCATTCTGTTGTGGTGTCCTCGGTGCAGAGACCTGTCTTTTAATACCATGCTCATTACAAAAATTAGTAAATTCATCAGAGATAAATTCACCTCCTCTATCAGATCTTAAGAATTTTAGTTCTTTACCAGTCTCTTTTTCTACTTTTTCTTTATACCACTTGAACATCTTGAATTCCTCAAATTTTTCTTTCAAGAACATGACAGTCATCAACCTAGTATAATCATCAACAAAAAGAATAAAATATCTATCTCCATAGTAACTTTGAGTTCTCATAGGACCACATAGGTCAGTATGCACTAACTCAAGTATTTTCTTTGTTGAATAATCTTTTCTTTTGAAACTAGATTTAGTCATTTTGCCTTTCTGACATTCATGACACATAACATGATCAGGCTTTGACAAGTTAGGCAAACCTCTAACTCTTTTCTTTTTACTGATCTTAATCATGTTATCAAAATTCACATGACATAACCTTTTATGCCACAACCATGCATCTTCATCTTTCATTATTAAACAATCTAAGATTGATCATTACAAGATAAAATAGATTACCTTTGGATTATGTACCAGTTCCAACAAGTCTTCCTCCCTCATCAAATATTTTCACCCTTTTGCTCTCAAAAGTAACTCGATGGCCTGAATTGTTCAGCTGTGCCACACTTAGCAAATTATAGTTCAATCCTTTTACCCAATAATAATTTTCACATTTTAATCTATCATTTATCATCAAGGATCCTTTACCTCTTACCATACAGGGTGCATCATTTCCCATTCTTACAGATCCTCCATTATATTCTTCAAGATGATCAAATTTTTCTTCATCACCAGTCATGTGATGTGTATAGCCACTATCTATAATCCATGTATCATTCTTATTAACCTTAGAGATTTAGTGTTGTCTCTACATACCTTTCATCTTCTTCAAAATCATCCTTCATTGTCATAAATACTACCTCCACATCATCATCAGTGTCAGTATCGGTCATATCTTCTTCCTCAGCAATGTAGCATACCTTCTTGCCTTTATCATTATTGTCTCAGTTGTCTCTGTTGTAGTGTCGGTAGCCTCTATTGTTTATTCTCCCATAGCTTCCTTTAGATCGGTCTTTGGTTCTTTCATCATCTTTCTTGTGTGGACATAAAGCAGCAATGTGGCCAACTTCTTTATAGTTAAAGCATGCTAAAGGTAATTTACCTCTATACCTTCCTTTACCTTTAGGTAACCTTCTGGCCATAAGAGCTTCAAGTTCATCAAGCTCATCATCAGTATGGCTATCACTATCATCCTTATTATTTTTGCTACTAGACTTACCAATCTTCAAAGAAGTCATGAAAGTAGATTCAACATTCGGTACAACACTATTATCATAATTATTTAGTTCAAATGTTGTAAGCTTTCCAATTATATTATCAAGAGTGAGTGTGCTGTTAGGTGCTGACCTATTTTCATGAATTTTAGATATTCTAATGGCATAGATAGGCAATAGGGTCCTTAGAATTTTTCTTACCATAGTGTCTTCATCAATAACTCCATCGGATGCTCTAATAGCATGAACTACCTCCTTTATTATGTTTGTGTACTGCACAATGTTTTTACCTTCTTTCATCTTCATGTCATCAAATCTTCCTCTTAATCTTTCAGCTCTTGCTCTCTTGACATTTGCAACACCACTATAAACTTGAGCAAGTTTATCCCACATCTGCTTAGTAGTAGTATAGTCCTTGATGTCTTCAAATTTAGCATCTAAACAAGCAACAACAATCTCCATCATAGTAACATTATGTTCACACATGTCTCTTAGCTGATCAAGGGTCAAGGGACTAGTGGGTAGTGCAAGGTATCCATTCTCTATCAGATCTAGGGCAGAATTTCCAATTTCTAATATATGCAACTTCATTCGACTTTGTCATATTTTGAAGTTATCTTTGTTTAGCTTTGGCACTTCCCTCTTAAACATTTTGAGACCTTTGTGATGAAGTCCTTAAAACTTTGTTCCAAGCAACCACAACTCTGATACCAATTGTTAGAATAACTAAGAGGGGGGTGAAGCAGTTATCCACAGTCCCAATCCAAAATGTATAATCCAAAATAATTTAGTTAAACTTTTGCAGCTCGGTAACATAAAATACTATACTGTCTATGCTTTTACCGATTACCAGTCAATAACATATAATGATTACCGATCAAATCCAACATGCAATATGTAAAGTATGATAACAAAAAATCACCACAATGAACACATAACACAAAAGATTTAATGTGGAAACCCTGTGAAGGGAAAAACCACCTGGGACTGGCAACCCAAAAAATGTTCGCTCTTCTTAAGTGAGGTCGATGAAGACCCAGCCCTTTTAAAGGTTACAAACACACTGTGAGGTGTGACCATGTTAGAGGATTTTAGACCAACCGTTATCGTCCAACCAGCATTCACTATGGGGTTGACAGGATAACAATGTTCATTCTATGAATGATACATATAAGACTTTCAAGTCCACTTTGTTAAGAGATTTCTCTATTTACAATGGTTAAAATGTAACAATAGTTGATCTGATTACAATATAACTTCAATTGTAGATATTCATATCTATATTATGCTCATTCAAATCCTCTAATCAATATATCAATTCTGTATCAATAATAATCAATGACTTACTGTCACTCGGTAATAGCTTTCTGACGCTTGGTAAACTTTGTAGTTTGGTTCTCCTTAACCAGTTTGATTAGGCATACATAAAGTTTGTTCATGCGATAATTCTGCAGTCTCCTTCTTCCGGCATAAGTTTCATAACAAAACCCTAGTCTCTTAAATAGACAAGTAAACTATTTTCTTTTCCTCCATAAGATTTTTCCACTTATTCTCCTTCATCCATTTTGCCACTTAAACCTTCCTCGGCTGATGTGCTTGTAACACATTTTAATTCCATCCTTTAGATCTTCCTTGAATTATGCTAGCCATTGATCTTCATAACAAACATTATCTCCATCTCTGATTTCAATGTACTTTCCAGCTCATCAATCCTTATTGGCTAAACTAATCATTGAGTTCCTTTTCTCTTGCTCAGTTAACAAAGAAATGTATTGGTGAACACAAGCTCAGTTTATATTGTGCTTGGTATACACTACACTGCTTGGTGTATACTGTGATGCTTCATCAAATGACCACATTTCCTTGTGTCTTTCAGCTCTTTTCCTCATCATAGATGAATGAAACATAATCAAGTCAATAACATAAGGTCATAGACTCATCAACAAGTTACCCAATGTATTCCTTATCCTCATCTGTCATATGCATCTTCCTTGTGTAGATATTTATGTTCTTCATCTCTTTTACTCCTTTTCTATAGATGTTCAGATATTGTAACTTACAAGATAAGTGTTGTCAAACTAGTTGACATCAATGACAACATATTAAATATTTAATCATATGTCATATCTAATTAGCAACTTGGTGATCTCTAATCACATATCTTCAATTAGGTTCTAAATCAGTTGTAGTTCATCACTATTAAACACCATCTTAACATGATCACAAGATACATACATGTCTTCAACTACAATGTACCACTGTTCTATAGGTTCAGTACAAAAACTTACTTCTCTAAGTATAGAAAACTTTTGTACCATAATGTTTGAGAAACTACAAACACCTCTAGAACACAATGTTTGACATCAATGACAACCGACAACCAAAGATATATTTCCAAAAAAACTATGAGTAGAATTCACGTAATCCATTGTAGAGTGGTACAACTTAGGTTAGTAAAAACCTTACATCAACCAACCAAAGTTGAAATAACTAGTAGAGATAAAACTACTCTCAATACATAAAATGAAACAAAATGATAAGAAACTAGCTATAAAATCTCGTAAAATACCCATTGAGTAAAACTACTTCCAAAACTAGTATAAAATTATATTCTAGAACTATTATGGAAGATCCTTTTGGTAATACAACATAATTACTCTAGATAGATCTACTTCAAAAGATCCTCTTAGAAAAACTATGTTGTTATAGATTCTAGGGCTTCTCAATAAGAACCTTCTCTAAAGATTATTTAAAGAGACCTTTTTATGATCTTCTACGGCATAACATGAAACACTGCAAAACTCTTTTTCAAATCTCTTCCAAAAGGTCACTCCAAAACCAATAGAGAAGCAACTAAATAAGCTTACTTTTTTAATAGCCTTAAAATGTTCAATCTTAATTTTCCTTAGAAACTAATTTTGTGAAGGCTAGGATCATGGTAGTCTTCTCAAGGAAACTTAGAGGTATAATAGATAGTAAGAAGAAATTAGGTGTTTTATCCACTATCATAAGTTATGGATGGTGTTTGGTTATTGTGCAAGAAGACATGTGTGGTTTAGGAGAAGATGACCAACAATATTTGATCAAGTGTGAGGAATAATCTATACTTATATGTGCTAATTATCTATTCTTGAAAGACATGTTTGATATAATGTGCAATATTCTAACCTCATGATATAGTGATGCTCTAGTTGTAAAGATAAAACTACTCTCTTACACAAAGTAAATCTATGTGGAACAAAATGATAAGAGACTAGCTACAAATTATCATTAAATACTTATTGATAAAATAACTCTTAAACTACTTTAAAATTATCTTCTGAAGGTGTTATGGAAGATCCTCTTGGTAATACATCATAATTACTCTCTAGAACTACTCCAAAGCTCCTCTTAGCAAACCTATGGAGTTACCTTCTAGGACTTCTCATAAGAACATTCCTTAAAGGTTCTCTAAAGAGACCTTTTTATGACCCTCTAGAACATAACATTAGAAATGGTACAAAACTCTCTTTCAAGTCTCTTCTAAAAGGTCACCCCAAAACCAATGAAGAAGAAATCAAACAAGCTTACTTTTTGGATAGCCTTAAATGATTGAATCTTTATTTCTCTTAAAAACCTATCACTATTAGAAACCAATTTAGTGGTGGCTAGGATCATGGTAATCTTCTCAAGGAAACTTAAAGATGTATTGTAAATAAGAAGAAATTAAGTGTTTTCTCTGCTATCGTAAGCCATGAATGGTATTTGGTTATTGTGCAAGGTGTGTATGTAGTTTAGGTAAAGATGGTCAACAACTGTTGATCAAGGGTGAGAAATAATCTATATGTGTATGTGGTGATTATCCATTTGTATAAGTCATGTTTGATATAATGTGTAATATACTAACCTTGTGGTATAGTCATACTCTGGTTATGTATTATCTTTGTTGAAGGTTGTTGTAGTCCATAGAGTGAGATACTATGTGAAAGAGAAATATTATATTAGATGTAATTTCTCAATATTAGAGTTATTACTATCCTTTTACTTTTGATTTTTTTCTCATAAGGTTTCCCACATAAATATTATGTCTAGTTCATATTTTTTGTTTCCATATAGTTCATGTGTTTCCATTGTTATGCTTATTGAATTAGCATAAGAAACACAATATTATGGTGTTTCAATATCCTATTCTACTAATAAACTATAAACATTGAGTAGGGTTAAAATGATAATTGAATTTTTAATAAATTTAATGGACACCAAACTCAATTTTGTAGAGTTTTCTAGTGTAAAATTTAAGAGATATTGTTGACAATAATGTGATTCACACTAATATTATGAATGGTAGGGGAAATCACTTGATTTCTCCACCAAATTAAAATTTGTAAATTTATAGTAATCATTTCCTCACATGAATAATCTTAAAATTGTGAATATCAATTGATGCTTAAGCATCATGTGGTGTATATACAAATGACTAGAGATCTTATGAATAAATATATTGGTTAGTCCTCCCACAGTCCTATGGAGACATTTGTGGAAATGAATCATAATTTTCTACCTTTATGTGTCCCTTTAATGATTTAATTTTTATAGGTAATATGTTCAAAAATGATTATTATAATCTACTTTTTTGCTTGAGGTTTTTCACATGTCTATAAATGTGATAGTATAAAATTGATCTCATCAATCAATATAATATATACATTAAAAAAATTATATATAATTATTTTTTCTATCTGAATACTTCTTATTTCTTATATCTAGATGTTGCCATACAAAATTAATGAAGAACCAACATTTCATTAAAAAAAAATTGATAGATACTAGATTTTTCAAAACCTATCCTATCAAAAACAACAAATTAAAATAACCAAAATTATATAACATAATACAATTACAACCAAAGAATCCAATAGCATAAAGAAACTTGTCCACCTTCTACTGCCAAAAACAATATATCATCCTTCCCAAATATACAAATTTTAAATTAATAGATAAAACACAAATATAAGACTTCTTAATCATCATCATTTGTTTTAGAAAAACAAACATGTATAAAACAAAACATCAAGAAATAAATGCAAAGCAATGATATTTTAAAAACTAATTGATAGCATGTAAGCTAGATAGTCCACCACCATACTAATCATTATACACTATTAGGGTTTATCTCTTTGGAACTTGGAAATATCAGTGAAGTACCATTATATAAATCCAATTCATGTGATGTAAGAGAATGTTTTAAAAATGATCCCATTCTTTTTTTGTTCTCAAGCATCTTAGGCTAGGTAGTGCTTGTTGAGTGGCAACTCCATAATATGTTTAAGTATTTCATGAGTGTTGATTATTTAGTTGCAAAAGAGAACATGAACATTTGAAACTCTCTATAAAATCCAACCTTAAATTGGTAAGCGTGTATGATATAAGAACCCAAATCATGTGAAGGAATAGTGTGGTCACCGTCACCAAGGGATAATCTCACATGCAATGGCTTATAACACAAGCATAATCCAATGCACTAGAATAAACTATGTGTAACATAAGCATAATCCAATGCATTTGAATAAATTGTGTAACATAAGCATAATCCAATGCATTGCAATAAAAAAAAGTATAATCTTATTAGGATGCCATTTCTTAACTATCATAATTTTAAGGAGAATTTAGTTGCACCGTCCAAGTTGCACTATCTTGTGTTCTGTGTTTTTAAGATTTCCTTTGGGTATGATTCAACTATGTTTATCTTGGAATCAATTTTGTTTGACTTGTATATTTTATAACTGAAAAGTTATTTAAATTTTTTATTTAAAAAATACAATTATAGAAAATGAAGTAAATGATTAATTATCGTTTTGATTGCAAGTCATTATATTTGTGATAAAATCAAAGATCATAATGAGTAAAAAACTTTTTTTCAAAGAATTGTACTTCTATTAATCTTGTAATTGAATAATGAACTATAGGTTTAAATTGACAATTGAAAAAAAAAAGTAAGTGATATTTATAAAGATACATTTTAGTAATTGTCAATTGAAAAAGAAGACAATGGAAGCATCAATGAAAATAAAAAATATTTTTATTAGATATTTAGATGATTTACATTAGAGGATGAAATACATATTGATAAGAAATGTCTCTAAAATCATATTGACAACATTAATGCAACGTAATCCCACCAATAATGAATGATGCTTCAAGTACTTGATGATGAATTGTTAGATGTCTCTATTAGATAGATCTATAGTCTTGCAATAATTGAATTGAATTGCTTGATTGGTATAATTAGATTGCTAGAAAATTCCAGAAGGGGTTTCAAAATGACAAAGGGAGTAACATTTATGTGTGTATTGACCTATTCAAAAACATTTTTTTGCGAGAGGCTAACAATATGATACAACTGCTAAGAGTCTAAAGGTGACATCCAAATATTTCAATTGTGAGCCAAATTGGGAGGACAATAGTGTTAGGTGTTAGTGTCTATCCTTTTTGGCTACACAAATGAATAGGCACTAGTCGGGGTGACACACATTGAAAACCTTGTCCCAATGTAGGGATGGTCAAATAGGTCAAGTCACAACCACCAAGATAAGTGCTAAACCATGTGTGAAATTATCAAGGGTATATAATTTATGACACTACACTTTTATGGATGTGGAAGAAGCTGTTGGAAACAATTGTCTGAAGAAAATTGCTACTCAAATTATGTATTGTCTTTGATGTCACACAATGTCATAATCCGCAACATTCAGTACCTACCGAGCTCAGTCGGTCTACCTGGCAGCAAAATTAGTGCTTACCGAGTTCACTCGGTTATCAAAGGAAAATCAGCATTTACTGAGTTCACTCGGTCGTCAAAGAAAATTCAGTGTTTACCGAGTTCAGTCGATTGTCGAAGAAAAGTTAGCACTTACCAAGTTTAGTCGATTATCGAAGAAAAAGGATTGTCAGTGTTTACCGAGTTCTCTCGGTCTCCGAAAGATTGTAAAAAGTTATGGTCACCGAGCACTGTCGGCCCTTGAAGGATTTTTGCAAATAAAGTTTGCTTATTTCAGCCGACTGTTATACTAAGTAATGTCGATTTGACAAATCTAAAATCATATAAATAAAAGGTCAAATGTGAAAAATAAACAAGAAATACAGCAGAAGATATATAGAAGAGAGACAGGAAAGGTGTGTGCGAATTTGTGAAGGATGATCAGATATCCTTGAGGAGCAGCAGAGATATATTCGATCAGGAAGGATCACACTTATGCAGAATAGAGATCTGTAATCAGCAAGGCAGTTGCATTATTATACAGGTCATTTTCATTGTTACCTTTTTATCATTGTAACAGTGAATTCTAAATCTCTTAACCGAGTTGGTTTAACAACCATATTGTAAATCCTCTAACAAGGTGACAATTCCATTGAATTGTTTTCAAGACCTCTTACCAGGCCACTCCTAGTAGGGTGATTAAATCCTCTAACAAGGTCACACCTAACAGTGTGTTTTGTAACCTTTTACCGGGTTGGCTTCTAACCGGGCATCACTTCAGAAAAGTGAAAATCAGTATCTAGATACATTGGTGGTTTTTCCCATATTGGGTTTCCACATTAAATTCTGTGTCTCTTGTGTTCTTAATTGCTATCTTAATCATATACAAGTGTTGATGAATATCTAAAGATAATTTTGCTAATACTTTCTGCATCTTCAAAGTTACTGCAATCTATTTACCGAGTGTTAAATAGATAATATTCATTAAGATATCCTAAGGGATCTGGAAAGAAATAATTGTGAAGTGTTTTATGGTTGACTGATTCACCCCCCCCCCCCCCCTCTCAGTCACTTCATCCATATTCCATCAGAAGCTACCTTATGATTGATGAAGGTTGTATCAACATTTTTGGAATGTAATGCGTGAAGAAAAAATGAGCGGAGTTGGAGCTAGCAGTAATTCAAATTTGGTTTTGGGTAGGATTTCTCTTGCACATGCTACAAGCACCTCTACAGATGCTTCTTCCCATGGTGTAGAGATTCCTAATTACTCAAGCTCAGAGGATGTGGCGAAGGCAGATGGGGTCCCACGCGAGAAGATCAAAGACCCTAGTAAAGAGGATTTTCAGCAGGATGGTCAACCCCATTTCCAACCACAAAAAGGTAGGCCCTCGGGTTTCATTAAGTCTATTTCATTTCATGCTCAGAATGTGGCCTCCCCTTTCAAACCCTGGTCCACCTTGTTCAGGGTCAAACCCACGAGTAAATCCTCTTTCCCTGGTATCAAGGATTTATTTGATAAGGGGAAAGGGAAATATGTTATAGATGTTCCTGATGGCTTGTTAACCATAACATAGCTACGATGGCCCTAATGCTAGTTGGGAAATTTATTGGGGCTAGGCCTAATATTGATGTCATTAGAGCTTTCACTAAGAAAAGATGGAATATCAAAGGCCATGTGGGTATTACTACTATGGATAAGGGTTTCTTGTCCTTTGAATTCTCTTGTCAAGAGGATTTTGATAGGATTATTTGTGTTGGGACTTGGACTATAGGCAAGGCTACTTTGGCTTTATAGAAATGGTCTCCCAACTTGGATCTAAATGAATCTTTCTTTGTCCAAGCCCCAGTGTGGGTTCAGCTTCCTGAACTTCCTCTGGAGTTTTGGTTTGAGGATATTTTTAAAGGGATTGCTAGGTCTTTTGGGGAACTCCTCTCGATTGACCTCGTTATTGTAGCAAGAAGTAGGATGACCTATGCTAGAATCTACATTGGGGTTGAACAAGGTAAATACATTCTAGAGATCATTGAGATTCATTCTAAGCTAGGGAAAATACTGAAGAAGCTTGACTACGAAAGCATGCCTTTTTCTTTCTTTCGTTGCAAGAAGGCAGGTCATCTAGCCAAAGCTTGTCTGAAGTTCATGATTAAGGAAAAAGCCAGAAAATCCCAAAAGAAAGCTTGGAATAAAAAGGAATCAACAAGCTTGTTTGAGGAAGAAGCTCTTGCTAATAAGGGCTCTGTTCCACTCCAGAAGGAAACATCGGAGAGGACCCCTGGTTGAATGTTCTGAAGCAAACCATAGTATAGGATAACAATGAGGAGCTCCCTTCTTTGAAAGGCCTTGAGCGAGACATGGTTAATGTTGAGACTTTCCCTTCTCCCTAGGAGGAGACTGCCAAGATTATTGGTGACTTTGTCCCTCTACTTCCTGAGAAGGCCAATGATAAAGAACAGAGGTTTCTAGAAGAAGATGACTCTAACACTGACTACATCTCTCTTGTCCCAGATTATCTTAACATACAGAATGTAGAGGAAGGAGAATTTATCAAAAGCCTTGTGGGATTTAATACCCCAGTTGGTTCTCAGCCACAAGAGGGACAAGGTTGTAATACCCTTATCCCCTCCCCAGCCAAGTGGTTCTCTGTCTCCACTGAAAACCCTGGCTCTCTCGGCCAACTCTCGAAGATGGAGGAGTTGCTCAAATCGGTCTCTCTTGGATAGATTTATAAGATGGAGGCATTGTTCACTAAATTCAAGGAAGAAACTAAAGATGGAGGATGCATTTTGGTTTCAAAGAAAGGATAGAAAAAGAAAAATAGGGACTCATCTCCTATCTTTCCAGTGACAACAAGAAGTAAAAACAAGGCTGATGTGGGAGCCAAACCTAGAACTTTTAGGAAGGAAGAAAGCCAACCAAATTAGAGAAGAAGAAGCTAGTAAGAATATAGTGGATGGGACCCAACTTACCTTCTATGAAGCCTACTCCTCAAAGAAGAAATGAAGATTATATCCTCGAATATTCATGGTCTGAATGGACTGCATAAGCAAGACATTATTAGGAATATGATTAGGGATCATAGACCATATTTTTTGATGATTCAGGAAACTAAGATGAATAAAGAGAAAGTGGAAAGTCTCAAACTCTCAAAGACCATGGAGGTTGTGGGAACCAGATTTGATGGGGGCTTCTGGGGGCCTTGCTATTTTCTAGAATTCTACCATCTTCAAAGGGGATATCATTCATGAGGAAGGTAATCTTCTGTTAATTAAATTCACGAGTAAATGTGATAATGATAGTTGGTTAATTTTGAATGTTTATGCCCCCAATTCTAAAAAGGCTAGATCCAAGTACTGGGAGAGGATTAGGACTATTACTTCTACCTTCTAGTTCTCTAGAGGGATTATCATGGGAGATTTCAACACTCCTCTTAAATAAGGGGAAAATCTTGGAGGGATTATTCCGGACCTAGAAAGCAAAATGGAATTTATGGACTTCATCAATAATCAAGCCCTTTTCAACCTAGACCTCCATGGGGTAGCCTATACTTGGTCTATTAGAAGAATTTGTAATGATTGTATTCAGGTATGTCTTGATCATGCCCTTATTACCCTTGATTGGCTCCATCTCTTTTCTTGTATTCTTTCAGTCCTGGCTAGAATTGGTTCAAACCATTCCCCCATCTCTCTTATCCTTGATCCATCACTATCAAGAGAAGTTTCCCCTTCAAATTTGAAAAAATGTGGACCACCCACCTAGACCTAAGAAATAAGTTAAAGGAATGGTGGGATGTTCGTATTGACGACTCTGCCATGTTTGGAATTACTAAAAAACTCAGGAATGTTAAGAATAACATCAAGCTTTGGAACATGAATGAATTTGGTAATATATTTTCTTCCAAAGCTGAGATCCTTATGGATCTTAATCATATTCAAGGGGATATTTAGAACTTTGGTTATGATCCTGACCACCTCCAAAAAGAGAAAACCTTACTTTCTGATTATCATAATATGATAGGCAAGGAGGAATTATATTAGAAACAAAGGTCTAGATCTATCTAGCTAAAAGAAGGGGACAGAAATACGGGGTTCTTCCATCTTACCACTATGAAGCATAGAGATGCTAACAAAATTAGAAAACTCAAACAAGAGAAACAGATTCTTTCAGAGGACAAGGACATAGCCAATGAAGTTGTTGCATTCTTTCCTTCTCTCTTATCTAAAGACCTTCACTTCTCTTCAAAATACCAAGCCGTGATTTTGAGTAACATTCCAAATATTATCTCTAAAGACCATAATAAAGCTCTCTGCTCAATCCCTAAAGAGGGGGAATTTTTCAAAGCTGCGCAATTTATCTCAGGGGATAAAGCGCATGGCCCTGATGGCTTCCCCATGTTCTTTTTTCATATGTACTAGGACATTGTTAAGAGGGATGTGATTCAAGTTTTTTATGAATTATTCAGTTCCAAGAACATTCTGAAGGAGCTGAATGCTACCAAACTGGCTCTCATCCCTAAAATTCCTGGTGCGGAGGCCATGGAGAACTTCAGACCCATTAGCTTATGCAACTCCTCTTTTTACAAGATTATTTCTAAGGTTCTTACCTTGATACTTTTCAAGTTTCTTCCCTTGCTTATATTGCAACAACAATCTAGTTTTGTCCCAGGGAGACAGATTCTTGATTCCATCATTATTATTCATGAGGTCATACATTCCCTTGTTTCGGCCAACAAGGAAGGGTTCTTCCTTAAGCTCAATCTCTCCAAAGCTTATGATCGGGTAGATTGGAAAATTTTGATGAAAATTTTGGAAGCTTTTGGTTTGAACCATGGCTCTTGTAGCATCATCCACCAGCTAGTCCCCTCCCCCTCTATGGCCTTGTTGATCAATGGGTCCTCGTCGACATTATTCAAACTCTCTAGAGGCCTCAGACAGGGCCATCTCCTTTCCCCTATCCTCTTTATCATTGTGGTTGAATGCCTCGGAAGACTTATTTTGGCTAAGATTGATTCTGGGGCCTTGCAGGGAATTAATCCTTCCTCAGGGAACTCTAAATTATCTCATCAACAATTCACTGATGACACTATTTTGGGGGGAGAGGCCACGATCAAAGAAGCCAAAGTTATGAAAAGTGTGTTGAATAGTTATTCAAATGCAACTGGACAACTTATCAACTAGAACAAGAGTTTTGTGTATTTAATCAATACCCCCCCTAAAAGGAAGCAAATGATTGTAAAGATCTTGGTTTGTACTTGAGATCTCTTCCCTTCGACCTATTTGGGTCTTCCTTTGGGGTTAAAAACTCCTGAGTCCTTTTGGAATAGTTTAATTGAGAGATTCAATAGGAAGTTGGTTGGTTGGAAGGGTGTAATGCTTAGTTAGGCTAGGAAGATACAACTTCTAAAATCTACTCTCCAAAACCTTCCCACCTATACTTTGAGCCTCTTCATGATTCCCTAAAAAAAAATTGAAGCTATGGACAAGATTCAAAAAATATTCCTTTGGTCTGGGGCGATAGACCATAAGAGGCTTCCCCTTATTTCTTGGGACAAATTTTACATTCTGAAGCATCATGGTGGCCTTGGTCTCAAGAGTATTAGGGCCTTCAATAAGGAACTTCAAGCTAAACAAGTGTGACACATTTTTCAGGATATGAGAGACTGGCGTGATATAATTATTGCTAAATACTTCCACTCCAACAATTCTATGAAAAATATCTTATTCTACAATGATATTCCTAAATGCTCCTTTATTTTGAATGGTCTTCTCAAGGCCAAAGAGATTTTTGCCTCTCATGTCAAATGGAAAGTGGGAAATGGAGAATCTATTAACTTCTGGAATGATGACTGGCTCCATTTTGGGATTTTGGCTAATGTGGATCCCTTCAATAGATGGAAGGAGGTTTGCTTACTGATCTTTGTGACTCAATTTTTTAGCTATAGAAATGGTAATTATTGGGTGAACCTATGTTCTCTTTCACCATACTTGGAACCCCTCATGAGGTCTCTCTCGGCCCTATCCCTTTCTCAATCCCTAGATGTCTTAGTTTGGGAAGTCTCTCCTAATGGGAAATTCTCAGTTGCCTCGACCTTTTTGGATCTTCTCAATCCTTCCCTTTCCCCTTGCTGGTCTACATCTTGGTTTCCTAGTTTAATCCCTAAGATCAACATCTTCTTCTGGTTGCTACTATAGAGCCATATTCTCACTATCGACAACCTTGTTAAGCAGGGCATTCCAATTTCCAATATGTGCTTCCTCTATAAATCTGATTCTAAGTTTGTGAAATATCTCTTTATCCAGTGCCCCTTTCTGATTGAGGTTTGGTTTTCCCTCCTCACCTCTTTCAGCCAGGTTTGGGTTTTCCCTCTGACTATCCATGACTATTTTTCCCAATGGGCTCCCTCATTCCCTTCCTCTCCTGATTTTAGAAAACTCTAGGCCTAGTCCTCTCCCCATCTTTGTTGGGGCATTTGGAATGAGCACAACAATAGAATTTTTAGAGATCTACACGTTCCTTCCAAAGTGGTTCCTTCTAAAATTATTCATGCTCTTTTTGAAAATTTCTTAGTTTGTAGTGGTGCTAACATTTTTTCAGGTAACTGCACTCCTTTCAAATCTTGAGTTTATCATAGAAGGGATAATTGCACCTGGCTCTTTCCCCCTGTGGGGTGGCATAAAGCTAACTTCAATGGGGCGACCAAGGGAAATCCTGGCTCGACTGGAAATGGAGGAGTGATTATAAATCACCATGGTTCATGTAATTCTTCCATTTCTCTTCCCTTTGGTATCCAAACCAATCATTATGTTGAAGCTATGGCTTCCCTTCAAGTCACCAAGCTGGCTCATGAATTGGGTATTAACTACCTATGGCACGAAGGTGACTCTAATAACATTATTAGATGTTTGAAAGGCTCCACCCCTTTGTGGAATATTAACAACATAATTATGGAGACTCAAAGAATTCTCAACACCTTTGAGAAGGTTCATATTTCTCACATGTTTAGAGAGTTGAACCAAGTGGTCAATGCCCTATCCAATGTGGCTGTCAGGAAAAAAGATATGGTGAGGTGCCATAATGGAAAGGACATCCTATAGGAGGTGAAGGCGCTGATCACATGGGATTTCATTCATAGAGGGAAGGAGCCATATGTGATAATAATGACATTTAATCCACATTTTCCAATGATTTATTTCAAGCGTGGGAAGTACAGTGATTTTATTACCTACAATTATGAAGCATTCTTTCCACATGCTTTTTGGGTTCTTAAGAGAGAAAAAATACTCTTTCCTTAGTTTTCATTTTCACTCTAAGCTCTGAAGATATCCCAAGTGTAATATCACCAACCCTATTGTCTTTCAGTTCTAAAGTTTTTTGATGTGCAGTTCTTGTGTTAGGCAGTATCTCACCATGAGTGGCCAAAGAATCAGATGGGAACCCACGGATTATAGAAAATGGAAGAAAAGAAGTATTGTTTGGGATATTTTACAAAAGGGTGGTATTACTCCTTTTATGGAGAGACTGCATGGGGGAAACCAAGAGGTCACTAATTTGTTCCTTAAGAATTGGAATGAAGGAAGCATTGAAATCAATGGCTACCAGTTTACAATGACGGAAGAAGTCATCTCCAACGTCACCGATATCCCTATCAATAGGAAAAAAATGCTACAAGGATCACAAGATCTTGGACCCAGTAATGAATCATTTCTCCAAGGATCCAGAGGAGAAAGAGATCCTTGTGAAGATGGGTACCTACTACCACCTTGAAGACATCAAGAAAATATGGATGTTCGTGCTTCGGGCCACTATCTACTACATCACTCTAGACTCTATATTTTTAGGAATTCACACTTACCACTTTGTCCTACTCAACCATTTCAGACATGGCAAGATGGTGTCCATTCCCTTCTACCTTTACTCATCCATTAATGAAAATATCAATGGTTTTAGGGGTAAAGATAATGCTAACCATACTTTTCATGAGGGTTTGTTGTTACTTATTTACGAATACTTTAAACAGCAAATGGTGAGTAAGTTTGTTAAGGACAAAGGGCTTAAGGAGGATGAGTCAAGGTTTAATTATGAGCCCTCTGATACTGAGGATAGCATTGGGTTGCATTCTGAAGACTAGGAGTAAGAGGAGAGTAAGAAAGAGGCTTTCGGTTCTACATCCAAGAAAAGAAAATGCAATCTATAGAAGGTTAAAAAAGAAGCTAAGGGTCCTTCCCCAAAAAAATAGATAAGAATTTCCATATCCTGGGATGAGGATTATAATGAGAACAAGGAGGATATGTAAACTAAGGAGGAGTTGAGGGAGAAGGGAAGGAATAATTTGGTGAAAAAGGCTCCCAAGTATTCCAAGAAGACCAAATTGAACAAGAGAAGGGAGACGAGCCTAGACCAGGTATCTACAGATTCTGATGAGGATGGTAAGGATATGTGTTCCCCCTGATCCCCATGAGACCAACCTTGTTGGCTCTCTAGATGATGGGAAGAAGAAGACCCTTGAGGATGATATTTCCTCTCAGGACACTCCCTTTGTGACCCTATCAAAACCCTACCTGGATACCAAAGGCAAAAACACGACATGGAAGCTCTTCAATTGCCGCACTACCAAACTATGCATTACCAGAGAATTGATTAACCCCATGATGCATGAAGGGGAAGGAGTAAAAATTGAGACCTCTGAGCTCATTGATCCCTCGCTGGTTATCCTGGTGACTCCACCAGGGAATTTGATTTTAACTTGCTCAATAATGCCATGAATAGCATGCTTGACAACTACAGGTATATCAAATGGATTTTCTTTGAAGTGGTTGATCCGAAGTTTAGGATGGGTGATATGGACAAGAAGAATGATGATATTTCTGATAGGGATAGGCCCACCCCTGAACCCCTCCTCAACGTGACCGATTTTTACAAGCTTGAGGCCCAATTGCTGGATATGGAGAATAGAGTGTCAAGAATTGAAAGCACCCTCAAGGGAATTGTGGAGAAAAGTTTTAATATCCTCAAGGCCTCCAATGAGCATATTAAGATTCTTATTGCCAAAATGGAAGCTACCCCATGTGAAAAAGTTGAGGAGCAGAATATTGATGAGCCAGAGGCCACCCCGGACCAGGGACCAGGAATGTGTACCAGGTCTAGCACAAGGAAAAGGTTGCCACTACATCCCTTGATGATCTCACCCAGATCAAGGAAGCGGTCGACAAAATTGACCATCTAGAGGTGCAAGCGGCCAATCTACTCGAGAAGATGTCTTGAGTTGTTCCTTTATTGTTTTATGCTTCTGTAGTTTTTGGTGTTGGTCTCTCCCCTATCCTTTTTTCTATCTTTTGTTCATTGGCCCCATTGTTGGCCTTTTTTGGTTGGATGCCTGCTCTTTTTGTTGTAGAGCCTTAACGTAATATCTTAACTTGTTTTAGGTTTCAGGTACCCGTCAAAACCTGTTTTACATAATCAAATTTTTTTTTGGAATGTATGCCTTACGATGTGTAACCAAATTATTATAATGATGGATTTTATTTGACATGGATTACCTTCAAGATGACTTTCTCACAAATACCTAATTTGCTTCCTTAATCATCATGTTTTGGATCATGCAAATGGAAATAAGATGTTTTTTATTTTAAAAATAAGATGTGAATATATTTTGGAATGGAGAAGGATTGATGGTGGGGAGTTGTTGTTCCTTTATGATAAGAGAACCACCACAAATGAGGGTTCTCTAGAACCAAGGTGATAAGATAGTGATTTAGGGATGGGTTGGATAGGAGGTAGTAAGGGATTATAAAAAGGATTATATGAGATATCACAATAATGAGGGGATTAAGAAATATGATAGGGTCTAAGAATAAATATTTTTAGGATGAAACTAATCTTTTTATTATAGGTAGGATAAAACTAATCTTATTGATAATGGATTGGAAGGAAAGATTGATTGAGGATTTTGATGGTTATTGATGATGGAAGAAGGATGAATGTTTGGATAGGAGATGGATCAAGAACCTAGAACTTAGTAAATGATTTGTTTCAGAATTGATTCCTTAATTGGAAAAGACTAAGTTGGTAAGAAATTATCATTTTAATTACATACTTGAGGTAAGATAAGTTCTCAAGAAAGAAATCATTTGGTTGATTTAACTTAGTTAAGGCCTTATTTGATGATGAGTATCAATTTTGATTTGGAGATATATGATTGGATACAAATGATTACAAGGATGGATGATATTAAATATTAGATTTGGAGAGGATATATTTATTAGATGTGAATAATTTAAAGGATTATACATTGTATAGATGGTTGAATGCTTTCTATTAGAATTAGAATAGATGGGTGATTTGGACTAAATTAGATGGTTTGGATTTGGAGTGAAATAAAGAAGCTTAAAATTTTAATGATGGGATTGATTAGGATCAAGGTGTGATTATTAGGAGAATGAAAATGATGAATTAGAAGAATGATTAGAAGATGAATGGTTAAAGGAAAGACTAGAATGGATTATGGTCAAAGACATTTGATTGGTTTTATGATTTGGTTTGGACAATTAGGATGAGTTATATTTGTGGAAGTTAGATTGGATAGGAAGGGTTGACCTTTGGTAATAAAAAAAATTCAAAGATATACATAAGTTTAGATTTTAAGTATTTTAAATTAAATGTGTTGCATAGGTTTCAATAAGGAAGACGTACAAAAAAATGCTAAAAACCTATGCTTAGTTGACACAAGGGTAGGATCAAGAGGGGCCAAATAATGGCACACCCTAATGATCCAGCCTACTCAACAACATGCGGAAGCAACAACACACAATAGTGAGAGATAGAATGCAAGATCTTTCATTAATTTTCATGAAATAGAATTATACATGTCAGGCTGTAAGGCCTTCCCGGTTAGGGCTAGATATTATAATGAATTATAGAAGTCCTCAAACATGCGAGGATCTGCCAATAATATCCAATCTATTATCTTCTAATCTATATCTAAAATTGCCTCCTAAACTACAACCAAACAACTACATTTATACAAGAGTCTACCAAACTGAGTTAGCCTTCAGATCCATAATCAATGGAAGGAACGATCAGATCTGGGACCACATGCTTCCCAATGATTGATCCCAGCATTAAATCTATGACCCAACATAAATGCACAAGTCGGCCCAACAGAAACTCAAAAGAAACTAATCAGTAAGCAAGAATGACTAAGCAACAGACAAGCATCACCGAGCGCCAGTGAAACAACCAACCGCCTAGGAGATAACTGACCACACTTGGTAACCAAAGGAAACCAACTAACTACCGATGAACTCAGTCAAAGAAGGACCCGAGCAACACAAACAAACTCCAAAATGTTTTTGGTGACAAAGGATTGCCAAGGACCCAAGCTGCTCCTGCATCAGACACTTGGGGTTATTTTGAAATGATTCTCCAAATCATTTGGTAGGTATAATCCGAGTTGCATCCAAATCAAACTGCGAAATCCATGAACTATCTTCCATTGATCTATTCTTCCATTTTACCAGATATTCCATATATTATTCTCCTCTTGTACTTTTGCCAACTCTTTGCTTCAGGATCTGTTCAACTTCTTCATTCTACTTCTTAGGATACTCTATCGGTACTGTCACTTCTTCATCAGGTTCATGATACTCATACAAATTAGAAATATTGAAAATCGATGATATGTCCATGTCATCAGGTAACTCAATCTCATATGCATTTCCACTGTCAAATTTCCTCAAAATCTTGCAAGGTCCAAACTTCTTCATTTTCAGCTTCCCATATGTTCCAACAGGAAATCAGCCTTTCTTCAAATGAACCATCACTTCATCACCAACATCAAAATTCTTATGTCTCCTTGATCTATCAGCTCTATCTTTGTACTTCTGATTACTCTCTTCCAGCTTGATTTTCACATCTTCATGTAATGTCTTCATGTACTTAGAAAATTTTACTCCTTCAGCACTTCTCTTACCTTCATCAGCAATGTCGATCTCTCAAATTAGATATACCTCTCGGCTGTGTGCCATTCACAATCTCAAATGGTGTCTTTCCAGTACTCCTATTCATTGAACTATTGTATGCAAATTATTCTTGTGCCAACATAGAATCCCAATTACTTGGTGCATCTCCAACTAAGCATCTCAAAAGATTTCCCAAACTTTTGTTCACAACTTTAGTTTGTCCATCAATTTGTGGGTGAAATGTAGAACTATATTTCAACTCAATGCCAAATTTCTTCCAAAGGGTTTTCCAAAAGTATCCAACAAATTTACTATCTTGGTCAGAGATAATACTCCTCGATAATCCATGCAATCTTACAATTTCCTTAAAGAAAGGATCTGCTACATGTACTACATTTGATGTCTTTCTACAAGGTATAAAATGTGCCATCTTTGAAAATCTATCTACCACAACGAATATAGAATAATTACCTCTTACTGTCTTTGGTAAGCCAAGAACAAAATCCATACTGATGTCAATCCAAGGTTTCTCAAGTACAACAATCGGTGTATACAATCCAGTATTCTGACTTACTCCTTTTGTAACTTGACAAAATCCACAACTTTTCACAAATTTTTGAACATCTTTATACAACTGCGGCCAAAAGTATTTCTCCTTAAGAAAATTCCATGTTTTATCAATACCAAAATGTCCATCCAAACCACTACTATGTTTCTCCTTTATCAAATTAGTTCTCATTATTCCTCTCGGTATATGCAACTGAATACCCTTAAACAACATACCTTCTTGAATAAAATATTCATCCCATTTAGTATCTTGTTGATCTTGAATAGGTGCTCTGCACTTTCTCCATGCCTCAGAAAAATCAGGATCAGTTTCATACAAATCTCTCATCTCATCATGATGAAGGGGCAAGGATCATGAGGGGCCAAAGCTATGGCTCACCCTAATGTTCCAAGCCTTCAACACACAATGCGGAAGCAAAACACCAGAAAGTGAGAGGGAGAAAGCAAGATCTTCATTAAATTACATCAACAAATAGTATACATGCCAGGTTGTAAGGCCTTCCCGGTTTAGGCCAGATATTACAATAAATTCAGAAGTCCTCAAACATGTGAGGATCCATCAAATTCTAACTTCTAACTTCCCCTGATCTCTGACTCCCCTAACTCTAAACACAGACACTAAATTTATACAAGAGTCAACCGAACTGAGTCGGCCTTCAAATCTACAAACAATGGAAGTAACGGTCAGATTAAGGACCACCACCTTCCCAATAATGGATACCAGCATTAACTCCATGACCCTTGATAAATGCATGTGTCGGCCCCAACAGGAAACAAAATAAAACCCGTCGGTAAGCAGAGATAACTGACCAGCAGCAAAGCAATACCAAGCGCTAGGAAATTACCGACTGAACTCGGCAACTGAAGAAACCAACCAACTCGGGAGAAGAGAAAACCGACCAATGCAGAGACTACCAACTGAACTCAGTAATCAAAGAAAATGGACCAACACAGGAAAGAGTAAACCATCCAAACAGGAACCAAACAACACATAAAATAGCAAACATCTTTTTGGTGATACAGGATTGCCAAGAACCCAAGATGCTCCTGCATCAGACACCTGGGGCTGTTTTGAATGATTCATAGAATCATCCAGCAGATATGATTCAAGCTACATCCAACTCAGACTATGAAATCCATGAACTATCTTCCATCGGTCTATTCTTCCATTTTACCAGATATTCCATGTATTGTTTTCCTCTTGTGCTTTTGCCAACTCTTTCTTTCAAAATTTATTCAACTTCCTCTTTCTGTTTCTTAGGATATTCTGTCAGTACTATCATTTCTTTATTAGACTCATAATATTCATACAAATCAGCAATGTTAAAAATCAGTGATATGTCCATGTCATCAAGTAACTCAATCTCATATGCATTTCCACTGCCAAATTTCCTCAATATTCTGCAAGGTCCAAACTTCTTCATCTTCAACTTCCCATAAGTTCCAATAGGAAACTGACCTTTCTTCAAATGAACCATCACTTCATCACCAACATCAAAAATCTTATGTCTTCTTGATCTATCAATTCTATCTTTATATTTCTGATTACTGTTTTCCAACTTCAACTTCACATCTTCATGCAATGTCTTCATGTACTCAGCAAATTTCACTCCTTCAGCACTTTTCTTGTTTTCATCCTCAATGTCTCTCAAGTCAGTTATTCCTCTCGGTTGTATGCCATTCACAATCTCAAATGGTGTTCTTCTTGTACCCCTATTCATTGAATTATTGTACACAAACTCAGCTTGTGCCAACATAGAATCCCAATTGCCTGGTGTGTCTCCTACTAAACATCTCAAAAGATTACCCAAACTTTTGTTTACAACTTTAGTCTGTCCATTGGTTTGTGGATGAAATGTACAACTATATTTCAACTCGGTACCAAATTTCTTCCAAAGTGTTTTCCAAAAATATCCAACAAACTTGCTATCTTGGTAAGAGATAATACTCCTTGGTAACCCATGTAGTCTCACAATTTCCTTAAAGAAAAGGTATGCTACATTCACTACATCTGATGTTTTTCTACAAGGTATAAAATGTGCCATTTAAGAAAATCTATCCACAACCACAAATATAGAATCATTACCTCTTACTATCTTTGGTAAGCCAAGAACAAAATCCATACTGATATCAGTCCAAGGTTTCTCAGGTACAACAATCGGTGTATATAAACTAGTATTCTGACTTACTCCTTTTGCAACTTGACAAATTCCACAACTTCTCACAAATTTCTGAACATCCTTATACAACTATGGCCAAAAGTACTTTTCCTTCAGCAAATTCCAAGTTTTATCAATGCCAAAATGTCCAGCCAAACCACTACTATGTTTCTCTTTTATCAGGTTAGTTCTCATTACTCCTCTTGGTATACATAGCCGAATACCTTTAAACAACATATCTTCCTAAATAAAATATTCATCCCATTTGGTATCATGTTGATCTTGTAAAGGTGCTCTGCACTTTCTCCATGGCTCAGAAAAATCAGGGTCATTTTCATACAAATCTTTCATCTCATCAAAACCAAGAACTTGAATTTTCATCTCGGTCATCAAAGATCTTCTCCTACTCAATGCATCAGCAACTTGGTTAGTGACTCCACTCTTATGTTTTATCACAAATGTGTAACTTTACAAATACTCAACCCATTTCATATGTCTCTGATTCAACTTGTTTTGACTACCCAAATACTGTAAAGCTTTATGATTAGTATACAACACAAATTCACTCGGTATCAAATAATGTCTCCATTTCTTCAGTGCTTGAACAATAGCATAGAATTCTTGATCATACATAGAATATTTCCTTCTAGCATCATTCAACTTTTCACTAAAGAAAGCCACAGGTTTACCTTCTTGACTTAACATAGCTCCAATTGCACTTCCACTTGCATCACATTCCACTTGAAATACTTTACTGAAAATAGGTAATTCGGCAACCTTCTGCTTCAATGCTTGGAAACTCTTATCAGCTCCATGTGTCCACTTGAATTCTCTTTTATCTCCTCTCATAGTCTCAGCCATAGCATTACAAATTGAACTGAAATTCCTTATGAACTTTCAGTAAAAACTTGCCAATCCATGAAATGATCTTACCTCACTAGCATTCACAGGTGTAGGCCAATTCAAAATAGCTTCAACCTTTTTAGGATCCATCTTCAATCCATCAGCCGAAATAACAAATCCCAAATACACAATTTCTTCTTTCATGAATGAATAATTTTTCAGATTTATCACCAACTTTTCCTCTTTCAACCTCTACAAAACTTGTCTAACATGCAACAAATTTTCTTCTCTGGTCTTACTAAATATCAGAATATCATCAAGATATAAAATCACAAACTTACCCAAGAATTTCTTCAAAACTTCATTCATCAACCTCATAAATGTACTCGGTACATTAGTTAAACCAAAAGGCATAACCAACCACTCATACAAACCTTCTTTCATCTTGAAAGCAGTCTTCCACTCATCACCTTCTCTGATTCTAATCTGATGATATCCACTTTTCAAATTAATCTTTGTGAAATACTTTTCTCTAGTGAAACTATCCATTATGTCATCCATCCTAGGTATAGGAAACCTATACTTCACCGTTATCTTATTGATTGCTCTAGAATTAGTGCACATTCTCCATTCTCCATTCTTCTTAGGTGCCAATACAACAAGTACCGCACAAGGACTTAAACTTTCTCTGATCAAACCTTTATCCAACAATTCTTGAATCTATCAGTTCAATTCCTGATTCTCGGTAGGTGTTAACCGATGAGGTGCCTTATTTGGTAAACTAGCTCCAGGGATTAAATCCATACAATGATCTATACTTCTCTTTGGCGGAAAACTATAAGGTACATTATCAGAAATGATTTCTCCATACTCAGTGAGTAACTTATCAATCTCCTCAGGAATATTATCTTCCATTTTCTTACTCAGTTTGTTAGGGATTACAACAAAACATACATCATCCTTCTTCAAAGAACTAACAAAATTTCTTCCTTCCATCAAACAAACTTTCATAGATGTACAAATATTACTAACAGATTCTTCCATCAATGGCAACAAGACTTGTTTCTTTCCATTAGCCACAATAGAATACTTATGCAATCTTCCATCATATATAGCATGTCTATCATATTGCCAAGGTCTACCCAACAAAATATGACAACAATCCATCGGCATTACATCACACAACACCTTATCATAGTATTCCCCTATTTTCAAATTCACATAACATTGTTCATTTACTAGGAGAGTATGCTCATCTTTGATCCATGAAATCTGATAGGGTTTTGGATGCTTCAATCTTTCCAACAGCAATTTACCGACCATCTCTTCAAATGCCAAATTCTCCAAGCTACCACTGTCAATGATTACTTTCCACACTTTGTCAGCAACTCTACATCTTGTCTTGAACAAACTTTTCCTTACCAAATCTTCCTTCTTTCTTTCATTCCATAGTGCTCTCCTTACCATTAGGTTACTTTCCTTTTCAGGTTCATTCAATGATTCTTCTTGTACTACAACATTTCTACTGCTACTAGCCTTCTTGCTTGCATGTGTACATTCAAAGGATCTATGCCCTTCTTCTCCATAATTGTAACAAGTTCCTTAGAAATTTCCTCTACTGTAACCACCTCGATAGCTACTACCTCTACCTCTGGATGAACTTTCACCTTTCCACTCAGTCTTACCTTTGTCCATGTTCATTTTATCAGGTTCAGATCTACCATTTTCACCATTGGATCTACCTCTTCCTCTATGGAATCTACCACCTCGACCTCTTTGCCTTTGCTCATGTCTTTTGTTTAGTTTCTCCTCGGCTTTCAAAGCAAATTGATAAGCCTCTTCAATACTTTCCAACTTAACCATGCTGATTTCTTCTTGGATAGAGTTTCTCAAACCATTCAGGTAACTGCTAATCCTTTCAATATCATCTTCATCATGACCAGATCTGATATCCAATTTGTAAAATTCCTCAGTATAATCCTCTACCAAGCTATCCTTCTATCTCAAACTTTTCATTCGTCGAATTAGGTTAATCTGATAGTCACAGGGTAAGAATTTTCTTTTCAACTTATTGACCATCTTACTCCATACTGTGATCTTATCTTTGCCTTTCCTTTTCCTATCCAATTGTAGATGTTCCCACCACAGGGATGCATGTCCTTTCAACTTAGTGCTTGCAATCTTCACCATTTTTTCTGTAGGGACACTTTCATATTCAAAATATTTTTCCATCTCAGTGATCCAATCCATTAATTCATCAGAGTCCAATTTTCCACTATAATCAGGAGGATTAAAGTGTGGTGTCGATTTCAAACTTGTCAAAGCTTTTAGGAATCTCTCTTCACCATGATCCATAACAGGTGCAGGTTCTGCATTATCCTATTCTTCTTTGACCTCATCATCACTAACATCTTAAGGATGTCTGCCTCTTCTTTGGGCTGTCTCTACTAAATCTAATCTAGCAGCAATCTACCTTAGCATCTCTGCCAAGCCTAGATCTACATCTCACCTCCCATGAACCATCTTGACAACCTTTTGCAATTGTAGGTCAGATCACAATCTACTACCCCACAAAAAATCAACTAAGGTTTCAAGAAGTTCCTGCAAACCTAGATCCACAGACCTAGATCAAGAATCTAACCTCGCTCTGATACCACCTGATGAAGGGGCAAGGATCATGAGGGGCCAAAGCTATGGCTCACCCTAATGTTCCAAGCCTTCAACACACAATGCGGAAGCAAAACACCAGAAAGTGAGAGGGAGAAAGCAAGATCTTCATTAAATTACATCAACAAATAGTATACATGCCAGGCTGTAAGGCCTTCCCGGTTTAGGCCAGATATTACAATAAATTCAGAAGTCCTCAAACATGCGAGGATCCATCAAATTCTAACTTCTAACTTCCCCTGATCTCTGACTCCCCTAACTCTAAACATAGACACTAAATTTATACAAGAGTCAACCGAACTGAGTCGGCCTTCAGATCTACAAACAATGGAAGTAACGGTCAGATTAAGGACCACCACCTTCCCAATAATGGATACCAGCATTAACTCCATGACCCTTGATAAATGCATGTGTCGGCCCCAACAGGAAACAAAATAAAACCCATCGGTAAGCAGAGATAACTGACCAGCAGCAAAGCAATACCGAGCGCTAGGAAATTACCGACGGAACTCGGCAACTGAAGAAACCAACCAACTCGGGAGAAGAGAAAACCGACCAATGCAGAGACTACCAATTGAACTCAGTAATAAAAGAAAATGGACCAACATAGGAAAGAGTAAACCATCCAAACAGGAACCAAACAACACATAAAATAGCAAACATCTTTTTGGTGACACAGGATTGCCAAGAACCCAAGATGCTCCTGCATCACATCAAACCCAAGAACTTCAATTTTCATCTCGGTCATCAAAGATCTTCTTCTACTTAATGCATCAGCAACTCGGTTAGTGACTCCACTTTTATGCTTTATCACAAATGTGTAACTATGCAAATACTCAACCCATTTCATATGTCTCTGATTCAACTTATTCTGACTACCCAAATATTGTAAAGCCTTATGATCAGTATACAACACAAATTCACTCGGTATCAAATAATGTCTACATTTCTTCAGTTCTTGAATAATAGTATAGAATTCTTGATCATACACGGAATATTTCCTTCTAGCATCATTCAAATTTTCACTAAAGAAAGAAACATGTTTACCTTCTTGACTCAACACAGCTCCAATTGCACTTCCACTTGCATCACATTCCACTTGAAATACCTTACTAAAATCAGGTAATGCCAAAATAGGTAATTCAACAACCTTTTTCTTTAGAGTCTCAAAACTTCTATTAGCTCCATGTGTCCACTTGAATTCCCTTTTATCTCCTCTCATAGTCTCAGTCATAGCATTACAAATAGAACTAAAATTCCTTATGAACTTTTGGTAAAAAATTTCCAAACCATGAAATGATCTTACCTCACTAGCATTCACAGGTGTAGGCCAATTCAAAATAGCTTCAACCTTTTTAGGATCCATCTTCAAACCATCAGCTGAGATCACAAATCCCAAATACACAATCTCCTCTTTCATAAATGAACACTTTTTCAGATTTATCAGCAACTTTTCCTCTTTCAGTCTTTGCAAAACTTGTCTAACATGCAAAAAATGTTCTTCTCTAGTCTTACTGAATATTAGAATATCATCAAGATATACACTCACAAACTTACCCAAGAATTTCTTCAAAACTTCATTCATCAGCCTCATAAAAGTACTCGGTGCATTAGCTAAACCAAAAGGCATAACCAACCACTCATACAAACCTTCTTTTGTCTTGAAAGCAATCTTCCATTCATCACCCTCTCTGATTCTGATCTGATGATACCCACTTTTCAAATCAATTTTGGTGAAATACTTTGCTCCAGTCAAACTGTCCATTATGTCATCCATTCTCGGTATAGGAAACCTATATTTCACTGTTATCTTATTGATTGCTCTGAAATCAGTACACATTCTCCATTCTCCATTCTTTTTTGGTGCCAATACAACATGTACTGCACAAGGACTCAAACTTTCTCTGATCAAACCTTTCTCCAGCAACTCTTGAATCTGTCGGTTCAATTCCTGATTCTCGATAGGTGTTAACCGATGAGGTGCCTTATTCAGTAAACTAGCTCCAGGGATTAGATCCATGTAATGATCAATGCTTCTCTTCGATGGAAAACCATTAGGTACATTATCAAAAATGATATCACTGTACTCGGTGAGTAACTTATCAATCTCCTCAAGGACATTATTCTCTATTTTCTTACTCAGTTTTTTAGGAATCATAGCAAAACATACATCATTCTTTTTCAAAGAGTTAACAAATTTTCTTCCTTCCATCAAGCAAACTTTCACAGATGTGCAAAAATTACTAACAGGTTCTTCCATCAATGTTAATAAGATTTGTTTCTTTCCATCAGCCACAATAGTATACTTATGCAATCTCCCATCATATATAGCTTGTCTATCATATTGCCAAGGTCTACCCAACAAAATATGACAACAATCCATAGGCATGATATCACATAACACCTTATCATAGTACTTTCCAATCTTCAAATTCACATAACATTGTTCACTTACCAGGAGTGTATGCTCATCTTTGATCCATGAAATCTGATAGGGCTTTGAATGTTCCAACCTTCTCAACAGCAATTTTGTGACCATTTCCTCAGATGCCAGATTCTTTGAGCTACCATTGTCAATGATTACCTTCCGAACTTTATCATAATCTCTATGTCTAGTCTTGAACAAAATTTTCCTTAGCGGATCTTCCTTTTTGCTTTTATTCCATAGTGCTCTCCTTACCATCAAGTTATTTTCCTTCTCAGGTTCATTCGGTGACTCTTCTTGCACCAAAGCATTTCTACTACTACCAACCTTCTTACTAGCATGTGTACATTCAAAAGATCTATGTCCTTCTTTTCCATAATTCTAACAAGTTCCTCGGAAACTTCCTCTACTATAACCACCTTGGTAGTTACTGCCTCTACCTCTAGATGAACTTTCACCTTTCCACTCGGTCTTGCCTTTATCCAGATTTGTCTTTTCAGGTTCAAATCTACCATTTTCACCATTAGATCTACCTCTTCCTCTAGGGAATCTACCACCTTGACCTCTTTGTCTTTGCTCATGTCTTTTGTTCAATTTCTCCTCCGCCTTCAATGCAAATTGATAAGCCTCTTCAATGCTCTCCAACTTGACCAAACTAATTTCCTCTTGGATGGAAACTCTCAAACCATTCAGGTATCTACCAATTCTTTCCACATCATCTTCATCATGTCCAAATCTAATATCTAATCTATAGAATTCCTCAGTATACTCTTTTACCGAGCTATCTTTTTGCCTTAGACTTTGCATTCACCGAACTAGGTTAATCTGATAATCATAAGGTAAGAACTTTCCTTTCAATTTATTCACCATTTTATTCCATACTTTGATTTTGTCTTTTCCTTTTTCTCTTCCTATCCAGCTGCAGATGTTCCCACCATAAGGATGCATGACTTTTCAACTTTGTGCTTGCAATCTTCACCTTCTTGTCTTCAGGAATGTTTTCATACTCAAAATAATTTTCCATCTCTATGATCCAGTCCACTAATTCATCAGAATCTAGCTTTCCACCATACTCAGGAGGATTGAAATGTGGTGTAGACTTTAGACTTGTTAAAGCCTTCAAAATTCTTTCTTCACCTTGATCCATCACAGGTGTAGGTTCTGCATTCACCTGTTGTTCTTCAATTTCATCATCACTAACATCTTCAAGATGTCTACCTCTTCTATGGGCTATTTCAACAGCTTCTAATTTAGCAGCAATATGCCTTAGTAGATCTACCAATCCTACATCTGCATCTCACCTCCCATGAACCATCTTGACAACCCTCTGCAATTGCAGGTTAGATCACAATCTACTACCCCACAATAATCAACTAGGGCTTCTCAAGAGGAACCTACAAACGTAGATCCACAAACCTAGATCAAGATCTCACCTTGCTTTGATACCACCTAATGCAAGGGTAGGGTCAAGAGGGGCCAAACAATGGAACACCCTAATGATCTAGCCTGCTGAACAACACGCGGAAGCAACAACACACAACAGTGAGAGAGAGAATGAAAGATCTTTCATTAATTTTCATCAAATATAATTATACATGTTGGGTTGTAAGGCCTTCTCGGTTAGGTCCAGATATTACAATGAATTATAGAAGTCATCAAACATGTGAGGATCTACCAATAATCTCCAATCTATTATCTTCTAATCTCTATCTAAAACTGCCTCCTAAACTACAACCAAACAACTACATTGATATAAGAGTCTACCGAACTGAGCCAACCTTTAGATCGATAATCAACAGAAAGAACGGTCAAATTTGGGACCACATGCTTCCCAATGATTGATTCCAACATTAAATCTGTGACCCAACATAAATGCACAAGTCATCTCAACATAAACTCAAAAGAAACTACTCGGTAAGCAAGGATGACCGAGCAACAGACAAGCATCACCGAGTGCCAGTGAAACAACCGACCGCCCAGGAGATAACCGACCACACTTGGTAACCAAAGGAAATTGACTAACTACCGACCAACTTGGTCAAAGAAGGAACTGAGCAACACAGACAAACTCCAAAATGTTTTTGGTGACACAGGATTGCCAAGGACCCAAGATGCTCCTGCATCATTAGTCAAGTGGGGAATATTTTTTATAGGACCAAATATATATTGTCTAGATCAAATGGTAGCTAGGGAGTATTAAAGTATACTTAATCCCTTATTTTTAGAGCTGAAAGGCCTTTCCCAAGTATTAATCTACCTATATCACTTGTAAGTACATTATGGGTATCTTCTCAAACCTAACTAATATATGATGCACCATATAGAAGGATGGTCAATTGGTCTTAGAATAAGAATGAATGATGGTTTTTAAGTGCATAGTCAATATACAAGAAGATTTTTTTGAGAATTGTTTAGATGAAAGGTAAAGGTCTAAATAACTAGGAGAAGATGGTAACCAAAACTTTTTCTTCGCATCCCTAAGGCATAAATTTCTTGGGAGATTACCCCAATTAACAATATTTTACTTCTAAGTAGATGAAAAATGGGATTAAACAATAAAGACATTATTTAATTTTTTGGGATGAGGATAAGGGCTTGAAAAATATTTGAATTCATTTTTGTTGGTGTGTTTAAGATTTGTAACTAGTAAGTAATTCTCTTAGGAGATAGATAAACACATTACATAAGTTT
Organism: Chamaecyparis obtusa; assembly: GCA_027943335.1. Taxonomy (NCBI): domain Eukaryota; kingdom Viridiplantae; phylum Streptophyta; class Pinopsida; order Cupressales; family Cupressaceae; genus Chamaecyparis; species Chamaecyparis obtusa. The sequence goes on along the minus strand of BSBK01004969.1, from coordinate 714,336 downwards.
ACTTTGGGACCACATAGGTTCTTTTAGGAGTATTTCCATTTTAGGTGGTGTTATCATGTTAACACATTCCACTTTATATGAGACTCCACCTTTAATGCCCTTATCACTTTACCACCTTCCACCTTTAGTAGATGTGTTGAACATACTTTATTCCACTTTGAAGGGCAATCCACCTTTAGTGGGCATGTGACACTTTCACTTTTCCAACTTAGTGTGAGTGATAAGTTGTCTCCTTTGTATTATCAAGTATTTTAGTGTATTCTTGGTGAGAATACAATTTACTCTTGTAATACTATTTCTATCTTGTATTGTGCTTTCCATTAGTCCTCTAGATCTTGAATGTCTATCTCCATAATGAATTATTACATGGTATCAAAGATTTTAGAGTTCCATTGGTTAGTTATTTTGATCAATTTTTGGAGGGTTCTCCTTGTGGAGTTACATTTCAAGTCAAAATTGGATCTTGTTGGTGCAAATCAAAGGTCTCCATTTTGTTTAGGAAGTATAAAAACCTCAAGATTGACCTTTTTCTCATCCAAATTGGACATTAGAGGCCAAATCTATAGACATTTAAAATTTAGAGGTGTGGCAACAATTTAGGCATGATACTTACATAAACAATTTTCAGAGAGCAATATCTAAGTCATCTAGGCTCTTTTTGTTAGCATTTTTTTAATTTAGGGTAGAATCTCATGATCTTAGCAATAACATAGGAGATTTCCAATTTTGAGACAAAGATTTTTCAAAAAATTACATAATTTCTATTTTTTCAACTTTAGAGGCTTTATTTTGTCTCATGTATACTCCTTTTCAGATGCAACTATTTTTGGAAGTGCATATTTTTTCAATACTTCACATTGGTGCTATTAGTCTATAGTGATTGTGATTAGAAATTTTACTTGAACAACACATAGTCTTATTTGGCTTATTTTTACAATTCTAATGCATAGATCTCAATTTGATCTTTTTACGTAGTGATCTAAGTATGATATAGCATGATTATGGCCATTGTAATCACTAAAATCAGAAGTATACTTCGCCTTTTTATTGCAAGTGGCCATTGTGATCACACTAGTATAAAGTGCTAAATCATTCTTTTTTAGGGGGCCTTCGGTTGAGTGAATTTGGGGGCTTGTGTTGTATGTTTGTGCATTTAGCTTTCTATTGTTCTCTTTTGTTTTTTAGTTATGGGTTATCCTAAATTTTTAATTTTAACTCCACGTAATTATGCAACATGGAAAGTAAATAAATAGAGTAAATTAATGAAAAAAAGATTAAATCATTATGTTGATGGAACTATTTTAGAACCTTCAGATTCTAAAGTTGATCCTAATCTAAAAATTTAATTTCTCATTAAAATATTTGTGGCTCTTGCAAAATTGAGGAAATAGATATCACTTGATCTTATCTTTCATATTGAAAAGCATAAGACAATCAAGGAAGCTTGGGATAAACTTACTCAGTTATACAATCAAGTTGATGAGATTAGAGGATACACACTTGATAGTGAACTTATAAGCTTAGATCCTAAGAACTTTGATACAACCCAAGACTATGTTAATAAGTCAAATGAGCTAAGAGCACAACTCAAATATTGAGAAGAAAAATGTACAATTAGTCATCAATTTGATTGGGAAGCCTCCTTCAAAGTATGCAAATTTTTTTTATAGTTTTCAAACTCATTAGTTGACAAGGTGGAGTTCCTACACCATACCATCATTTGATTCATTCACAAAGATGTGGATGCTTGAATAATTAAATTTGATAACAATGAGAATTCTTAATTCATCCAAGTCGCATGTGTGTGTGGCTAGTCATGAGAAAGGATCCAATAAGAAGAAAAATAAATCAAATCCTAAGCCACACAAGGGTGAAATATATTACTCCACTACTCAAAAAGGAGATTATACATCATCTCCTAATGGGGAATCATCTAAGAAGCAAAAGCCTACTTGTGCATACTGTAAGAAGATTGGACATGAAGAACACTATTGTTATAAGGAAGATATTGATGAATTGAAGCATCTTCTTGAGAAGAATAGATTCATTTTTCCTTCAAGAATGTATACTTTAGCTTCTTCACAAAAAATAAAATTTGATAAGGAAAAGAGGCACACTTTTGGGACAAGTAAGAAAGGACAGGCTCTTTGTGTGATTGTAGGTCATGATTTAAGGGGATAAATTATACATTAAGGGGCTTCTCATCATATGTCATCTTCATAGTCCATGTTATCTTTATTTGAGCCTTGCAACATGTCATTGATTTTGATGGGAAATCATACATATATGAATGTGATTAGGAAATGATCTATTGATATAGGGGATGAAATCTTCAATGATGTATTATGTGTACATCACTTGACCAATAGTATTCTTTCCATCTATCAAATAACTCATGGTGCAACAAGAAAGACTATGGAGTTCACTCATAATTTAGTTATCATCAAAGACTTGGAGAGCGGAGATATCATCTCTATAGGGATGGTGGATTATTCATCTTAGGTTTACTCTTTTTTCCTTTTTTTTTCCTATTGATGACTTTGATTTTTTAGATGATGATCACACTTCTAGTGTGGAATTTGATCTTGAGGAGAACTTAGAATACTTGTGATTGAGTATTCTCACATGTGATCTAGTTTTTGAATCTTCAATTATATTTTCTCATATTGAGATTGCATCTACTATTGATCTTGATGATGCTTGTGTTGCTATAGTTTTGGCTTCCTGTGATTTAGCACAACAAGATATAAATTATCTTCCACATACAATTCCTTATCTTAACTACTTAACAAACATTGTAAGATTATGGAAAGGCGGACAAGATGAGAGGAGTGGAGGGAGGAAGTGATTTTTTGAATTTGCCTTTGAGTAGGAAACCTGTAGAGAAGGGATAGGATGATCAATCCGCGGGCTTGGATTTGGTCAAGGACAAAGGAAAGGGGGATGTGATAGAAGATGGGGACCCATGGGCCTTGTAGCCAAATCTAGGAAAGAAAGAGGGAAATGCTCCAAAAATAAGTACATCTGGAGGCGCCCTAGGTCCCTTGGGACAATGGACTAATTTGTTTGGGATCAAACCATCAGGTAAATCCTCTTTCCCTAAGATTAAAGATATTTCAAACAAAGAGAAGGGGACTTATTCTTTAGAAATGCCTCTGAGCTTATTGATCATAATATTCTGAGTATGGTTGCAAATCTTGTTGGCAAGTTCGTAGGTCCTAGGCCAAACATAGATTTGGTTAGAATCTTTCTAAGAAAAAGTGGGATCTGAAAGGATAGGTTGAAGTTACGGCCATGGCCAAAGGGTTTATGCCTTTTGAGTTTTCCTGCCCTGAAGATTACTCAAAGATTCTCTATGCGGGAAACTGGTTGATGGGGAAATCTACTCTCATTCTTTAGAAATGGACCTCTAACCTAGATCTCAACAATGATTTCTTGACCCAAGCCCCGGTCTAGATCAGGATTCCAGAACTTCCCCTAGAATTCTGGCACGAGGATGTTTTTTATGGCATTGCTAGCTCTTTTGGGGAGCTTCTATCTATTGATCCAATTACGACAGCTAAGAAAAGACTCACCTACACCAAAATATGCATTGGGGTGGTAGAAGGTTAGGATATGCCAGAAGTGATTGAGTTCCAATCAAGATTGAGGAGGCATGTGCAGCAGATAGACTATGAAAATGTGGCCTTTGCCTACTTCCATTGAAAAAAGGTAGGACACAAGGCCAAAATGTGCCCTATTTTCATAGAAAAGGAAAAATCTCAGAAGGCTCAAATCAAACTAGGTAGAAGAAAAGAGACCCAAAATTAGCAAAAAGGATCTAATCAAGTTGAGGAAACCAGGAAGGTGTGGAGGGAGAAAGCCCCCAATGGAAAGATCCATGAGGAAGAATCTATAGGGGAGAGACCCAATGACAAAACGGGAAACCCTCCAGATCACCAGTGTTCAGAAGGAAAGAAAATAAATGAGGACAAGGAGCTACAAAAGGCCCAGATGGAAAATGATGAAAAGGGAGATGCTGAGGCCATTCCTAGTATCCCAGCTCTTGTAATTAGGGAGGTCAAAGATGGAGGTAGTGACCAACCTGAGGAAGGTGAGTTCATAGTGGAGGACATCATTGAGGACTACTTTATCCCAGACACCCAAGAGAATGGGGGAACTTTGGAGGAGCAGGGCCCCTCTCAAACTCAGGATTCAAACTTAAGCAGAAGCACTTGGGTGTCTCCAAGGAAAATTAATAGAATTCTTGAGATGGTCTCTACCTCTACTCCAGGACAAATATCAAGAATGGAGGCTCTTTTTGATAGCTGCAAAGATGACAATGTGGGACCTTGGATATCAGTTAAGGGAAAGAAAAAGAAAAATAGCAAGGACTCATCTCTGGTTTCTCCTACCACCATGAGGAGTAGAGCCAAAGCTGACACAGGAAGAAAATCTATCACTCCAGGCAGGAAGAGCAAGAATCAAATCAGAAAGGAAGAAACAAGAAGAAATATAGCGGATGGAACCAAAAAAACCATCCAAGAATCTTGTTCCCAAACCAAATCATGAAGGTCATATCTTGGAACATTCATGGACTCAATGGAATCCACAAACAGGAAATTGTCATGAATATGATAAGGGATCATAGGCCAGAAATATTTTTGATTCAGGAAACAAAAATGAAGAAGGAGAAAGTTTAAAGCATTATTTTGAATAAAGGGATGAAGACTGCGGCTATAGATTCTAGGGGAGCTTCAGGTGGTTTGTTAGTGATATGGAAGGACAACCTGAATGCGGATATCATTTTTTATGAAGGTAACATTTTTCTCATTCATTTCAAAAATCTCAAGGATCAGGAAAGCTAGTTCATTATGAATATCTATTCCCCAAACACAAAGAATGGTAGAAGAATCTATTGGAATAAAATTAGCAATCTTATGGCCAAGTTGGGAGATCCTAAGGGCATCATTATGGGGGATTTTAATACCCCTCTTATGACCACTGAGAAATTAGGTAGGCTCCCCCCGGGCCTGGAAAGTAGACAACATCTGGCAGATTTGATTAATGACCTGGCACTTATTTATGTCGAGTTAGGAGGTGGGAAATATACCTGGTCTAACAGGAGAGTTAGGATGGAATGTATTCAGGTCAGGCTAAATAGAGCCCTTATCACGTTGGATTGGATGAACCAATATCATTGCAATCTCTCTTCTATGGTGAGACTTGGTTCAGATCATTCCACTATTGCTCTTACTCTTGAATCTATCAATAGGAAAAAGGCTTTCCCGTTCAGATTTGAGAAGATGTGGTCTGCTCACCCTGGTCTTGCTGACAAAATTAGGGAATGGTGGGGTATTGATGTGGATGGTATAGCTATGTACAAGGTGGCTAAAAAACTCAAAAACATTAAAATGGAGATCAGAAAGTGGAACAAGATTGACTTTGGGAACATCTTTCAATCTAAGGAAAGGGTCATGGCGGAACTTGCTGAGGTTCGGGAAGACATACAAAATATGGGTTATGATGAGAGTAGACTGAATGCTGAAAAGGCTATTCTAGCTGACCTTCACAACATTTTGGGAAAAGAGGAAATGTTTTGGAGGCAGAGGTCAAGATCAGTCTAGTTAAAGGAAGGGGATAAAAACTCGAGATTCTTTCATCTTTCTACTATGAAGCACAGGGCTGACAATAGAATTATTGGTATTAAAAAGGGGGATGTAATTATAGGGGAAGATAAATAGATTGCTAAGGAAGCTATTAGTTTCTTCTCTTCTATCTTAACCAAATAACTAAACCTGGGTGCTGAAGACCAAGTGGATATTATCAAGACTATCCCCAGTGTGATTACTGCTAGCCAGAATAAGTTTTTGGTGGCTATCCCAGATTTTGAAGAAATCAAGAAGGCTATTTTTTCTCTGCCTGCTGAAAAAGCTCTTGGCCCAAATGGGTTCCCTACTTTTTTCTTCCAGATGTATTGGGATGTTGTAAAAGATGACCTTGTTAAAGCGGTGCAGGAATTTTTCGGTGCTAGGAGCTTGCTTAAAGAGATCAATGCTACTTTTGTGGTTCTGATTCCTAAAGTCACAGGTGCGAATTCTTTTGAAAATTTTAGGCCTATAAGTCTTTGTAACTATTTTTACAAGATTTTTTCAAAGGTTTTAACTAACAAAATGATCAAAGTCCTCCCAGAGATTATTGCACCTCAACAAATAGGTTTTGTCCCTAGAAGACAAATCCTTGACTCTATCATTGTTGTGCATGAGGTGATCCACTCCTTAGAGGAAGGAAAAAAGGAAGGCTTCCTGCTCAAACTTGATCTATCTAAGGCTTATGACAAGGTAGACTGGATGTTCCTGGATAAAGTTTTGGAAGCTTTTGGATTCAATGATAAAACTAGAAAGGTTATTTCTCAACTGATCTCCACCCCCACTTTTGTGGTGATGGTGAATGGTTCTCCCTCTAATTTCTTTAAATCTTCTAGGGGCCTTAGACAAGGTGACCCTCTTTCCCCGATCCTCTTCATCATTCTGGTTGAATGCCTAGGAAGACTTATTCATGAAAAAAGGAGCAGAGGAGATATAATTGGGATAAAACCTTCTTCAGGGCCCCTGATTTTCTCCCATCAACAATTCATGGATGATACTATTTTAGGGGGAGAGGCTTCGGTGAAGGAAGCTAGAAATGTGAAATCTATTCTCAATACCTACTCCAATGCCACGGGACAGCTCATTAACTGGAGCAAGAGCTCGGTCTTCTTTATTAACACCCTTGAGACTCAACAAAGGAAAATTGCTGGCATTTTGGGTTTTGATATTGGCTCCCTTCCTTCTACGTACTTGGGGCTTCCTATGGGGAACAAACCTCCTGACCTCTTTTGGAACACGCTCATTGATCACTTCAATAGAAAGATGGCTGGCTGGAAAGGCATCACTTTGAGTCAGGCTGGTAAAGTGCTACTGATCAAATCTACTTTGCCGAATTTGCCAACTTATGCTTTAAGCCTTTTCTCCATCCCTACCAAAGTGGCTGATACTTTGAAGTCCATTCAGAGGAATTTTATGTGGGCTGGGGCTGAAGGTAATAAGAAGTACCCATTGGTGGCTTGGGAGACTATTTGTAGACCCAAAAAGTAGGGGGGCTGGGGATTAGGAATCTAAAGCAGTTCAATAGGGCTCTGCAAGCTAAATAGATATGGAGGATCTTCAACTCCACAGGGGAATGGAGGGATATCTTGAAGGATAAATATGTTGCCAATAGAAACTTCAAATAGTTCATCAGTAGGGATTATGACCCAAGGGGATCCATCATCTGGAATGGCATTCTGAGGACTAAGGGGCTTAGCCACTGAGAAAGCGAAATGGAAAATTGGTAATGGTGAAGATATAAATTTTTGGCATGATGACTAGTTAAGTCAAGGGCCCTTATGGAGCATTGAGCCATATAAAAAATGGGCTAACAGATGCATGGAAAGATTTGGTTGTAGAGTGAAAGACTATAGGGTCAATAATGATTGGGTGAATTTGATTGAGTTGTCCCAGGAGCTAAAGTTGTTGATGGACATGATTATGCATATTCCTTTGTCCCTCAACAAGGATTCTATTATTTGGGGAGAGACTAAGGATGGAAACTACTCTATTGCCTTGGGGTATGAGACCATGCAAAACATTGATACTATCCCTGTTTGGGCCAGCGTCTGGTATCCTTGCCTTATTCCCAAAATCAATCTTTTTTTTTGGATAATGCTCCAAAATTGAATCCTGACGGTGGACAACCTTACCAAGAGGGGGAATATGATGCCTAATAGATGTAGTCTCTGTAAAAACCATAGTGAGAGTTTGGACCATATCTTTATTCACTGTCACTTCACCAAAGATATCTGGTCTCATTTCCTGTCTTTTTTTAAGATGACCTGGTGTTTTCCCAATAACACTACGGATCTCTTTCAACAATGGCATCATGGGGTTTTTGGGGATGTGAATAAGGACTTGTGGGAATGGACTTTGCCTCATGTCTATTGGGGAGTGTGGAAGGAGTGGAATAATAGAATTTTTAGGGAGAAAGAAACTAATGCTAAAGTTGTCTTCCACAAAACCCTTAACGCTTTGTTAGAGAACTATACTATCAACAAAGGTGGCAACCCTCTTATCAGCTCTAAGGATATTGATAGAAATAGGAGAAAAGACTGCAAATGGACTCTCCCACCTGAGGGATGGTGTAAAGCTAATTTTGATGGGGCTGCTAAAGGCAACCCTAGCAAGGATGGGGTGGGTGGTATCATCAGAAAAGCCCCTAGCAAAGGAATTGCTGCTATTTCTGCTCCTTTGGGAGTGCAAATTAATCACTATGTGGATGCGACTACAGCTCATCAAACCATCAAACTTTCTCGTGACATGGGAGTCATAAATCTTTGGCTGGAAGGAGATTCGAAGAATATAATTGATTGTCTTAATGAGAAGAATGAGCCTATGTGGATGATTGTGAATATCATTGAGGAGAGCATTCAGATCCTAAAGACTTTTGATAATATTTACGTGGCTCATGAGTATAGGGAAGCTAATCATGTGGCTGACAGGCTAGCCAACTGGGTAGTCAAGAATGATGAAATGAAAAGATGGATGGACAGATATAATATTCCGCATGAAATTTTAGATTTGATAGAAAGGGAGAGGATCCTGGGTAGATTGGGAAACATTAAATGTCAATAATGAAAGGTTATGTTCTGTGGGAAAGGAGATGAAATATGATGTGTAAGTATGATAGCCAAAGTACATTACACCTCATCAATTTTCATCAGCACACTTTGAGGATTGATTTTGGGTCTAATTTACGCAAGGCAAAAAGAAGTTTTGCAAAAAAATTTCATATCAATTGGAACCAAGCTTTAGAAGACATCACTACTAGGAGAAAGGATTGCAGGAAGGATGAAAATATGGTGGGGGGAAGACACATGAGGGAACCTGAGGATGAAGTGGAAAAGTGGCTTCGGCGTTATAAGGTATGGAGTATTTTGAAAAAAGGCAAAGTCATGAATTTCATCGACCGGCTTCATGGATGGAAACCCTCTGTTACGCATATCATGGTTAAGAGTTGGAATGAGGGGATTGTTAAAATTGATGGGGTGGATTTCACGGTGACAGAGGAGGTTATCTCTGTGGTGACATGCATTCCCATTATTGGGAAAAAATTCTATAGAGATAGGCATATTTTTGGGGAGGCTATGATTGAATTTACCAAGGATGTGGAGGAAAAGAAGGCTTTAGTGAAGAAAAGTACCTACTACCTACTAGGCTCTATCAAGCCGCTATGGAGGTTTGTGTTGAGGGTTATTATCAACTACATCTCCCTAGATATGAGATTCAACCGCCTCTACACCCACCACTTTGTGCTTCTTAACCATTTCAGGTATGGAGCGAAGATATCAATCCCTTTCTTCCTATATTCGTCTATTAATGAGAACATCAATGACTATAGGGAGAAGCCCATAGGCAACCCTATTTTCCATGAGGGGCTTTTGTTGTTAATTTATGATTTTTTTAAGGCTAGGTCTATGGGGAAAGAAATTAAGTATAAGAAGGTGGGCAAGGTGGGTAAAGGTGAGTCGGATGAGTCGAGAGAAGATTATATCCCATCTGATACTGAGGACAGCCAAGATATGCATTCAAATATAGATGAGGAGGCTACCCCACAAACCAATAAGGGGAAAAAGAAAATCAAAACTGAGAAAAAGGAGACTCCATACCCTAAACAAAGTATTGAGATCTCGTCTAACAGAGACCACAATGAGGGGGCGGAGGGCATGGACATAGAGGGTGACAGTGTTGATGGCGAGGAAGACACCAATTTAAGAGAAGAGGAAGATAAGGAGAGGATGGGAGGAAAGAGAACCATTTCTATTGAGATGCCTTCCAACAGGGAGGAGGTTTCTGCTGGCAAGCCTTTCAGGAGGCTAAAAAGAGGGAAAGACATTGACATGGAAGCTAAGGAGGAAAGGCAGGAGGGAGGGAATGACAGTGAGGAGGAAGAGGAGAATCTAGGGAGCGGGGAAGAGAAGTAATAGGGTTTTGAAGAATATGGGTCTAGACACTACACATGCAAGATTTCGGGCAAAGATAGGAATGTGGTTTGGAGAAATTTTGATAATGTTTCTGTGAGGATGGGTCTCAAGAGAGAGATGATGAAAACTCTGGTCAAGGAGAATAAGGAGGGTAAAATACAAATGGAAGAGCTTATTGAACCTACCCTTGTTATTTTGAGCGACACCACTAAGGAGAACCCTCAGATGGATGTGCTTAATAATGCTAAAAATAGCATTATCGACAACTATAGAACCACTAAATGGACCTACCACGAAATCCAGGAGCTAAAATATAGAGTGGGAAGATTGGAGAGGGAGAATTGCAGCAATAAGAATAGGAAAACCGAGGAGGAGAAGGATATGGAAAATAGAGTGGAGGAGGTGAAGAGGAGAGTTCAGAGCATTGAGGGCACCCTGCAAAAAATTGTAGAGAAAAGCTACAACATTCTCAAAGCTTCAAATGATAACATAAAGGTGCTGATAAACAAAATTGAGGAACACAGGGGTAGTAAGGAGGAAGATCAATCTCCCAATAGTGGTAAAGATAAATCCCCGGGGGAAGGACCGAGGAAGAGGACTAGATCTAGCACAAAGAAAAAGGACATCTAGGAACCTGATAAAGATCTTTCTAACCTTAAGGAGGCAGCTAGAAGAGTGTTTGAGCTAGAGATTCATGTTGCGTAAATTCTCAGAGAATTTTCCTGAGCTGCTCTTCTGGGCTTGGGCCTTTCCTGGTTTTTTGTTTTGCTTCCCTATTCTCTTTTATTGGTTTTATCTTGCTATCTTGTGGGGAGATGTTGTTTATGCTTGCGAAAATTTTGTTGTGATACTTTAAACACTTTATCCATGTTTTTCTAGTATTGTAGGGTTTCAGGGCCCCATCAAAACCTGTTTTCCATAATAAAAAACAAACATTGTAATTTTTCTTATGAAGTCCTATCTTGTAGATTTGGGAGACACCATTAATGATATTTATCATTTTTTATGAAGGTGATCCTTCTTCATTTGTTGTGAGGCAACACTTTGACATCTTCTTCATTCTATACATGATCATCCTTCATAGTTGACATGACTATGGATACTTTGGAACAACATTTGGAGGGGATCTCTTTATCTTCAGAGGAAATCCTCAATTATTTGGATATCAATTTCTACATTCATCTTCACTAGATCCTAGATTTTATTTTTCAATTGTGTAGCCTAGTACACCTATTTTGAATGCCTGAGGAAACTTGGGACAACTTTCAACATCAACATGGGGAAACTTGAGTAGCTTTTGGAGAGTCTATACATATTGATATTCTTCCTATATACTCCTTTCAATATTCGGAAGACTTCATTCATAGACTTTTGGTTTTGTTTCTTCCTAAAGGAAGGAGCATTTTTTGACAATTATGGATCATCTTCTACATTCAATTTGGAGTATCTACCTTTCATGTAAATTCTATATTGTGTGTGTGTGGGGGGGAGGGGGGGGGAGGGGGGGGAGTAGTGGGTGGGGCTCCATGGTCTCTCTTCTTATCTCTTGTGGTGGGGGGACATTGGGACATTTTCCTCACACAGGGTCTTGTTCTTCTCATTCTTATTTGATATTTCTTTTGTATTTCATCTCTCCTTTTGGGGGGAATTTTTCCCATTGGGTTTCTCCTTTCCTTTGTTTGTGAGATATTGCACTGCATTTTTACATGGGTGAATAGGGTTAAAATGGATTCAACACTATTCATATGTAAAAGAGAAAGGGGGAAATATGAGATCTATTCCCAAACCCAAATTCCCAAAGAAGAGATCCAATTTGATCAACCAAGAGGCTAACACACAATCGAATCAATTTATGGACAATATGGAAGAGAGAGAGAGAGAGAGAGAGAGAGAGAGAGAGAGAGAGAGAGAGAGAGAGAGAGAGAGAGAGAGAGAGAGAGAGAGAGAGTAAATCCAATATCTCCCTATGAATGAAATTTATGCTTGGAGTATGAAATAATTGAAATACAAATACTAACCTCAAATTAGGGCAGATCTGGAAAATATTAAATTCTGATGTCTGTGTGTACTTTCGGGCAATTATGAAACCTATTCTAGACTAGAAATGCCGAGACAAAGAAAACCTAGAAATATTTCTCCAAGATGAGCTCAGGTCGAGTTTGACCCTCATTAAAGGTCAAATACTACATTCTTTATTTGAAGTCCGATTCGAATTCTGTTCGCAGATCTCGGAAGTTTGCCGAAAAGGGTATCCAAATTCACTCTTGGATCTAAAATTATGCACCTATACCTGCAAGAAAATGGGGGTTTTTGTTGTATGGGGGGTTTGCCTTGGTCAAACCCCAATTTAGGAATTAACCTTGAAATTGAATTGAAATATAGTGTGCATAAACAAAGTAATTGAAACAAATCACCTCGCTTATGTTGAAGTCCTTGTAGAGGATTCGAATCCTCAAATCCACAAGTAGGAGTGCTTCAATGGATGTAGGATGAATGTAGGATGTCTCCAATCAATGGTATTTGATCTTCAACACCAATCTTGACTTGATCTTTGCATATGAGAAGGCTTGAATGAATGTGGAAGGATGGATCATCAAAGGGGGATCCAAAGAGATTGAATCCTTCAATAGCTAACAATGGATCTCCTTGATGGATGGATGCTTGAACACTTGAATGCTTGAAGACTCACAATTTCTTGATTGAATTCACTTGCTTGCACTTGAGAGCTTGCTCATGAAATTGCTTGAGATGTGTTGTGAAAATGAGAGAGGAAGGCCTCCTTTTATAGTGAACTAGGGCACAATCCTCTAGAGGGGCCACCTTGGAGAATTAAATCTCAATTAGGTCCTAACCTTTAGAAAATATGCCTAGATTAAATGCAATTAAAGGATTTACCATCTCGAAACCCGAAATGATTAACCCAGAGGCGAGAAAATAAATATCCCGAAAGCCCAAATCCCAAAAATTTTGGATTCTAGAAATTTGAATAAGGGGGGAAAAATTGAGGTTGGACCTAACCTAGTTAGGTTCTACCTCGATCCTAACCTAGTCAAGATCAACCTTGAATTTGACCCTGGGCCCAGATTCAGTCAGAGCCAAGTCAGGAGGTCCCGAGGATGCCCAGAAACCTAGAAATGATATCAAACGGGGATAGACATAAAATCCTATGATGACTGTGATGAAAGCTAGGAGGACCTATTTCTGAATCCTACCTAGAAAACAAAGACATGGAAGAGAGAAATTAAGGAGAATCCTTGAGATCCTAACCCTAATTTCACCTAGAATGAAGAAATCAAGTGCCCGGAAGAAGTGGAAAGTGGGGAGAAAGCCAAATACATGCAAAGACCCGATCAAGGCGCTTAACATGACCCCAAACCACTTACTCGGAGGGCTAAATGCTCTTATCATGGAAGTGATTCCATTTTAAGATGATACAATGGGTACCTAGCATGGCCTAGTAGTCAAGACCCATCTTGCATTGTGTGTATATACATTCTCTCTAAGTTGCACTTAAAGGGGGGTTTGTTGGTGTGTTTAAGTTTTATAAATATTAATTCATTCTCCTAGGACATTGAAACACATATTACTTAAGTTCACTTAGGGACAACATAGGATATTTTAGGAGCATTTCCACTTTAGGTGGCATTATCATGTTATCGTGCATTCTACTTTATGTGGTGACTCCACATGTAGTGCACTTATTATTTTTTTATCACCTTCCACCTTTAGTGGACATGTTGCACATACTTTATTCCACTTTGGAGAGTGATCCACCTTTAGTGGACATGTGATACAGTTACTTTTCCACCTTAAGTGTGTGATAAGTAATCTCTTGGTTATCATATCATAAGATTGTAACACTTATGATAATCTTATGCCTTCTTGTGTTTGTACCTTGGTCTACTTAATCAAGGGGTCTCCTATGTACTATCAACTATTATATTGCATGTTTTCTAATAATACAATTTATTCTTGTCATATTGTTTTCTCTTGTTATTGTTCTTTCCATTAGGCCTCTAGATCTTGGGTGGCTATCTCTATAGCCAAATCTTATTATTTATTTAGGTGGATTATAGAAGGGTGATAATAAATTATTTAAGACTAATAAGAGGGTGTGGTTAATTAGTAATGAATAGTGATTTTATTAATTAAATAACTTTTTTTTTTTTACCTTAATAAAGGAAAAATGGATAAATAGGGACTATTCAATCAATTATAGAAAAATGGTCAAGCTATTATGTGAGATGAGGATGTGTCAATTTTAAGTGTCTATAATTTTCATTGACTTTAGGCATCAAAGACAAAGAAGAGGTAGAAGAAGGCAATTCCAGACCAAACATCAGTAACAACATACTAAAAAATTTCTTCAACAACTTGAGGAGGTGAAACCTCTTTTAAATTATTTTCACAATCTCTATTTATAATACTTAAACTATCATGAATAATACCTATATTAAGTTCACCAAAATGACCGTCATACATCAAAAGAGTGCTTTTATTCACATTTTTTTGTTAAGAAAGGAGAAGTAAACTTGAAATGTCCATATCTTTTAAATTAAAACAAGCATTTGGACTCCATAGACAATTTATTTTAACTTCCTACAAATTACTTCCTACAAAGACCTATGCAAGGGAGCTAAATTGAAGTTCAGAAGTATATCCATGTTTCAAAGAAATTAACACTTACACTTGAATGCAAAAGAGAAATTTTAGAATCTTACATTTTAATAACTCCATCCACTAAATTTAGTGATTGAGGCAATAAAAATTAGAGAAAAAAATATGTATTACATATCTCAACCTATTTAAGGGAGGACTTCAAAATCACCTCTTCTAAATTTAAGATGGGATTGCAAGGAAAAACATGAAATAATGATATCACAACATTCTAGAATCCTTCATTAATAACTCTCTCTTGTAGGCCAAAATTCTTCAGATGTAAGAATAAAAAGAATATCTACAACATCTAACAAAACTACACATATAAACAATGCTATTTTTCTCAATAGATGTCAGCCAATATATGTATACACACACCCACACACATACAAAAATACCAATTAATTTGATTTTTCTTTCTTCCTTCTCCAAAACCTTAATTATTATTTTGTTAGAGACCATAAAAAGGGTAATCATATACGTACCTTCCTCACCATTTTTTGCATGTGCTTGAAAGACCCTTACATTATGAAAAAAGAATTCCACTCCTCCACAAACCAACAAGCCATCATTGTTATTGAGTAAATCCTTCAAAGATTTATGAACACCATTGTGACCTTTTTCTTCTATCTTGATACTTCTCTTCCTTAAAATTAATGAAGGACCAATAGTTCTTAAAGAGTGGACAATACATGAGAACTATAACCCATGTATAAAAAACTACTCCAACTACCAAAAAATTACATGAACTTCAAATACAAAATCAAATTAAAAAAACTTAATACAACTACAACTAAAAAAATCGATAACACAAAGAAAAAACATCTTGACAAAAATGACAATAGACAAAGACCATTCAACTTGCACCAACAACAACACTAGAGGAGAGGATCTAGTAGTTGAGCATGTTCCAAAAGTTGTTATAGTACTTGTTGATTTAATGCCTAATATTTTTAACAATATTGAGCCATAAGTTGTGACTTTAAAGTTGTTAGCATTGATGATGTATAAGCATAATTGAATCAAATGTATTCCTTAGATCTAAAAGTAACAAATAATGTGATGCCACGTCAACATGACTTAGTGCACTAATATCAGTTGTGACTTTAAAGTTGTTAGCATTGATGATGTCTAAGCATAATTGAATCAAATGTATTCCTTAGATCTAAAAAGCAACAAATAATATGATGCCACATCAACATGACTTAGTGCACTAATATCAGTCTCACTTTCTTAGGGGATGCAGAGGGTCGGGGGGCTTTTTCGACACCTTGACAAAAAAACATATTGATGTGGCATCATATTTGATGATGTGTCTGTGAAACATTAGTTATAAGTAGAGGGCTTGCCAAATAAGCTATTGTAAACAATTGGAAGTGATTTCAATCTTCTTAAATAGAATTTTGAGAAGTGCGAAATTAAGGTGCTCAACTAATAGATCTTCTCCCCGAACTCCACTCCTCCTTTTCGAACTACACAAACTCAAATGTAAACAAAAAAAACCCACCCATAAAACTTCTTAACCATCATCTTTTTTTTTCCCAAAACAAACATATTTAAAACAAAACATGAAGAAACAAATTTAAAGCAACGACAATTTTCAGAAAGCAATTCATAGTATATAAGCTAGATAGTCCACCGGCATACCAATTATTATACACTCTATCTGGGTTTGTCTCTTTGGAACTTGGATGTATCATTAAGGTACCACTATTGCAGTACAATGCAATCACAAGCACCCACCAAAGTTCTGACAGTTTACTTTTGAGGCCATGTGAAACCTAGCTTAACAACAAATCCAATTCATGTGGTGTAAGAGAATGTCTTAAAAAATCATCATGTACTCTCTTATTCTCAACCATCACACCAAGCCTACTTAGTGCTCCTTGAGCTGCAACTCCATAATGTGTCAACCATGACACATTGTACAGTGCCAACTAATTGTTGCCTTATACTTTTTGTGCACCATAGCCCACAGCAATTGTGTCAATAGAGCTTCCATTATTGGCCTTCACATTCCCATTCTTTAATAAATGCTCTTGCAGTGCCCACACAATCTTATGTTTCACTATTTCATGCCGGTTGATTGTTTAGTTGCAAAATAGAAACATATTAGGCAAAAGAGAACATGAACATCATCCACTGCAGCATTGTCCAATCTCAGTTTCTTGTTACCCACATCTGTACATTCTGCAGTAAAAGGATAATTATTTTAATTGGGTTAGTCAAGTGTGATATGAAAAAGTTAAACAGCAGCTGCATGAACAGTTAACAGGATATGCAAGTATGGAAGCCATTAAAGTGCTACAGTAAGCTTTTAGAGTGGTTATAAGAATGTAAATCATGTAAAAGAATAGTGTGGAAGAAGCGTGCCACCGTCACCAAGGGATACTGTCACATGCAATGGCTTATAAGAGAAGCATAATCCAATGCATTGCAATAAATTATGTGTGACAGAAGCATAATCCAATGCACTGCAATATTAAACAATGCATAAGATATTCTAGTTAATTAATCTTATTGGGATGCCATTTCCTAAGGTGGGTTTAGCTGCACCGTCCAAGTTGCAGTGTCTTCTGTCTTAGATTTTTTTGGGTATAATTCCACTAATGTTTATCTTAGAATCTGTTCAATGTTTGACTTGTTATATTGATTTTTTTAAAACCTTGGAATCAATTTGTATTGATTCATATTTTATGATTCAAAGTTGATTAAAAAAATATATTATCCTAAGAAATATTGTTTGGGTATAGACAATGAAGTGAATGATTAAGTAAATGTGAATTTTCGTTGTCATTATAACATAATGAGTAAATGATTTTTTTGAGTCATAATTATGTTTTATCTTCTAATTCATTTTCAATTTAGAATTGTGGGAAATATGTTTACATTGATAATTTAGAAAAAGAATAAGTGATATTTATAAATGATGTTTTTAACTTATTGTTAATTAGAAAATAAATTAATGAAAGTATCGAAATTGTAAAAAAGTTATATTAGATATGTAGATAATTTATATTAAAAGATGAAGTGAATATTGATAGGATGATTTATATGAAGCGTGCTAGAGTTGGAGCAATACTAGGATGGGTGACCTTCTAGGAAGGCTCAATGCTTCACCCCTATGAGCATAACCTAGATGCAATGCGTGCTAAGTTTTCCATTCATTCTCATGAGAGATGGGTTCATGTGAACCACTACTCATGAAACATGGGTCAATGAGCTTGACTCAAAAACTACATAGTAGAATCCTGATAGCAATATCACAAATTGACTTGTGGAAAACACTTCCTTATCAATGCCTTTTAAATTGTATTGATTTTTTATAAAATCTTATAAATTTTGATTTAATTAGATTATAATGTTGTTATGGTAAAATTGGCATGGGCATGTTACTTGATGCAATCTTGTGTGAAGTTGAACTTATTCTCTTATCCTTTTATCCATCCATCCATACATCCATCCTTAAACATTTAGCATCTAACTTATCTCCATATGCACACATACCTATATGTTCGCTAATGCATGTGCATTCACCTATGCACCTACTTCCATAGTTATTAGCTATCTATATTTGACAATTTTCCCACTTTAGAATTTTTTGTAGTTGTAGACTTGTTTCCTCTACTTTCCAATTTCAAATTCAAAATTTGGCTAACTAGTCAAATTCATTTACTAAATATCTAAAGAAATTTTATGCCTCCATTCTATGCTTCTTATCATCATTTAGAATCCAATTGTGCTAGAGAAACAAAGGAACACCCAATAGTAGCACACTTCGGTTTGGTGCTTTAAAGAGAGCAACAAATGTGCAATAACATCTTGGGAGGTTTCTTTGTTTTCTTCTAGGTTTGTACACATTTGTAGGAGTTGACCTAAGAGAACTTATCTCTTTTTGATACACCCAATCATGAAGAAATAGGATAAAATATGTATAGGTGCACTAGGTGAATAGAAAAATATAATTATTTTGTGTGCAAAGATGATCCAAACGTACGAGACTAGTTCATGATAATGAGTTCTTCCTAGACTTACAAACTCATCATTTCATAACATACAAATCTAGTATAGAACCTAAGATGAATACTAAGCTATTGCTAGTTGTTTCAAGCCCTAAAGCCTTCATTTTTCTATACATTCTTCCATTGTGATAACTTCAAGAAAAAAAATCTATTTTTATTTTACAAAATCTTAGGGGAAAGGACCTAGTAGTTGTGCACCCTAACTTCATGCTTCTCAAAATCCTATGTGCAAATTTCAAATTGCCCCCAATTTTTTACAGCAGCTTACTTGGAAAGTCCCCTTATAACTAAAGTTTCAAGGCCACATCATCAAATATGATGCCACATCAACATGCTTTTTGCGAAGGTGTCCAAAACAACCAAAAAAGAAGTGAGACCAATGGTCGAGCAAAAGAGATACCCATATTTGAGTAGCTGATGTGGCATCACATGATTGGTTTCTTTTTAGAATAAGGGATACATTTCATTCAATTATGGGTTACAGTCATCATTAACAATAATAAATTTAAATTCACAACTATTAACTTGCAATGTTGTGAAAATATTGGACATCAAATCAGCAACTATAGGTATTAAATTAACAAGTATAGGTATTAAATCAACAACTTCTCTCATAGCAATTGGAACATATTTAGGTACTGGGTCCTTTCCCCTAGTATGTACATTGCTAAATTGATTTTTTTGTCCTTGGTGAATTTTCAACTATGACTTTTGGTGAATTAACTAACGATGCTAAATATGAGTTAATTTGTTT
Source organism: Chamaecyparis obtusa (assembly GCA_027943335.1). NCBI lineage: Eukaryota > Viridiplantae > Streptophyta > Pinopsida > Cupressales > Cupressaceae > Chamaecyparis > Chamaecyparis obtusa. The sequence goes on along the minus strand of BSBK01004969.1, from coordinate 694,865 downwards.
GAGAAATTTCTTCCTAAATTTTTTATTAACTCGGGCCAATCATTAAATAAAATAATTTCTAAATAGCAGGGCCACAAAATTGGATAGCATAGAACCCCTATATATTTTTATGCTTCATCATAGTGCCAAACACAACGTCCTAAGGATAGCTACTACTATAAGGGCCATGTGACAATGCCCCTTGCAAGAGTCAAATGGTAAATACCTCCATGAGGGGGTGAAGGGGGTATCATGCCCTCGTAGGGTCCGTTGATAACAATGCTAGTGTGCATGATACAAAGGTTAATGAGCAATGTCCTCTAAAACCAAACATAATTCTATTATTAAGAAGGCATTGGAGAATGTAGACCATATTTTTTGAGAATCTCACACTATATATAAAAAAACACTTATATATGTCCCTACTCCTACCTACAAATAAACCTACCCCTCATATTGCCCTATTGATTAGATGATTTTGATTTATTCTTGGAAAGTAGTCTACACATGTCATTTAAAGTGTTTACCCAATCTAAAAGTCATTTGAACCTTCAATTATTTGTTGATACATATGTGAGTGGTATCCTAATATTAAACTATAGTTTGTACCCCATTGATGAAAATAGATACTAGGTTATTAATAGTTAATCAATGACTAATTTCATGATCTACAAGAATTATGGGGTGGATAAATGTCTTAAAGCACATATGCATATTACTTCATTAAATAAAAATCGGATCATTAAGTTAAATATGAAATTGGTAGTGTGAAGTGAATATTTAATACTTCACATATTCAAGGAAGAAAAGACTCTTAAAGATTAAGCAAAGTAATTTTTTTTCACATGCATATTTTTTTGCAAGTAATTTATGAAGTGATCTACATGTGGCCTAATATTTATGCATATGACCCTTTGTAATGCCCCGCCAGGGAACCCAAGAGAGATCAACCAAATAGAAAACATAGAAAACTATAAAAGCACATAAAGACAATTAGATGTGAAAACAGAGATAATATGCAAAATTCAATGCCTACCTTAGATCCAATGCCAAAAACTGAAAAAGAAAACCCTTGTAGATCTTAGAACAAAATTCTTTCCAAAATCAAGCCCAACTTGTAGATCTGAAAGCTATGTTGCAAACAGGTGCCCAATTCAGATGCACAGAGAAAACTCAAATCAACATGTAGCCACAACAATCCACAAATCTCCAAAATACCAAGCACACAAGCCCTCTCCAAAAATCCTCTCCAAAACCCATCTCCCTAAAAAATGAATGCAATAATCTCCTAATAGGAATTCCATTCCCAAATTCATGCAATCCCAAAAGATAACTCAAAAGCTAACTCATAGTTCAACTCCAAATCAGAAAATGACTCATAAGACAACTCCTACTCCAACTCAAATTCCAAAATTGAAAGTAAATACAATTAATTAATTAAAATATCTTTTAAAAGCACAACTCAACTTGACTTTTGAAAACTAGTTATCTTTTTGAAAACAAACTCCTTATTCAATTTTGCACATGTTATAATTTAAATTCATTATTAAATAAATTAAATACTTAATGCATCACAAATTCATGCAATTAATTATTTAATCATTTAATAAAATATGCAAGCATAATTCAAATCATTTTCCAATTAAGCACATGTTAATAATTAAAACCCAAATTAAATAAATTAAATATTTAATACATCCTAGAACATGCATTTAAATATTCAATTATTTAATAATACACTCAAACATAATTAAATCCAATTTTAATTAAATAATCAATTAATTAAATAATTGACTTTAGATAATTTTCCAAATTAAATACAGGAACATAATTAAATCATTAAATTCAACTATAATCCTAACATTGATAATTATATAAAATCACCTAAATAAACATAAATCAATTGAATCAAGCGCAATAAGATCAAGAACAATAAAATCAAGCAAACTGAAATCATGCACAGACTCAAGAACGAGATCCATGAATTCATACCAACCAGATGAATTCAGGTAGGGTAGTCAGACTGACACTTGTCTAATCCTAGGACAATTAGGCTTAGGTTAGGGTTTTGCATTTGTGTATTATCTCCTCTCTTTACCATTGAGACAAATGTTTGTGGGCACACTCACTCCTGCCAATTCAGGGAAGATGATGCCCTGTACCTACAAACTTGTCATCACAAGACGAAGCATGTACATACAATAATATATAATAGATAATGGCGGGGATCGGCCGATCGTGTGGATCTCGCAAGCAAGTAACTACGACTCCGTCCCTCAACCACATCAGGCACGTCAAACAGAAATATAAAATAAACACATCGACCATACACATGCAAGTATGGGCTTAGTAAAACCATAAGCATCAATGATCTCCTAACATATATTCTATCATCCTAAAATAATCATAGCATTTATAAAATCAGACTAGGGGCGAGGTACTACATCCACCCCCCCTAGGATTAGGCTTACTCCTGGAAGCCTACAAACAGATAAGGATATATATATCCCCCAAACATGAAGCATTTACTAAAAATGAAACACAATCATAACTCAAAACAAAAACAAAAGAAAACATAATCATAGAGCAATGGTCTGCAAACAAAATGTTTTATGTTTATGTTTAGTTTCAATTTTAGACTACACAAAACTTAATAGGCGTACATAACTAGAGTTCCTAGTGTAGAAACTCCGCTCTGATACCAAATGTAACACCTCGCTAGGGAACCCAAGAGAGATTAACCTATAACTTGCTACTAAGTTTGGTGAACATTTTTTTTTTTTTTTAAAGACTTTTGCTATTTGTTTTTTTAGTTTATTATATTTAAAGTTTTATTTAATAATTAATTTAGAAATTTATTTTTTAATTATTTTATTTATTAGATTTCAATTAATTTTTTTGTTATGTAATGTTTATTTTAATTAAATTTATTATTGTTGGAAATTTAGTTTGTAATTAATTAATTTGTAGAATTAATTTAGTATATTTATTTTTGTTTGATAATAGATCAATTTAGTTGGTTTATTTAAATTTGATCAGATGCTTGTCAAATTGGTTTTTATGGGATATATGTGTGTTCGTTGAATTTGATTAAAATTAAATTATGATTTTTAATTTTGAATTCAATTTTTCCCAATCATGTTATATAAACTTAATCAAATATTAGATCCAACATTTAAAAAATTGATATAGACAAATGTAGAACATTTCCTTATATAGAAACAATTATTTGCTAAATGCTTATGTATGTACCAAAGTTGGTGTTTTTATTCTACTAATTTCTTAGAACATTAATAAGAAAATTTTCTTGAATTATGATTAATTGCAAGGATTATGTTTGGTTTCCTTGGCTTTTCTATGTGACTCTATTTTGATTTCAGTAACGTTCTTATGAGACTTTAAGTGCTTGTAGTTTTCTCTCGGTTCTTTAAGATGTGAATGTTGTCTTCTTGTTCCTGTACTATATTCTTGTGCATTGTGTGGTATTGGGCATTAGATGGCCTAGGGGTAAACAGAGGCAGGGATATGTTTCAGTGGATTGTATTTCAGTATCATGTTCTTTGTGTGTGCTTATTATGTTTATCACCTGCTTCAATCTTATGGGCTCTTGTTGGATATTATCTATTTATGGTATCTTCGTAATCATTTTGGTTTCTATGTGTGAAACTGTATCTGGGATTACCTGGTTGGATACATGTTGGATGTTTGCGTGATTATGAGCCTAGGGGAGGTTGAATAGGTGCATCTTAGGGGAGTGGTTTGCAATAGGGGCTGGGACCCAAAGTGGTCAGTACCTGGGTAACCTATTGTAGGTTATGTAATTAAGTGATAACATAGTAATTAAAACTTTATAGATCATTTAAGAAGATAATTTAGAGTATGGTTATGATTAGAATTCCTCATATCTGAGAGATAGTATTCTAATCCCACATGGATTGTATTGAGGGTCCGGGGCCTACAGTGGCCAGTTCCAGGGTAACTCAATGCTTGAGGGTTCGGGGTCCAGAGTGACCAGTCCAGGGTAACTCAAGTAAATAGACATGTGATGACACTCCCATAGCATGTAGCCTAGATCATCTCCTGAGTTTTTGGTTTATGCCTCTGGATTGGTGCGTTCCACCTTTCACTTTACTTATGTGTACCTTGAGTAGAGAACTTTCAGGATTCCTTGCTCAGTGGTTTATCCTTGTTTGGTTTTGGTCATCTGATTGGGGTTTGTGGTTATCTCCTCAGCGCGGTCGGGTAGACCTTTGTGGTTCTACACGGACAGGTGGTAGTGATTCTTTACCATTTGAGATTTGACGTCCTTGTGTTGGTGTTGTTGATACTTCTGCAGTTGGATGCCTTTATGCTTCGTCCTTGATTCTTCATTATTGGTTTCTTATCATACCTTCATTTATGTAGTCCGATATTAGAGAATCGCACGTGATACCTAATATGGACATTGTACTTCTTTGTTAGATTTATTATTACATACCCTGCGACATGTGTAGTGGATGTTAGTTATTAGTTATCATGGATGTCCATGAGATTTGTATCTATTGATGTAGGTTGTAATTGTATCATTCATGTTATGAAATCTTTTGTTATCTTTCCTTAGTTGTATCTTTGTTCTTAAGTAATTCTACGTCATGGGACCCTCGAGTTTTGTAATCTATGTTGGATGTTGTTTCAATGTGAGTAAATGGTAATTGCTTCCGTACTGTTGTGTATCTTGTATGTTAACTTAAAAAAGAAAATGTTCACCAAACTTAGTAGCAAGTTATAGGTTAATCTCTCTTGGGTTCCCTGGCGGGGCATTACACCCTTCTCAAAACATATTTTTGTTGAAGATTCACATATTGATCACCCAATTGCCAATAAAATCAATGTAAGGAAAACATCTATTTGAAAGCAAGTTATGTCAAAATGGTGCTTCACAATACCTTTCCCAAGCTAAAGCACTAAGTAGACAAATTCTATTATGGTTATGGTCAAACTATACATGTCATTGATTGTATATAAGACCTCATTTTTCCATCTACATGTACACAAAAAAAAATATTAGTACATAAACTCTATGCTACTTGTATTATTTGTAATCAACAAATTTGAGGCCCTATGTACACCCTAGTTATTAGAGACATTGGTAGAGAGGAAAGAAAGGAGAATACAACTACTATGGAAGTAGCACATTTGTGGTAAGTCATGTTAAATGTTCTTGATTCATCGTATAACTCGAGGTTTGTCTAGAGAAATAGGAGCCACAAAACCCCTTTGGAACCTAATCATATATACCAATTACAAGTACTGAATGTTGCCATATTTTGAGTTCAAAGAAAATATGGCTTAAATTTGGATTTAATACTTATGATGACATGGTCTAAAAAAATTAATAATTTAATGCTAATGATGAATATGATTTAGATTTGTATTTTCTTTAATGAATTTTAGACAACGCTACAATCATGAATCAATATGACATTAAATAATTTAACTAGTGCTAAACTTAATTTGATAAAAAAAATACAAGATTAATGCTCTTATAACTTGTCCTATTCACCAGAAGTTAAGGCTCCATGTTGAATTATTTTCCAATTGGAAAAGATTAGCCACTAAAAATCTTAGCTTCAACCCAATACATTATATCAACATCTATCATGTATATTGGCTGACATATCTCAATTTAGAAAGGTTGGGGAAGTCTATGTTCTTCCGTAATAGAGCTAATCATCTTTATCTACTTTGTTACTTTCCTAACCTAGCAAGTACACATATCTAAGTTGTTAATATCTATCATTAATTAACATGGGTTGTTTTGTGTTTATATTAGTTTATCTGATTTGCTTAGCCAAGATTAACCCTAAGAAAACCACATTTTCCATTTCATTGTGCTCACCCAATCAATCCTAAATGATCTAGTTTGCTTTCAAGATTTCTTATTCCTATTATATTTTTTTTCAAATACATCATTTTGATATTCACGTTTTAACTTAAATCTAGAACTCTTTAATATCCTCTTGCTTCATTGTTTTCAAATTGCTTTAGATTTTTCTATTAGGGCTTTTGAGCTTTTATTTTCTATCCACCTTATTCATCATGGCTAGCACATTAAGATTTCACTTTTAGATTTGATATACCATTCATTTTTCTAATTTTACAATCTAGAAGTATACTTTTAGGCTTTGTTTTATATCTCCCTATGAATTATAGGATCACTCATGTACACATAAAATCATGTGTACTCTTGCCGAATAGAAAATAAAAAATTAGAGCATTGCTTAATATGTTTTTCACATTTGAATTGAAAATTCTAAGTCAAAAATGAAACTAAATATCCATATATTTAAGTTATTTGATTTTTATATTATTTTCACATTTAATTTTGATTGTGTTATGACTTTGGATTCTCTTGGTATAGATCCAAGATTCAACTCTTGTGAGTAAATTATATACACATTTGAGCTTCGATCATATTGAAGATTACTTGCCTACCTTGAACTACCTTCTACGTCGTCCGTGAGCTACCCTACAATTTCTCTTGCACACACATATATAATTCAAGCTAAGTGTTAATAAAGTCATAGGAAAAACTACACCTATGATTGTAAAAGGCCACATGAACTTAAAAATGATTTTACAGCTGACGTTTACAAATGAAAAGCTTGAGAGAGTCAATGAGAACCCCGTGTTAACAACTATATCCAGTTCATCATACTGTGCTGAGTTGGGTGGGAGTCCTCCTCAATGACCTGTGCACACATCAAGGTAAATAATGGCAGCTATGATAGAACCTAAAACTCAATGTTTTAAACCACACAAACTCTTCCACCCAATTCAATGAAATCATATTTTATTAGATGGGTCTACAACAAAATCATCAGATGACCAATGACTGTCACAGGTGTTATAATTACATACACTTAGATTGCAGGCAGTTTTTTATCTAGTAGAAATTAGTTTTCCATTTGCATCAGAATTAGTTGTTGCTGGTGGGCTATTGACCGTGGGTAGAACTAGAGAGTTAAGCCATCGAAGTCCTACGTGTCACAAGAACCATGGATTCAATGTATACGTCAGTCAAAATCTTGCATTTTGTTTGTCCCATCATTGACACGTAGGTAGACCCCTAATATTAATGGCATGTCTCCTTAAACTTTTTTGATGTAAACTTAAATAATAATATTATGCAAAATTGTATCCTGGATTCCAGCTTGGGGGATTGAATTGTTCTTAATGAATTTTGGGTTTGTTTGTTTTATTCGATTAATTCAACTAATATGCTGAACAGGGGTTTGTTGGGACTGAGATGACCTCAACCCAAACTAAAGGCGGTCAAGGGCAAAAACCCACCTTATATGTCATGCAATCTGAGCTTCCTGACATTGAGTTAAAAGCCTGCCTTAAATCTGAGGTGTACTGAGCAATCTGGGAATTTGGGGTTTGAGTAATGAGTTAATTAGTTTAATCAGACAAATCATTGGCTGTTCATTCAGTTTAGATCATTACAGATCACTAATGACATTCAACTGAGGCAGTAAAAGTGTTGACTGTTCAAAGTGAAATGTCATGTCAATAGCACAGCTGATTTTTTCCTTATGAATGCTTGCTTATCTGTGATTGTGATTGGAAATAGGAAAATAGGTAGTGGGGAGGGTTTCGTGCTCCTCAACCATAGACCAGCAGTCAATACTTGTAGTGGTTTGAGCAAATTGGCATACTCTCCACATACACCTCAGCAGCCCAGCGTCCCCACAGGCTTTGCTTTCTGAATTTTGTGATAAGTTTAGGAGTAGCCCATCTGAGAAGCCTTCAGTGGCCCTCCCTCCCTATTAAAGCAGCCCACAAGCCCGCTGCCCAACATCCACAGCTCATTCTGCAAATGCAACATTGAGAAGTTGTCTGTCATCTCCATTTTTAACATTAGTGTACTTGAGAAAAGAGTCCTGCTGCTGTATTATTGCTGTCTCCTTGCAGATTTGGTCTCATTTCTTACACAGCCATTTAATGCTTGGTGGGTGAGGAAGAAGAAAGGAATAGCACGACCTCATTAGTGATACAGCAGGCCCAAGGTCTAAATTCTCCATGACCTTGAAACGAAGGTGAGGTTTTTAGGTCATAGCAATTCTTCTTGAAATCCACAATTTCTGGATGGGCATTGACAAATTGGAAAGCTAGGACTTGGGTTTTTTGAGAGGGTGAATAATTCAGAGACCCAAAATCCAGTTTTCGTTGAAGAGGATTGATCATCATGTCTGCAAAGGTTGAAGTTTGTGGTGAAGAGTTGGCGGTGATTGGAGGAAGGCCTGTGTTGCAACCTGCATGCAACAGGGTTGCCAGAGCTAATGAAGCCAACAATGGGAAACCCATGATCAGGAAGCCTATTAAGCCTCCTCCTCCTGCTCCTAAGCCTGCGCTTCCCATGAAGCTTCATTGTAATCAGAATGTCCCTTCAAGACCTCAGTCAAAGTCACCTTCTCCTCCTCTAAGCCCATCTGCAAAGGCTGGCTTCCTTACAATTCCATCAAAGAATGCAGTCCCTAGAATTCAGTCCAAGCCACCAGCCATTACAAAGCAAAACGCAGGGGAAAATTCACCTACTTCTCCTTCAGAAGAGACCTCACCTGCTCCAGCCCTCAAGCTTTCACCTCCACAAAGCAGGACCAAGCCTGTAATCAAGCCCTCTTCGCAGAGGACCATGCTTAAGAGAGCCAATGACACAGGCTCCTTGAATGTGAGCACAGATAAACAGAGTAGCAATGAAGCAGTCACACCTAAAGCATCCAGTCCTAAGGCTGCTTCTCCTGTTGCGGTGAAAATCAGCATTGATGGAAGGAAGAAATCTCGGAAACTGGAAGCCACTGAGGCCTCTCTTCTGTCTACAAAGCCTCCTGGGAGCTTTGCTGCAGCAAGGAAGGCAGAAATGTCTGAGATTTATGCTCAGAGGAAGCTCAAGATTGCACATTATGGGCGAAAACAAGGAATGCCCAAGGCTGAAAAAGTTGTACCAGAAGAGATTGCTTCTGCTGCTGTACATTCTGAAGATGTCAAGAGATGCAGTTTCATTACATCACAAAGTGGTAAGATCCAATACTGTGTATGTTTCAATGGTGTTCTTGTTGTAAATGCTGATCATATTTGTGCAGTGCATGTTTTCAAGGACTGAGGTTTTTGAAATTAAGTATTGCTAAATTTGTTTGTTTGTTTGTTTGTTTTACAGATCCAGCTTACATAACTTATCATGACGAGGAATGGGGTCTTCCTGTCCATGATGACAAGTATGTGAAGCTTCTGTATTTTTTGTTTTTTTGGGCTATTTTTGATGTTCAGTGCCAGGTTTTGTGGGTCAATTGCTTTGGGCTGATTTCTTTCAATTAATTTTGCAGACTTCTGTTTGAGCTATTGGTTCTAATGGGTGCACAAGTGGGGATGGATTGGCCCACAATATTAAGCAAGCGTGAAGCTTTCAGGTATTGAAGTCTGTTTCATCTTGAATTAGGTGCTCCTGGAATCTTAGCTAAATATTTGGATCTGGGCTGAGTATTTTTCTCCATCTGAAGTTGAATGTGAATCAATTTTACAGAGATGCATTCGCTGGATTTGATCCTGCAATTGTGGCTGGCTTCAGTGAAAAGAAAATTGCAGCAATCAGTGCAGAGCATGATATCATGGATGTTGCTAAAATCAGAGGGATGGTAGAGAATGCCAAGAAAATTCTTGAGGTAAAACCTTATTTTATTCAAGCTTGGTCCCTGTTTCTATTAGGAAAAGAATGAAAAACAAGATTGAAAGGATTATATTGACACTGCAATAAGGCATACACCTCCACCACTAAATGTTCTTATTTTTTGCAACATCTTAGAAATCTCCTTGGCACTATTTTTAGAATTTGGGATTGCAAAAGCACATATTTTGTTTTTGGTTTGAATATTGAATTTTTCATAATTCCAAACTCTTCTGTAATCTGCAATCTGACATTCCTCTTTTTCTATGCTCAGATTGTACAAGAATTCGGCTCATTTGACAAATACATATGGAGTTTTGTCAATTACAAGCCTATAGTGAATAAGTACAGGCATGGAAGGCACGTTCCTGTGAAGACATCCAAAGCAGAAACAATCAGCAAGGATCTAGTGAAGAGGAACTTCCGCTTTGTAGGACCAACTATCACATACTCCTTCATGCAAGCTGCAGGCCTCACTAATGATCATCTTGTTAATTGCTTTAGACACCAAGAATGCCTTAGACTGTCAGAACAAGGCAGCTGCAACTAGATTTGACTCTAGCAACCACTGCTTCACAAATATTAAGCTAACTATAATGCTTTTTAGTAGAGCTACACAGATAAATTATGAGAGAGGCTGCTCTAATGAAGATCCAGCTCCATATGCTAATGATCATTTCCACTGACCCAGTGATAGCAGCAGTAGTTGGTGTGTATCTTTGGATTGACTTATTTGTATATGTGAAGTGTTGTACTCTATACAAAACTAAAAACAAATAGCCTATAGAATGCTGTAGAAACATAGGAGTATAGACAAAGGCTTGGGCTGTGTTTACTTTGTGACTTGGAAGATTTCACAGTTTTACATTCTCCATTCCCACCACATGTTGGAGATTGTCTATCAGTTTCCTTTGTTGTCATGGTGGTGATGGAGTAGCAGTGCAATTTAACTTGACCACTGAGAAAATGACTTCATTGTTCTCTGTTTGATTAAAGAATTTGTTAGTCATGTTTCAATGAATTATTGGTTTTAACACTATCAGTATGTCTTGTACTTCATGTCTATTTTCTTTTGTGGTTTTCTGGCTTATCATTGCTTTGAAGCTCTGAAATACTGGCAAATCTTTACCATGTTGTAACCAGAAATCATACCATTTTGGCGACGAGAAAACTTAAAATTTTCATTGCCCACTTTGTAAAACAAAATTGGATTGCCTTCCCAACATTAAAGCAAAAACTCATTGTTGCTTGCTTAATTCTGTTATGTTGTAGTCATGGCATATATTAACTAGCCAAGGATGTATTATAAGGTAAGCATGATGGTGGTGTAGTCTTGACAAATATTATTCATAAATTTTGTAAAAGAAGGATCTATATTTACAATAGAAGGAAAGTATGTTCATTTTTGTAGACATAGATTCTTATAGTTTGGTTATTCTTTTCCTCATTCTTCATTTAAAAACTATAGACAATCAAAGGAGGGATCTTAATTTCACACTTTTCGAAATCTTTGGTGATAATTTAGAACCACTCACAATTTTTTACAGCAACTTATTCAGCAATGCCTCTGCTTATATCTAAGGTTTTGGGTCTACATTATCAAATAGGATGCCACATTAACATATTTTTTGTTGAGGTGTCTTAAAAGACCTCAGAAAAAGAGTAGACTGATCCTTGTGTATTGAATCATGTTACATTTGGGTGCTAATGTGACATCATATGATTTAGTCTTTCTTAGATCAAAAATATATATTTCATTCAATTATAATACTTATGATCAATGCTAACAACTTCAAAATTACAATTATGAATACTATACTATTAAAAATATTAAACACTAAATCCACAAATACTATATCAACTATACATACTTAACTACCCATTCTATTTCACAAAACAATCAAAAGAAAAAAGTATAATAGTTATAAAAGTGTAACAGTTATAATAGTAACCAGCTTCTGTATTTCCAAATATGTAATGCTTGTCTGATATAGAAAGATGGGTGGATGGGCAAAACCATCCTGAGATAAGAATGAGGTCTAAGTGGAGCCTTGAGTTACTTATGTGGCACTCTGATATTAGTTCTAAACTCTTAAAAAAAGTGATTCTAGTGGACTAGTCAATCTCCATTAGATAAAAACTATAATAGTAACATTTAATATGAACTTGTTAAGTGAAAAGAACCATATATTTAATTCATTGTGCACATATATCTCGTAGAAAGGCTCTTCCATGGGTTCCCATACAATAGCAATAGAGAATGGGAAATGGAACCTCTTGATTAGGAAACTGCTATACAGTCAACTAAAACATACCCCATGCAATTATTGAATACTTAATTCTCTTTTGAATGTGGTACAATTGAATTGGCTGCATTGACAGTGCCCTTTGGCTTTGGATGTAATGCTCAATGATTATAGTGCTTCACAGCCATGTCACCCAGAGCAGAATTTCAGTAGTATGTGCTACAGTAGCTTGTCATAGGTTTTATGATTGTATGCAGCATCGCAGAGCAATAACTCAAGATAAGATTGTGTGGAAAGCATAAAAAGTCTGCAAATCCTTAAGGCAGGCAAGGTACCTATTGATTTCAGAGCTTTGAGACTATTAATCTTTTTTCCAAAGGAAGGAGATGCATATGTCAGTTCTGGTGCACATGAGGCTGGGTCCCATTATGTCAGAAATAACATGCAGTTGGTTGTGGTTGAAGACACCTATATAGGCTGTGGTTTTTCTTGCTCTCTACACTCCATGACAAAGCCATACAACTACCACCTTTTTATCATTCTTCCCTGCAGGTTTTTACTGACCCACATTAACATAATTACAATGCAGGGGAATCCTAGAGCCTTTGTACAGACTGTAGCAACTGCATTACCATGCCTCATTAATACTGCCCGTCACCCTAAGGAATTGTAACAAGAAAAATATCATAGAAAGCAAAAACTGCTTGTGGGTGACTCTCAGATCAGAAAGCAGTTAAAATAGTTGACAATTCCCTATCTCAAAGCCAAATTTGTGGGCCTCTTATCCTCTGTCCATAACTAAGTATGGATTGCTCCCAAAGGAAAGCAATGGTACATTATGAGTGCAAGGGACGGTGTCAGCTCCTTTGCTTGGGAAACTATGGACCAAAGAAAGAGATGGGGTGTCTCTTTCGTTGGAGGGCATGCGACTTTGAATGCCAAACAAAATAAGGATGCACAAGGCATCCTTACTAAGCAAAGAAAGCCTATATGTCTATGAAGCACCTAGGATATCATTCAAGGAACATTGTTTAACAAAATTATGGTCACATGGAGGGCCTAAATTTGAGGGTTGGCTATGTTGTGGAGCAATTCAAATATATATATATATATATATAAGAATTTATTTATGGTATGAAGATTATAAACTGTGTATAGTTTTAATTGACATTTCAGAATATACGTAATATATATTCCTCTTTTTATGATGGATCCCTAAGTGTGATATGAAAGATTAATTGAATAACATACACAATTTAAAATAAAGACTTGCATTACTACTCTATGAATGATGGAAACATCATATTGATTATAAAAGAGTTAAGGAAATAGAGTTTAAATAATTCAAAGAAGAGGGAGAAAAAATAGGGTTAATAAATTTCATTTAAGAGAGGAAGCAAAACCAGGTTAACGAAATTCATTTAAAATTGTATGTGGGAGTCAAACATCAAAAAACATGACCTTAATATTTAGTAGAGCTAAACCAAATTCGGAGGGGATTTAGCCTTAATGTTATTATTAATGCTACTAATTTTGTTCACTTCTTCGTTATGATTTCTAAGTTGGTTATATGCTAAAATTCAATTTGAGAAAATTTTATACATTAAATATATTGATTGTATTACAATATGTGTAGTTGACTTCTATCTAGCATGATCCTTAGTTAAACTATACAACTATTTATATAGTCTTATATAGGTAGTTTATTTTGCATGGGTGACATCCAAGGCATAAAGTCACCACTTTCCATGCCAAAACAAAGCACATTGATGAATAGTTTCACTTTTCTCATGATATGGTAGAAGATGGAAAGGTGAAGATAAAAAAAAGTTCATACTTTGGCAAGTGTTGCATGTACTGACAAAGCTAGTGAGCACTGAAAAGTTCATATGGTGTGTCAATTCTATGGAGCTTGAAGCCTTGAACAAATGACAAAACTTTGACTCTTGATAGGTCTTCGACAAGTGGGAGAATGTGTGGATTAAGTTGTCTCAACCTTAGAGTCCTAACATATTGATTATTTATTTATTTATTGCACCCACTCTGGAAGTCCTAAAATTTAGGTAGCTAGTGTCACGGGTTGCTATGTTGGGATTATGACATATTCTTTTAATTATTGTGGCGATAACTAGTTGTTCTTTTAGAGAAGATGGGTAAAAATTGACTAATCAACAAAGATCAATGCAAAACAACAAGGAACAACAAACTCAACAACAAATAGAAGACACCTAACCAAACATGTCTTTTTCAAATCCCCAAATAATCTCTCTAGTCCTCAATAACAAGCTATTCTAATATTCAAGAGTATTGTATGGACATGTGTTCCCTAGTCCTTGATATTCCACATCTCGATCTACTCATAAGCTCATTTTGCCAAACAATGTGTTTCCTTATTGTATTCTTGAGGAATGTGACAAAAGATAATAGACTCCAAAGATCTACAAAGTCTCACGATCAAATTGGCCACCAAGGCCAATTGCCAATATCTTCCCTCTACATGTTTCTTATTTAATAAATCAATCATAATAAGTGAATTGGATTCACAGATGATCTTTCTCCAACCAATAGGACAAATTATCTCTAAAGCATAAATGAGTAAGAGCTTCCAGGAAGTTGTTAGTATGTTGACCCTTATACAAAGAATAGAAGAACTGGATAATTCCAAAATTATCTTGACCAACTCCACCAATCCCAACATGCCCAATATTACCTTTAGAAGAACCATCAATATTTATCTTCAACACATTAGGAGGAGGGGACAACAAACAACCATCTCAACGGACCTTGCTCTTGGCCCAATGCCCAACCCTAGAAAAGGGATCCTTAAACCATATCCTTCCAAGACCAACCTCTAGATGAAAACAAAATCACTCAAATCCACATGAGCAGTCAAATCATATTTTGCTAATAAGGTTTCTTGTAGACCACTAATAATAAGGACTTAGCATTTTCTTATCCTAAAAAAATATTTCTATTCCTTTCTAACCAAATTTTGTATATAATAAAAGAAGGGCCTATGTTCTAAGCAATGTGCAAAAAAATGTCATAGCTGAGAAATTCCCCAAAAGACCCCAAAACTCAACTAAGGAGGAAGCATGAAACTAAACCTTATTCCAAACTCCTCAACAAGAGTACCAAATTATCTTTGAGAAAGGGAACTGGAAGAAAATATGTGAAGATCATTCCTCACCATTATTTCATAAAACACACATAGAATGGCCCTATAATCCTCTCTTTCTCAAATTGTCTGAGGTGAGGCACCTATTTGTTGTAATCATCCACATGAAGAAATTGCATTTGGGCCAAGTAAACTTCCTCCACGTCTGCTTCTAGCAAGGAACCTCATTTCTCTAATGGGTTTTATTGGTATAACTGATGTAGTGATGGTAAGTGATTTCTAGTGTTGTCATGATACAAATTTGATTACATGATGATCAGTTATTGGGTTGTCATTGATGTCAAGTATCTAGTGTTCCTATTATGTTACTAATTATAAGTATGATGATCAAGGTGTTGCGATGAGTTTTAGATTTAGCGATCCTTATGAGAGACTTGGGGATGTCTTTGAATGTTAAATGCACATGACCACTATTGTTGATGTAGACTGGTAAGAAAGTTATGACCGAATGAAGGTCAATAGTGCAACTGCTAGAACCGTTAGTGACAGACGATAGGTGATTTGATTAGTTTGTCAAATCTGTGATGAGTTATGTCACACAGTCATAGGAGAAGGTTGTTGACAATATGTAGAAGTTATGGTTGGGACCGCAACTAATTTGAGTGACCAGTGTGCAGAAGAGGTGATCAGTGAGTAGAGACAAAGTTGTTAACAGATTAAAGTGTTTATGTTCTTGAGCAATAGTTGATAAATATTTGATCGGTGATCGGTGTTGAGGTTGCGATGGGATCGGTTGAGTCATTCATGATCTCATGACATGTCTTCATGATTGTGTAATACCCCAAAAATGGGCTATAAGTTCATTAATCTTCTATATCAACACATCGAACGAAATCGATATCAAAGTCCTAACCTAAGGCACATCTGAACATTATCGAATCCTAATTGATTATCTCAAATTCTACATCAGGGAATATTCTTAGTAATATTCCTAATTACCCTAATTATCTTTGATTTAATGATTATTTGGTGATAAATCCTATTTATCCTAAAGTTTGATTAATTGAATATTCTAAATATTTAATTAATTAGATTTAATACTGCCACTTAATTATTTAATTTAATTTAATTATATTTATTCCTAAGTATTATTATTTAAATTTGACAATAAATCAAAATTCCTATCATTAATTGATTAAATTCTTATTTAATTAATTAAAGCAAGTTGTCATATTTGATGATATTATTTTTGAATAAAAGTTTGATTAAATGATTGATTAACCCATAAATCAATTGTTTTATTTCCAAAATCAGTTAAATTGAGAATAAATCAGTTTATTTATTTATTAATTCATAATTATCCATGTGCACAATCAAAGAGCAGTTAAACTCCAAATCAGGAAATCAATGCAAGTTATTGACTTTTTGGAACTCAACATCATTTTTTAGTTTTAAAGTTGATCTAAACTTCTAATTTGAGTTAAAAATCTATTTTTGCATGATTTGCATGTTTTTGTGAGTTAAATATCTTTTAATTAAAAATAACTCAAAAATCAACCTGAGTTATTTGAGTGATTTATAGCTTTTTTTCATGCACCTCCAAAGCCCTGGATTTCTATAAAATCAAGGCTCAGCTCTTCGTAATTCATCTCATAATTTGCAAACTTATGCTAGTGAATTGCTATCTGGCGAATCAACCACGTTTTGTGAGATCACTTTTGTTTTCATATTATTGTTAGATCATTTTAGCATATCAATTTCCATATTAGCATAGATTCATATCAAGTTTTCATCATATCATTGCATAGAAAATAAAAAAAATTTAGATTAATTGCATTTATATTTCATATCAGTTTTGTATTCAAATCCTTCATTTAGGCATCGTCAAGGTCACTGATCTCGATACAATCTGAGAACATCATACTCACACCTATTAGAAGGCAGTAAATTGCCTGGTTAGTTTAACTTTCAATTCATTGCACGATTTCATTTTTGCTAACCTCTAATGTTTTACTGAAGTGTTGTGTCTATAGATCAGGTACAATTTTCACACACACATTTCAGGCACCCACCGTGGGGCAACCCACCTTTACATGCTAGTTTTGATTTTTTTGGGGAGCTAAAACCCTAAAGTTTCAAAGATTTAATTTTACCTCCCAAAAAGCTTAGATTTTTGATCTGAAATTTTTTTTTACAAGTTGGACACATATCAGGGAAGCTACAGTAAAAAATTTAGAATTTTCTGAGATGTTTTGAATTTTTAATAATTTTTTCTTGAAATTTTGGAAAAAATCAATATCTAACGCAAATCAGCATATTTTTCAAAAAAAATTATATTTTCAAAAATCTCTTTAAATTATACAGGGGTTCCATTCTTTGTATTTTAAATTTGGACGCAATATAATAGCTCAAATAGTCAATTTACAAAAACTGGTTTATTTTGGTAAAACAAGTCTCTAGGGCACAAATGAAGAGATTTTTCTAAAATTTTTACATTTTTGGAAAGCTCTCTATTTTTTAGCAGGGGTCTTTATTCTGAATTTCTATTTTTGTGGGCAAAATCATATCAAAAAAATTAGATCTTGTTGACTAGGTCAAATGCAGCCAAAAAAAAAAAAAAATTTGTGATGGGTATGCACTTTTTTTTTTTTACATGGTTCAATGAATGATATGAGTTTTCATTTGAGTTAATTGCTGGTTATTATTGCTGATAATAATTGATTTTTAGAGCTAACCTTAAGGTTTTCATAAGTTGAAGATACGTTGCATATCTTGTTTGCTTGTTTGCTTGTTTTCTTATCGGAGAGTTTGTTGCTTGCTTGCGCGGGATTGCTTAACAAAGATAAAAATCAAGTAAATATCTACTAAGCGCATCGCAAGGATCTTAGGTATTCTACTTGTTCTAATAATATTTTGATTTGGACTTAAAATAAATCTCTCGTGTGTCTAGCTTGAGTGCTTCTTTTCATGCTTTTGTTTTACACACTTGCATAATTGATAATAGGTTGTGACACCTTAGGTATTCATTTAAGCAGTCTTAGATACTTGTGATTGATCTAGATTACTATCTTGGGTTATTAGACTTGCTAATCCGTCGGCCCCTCGTTCCACCCCGTGGTTGCAATCTCAGCGCCATAAAGGGGAGGGGTCTAAAGAATAGAAGTGTTAATCGTTCCACCAGGCAACCCTTTTGTGTTTTTTAGAACTCACTTGTTTTCTAAGTTGTGGACTCATTTTTAGCTTGTGTGAGGGGTTAATTGTTCCACCTTGTGGACTCACCTCATATTCGCTTTAAGCGTTAAGTGTTCCTCTTTCTGCTTTTGGGTACTTTTGGTAGATTTACTTTCAGAAATATATTTGTGCTCACATAGTAATTAGGCCCTATGAACACTTTTTGATTCTTGAGAGATTGGATTCCTAGTGAAATCCTTCTTGACGACAGAATCCTTGTAGGTAGGGAGGATACTTAGTGCGTTTCACGTTATACTCGGTTAGTGCATCTTCTCTTATTGATTGATACATTCTCTCTCTAGAGAGGTTGATAGATCACATGGGGTTGACATCACAGGCCTTGGTGAAACAAACTTTGTCTTAGCGTGTCGGATTAATTTGCTTGCTTTGTTTGGGTTAAAAGTGAAGAGGCGTCAAAACTTTGGATATGGAGCCAAGTCCCCTTGTGGTATACTATTGTGAGTCACCTTTAGAGAGGGTTAATCGTAGCGAACACTCCCTTCACAGGGCAAACTGCGTTGACGGAACCTCAAGCGGTAATAGTCATTTTCACCATGGTAGTGATAGCCACAATATAAATGTCCTTGTAAAAGAAATCTTCACAGGTGCAGTTCATTGTTGGGTTGTCAGATCTCCCTAGCAGCTCCTGATTGATTAAATTCTCAGACTGTGTCAAAACCCTGGTGCGCCGGGATTGGAGTTCACCCCTTTGGATCATAAAAGTTGTAGAGTCAAACCATTACTAAAAACCCTAGTGAGGCCAAATTTTTATTTTCTAAGAATATGTGTGTTAATGCAAAACTTTTTGGAACATACACAATTAGCACTTCTAAGGATTAGCACAAATAATTCACTTGATTGTTCATGCGCAAGGTTGCTTTTGCCCTTGTTCATTATTTTCAGACATGCTTGAAATCACTTGCTTGCTATTTTGCGTACTTGTTTATCTATCTGGTTACTGAAAATGAACAAATCTGTTACAATCCTCAAATCTGGACATTGAAATTTGCAAACAATCTGAAATTGAAAACCCTAAATTTGCAAAATTTGAAGTGAAATTCTTTTCTAGAGTCAAAAGTCATCTCAGGAGGTCAGAAAGTCATACGAGTTTCTATCAAATGTCATTTCATTACTGCCCAATTGTCGTATGGTAAAGAACCCAATGTTGTATGAGTCTTTCTGCCAGTTAAATTTAAAAAGTCAAATCCTACTAGCAACTGTCATGCGAGTTTTGCAACTGTCGTACAAGCTTTTATACTGTCGTTTCATATCATACCCACTGTCGTACGAGTCTACAGAGTGTCATTTGGAAAATTTTTGAAAGTTGTCAAAAAAGTTCAGAATTGCCAGATACTTATCTTTTTCAGCCTAGTTCCAGAATCTGTCGAACAAATCACTGTGTCAAGAACAGAGCAATAGCTATTGAGAATCAATACACGTCTCAAAGAATCAGTACACATGAGGAAGAAATTCTAATCACAACTATGATGAAGCAAATGCAAGCTATGCAAGTCAAGCTTAACAAACTCAAAAAAAAAAAAAGAACCTAAAGAGTTCTCCATGGAAGCTCTGTGCCCTTTTCCATTTGATAAAGACTTGTACATGTCACCATGCCCCCAGACAGAATGTGAGTAGCGTGACAATCTTTATGATACCTCTTCCACGGAGGGTGACACATCCATCTTTGGAGACTATGATGACTATGATGATGGACAATATAATGATACCTATGACACCTCTGTTCCTAAGAGTCCTCCTCATTGTGTGTTCTTGCTTACTGGAAATGGGATGTCACATTGGATAGATCGTGATGGTGATCCATATGATTTTGATTTTGAAAAAGACTTTGATGATTTTTGTGAACAATACCTTGATTATGATCCATCTACTACTACTGAGGACTATAAAATGCATCGTGCTAGCTTGAAGCATCAATATTATAAGAATCCTTCTCCTAAGGACTCTCCTACTGAAAATAAAGATTATCTTCTCAAGCAAGATCATGTTAATGTTGGACCTTTGTCTTGTGATGGTTCCCTTCCATCCCCTACTTCCTCCAATACCTGACATTTCCTAAAGTTTTCGAGTCTTTCAAATCTTTCACAGAACCTTCATCCGACACAAGCCTTGATATTTTTCATATGATTCCCTATAGTTATCCTCTAGGGCTACCTCTTCAAGAAATTCAAGCTAACCTTCACTTGGCTGCTAATACTTTCAATAATGCTAAACCTAAAGAGCCTAAGCCTTCATACGCTACAATGCCTACTTTAGCTGGTCCTTCACCATCTCTGCAACAGTCTTCCATACAATCCCAACATGTTTTTGTATCCTTAGAAGTGGCTTTATGTCAAGAGGACTCTAAAAATGATGAAGAAAAGAACATAAAGAAAGATCAAGATCAAGAACCCTCCATGTCATCCAATCCTTTTCATGATGTCTCTTATTTGCTTTAGGGTTTTTTTGATCCTGCACATCCTTTTTCATGCATTCCACCATGTCTTAAGTCTTCTCCTAAGTAAGATCAAGTTACTACTTACACCATTGAGCTTATTGACAATCAAAATAACCTTACTACACTTGCACTTTTCAAAGATGATACTTCCATTAAGGTTGTTAAAAATGGTGTTGTTACTTCCACTGTTAAGCCTATTAAAAATCAAAAGAAAAATTATGTGCTTGTGCTATCCAAAGATCTTTGTCAAGATCAAAGTTTTCCATCTTCTTGTTCTACCACTCCATGTTCATTTCCACTTTCTACTTTTCCTAAGTCTTTGCAAGCTTTGAACAATCCTATCAAAGAAGGTGCTCATATTCAAGATGTCCACGATTCTATTGAAAATTCTAATGCTCACTCTAAAGATGTTGATATCCTTGGTTGTCATATAGATGCTGATGAACTTGTTGATTATCCTTTTGTGTCTTCCACTTCCATCCTTGGACCTCTTCCACCACTACTAAGAGCTTCACGTCTACCTTCCATCTTGGGTCCTTATGTCCCTTCACTTTCCCCTCCTAACTCTCCTAATTCATCATCCATCTCGGGTCCTTACATCCCTCCATCTCCCATCTTTTCTCAAGATCAACATAGATGCATACCCTTGAATCCTTTTCATCCACCCACCCATCTAAACCGGTCATATCTTCCTTTTTCTTCCACAAGTCCCAAGTCTTTTGGAATTAACTTGAATGTTCAATACAAGAAAAAGAAGCAATACAAGAATCCATCAAAAAAAGAAGATCACCATGTCTCCTCTAATAGACATGGAAACATAAAGTCAAAAGATATATCTAAGAAAAAAATTACAAGACAAGTATGGGTTCCAAAATCCATCATTAAAGATATTCTCTCTAGATCATCAAAAAGAAATGAAAAGCCTACAACTATATGGATTCCAAAATATCTCTTGAAAGAGTCTGGTGTTGAGCAACAAGTGAAGTTGACATTCAAGCTTCCAAAGACTTCCACTTCATCTCCTTCCAAAAACATTCTTCCATTCTATGCGCCTAAACCGCAACCTCTACTATCCATTCACCATATTTCTTCATGTATTCCTTCATTCACATTTCCTCCATCCTCTCGCCACCCTTCAAAGTGTGTGTTGATGTTGATCTTGCCTTCCTTTCCATCTACCCTTTCACAATCCTTCCATTCATTATCCTTCTACCTTCTATTCTTTTTCCTCATTTGCCTATTCCTCCTATCTTCCAACCTCACTCGCTTTACATAAAACCTTATCCTCCATTTTTATTTTCCATCTTCCTTTCCTTATCAGCATCTTTGAGAATACCATTTTGAATCCTTGGCATATCACAGTTTATCCTTTCAAGGAGCATTATCTAAAAAGCTTGCCTTCTAAAAAAAAAGAAATGAAAAAAAAAATTGAAAATGTGCCTTGGTGAAAACCTGGAAACAGGTGCCTTGGTAGAAAAAGTAAAGAGAAATAAATTCATCCTATGGTGAAAACCACTCCCTTGTGGCGCCTTGGATAAGTATCATAATGAAAACCTGGTAATCAGGCATCATGCGTAGTTCTTTTACATATTTCATCCATTTCATCTTCTCTCTTTGATCTTGACAATGTTGATCTATACACGAACATTTGGCTATTTTGTGAGCTATCTTACAATGATCTTGTTTTCATTCCCTTCCTGTTTAGCCTTCATATTTATTTTCCTCCATTCATTCTAGTCTTTCGCTATCATTTCCCCTTTGGTCTTGATCTAATAAAAAAAAAAAAAAGAGTAAAACACAGTACTATGAAGCCTCTTGACATGTCTACTCCTTTAGACTACATCCTTTCCTTCTTTGGCACTATGCTTTTGTGACTTATCCTATGCTAGTCTTTCATTGCTTGTCCAAAAAATCTTTTACATGACAATTTTTCCCTATCTTGGGTATTCTTGAGGAGTTTTCCCTTGAGAATTTCTTCCCTTCATTCTCCTTCATTCTCTTGTCTTCCATCTCATCCACCAACTTGCTAATCCCTCTTGTTCTCCACCTTGCTAGACATTGGGATTGCATGATATGACCTTGCTTGGGAGTTTTCAATGGAAAAAGATTCTATCAAGTATACCAAGTATCAGAACAAGTATCAGAACAAGTATCAGAACAAGTATCAGAACAAGTATCAGAACTAGTATCAAAACCAGTATCAGAACAAGTATCAGAATAAGTATCAAAACTAGTATCAGAACAAATATCAGAACAAGTATCAGAACTCCCACTGGAGCTACACCTTTTGCTTTAGTTTATGGGTCCGAAGAGGTACTGCCTATTGAGGTCAAAATCCCATCACTAAGAATCAAAATGCATGGTCTAGTAACTGATGATGACTACAGAGTGTCTAGGTTGCAAGAACTTGAACTACTAGATGAGCGCAGACAAGCAGCGTATGATCATCTCAGAGTATATCAGAAGAGAATGTCTAGAGGCTACAACAAGAAAGTTAGACACAAAATTTCAGGTTGGTGATCTAGTCTTGAGAGAAAATCCTAAAAATCAATCACATCGAGAATGCAAGGGGAAGTTTGAACCCAACTAGCTGGGTCCCTTTGTAATCACTGCTACTTTTGGCTCTAGTGCCTATCAACTCTCAATGACTGAAGGAGAACAGCTTCGAGAACCAATCAACATTTTCCATTTGAAGAAATTCTACGCCTAAGGCATTCAGTCTATGGTAAAATGTCCTGAAATTTTTTTAAAAATCAGAAAAAGTCTTAAAAAAATGAACATCTTGGTGAAAACCTAGCAATGGGTGCCTTGATGATTCACAAAAAAATTGAAAAAAGGAAAAATACAAAAAAATGAGAAAAAGAAAAAAGTGCCTTGGTGAAAACTTGGAAACAGGTGCCTTGGTAGCAAAAATAAAAATCTCTGCCAAGATGGTGAAAACCCAGCAAACGGGTGCCACTTATTTCAAAATGCTCCATCTATCAGCGCAATCTTGGTCTTTCCCAGCTTTCAATCTTGCTTTAGTTTGTACATATCTCTTGGTTTGTTTCTACATTTTCAGTTTTCAATAAGTCGGTCTATACACCAATCAGCTCCAGCGTCTATATCTTATCAATGCTTAACACTTGGGGGCAATCAATGTCAAATCCCATGGTCTCCAGTGTATCTTAGACATATCATATCTAGTCAAAGTCCTTTGAAGCTTCATCCGAGTCAGTCAGTCAGTCTTGTCTCCAGAAAGGATTTTGCATCTAAAACAACGCAATCAAACATCAAACACAAACTGAAAATAATCTGTGCTTTTTACATGCTTTTATCTCCTTATATGCTTACTGATTCCCATTGAGATTTTTGCATATTGTGTCCCTTTGAGCTCTTCGATGATGTCCTTTATAAGATTTAGAGAGTGATGACTGGGGGCATAATCTTTTTTTTATTTTCTTCTTGTATGTGAAAATCTAACAGCTTTAGAAATTCTGGATTGAAATGGTGTCCGACTATAACAGCCTCTATCTTGAATTGGATGGCCATGTGTACCTTGACCATTGATACCCGGAAGATTCAAGGAAGTTTTGATCTAACTATTATCTTTTTGAGTGAGTTCTTTCTCCTCCTATGAAACGTGATCTTGCCTAAGGATGTGAATGATAAAGGGTCACTAAGGGTAATTCACATTGGATTTAGAATGATCTCTTAACTATTTGATGTGTTTAAACGCAAGGCGTATTTAGGTCATCATGATGTTTATGTTTTGATGCTTATACAAATTGCTATATCAAAATGGACATGATATTCAGGTCATCTTGGCACTTGTGCCTTGGTGCTTATATCTAATCTGACATTCCAAAAACAAAATCAATATTCATATATCCATGGTTTCCTAACCAGTGGGTGTTGTATTGATTCTTGCGCATACAAATCGATATTCATATGTCTATGGTTTCATAGCTAGTGGGTATTGAATTGATTTATCCGATTACCTAAAAGTTCAATGATGATAACAAATCGACATATGATCAGTGAGTAGGTCCTAGGTCCTAGGTTGCATTTCATTTTGCATGTCTCTTTGCATTTTGAATGTTTGCATGATCTCACAATGATCAAATGAACTTCAATGCTTAAATGATTCTTCCAATTGCATCTTCAAATCTAACAAGAGCTGAATCTCACACGAAGGTTCCTCCAACAAAACAAGTAGAATCCTTTTTCGGGATCAAAATCAAAATCTGAGATCATTCATATTGTCTACTGCTTGCATAATCAACCTTCCATCATCACAGAAATCCAGTATTCAACTTAATTGATTATCTTACATCAAACTATCAAAATTTCAACTTGGTCAGCCATGGTCAACTCATGGTCAAACCTATTCAAACTTGGTCTTTTGGACCCTCAAACGATGCAGAATGCGTTCTCGAATGTGTTTAACTACTTCTTAAATCAATTAACATGCTTCTGAACTATCAACACTGACTTTTCTTGTCAGATTTCAATTTTAATCCCGAAGGGGGCATGGTATTGCATATCATTCAAAGTCTATAATCTAATTTGAAATCATATCTTTCCTCAGTAATCAAGACAACAACCACGTCTAGTTACCGATTCATCAAAAGACCTCATCGCTTGGGGCAAATCAATCATCACTCAGGGCATATCAGATTCATCAATCCATATCAATCTGGTATTCTCTTAATCTTGTAATCTGTATCAGCTTTTCACAACTATCGATTCATTAGTGTTATTTCCTTGGTTCTTCAGTAACTGAAGGGTTCAGATGTGATACCTATGTGGTTCTTCTAAGACAATCAAGTCTGGAACCGGTCACTCACTTCTTTGCAATCATAAGGTTCGGAATCAGGCATTTTGACACTTTTGTTTCATTGGTTCATCGATGTTATAGTTAACATTATCTTTGGTCATTCAGGACCTATCATCTTCATATCAAATATTTCAATCAGCTTCTATCTCATATCAATTATCAATTTTGAATCAATTTCATATCTATATCATACACAAACTATCTTTGAACCACTGCACTTCGCACAACAATTCAAAGAGGGGCAAAATGTAATACCCCAAAAATGGGCTATAAGTTCATTAATCTTCTATATCAACACATTGAACGAAATCGACATCAAAGTCCTAATCTAAGGCACATCTAAATATTATCGAATCTTAATTGATTATCTCAAATTCTGCATCGGGGAATATTCCTAGTAATATTCCTAATTATCCTAATTATCTTTGATTTAATGATTATTTGGTGATAAATGCTATTTATCCTAAAGTTTGATTAATTGAATATTCTAAATATTTAATTAATTAGATTTAATACTGCCACTTAATTATTTAATTGAATTTAATTATATTTATTCTTAAGTATTATTATTTAAATTTGACAATAAATCAAAATTCTTATCATTAATTAATTAAATTCTTATTCAATTAATTAAAGCAAGTTGTCGTATTTGATGATATTATTTTTGAATAAAAGTTTGATTAAATGATTGATTAACCCATAAATCAATTGTTTTATTTCCAAAATCAGTTAAGTTGAGAATAAATCACTTTATTTATTTATTAATTCATAATTATCCATGTGCACAATCAAAGAGCAGTTAAACTCCAAATTAGAAAATCAATGCAAGTCATTGACTTTTTGAAACTCAACATCATTTCTGAGTTTTAAAGTTGATCTAAACTTCTAATTTGAGTTAAAAAGTTGTTTTTGCATGATTTGCATGTTTTTGTGAGTTAAATATCTTTTATTTAAAAATAACTCAAAAATCAACCTGAGTTATTTGAGTGATTTATGGCTTTTTTTCATGCACCTCCAAAGCCCTAGATTTCTATAAAATCAAGGCTCAGCTCTTCATAATTCATCTCATAATTTGTGAACTTATGCTAGTGAATTGCTATCTAGAGAATCAAAGCTTCTTTGTGAATCAACCACATTTTGTGAGATCACTTTTGTTTCCATATTATTGTTAGATCATTTTAGCATATCAATTTCCATATTAGCATAGATTCATATCAATTTTTCATCATATCATTGCATAGAAAATCAAAAAAATATAAATTAATTGCATTTATATTTCATATCAGTTTTGCATTCAAATCCTTCATTTAGGTGTCGTCAAGGTCACTGATCTCGATACAATGTGAGAACATCATACTCACACCTATTAGAAGGTAGTAAATTGCCTGGTTAGTTTAGCTTTCAATTCATTGCACGATTTCATTTTTGCTAACCTCTAATGTTTTACTGAAGTGTTGTGTCTACAGATTAGGTACAGTTTTCACACACATAGATTGGAGGTGATGATTTGGCATCACATTGTTTGATGCTAGTGTGTGGAGAAGATTCTAGAGGAAGCATGTATTTGGTCAAAATGTGTTTGACCCCTTGACTCAAAATTCTATGTAAATCATTGTATTAGTCGATGCGGTCTTGGAAAATCATTTTGTACATTGAATTTTGTTTTGTGGCATGTTGGATCTAAGCGGGATATTTGAAATTCAATTTTATTTCATATTTAGGGTTTGATTAAGGCAGTGGACTTAAAAGATCAATATATAAGGGATGAAGTTTAAAGTTAAGAGTGTTGATCATGTGTTAGGAAAGTGTGGTTGTAATGTGGGAGTTGCAATCAAGCTAGGGTAGAGTTAAGTGTGTTAAGAATAGATTGTGTGCTTTAGTGGAATTGGGTTTCCATGAGATAAATCTCTATGTCAAATATTCCATTGTTATGTGGATGTGCTTATGGTTATAATTTTCATTTGCTACTATTAAGTTAATAGATTGTGAATGCTATTGTAAAATTTAAGAGGTTAAAAAGTTGAATAATTGGTAGATTACTGATTCACCCCCCTCTTAGTAATTTGATCTTAGGACTAACAATTGGTAGCAGAGCTCTTGGTCCTCTGTTGTGGTGAAGCTTAACAACTTGAGGTAAAAATCCAAAGATGATGAGAAAGGAAGGTCCTAAATTCACAAGAGAGAACTACTCAATTTGGTGCAGCCAGATGAAGATCTATCTTAAAGGTATGGGTGATCAATATTGGGATCATGTGGTTACTAACTATATTGTCCCTTCAGGAACCCTGATTGCAGAACAATTGAAGATCAGGCAAGACCGTACTACTACTGTGGAAGCTATTGCCAGTACTTTTTTAGATGTAGATTTTATCGATGTCAAAGACTTGGATACTTCTTATGAGATGTAAAAGAAGTTGAAGACATGAGGAGAAGTTGTTCAAGATTGCCTATGTTTGAGATCCACATGTGCATAAGGAAAAGATTGATAGTTTGAAAGGAGAATATGACGACACG
Source organism: Chamaecyparis obtusa (assembly GCA_027943335.1). Classification (NCBI taxonomy): domain Eukaryota; kingdom Viridiplantae; phylum Streptophyta; class Pinopsida; order Cupressales; family Cupressaceae; genus Chamaecyparis; species Chamaecyparis obtusa. The sequence goes on along the minus strand of BSBK01004969.1, from coordinate 666,800 downwards.
AGGATGCAAGAAAATGAAAACATTGAGTAATATAGTCAGAGAATCAAAGAAGTTCTTATTGTTATTCGAGGTGTTGGTGGTAATCTTTATGAGGAGGATGTGGTAAGAAAAGTTTTGAGAACTTTATTACCTTAATATTATATTAGAGTTTCAACTATACAAGAGCTCATATCTCTAGGAAATTTTACTATTACTCTTGATGCATTAATAGGAAAAATAACTGCATTTGAGTTAAGCAATTATGATAATAGTATGCCAAAAGTTGAAGTTGCTTGAAAGTCATCATTGACTCTTACACCATCTAGGAAAGGAAAGGAGATATCTAACGATTCTTCAACATATTACTCTAATTATTATGAATTTGTCACGTCTGAAGAAAGAAAACAAGAGGAATTGGAAGCTTTATTTGCCAAAATGTTTCCTAAAGGGAAAGGTAAATATAAGGGTAAGTTTCCTTTGAAACCCTTTACATGCAATTATATTGTACATATTGCCTCTAGATACCCTGACAATGACAGGAAGGAGAAGCCAAGGATAAGAACAAGAAAGCATGCTACCTATCTGAGGAAGGTGTTATTGATGAAGACTCTGATGGAAGAGATGAAGATGAAATTATGTTTGTTGCAGTAAAGAAGAACCCTTAGAAGGTGAGAAATATTTAGTTTCTAACATGAATCACAGTGGTGACTAGATTATTGATAGTGGGTGCACTCTCTATATGACTGGTGATAGAAGAAAATTCATCAAGATGGAAGAATGTGTTGATAGGAATTTGCGACGGCCTCACCAATAGGGATAAGAGTTGTCACTAGGTATCAGGGTACCAGCGAACTTTGCCTAAAGAGGTTTATCATAGAGTGAGCTATCTTGGCCTCCAAGCACCTGGCAGTTGGGTCACGATGGTGTAAGGATGGTTCAGTTGGGTAGGTGACTATTTTTATGATAAGGGGCTTGCTGGTTTTACACTCATCAAATATCAAAGACTTAGAAGTAGGATAAGGTTTCTTGCAAGCAATCGTTAGTTTCAACAAAGAAAATACAAAAGATAGACCCACTAACTCATTTTGGTGCATTTTCCAATGAACATTTCTGATGATCTATGGGATTTCTTTTTCTTTGTCAGATTTTACAAGGAAAATATTTTTTTTTTAAGCATGGACCATGTTCGTCAAAATTCTGACGATAGAAGCAATGTTTTAAAAATAAATTAATGTGTGTGGCAAGCACATTCAAAAAATTGGATGAAGGCATAGTCGACGTAGAGACACACATGATAGGTGAGTTCAATAGGAAAGCCTTCAAAATATTTTCTTAGATATTTATCCATTGATGCTCTATCATATCAGGGTTTCATAGATATTTATCCATTAATGCTCTAAAACCTTGTGTTTTCTACACACTTTGATAACACTGTATCTCTAATCATTATTTCATGCATATCTAACCTATCTTTTTTATTTTTCCTTCATGAAAGTGAATTTGTGTTTCTTAAAAACTTTACAGTGCATAATATGCGGGCATAGTTAGGGAGGACACTAGCAAAGATTTGGATGTAATCAATCTTATCATATCCCAAATGCTCTCATACTCTCTTGTCAAGACTGTATCAGACACCCCCTTCTTCTACTAGTGGTCTATTCACTATCCTATGATCCTCTACCCTTGATACTTGTACTTTCATAGCGTATCTCAATGCCTATACCTATCCATGTTCATGTTCTTGTATCTATGTTGTTGCAACTGTCCTAGCTCTCTTGGCCCATGGAGCCCTTTTCCCCATACCTTGGATGCCCTTTCCATTGAGAAGTCCCCTCCACTATCACACCCATCATCCCCATCATCATCATCTCTCCCTACTCCTTGACCTTCTCACCCTCTTCAGGCTACTCATCATCTATGGCATGTCCTAGATCTATCAACTGCATTAGTTTGTGCACTTCTCACCATATCGCATATGTCAGCACAGGTAGGGCATAATTTTATGCATGTGTGTACCCTATTCCAAAGCTTCCATTTTGGAATAGGTAGGGAGGACACTAGCAAATAATCTAGTTTTATCCTTTCCAATTGCATTATTTTTAAAGTTTATAAATCCTTTTCAACAAATCAATTTTTTTAAAACCTTGAAATCATTACATTACATGAAATGACATCTTTTTGAGGTTCATGTACTCTCAAAGGCCTTAATGACCCCACCCTATATTGTGATAGGAAATAAGCCATCAAACTGCCCCTCATCCAGATTGGAAGGTCTGCACCTTGAATCCAATGGGGAGTTTATCATATAGAATCCATTTCTAATTGTTTAAAAATGCATGAATCATAGCTAACCTTATCATCTATTCCAGAGTATTTTATAAAATACAAAGAAATCAAATCTCTTACAACATATGATGTTGGTTCAAACAAGAAACCCTACCTTGCATACAGTTCATGCATTAAGCTCCCTTCAATAGATTGCCCTTGTCTTCATCTAATTCACAACCATCTCCATGAAACCTAAGTGTTCCATAAGATATTACTTATTTTTAACTCAAATGAATTGTTGTTCATGCAATCCTCTTAAGAACATTGCTAATTTGATAAATTTGTGCTTCTCTACGCATGAGGTTTTGGCATTCTTCTTTAGAAAACCATTGTTCTTTCAGAAGATGTTATTTCTTTATGAATTCCTATTCCTGGCAATCAAGAGTGTTGTTTCCTTAATGATGTTTGTTGGCTCTTGACTTTGTTGCTTCTCATTCATCTAAAAAATTTCTATTGTCTTGGAAACTTGCTATTTGCAGTGATTTATTTCTTTCCTCTCTTATGGGCATTGATAGGGCATAAAAACCTTAACCCAACCAAGGAGCAAGTTGAAACTCGGGTTGCCCTTGTGGGGTTAAGTCAATAAAATAATTCCCTCCAATTGTTGAAATTTTGTTGACTTTCACAATTTTTGAATTTCATGCAAAGTGCAAAACTTATTTTTTTGTTTAAGACTTTGAATCTCACCAACCAATATAGTGAAATAAACTTAACCTTTTAATATGGGAGCATCCTTAATTTACTCAACTATCATAGAGTAAATAATTTTTAAGTGGCCTTTTTTAAACCATTTTTAAACACACAAAACCCACCTCGAAAAGTCTAGGATACACCTTAAAAAAATTTCCCATGAAGAGGTAAAATAGGTAATAGTGACTATTTTTATTACTATGTGTCTCATTGTGCTTCATAAATTGCTATCATGACTACATTTTCTTGTAATCTTTACCTTCCCATGAGAACCAAAGCAAAATCCCATAGCTAGCCCTCTTTAGACTCAACTATGTTCATCCAAATGACATGATTCCTCTACTCTTTCATCTTCTTTGATTGCTATGTTACACTTATATTCTATGTCATTACATATCACTATTTTATTTTCATGGATCTACTATAATAGTGAATGGAAAGATTCCTAAAATAAATGAGTATTCCCCCTTACATAAGATGGTGGAGATGTTTTGGTGCAGGAGAACCTTGGTTACATTGATGCCTCATAAAGGATTTTGTCACGATTTCTTATTTTTTTTGTCAAGATGTAATAAGGTATGTAAGGACCATTTGGATTCATTTTGTAGTCATTTCCAATCATTTCAACTCACTTTGTAAGGCCTTTGATGTCAATTGTGTCATATTGACCTACAAGGTCATGATAGGTCAACTTTGGTCAAAATGTGTAAAATGTGCCCATGATGGGTGAAAAAATGTAATTTGTGTCTTCAAATCATTTATAGCATGTTGGAGATTTTTTTGGTAGGTTTGAAGTCATTTGGAAAATGTCAAAAATATGTAAAAGTTGGTTGACAACTTTTATAAGTTGCCAAGCAACATTAACAAATTATGGTTCCAACAGCTAACCAAATACAAATTATGGTTCCAACAGCTGACCAAATTCAAATTATAGTTAGAACCATTGGAAAGACTCAAGAAATGTATAAAATTCTTCTTTAAGTGGAGGCATGGGGTTGGAGATGATATTGGTGAAATTTTGCAATAAAAATATAACTGTTTCTGCACTTTTTTCTGTAAAATTCATTCTTACAAAGCTTGGCACGATTTTGTATGGATTTTTTACAATTGGAAACTTATTGAAAAATTTAGGACTATGAATTATCTTTCCAAAAAGTCCATTTTAATTGATTTTTATGAAATATTAAGCAAGATATGGCCATTTTAATGATTGCAGGTCCAATTTTCAAGGTAAATTGTTTTTCCTAAAAACTTGTTCTTGCAGCGCTTGATACTCACAAGTGAAGAAAAAAACTTAACCCCTTAATATTTTGGTATGCTCCTAGAGGATGATCTTCATTGTGAAAAATTCATGATAAATTCATGTCTCTAAGGTTACTTAAGTGAACCAAGTGCCCCAAGAGTACAAAGGTCATCTTTGCCACAAATTAGAGATATGGTGTTGTATTTGATTAAATGTTGATGGCTAACCAAGAAGGAATTGTTAGCTTTATGAATTGGGAATTATAAAAAAAAATCAAATTCAAGTTGATAATCTTATAAAAGCATCAAAATAGATAGGGAGCTCTTCAAATATTTCATGTTCATGTGTCCCTCTTGGTGGGCACTGTTACAAGATACTAGGAGAATGGCACATTTGCCCAGGGAATAGGTGTGAATCCAATCCTAGGAGAAAATATATACATATGCTTTAAGTTTATTTATTAACCTAAAATTGGTGTTATGTTGATCTCTATAAAACCTCAAAGGACCCATCCCCAGTACGTCCCCACACTGGGTACTTGGAGTACACGAGTACTTTGTTACTATGTTGAATGTTCAATGGTTTTGGTTCATTTTGCAATTTTTCTATGTTTAAGTATTTCAATTTGGTATATTATACTAAAACATCATTTCATAACTAACATTTCAAGTTATATATAACTAGTTCTATGAAGACTTTCGTACTTGCAATATTGTTTTGCTTATTTTGTGAAGGTTATAGACCAAAGTTTCCATAGCCTGATTTTTTTTCCAATGAAGAAAGACCATGCCAAATAATATTAGCGAAGAAAAAAATAAGGAGACAATTGCTAGATTGTGGTCTAGCTTGAAAAGAAAAGGTGATGAAAAATGTTATTGTCCCTGCAAAAGTTATAATTAGGGCTTAAAAACTAGAAGACTTATAATAATAACTAAGAAACATTATAGGTAACATGGTCACATTGAAGGGGGGCATGGTTATTTTCCATTGGTATATCATTTTAACAATTTATATACATAATAAATCACTTGATGATGAGATCATGATCATGGTTTATTTATGTTGATCATTTTTATATAGGTGGAGCACCCTAGGGAACATGATATGGACTACCACACCCCAAAGAATGTGGCTTTACAAGTGGAGGAACATGGAGGTGTGAATATCAAAGCTGAAGATTATGATCCTATTGAAGAAGAAGAAGAAGTGCCAGAAAACACAATTGAAGATGATGGTGAAAATACATTGATCCATGACACATTTAGTACTAGCATAGCTGATCATGATGATCAAGATGACTTTGTAACCGAAAAATATCTTAACCGAGTGGACTTAACAATCTTATTATAAAATCCTTGAAAAAGGTAACATTCTAAAGAGTGTTTGAAGTCCTTTAACCATGACACTCTTAAAAGGGTGAAGATCCTAAAATATCTAAGGAAAATCCCTTGACTGGGTCACATTTAACAATGTGTATTGTAATCTTTAACCAGATTGGATTTTAACCGAGCTCACTTCAGAAGAGTGAATTATTTAGTGGGTGAAAATTCCCACAGTGGTTTTTCCCAAAGTTAGGTTTCCACGTTAAATACTAGTGTTATATGTGTTGAATGATTTATGTGTATGTTATTGCTGATTGATAAAGTTAATTTACTATTGTTGGTAAATGTTGAATTGTGTCTGACTGAGTTGACACCGAGTCAATCAGAGAAAAAATTTTAAGGTAAAGAGAATCAAGGATTACTGATTCACTCCCCCTCTCTGTAATCCAACAGTTCTATACATTAAAACTAATCATTAATACCATTTCCATTAGAGTAGTAAGTGACTTAAATCAAGGCAAAAGTCATATGACTTGGCATGCATTCTGAGGTGCGCATATGATTTTGAAAAAAAAATTATTTTTTTGGGCCACAATGACCATTTGGCCATCAAATTTAAGCCCATCATTTGATGATGTCAGCAATTTCTACTATTGGTTCTAGTGCTTCCTTGGTTCGATAGTTTGAGCTATGTATTCAGCATTTGATTCTATGCACTAAGTGGATGCAGTGGCTGGGTACCTATGCATTCCAGTGAGATGGATCATTTACCATATGGACACTCTTTCTTTCCTATTTTTTGGATGCACTCTTCCAACTTTGATTGATCATCTCTTTAGACTTTTGGTGTTTTTATGCCATCTATATTTTCAAGTTCAGGTGTTTGCCTTTGTTTGCCTCCTGGTTTGAGTAGTGTCATTTGAGGGCACTCGTGCAGATTACAATATTCTATATCTTCGACTTCATCTATTTTCCTTTGTTTGCCTCTTGATTCGAGTAGTGTCATTTGAGGGCACTCATGCAAATGACAGTCTTCTCTACCTAGTCATATTTTAGTGGAGGATCTTTAGATCATCAGTTACTTCTTGACAGAGTTTGCAGTTTCTTGCTTCAGTGATGTTGTACATGTTCATCCTTGTTCCTATTTTCTGGAACATTCCTAGTTTTAGAGGTTTCTTCAGTCCTTCAGACTATTCTTTGTCTCTTTTTGGAGTAGAGTTTTTCCCATGTGGTTTTCTCTATTTCCCTACTTTTCAGAGACTCTCTTTTGTACTTGGATACCTGATTAGACTTTTTGCTATCGGGACCCATTTCCTTTCAATCGTTCTTTCTAGGTTTTTAGCTTTTCCCAAAGTTTATCTTAACGAGGGGTGTTAGAGTAATAAAGTGTTTACTAATTAATTAAATCATGTTTGATTTAATTATTAAGTCACTTATTATCTCTTTCTACTTAAGCTAAACTTTAGGAATATAATAATTAATTGCTTTATTAATTATTATTGTGCAACCTAGGTTTTACCTTTTTAGGTTTTCAGATCTCCTTTTATAAGGATTGATCTCCTTTGTATTCATAACAGATTGTAATAGATTATTCATTATTGAATTGCAACTTTTGTTTTTTCACATCAAGAATGATTTCTCCTCTCTCATGGATCTATGTGTTCAGGCCTCTCTCTCTCTCTCTCTCTCTCTCTCTCTCTCTATGACAGGTGTTTGCATGTAGGTGTTCTTGGGAGCTATGGTTTGTTTACTCATCAACTCCAATAATTTATTCCATAGTTGTAATAATTTCTATGATGATGTGTTTTTCTTGAGGAAACCTTTGAAAACCTCTAGGCACAAGTCATTGTATCAATCTGGATAGCTATTGTCCTTTAGGTTCATTCATGCATCTTTATAAAACCATAATTTTCATCATTGATTATGCATGGGTCCACTAATGTAGAGCATCCATGAGATTCCCATTAGGATCCCATAGATCCATTCAACTCTTCAACATAGGCGTCATATAAGAGGAAACTTTAACCAAATATTAGGCTTCATAAATACTTCCAAAAATATCACTCATCAAGAAAATCCTACTCAAGATCTGCATTCATTATTCAATCTGCAACTAAAGGTAAACAATCCACAAGAACTTCTACAATATTATATACTTTACACCATCCATAGGTCTTTGACAAAAGATAGTAAAAAATAGGTCACAACATAAATGTCCATATATTGTGATCAAACCATTATAAGTACTAATTCACATTCAAGTTGGTTCTATCACTCAATTTATCATGCTCTACAAGCATTCAACATAACTTTTACATTGGTCACTGAGGTATTCACACCTTACCATCCTTTAGGCCTGCATGTAACTTCAACACATGTAGCCCAAGTATATTTCAAGCTTCCTATAACCAACTTTGACTCCTCCTGTTCTATCCTTTCATGCCTGCAACCACACACATTTATCCAAACAAGGATATGCTTATCTGATTGTGACTTAGTCCCACTTCCTTACTAACATTATGTCATGTCCACATAACTTGTTAGTGACAATAGCCTCTATCCATTTCATATCACAACAACAAGAAAAACTTAGAGCATACACTGATAAAAGATTAGACTTTGAATTGATCCTACAAATGACTGTTTCATAATCATAACTTCATTCTATGTTCACACAAGCATTAGTGACAATATCTAACACCTTCAAATCCTTAATTTGAGTTTCATGCAGAAAACAACATATCTTTTCCATGCATTGTTACACACCTTAACAACTATCACTATTGCATCAAACCAATTAGACTGTTCCTTGACTGTTCCTCCTTGTAACCAGTCAAATTATTTATAAATTGCTTATCAAATACATTGACAAAGTTTAATGAAGATGTTTCAAACTAGACAAGCCACTTAATACCTTTAACAACCCATCAATCATAAATTAAAATCCAACAATATTATTCACTGTCAAAATGACTGGAATTTCACAGAAACAGTCTACTAGGGCTTTCTCTTTCTCTCAAGTGCCAATATATTTTTCTCTAGAAAAAAAACCAGCTTCAAGGTCTATGATTCTGCTATCAATTCCCAAAATCTTATTAATTTTGAATGGTTAAAACAAGAGTTATAATGAAACCCTTGACAATAGGTCTGGTTAAGAGGGTTTTACACAACTTTTACAAAATCCATTAAATCTATGCCAAAATTTCACGGCTAGACCTAGGTTTAGGTTTATTATAAAATTAAAATACTTTCCTTCATTTCCAAATCAAAACAAAATGTGAACCAAACCCTTTATGAGCCATAAAATCATAAAAATATTAGAAAACCTGTGATTATCAGTCATACAGTATGATACAAAACAATAAAAACTTGACCATTCTTTATTGCAAAATACATTACATTTCATTTTGATGGATACTACCCTCCATTTCTCCTTTATCCCTCATACATGGTTTTTCATTTACCATGTTCATTAAAACCCATGACTATCCTCCTGTATGGTCTCCATGACAGTTAGAGATGTAATTGCTTAAACCTTGAAATGCAACCTCAAGACTGGAGTCTCCTCACTACGCTCAACCAATTCATTATTTTTATAAGGTTCATGATAGTTAAAAACTGTTCATCTCCCCTCTAACTGATAATGAAAACATTTGGTGTAAATGTTTTAAAATTGCATTTTTGCAACATTGCACTCTGTGCAACTTTTGAACAATATTGCATTTTTGCTCCTCTTATCCTCATATTTTGAGATAGACCTTCAAATCATGTCCCAATGGACTAGAAATGACTAATTAAAATCTTTTTTTTCCTTTCCATAGGCTCTTTTACATGTTTTCATCCTCTTATATGTTAATGTGTTATTTCTCATACATTTAATGTTTTGTATATTTAATGTATTATTCTTCAAGTGATGTCCATGTTCCTGCGCAAATGTCGCCTCATCTAAGGTCATCATCCCCACCTATACTTCCAACTACAATGTTGGCAACATGCATAAATCCACTAGTGCACATCACATTGACCCTAGAGTTGGTAGACCCCTCTTTTTCTCTTTCTTTTTTTATGTGTTTATTTCCCTTGAAGTGTTCTTTCTTGGGGGCATTTCATAGTGGACTCATTTTTTACTAGAGGACATGTACATGAGGATGTAGAGGCAACTAGTGGTGATACCATACCATCATTTCATGGTTGTTCATGTTTTGCTAGTACGAGAACGTTGCGGGCCACATTGGTGGTGAGTGCAAAAATGCTTCCCTTAAAGATAGAGAAGGTTCTAGGTACTTTAAAATTATTATTATATATGGTCTAATTGTAATTTACTTATTGATCACTCATTTTGGACTAATGATCCCATGATTTTTTTTGTAAGAAATGACAATTTTTTTATAAAAATCTTAATGAAATTGTCTTAGTAATCTTCGGGCCGACCATAGGTAAATGGTGGAATGAGAAAGAAAGAAAATTAAAAGATGAACTCACAAACCTTATGGTTGGGTTGTTTAGAAATGACACTGATGGGGCAATATTTTGTCTTTATTTTATACTATTTTTATGCTCTATTGTAAGACATTTCCAAAACACTTGTTGTGACTTTTAAGTACTTGAACTTGTGTACATACTATAAGTATACTCAAATCCACAAAACTTATGGGTAGATAGTAGTTGACATACCTTGCTATATATACATATATATATATATATATATATATATATATATATATATATATATATATATATATATATATATATGTATATATATATATGTATGTATGTATGTATGTATGTATGTATGTATGTATGTATATACATACATATATGTGTATATATATATATATATATGTATGTATGTATGTATGTATGTATACATATATGTATGTATGTATGTATGTATGTATGTATGTATGTATGTATGTATATATATATATATATATATATATATATATATATATATATATGTATGTATGTATGTATGTATGTATGTATGTATGTATGTATGTGTACATACATATACATATCTATATATATATACATACATGTATGTATATATATATATACATACATATACATATCTATATATATACATACATGTATGTATATATATATATATATATATATATATATATATACACACATATATACACATATATATACATACATATATAGATATATATATATATATATATATATATATATATATACATATATATATATATATATACATATATATATATACATATACATATATATATATATATATATATATATATATATATATATATATATATATATATATATATATACATATATATATATATATGTATATATATATATATATATTGTTTGAATGTATGTCCTAACATTTGGATTAAGTTGAATTGTTGAATACTTGAATATATATGCATGAGCTACTAACCTGTCAGGGAAAGAGGAGAGGCTGGAGAGTGGATCGACAACATTGATGAAGAAAAGATGAAGTATTAGTCATGATGAGGAGAACCATTATGGCATCGCGGAACATGCCTAAGGAATTGAAGGAATGATCATTTCAGGGAATATAGGAGCACGATTATGCTATATTTCCTCTACTATCAATATTATGTTGAAGTGGTTTTTTAGTCTTTATGATATCCTGTCGTGGACTATTACATTATCCTTTCTTTATGGATGAATCAATTAGACCTTATCTTTATGTTCAAATAAATATCAATCCCGTATATAAAGGGATATGATTGTTAGAAATCAAGTTAGAAAGATGATTTTATTGTTGTTATAATTGGAAGCAAGTTACTCTTTTAGTTCTGTGTATTGTTTTATGATGATGTAATCATTTTTTCTGAAAATACAATGAAGGAGTGATTTTGACTTAATAGTTAGCAGAAGCCAACCAAGGGGGCCCACTTGGAAGGTGGATTAGAGTATAATAGAGTAAGTAATTTAAACATTTTCAGCATTTCAAGTAGAATTCATTTCTTTCTCCTATAGTATTATAATTTGTGTATGTTCCTGCAGCACCTATAGAGATAGTCATAGTGAATGCTTTGGGTTGGAAGAATAGGTTAAAGCTAAACTTATAGTTGTCAGCATCATTTTCATTTAAGTAGCTGTGTGTGTTTACTTTCCTACAGCAATATAGTGTAGTTCCTTTCATGTATTTTCCTTCCCGCAACTTAAGTAAAATGAATTTATGAGAGACTTAGTGCACAAACCGTGTTGTCCCATTTCAAGCATACATCCCTAGGTTGAAAATTTAAATGCACTTTATGATAGGGAAAATAATACTTATTTTCAATACACTATTCCTAGGAGAAGCCTTGGCATGATTATTATTACCTATTATGGGGTTGTTCAAACACATTCGACAAAAACAAGGTCCTTGACAAAGCTGGCACATATCTAAAGTATGTGAGGGATGAATATAGGACACATTTAGAGAAGAACAAAAAGTATGAGTGTCCCCCCATGATTCTAGAGAGGGAGTGGAAGGACATGATTTTGGATGCAAAGGAGAGAGTTGAAAGGAAAAAAGGAAATACACCACCATGCAAAAGAAGGTATGTGATACTATTAAGAATGTAATTATGTACTAATTACTATTTACATTTATATAATCTAACATATTTCAAACTTTTCATATAATTCTCAACACATCAAAGGAAACTAAGGAAAGACAATAAAAGCACAGGAAACACAAACTTGGCTCTGGTGGTTATATGAAACTCTCAGCATGAATTGTAAGTGTCAATAAATGAAATATCACATCGAAATAATAAATTGCAAAGAATTTTCTTTAATTAAAAAATATAATAAAAATTTATGATATTAAGAAAAAATGCAAATCTCTAAATTCAATAGAGTGCCCACAAATGATGACATGAAAATTGGCTTCCAACAAGGCTATGTAGTCGTGACTAAATGCCTAAGAGAATTGAGTGGGAAAACATGAGATTTTGCTGCATCCGTCACACAGGTAAATAAGCTAAATGAAAAGTATTTAAAATTAAATAATTGAGAAATAATCTATTTGATGTTAATTTCTAACATAAAGTGACTTTATTTATTTTAAATAAGTAAGAAATGATAACAATGCACATGACATTGGAATGCAGCCTACTAATCATGGAACACAACCTGCACATGATGAAGGTCCTAGTGTGCATCCCAGTATTGGAGGTCTTCATTTTCTATACAATTTTTTAATGTAATTATTAATACAATTAAACATCTTAAATTAAAATTGGTGTAGTAATTAATGTAACCTTTTTTTTAATATTTTAGAGCATGTAGACCATGGTGACCAAGTTGAGCATGATCTGGGTAGACAACATTGGGAACATAATGTGCCACAACCAGTTAAAGAGGACCATTGTTATTCCTTTAAACAAATTTAATTATAATTGGTGTATTGATTAATGTAACCTTTTGTGTTTCAGCTCCAGAGGATTTAGAGGGTGTTCAAGATGTTGAGGATGAGCCTAGACAAAATGATTAGGAAGATGATGTGGCCCCATCAAGTAAAGAGAACCCCTTTAATGTTATTTTAATTAATGAAATAATTGTAACAATAATAAAAAAAACTTATGAATTTAACCCATTTCTTTGTTATTGCAGCGAACCCCTCTTTGCATACGCGTCCTCATTGTGAGTACATGACTAGGAATACATTAACTAGATCATGAGTAGAGCATAGAAGAACTAAAGAGGGTATAAATGATGAATAAATTGATGATCCGAGCTTTAAAAAAATAGAAAAAAGAAATGATTGTAATTTTATTATTTGTTAACAAATGGATTTTATGTGTTTTGAATGTGATTATGTGTTAATGAATGTTAATGAATTATATGTGTTAATGAATGTTGATGAGTGTGGTCTTAGTTACAGGTGGAGGGGCATACCCCTTTGCCAAAAGACACAAAACTACCTAACTAACAACTAAATCAACTAACAAACTGACTTAACTAAACACCAACTAGACCAATTACAATAAGAAATTATAAGAAACACTTTGGAACAGAGGTCAATCCCCAAGTAGCACACCACATATTTTCATATGCTCAAAATATGCCTCAGAGGCATAGGTATCTACATCATGGATGATGTCTCTAGTGGTGATCTCTAGCATGATATGTTGTTCCATCTCCAAAGAATACTCTTTTAACTCAATCCCATCTATACAAGTAGCATCGAGGGAAAAATTGAGGAGACTCTAACATTATTCAATCTATTTATCCTTATCTTTCAATTCCCCTTTCTGATCAACAAAAGTAGACAAACCATGTTTGATTGCATTTTTGAATTCTTCATACTCTTCTTCTAATTCCTTATCAAACTGGTCATGCTTTGCAATCACTTTTTTTATCTCCTCAATTTATTTTGTATCTGCTCCTTATAAATTCTTCTCATGCATCTTTACCCCCAACCTATTCATAATTCTATTATGGGATAGAGCATTATCCTTATTCTTTCTATATGCTTCCCACGTATTTTCCAAAGTAATTTTTAGTTTCTCAAATATTTTGTGCAATAGAAAAGAAACGATATCAATCTTTACAGTTTGCATTTGCTTATTTTAATTTTGGTTCTCACTTTGTATCTCATCATGCCTCTTTTTCCATTTTGAATTATTTGGAGAAGTCAACATGGACATGGATAATCCACTTCCTTTTATGCTTTATTCATACATTGCCTTGTACTGATCCCTTTCCCTTACCATTATGACCATATGTTCTTTGTTCAACTTGGAAATGTCAACACCTATATCTACATAGGTGATTGGATTGATTTCTCCAACTTTCAATTTCATCATGTGCCCAAAAGCCTTTTCAACATCAATAATCTTAGGCCTCTTGTTAGGAAGATATAATGCCCATAGCAACAATGCTTTTTCATTCTCATCAAATCTTGAACCAATGAAAACATCATTGACTCCATCCAGATCTAACTTAAAATATTTATCTTTAGAATGCAACATTCTATCAAAGATAAAGGAGGCACTAATGTCCCATCCTTGAAACAAGATAATACCAATCTATGTCAACAATTGTCTACATTTTAGCAGGGTCATGGTAATTATCTCAGCATTAATATCATCCTTGAGTTTCTTCAAAAACCTAGCCTCATTCTGTAGCATTATATTTGGAATAGATTCCCTTAATTTCTTACCTTTGATATTTTACAAGGATTAAATTATTTTGACTTTAAAAACTCATTATCATACACAAAAGAAGAATGCTCATCTATTATGGTAACTTTATAGATCCCTAGCTTTGTTACAATCTTCTCATCTTTATCTGGCTCCTCCTCCACTTATTTTGCCTACATCCTAGAAATGGCTTCATGTTCATCTGATCCACTTTCTCATGCCCCTTCTTGAGACTCAAGATCTCTCAGTTGTTGCACCTTTTCATCCAATTCTCTATTGTATTTGTCAATCACTCTTTGTGCTTCCTCATCTTTGAGGTTCCTGAAAATATCTTCAAGGTCTCTAGTGCCTCAAGGGGGTAATCCCCAAAATTTTGCTTCTTCTTACAAGAATGTATGTATCCTTCTAGATCATAATTGTTTCCTAGACAATGTTCAAACAAATTGAATTCATACATTAACTTCTTCTCAATTACCTCATAAGCCTTGGTTGAAACAATTCGGAAATCACCAAAATTGAGTCTTCCTAGAAGAAAAGTTTTTTTTTTTTAATAAAAATTCCCAAAGTGTTGTACATTTGAAATACTCAATTTTCTTACAATTTCAAAATAATCTATTCTATTCAAAATAATCTTCAGCAACATATATGGTATTCCTTCAAACCCATAGATTCTAAAGCATGTAAAATTGGTATAGACATACCAATCTCCCCAATTATGATCAAATATTTTCCACTGATCAAAATCCTTTGGTCTCAATAATGTCCTCACTCTACCATAAATTGACCTAAAACAAGGGAAACAATACATCTGATAAATATGCTTCATGATCCACTCTTTGAAATTGATGTAGTGTGACCTTGTGTATTTGGAATCCCATACATATGTCTATAGTTTCTCTTCTTCCTCTTTGTTTTTGAGGTTCAATTTTAAATATTTTGGCCACATGCCCCTTTTGTGTCCATAAAACAATAGAAAATGCATTAACAGAGAACAATGTCTGAATCTTAAGCATTCATGAGTTCTGAGATTCAGAAAATGCTCATGTAATCTCTCCACCAAATATGATGCATAAACAAAGGGCCTAGGTTCAAACATTTGAATGTATGAGGCTAACACCCTTGGCCCAATACTCATGAGGTCAGGTACTTATAAACCTCCTAACTATCCATAAGATATGTAGGTATACTGAAAATATGGTCGAAACATATTCACATTAAAAGGTGGCCCATCCTGAGGTGTGAGTTTCTTAGACTCTTTTTTATGGATGGCTAGCTTCCAACCAGTATATGTAGTGTCCATTCTTTGGTAATCATCTTCCAATTCCACAAAAGACAAGGGATATTTTCAACTAGGGTCTAAATTAAACACCTCATTCAGAGTATCTATGGAAAATCAAATGAAAATACCTCCATTTGGGTCTTTAATACATCTTTCTATTGGAACATAATTCCTCACCAAAATCTCTAGTACTTTCAAATTCAAAAAGATATTTGGGATAGTTAACTTACCCGAATTGGTCATCCATGGATTTCATAGCGGAATATCATCATTTATTCTTAGATAGGGAAAGAGAAAAATCTCATAACCTCTAACCCTAGTCCATACATCTCCAACATCTTTATACTTATCTTCTAGCTTATTTCTTTCTGGAAAATGTTGCTTTGATCTCCTTGAATTCGGGCCAGGAGCTTGCATTTGATCAATCATATCCTGGTTTAGTCTTCTAACATGAATTTTCCCTTCTATTTTATCTTGCTTCACTTTGGGTTCCGTACTCTTCATTGGTTTCCCTTTTCCTAAAGATTTGGATTCCTCCATTTCTATGAGTGTAATCCCTACAAATTACCCTTTTGTTCTGCAATTCATTTTGCCTTTACAAATTTTTGGGTTAGATACCCTAAATTATATGTTGAGTGTATAAATTATTCATCCTTCAATGATCAATTCTTCATAAATATTCCTTGTGTGAATTCCTAGATTTACCCAATGCAAGCATTTAATAAAATTTATTTACTTCAGTTTTTTTTAATTTTTGAACTAATATGAAAATAGTTCTTCATCGGGATACGTTTCTCCATTACACATAATATTTGGCACTATCATTATAACTATTTTATTTTCTTCTTTGAAGTCCTTTGGTCTCTTCCTGTCAACATAGGTATTGCCAAAAATTCTATTATGTGTCGGGATAGCTCTTTTTGTGTTCTAGCGATGGACATAGCTACACTGATAGGCCCTTCGCTATAAACCTTCCTGATGCATACATTTTCTATTGGCCTTAGTCTCCCTGATCAATATGATCCTTGCAACCTCGATCACTTCTATCACCATATGTGTCCTCGATGAGTTCATTGAGTGTCCAAAAAACACAAACTCACTCATTCCAATTTTATTAGCTATACTGATGACCACCATTAGCACAATCTTTACCGATAATCTACCCTTGTGTTTGTCTTTATTGGGGTAGGTATTTCTGATAGCCTCATCGGCTATCAAAAAGACAAGATTTCTCCTCTACCGCTAGTGTATGTTTCACTAATGGGCCTTATTGGTATATGTTATACCGACTTGTCATGCTTCTTATACCTTTTTCTATGATTGGTTTAAATTTTTCCGATGTACATCCTCAATTCCTTCTCCATTAGTAGGCCCTCAAGTATACCCTTTCCCAATGCATAAATTTTCTATCATCCTTAGTCTCCCCAATCAATATGCTCTCCACAGCCTCAATCACTTCACTCACCATATGTTTCCTAGATGAGTGCATCGGGTGTTGGAAAAATGCAAAATCACTCATTTTGATTTACTTAGCTATACTGATGACCACAATCGACACAACCTTTACCCATAAGATACCCTTGTGTTTGTCTTTATTGGGGTAGGTCTTTCTAATAGCCTCATCGGTTATCGGAAAGACAAGATTTCTCCTCTATCACTAGTGTATGTTTCTTTGATGGGCCTTATCGGTATAAATTATACCAACTTGTCATGCTTATTATACCTTTTTTCTATGATCGATTTAAGTTTTTTTGATGTACATCCTCAATGTCTTCTCCATCAATATGTGTTTCCCTGAACTTGTATTAATATTTTTAAAACTTTATTTCTATTTTATTTGAAAGTCTTCATTGGATTTTCTCATTCGAAAGGAAACATTTCTGTCAACATTTACTCTAGTTTCTTTAGGCCTCTAGCAAAGGTGGAAGGAATGGTTCAAAGTCTAGATTAAGAAGTAGTATATTGCCTAGTTGTCTTGCTTGATCCAATTGTTTAAGACCAATGATTTCTTCTTTTGTTTGATCATATACAGTCCTAGATCAGTATCCAAGAGTCTGTTTGAGATCTATAAGGATCATTTATAGCCAAAGTACTAGCAATCATAAAAGGTTGTACTATCTTTTAATAATTCAACCAAAATGGACTACAATGGGACCACCAATGATGCTTTAAACCAAATGAGAGAGACACTTTTCATTAATGATGCAGGAAAATCTCAGGTCCTTGGCAATCTTGTGTCACCAAAAATAGATTTGAGTTTGTTTGTGTTGCTCAGTTCCTTCTTTGACCGAGTTGGTTTGGTGTTGCTCAATTTACTTTATTCGCCAATGTTGGTTAGTTATCTCTTTAGTGCTCAGTGAATTTCCCTGGCACTCGGTGATGCTTGTCTAGCACTCAGTTGGCTTTTCTTACCGATGGGTTTCTTTTGAGTTTCTGTTGAGGTTGACTTGTGCATTGATTATGGGTTGTGGATTTAATGCTGGTATCCATCATTGGGAAGCATGTGGTCCTAGATTTGACCATTCCTTCCATTGATTATGGATCTGAAGGCCAACTCAGTTCGGTAGCCTCTTGTATAAATGTAGTTGTTTGGTTAGAGTTTAGGGAGGAATTTTTGATAGGAGATAGAATATAGAAGATTAGAGATTGTTGGTAGATCCTCGCATGTTTGAGGACTTCTGTAATTCATTGTAATATCTAGCCGAAACTAGGAAGGCCTTACAGCTTGAAAAGTATGAATCAATTTGAAGTAAATATATGAATGATCTTGCATTTTCTCTCTCCCATTGTGTTGTTTTTTCTTTCACATGTTGTTGAGCAAGGTGGTTTAGGTTAGGGTGTGTCATTCCTTGGCCCCTCTCACCCCCTCCTGTGTCATGTGGTATCAGAGCGAGGTGAGATCTGGATCTAGGTTTTTGAATCTAGATTTAAAGGTTCCTTCTTGTGAAGCCCTAGTTGAATTATTGTGGGGTAGCAGATTGCGATCTGACCTACAATTGCAGAGGGTTTTCAAGATGGTTCATGGGAGGCGAGATGCAGATCCAGGATTGGCAAACATACCGAGACAAATTGCTACTAGATTGGAAGCCATTGAAACAACCCAAAGAAGAGGAAGACATCTTGAAGATGTTAGTGATGATGAAATTGAGGTAGAACAAGGTGATGTAGAACCTGCACCTATGATGGATCAGGGTGAGGAAATATTCTTGAAGGCTTTGACAAGTCGTAAGTCTACACCACACTTTAATCCTCTTGAGTATGGTGGAAAGTTGGATTCTGATGAATTGGTGGATTGGATCACAGAGATGGAAAATTATTTTGAGTATGAAAATGTACCTGAAGACAAGAAAGCAAAAATTGCAAGCACAAAGTTGAAAAGTCATGCATCCTTATGGTGGGATCATCTACAGCTGGATAGAAAGAGGAGAGGCAAAGACAAAATCAAGGTATGGAGTAAAATGGTGAATAAATTGAAAGGAAAGTTCTTACCTTATGATTATCAGATTAACCTAGTTAGGTGAATGCAAAGTTTAAGGTAGAAAGAAAGCTAGGTAAAGGAATATACTGAGGAATTCTATAGATTAGATATCATATCTAAACATGATGAAGATGATGTGGAAAGAATTGCTAGATACCTGAATGGTTTGAGAGTTTCCATCCAAGAAGAAATTAGTTTGGTCAAATTGGAGAATATTCAAGAGGCTTATCAATTTGCATTGAAAGATGAGGAGAAATTGAACAAGAAACATGAGCAAAGACAAAGAGGTAGAGGTGGTAGATTCCCTAGAGGAAGAGGTAGATCTTATGGTGAAAATAGTAGATCTGAACCAAAAAAGACAACTCTGGATAAAGGCAAGACCGAGTGGAAAGGTGAAAGTTCATCTAGAGGTAGAGGCAGTAACTACCAAGGTGGTTATAATAGAGGAAGTTTTTGAGGAACTTGTTACAATTGTGGAGAAGAAGGAAATAGATTATTTGAGTGTACACATGCAAGTAAGAAGACTAGTAATAGTCGGAATGCTTTGGTGCAAGAAGAGTCACCAAATGAACCTGAGAAGGAAAATAACTTGATGGTAAGGAGAGCACTTTGGAATGAAGGTAAAAAGGAAGATCCGGTAAGAAAATGTTTGTTCAAGACCAGATGTAGATTTTCTGACAAATTTTGGAAGGTAATCATTGACAGTGATAGCTCAGAGAATCTGGAATCTGAAGAGATGGTCACAAAGTTGTAATTGGAAAGGTTGAAACATCCAAAGCCCTATCAAATTTCATGGATCAAAGATGAGCATACACTCTTGGTAAGTGAATAATGTTATGTGAATTTGAAGATTGGAAAATACTATGATAAGGTGTTATGTGATATCATGCCTATGGATTGTTGCCATATTTTTTTGGATAGACCTTGGCAATATGATAGACATGCTATATATGATGGGAGATTGCATAAGTATACTATTTTGCCTGATGGAAAGAAACAAATCTTGCTACCTTTGATGGAAGAACCTGTTAGTAATGTTTGCACATCTGTGAAAGTTTTCTTGATGGAAGGAAGAAAGTTTGTTAAGGATTTAAAGAGAAATGATGTTTGTTTTGTTGTGATTCCTAACAAATCAAGTAAGAAAATAGAGGATAATGTCCCAAAGGAGATTGATAAGTTACTCACTGAGTACAGTGAAATCATCTCTGCTAATGTACCTAATGGTTTGCCACCAAAAAGAATCATTGATCATTGTATGGATCTAATCCCTGGAGCTAGTTTACCGAACAAGGCACCTCATCAGTTAACACCTACCAAGAATCAGCAATTGAACCGACAGATTCAAGAGTTGTTGGAGAAAGGTTTGATCAGAAAAATTTTGAGTCCTTGTGTAGTACCTATAGTATTGGCACCTAAGAAGAATGGAGAATGGTGAATGTGTACTGATTCCAGAGAAATCAACAAGATGATAGTGAAGTATAGGTTTCCTATACCGAGAATGGATGATATAATGGATAGTTTGACTAAAGCAAAGTATTTTACCAAGATTGATTTGAAAAGTGGGTATCATCATATCAGAATTAGAGAAGGTGATAAATGGAAGACTGCTTTCAAGACAAAAGAAGGTTTGTATGAGTTGTTGGTTATGCCTTTTGGTTTAACTAATGCACGGAGTACTTTTATGAGGTTGATGAATGAAGTTTTGAAGAAATTCTTGGGTAAGTTTGTGATTGTATATCTTGATGATATTTTGATATTCAATAAGATCAGAGAAGAACATTTTTTGCATGTTAGACAAGTTTTGTAGAGATTGAAAGAAGAAAAGTTGATGATAAACCTGAAAAAGTGTTCATTCATGAAAGAGGAGATTGTGTATTTGGGATTTGTGATTTTAGCTGATGGTTTGAAAATGGATCCTAAAAAGGTTGAAGCTATTTTGAATTAGCCTACACCTATGAATTTTAGTGAGGTAAGATCATTTCATGGTTTGGCAAGTTTTTACTGAAATTTCATTAGAAATTTCAGTTCAATTTGTAATGTTATGACTGAGACTATGAGAGGAGAAAAAAGAGAATTCAAGTGGACACATGGAGCTGATAAAAGTTTTGAGAATCTGAAGCAGAAGGTTGCTGAATTACCTATTTTGGCATTACTTGATTTCAATAAAGTATTTCAAGTGGAATGTGATGCAAGTGGAAGTGCAATTGGAGCTATGTTAAGTCAAGAAGGTAAACTTGATGCTTTCTTTAGTGAAAAGTTAAATGATGCAAAAAGGAAATAGTTTGTGTATGATCAAGAATTCTATGCTATTTTTCAAGCACTGAAGAAATGGAGACATTATTTGATACCGAGTGAATTTGTGTTGTATACCAATCATAAGGCTTTACAGTATTTAGGTAGTCAGAATAAATTGAATCAAAGACATATGAAATGGGTTGAGTATTTGTAGAGTTATACATTTGTGATAAAGCATAAGAGTGGAGTCACTAACCAAGTTGCTGATGCATTGAGTAGAAGATTAGATATTGTTGGCAGATCCTCATATGTTTGGGTATTTCTATAATTTATTGTAATATCTGGCTGAAACCAAGAAGGCCTTACAGCCCATCATGTATGAATCAATTTGAAGTAAATATATGAATGATCTTGCATTTTCTCTCTCCCACTGTGCTGTTATTTCTTCCACGTGTTCTTGAGCAAGGTGGTTCAGGTTAGGGTGTGCCATTCCTTGGCCCCTCTTGCGTCAGGTGAATTGAGCAAGGTGGTTCAGATTAGGGTGTTCCATTGCTTGGCCCCTCCTACCCCCTTCTACGTCAATCAAAGAAATGGTCATGGAGAATTTCAAGTCATACATTGAAGAGCATAGGGTTGGCCTCTTTCACAAGGTATGTAATCTTTGATTTATTTATTTTTTGAATGAATAAATTTTGTCAAATTTCACTAATTGATTGCCTCGTTATCTTTATTCTAACAGTTCCACTGAGCAAAAAAACCAACATCACCAGGAGATCACTCCATCAACCTTTCAATTCATAGGATACCAATAAATCATTTGAAAACCCATGAATTTAATCTATGAAGGTTGTCACATGATGAGGGAAGAATACAAAACCTAAATATGTTGGTTCATCACTATGTGTTAATCTAAAACCATTACTTAACTTTGCACTTTTTTTTTTATCAACCATGTTGCTCATTTTATGTGTATGTTTCCAATGAGCTACCCCATCTTTGAGGGTAGTGGCTATCCAGAAAACTAAAACATAAAATATATAAAGAAAGTTTGAAAAAAATTCAAAGTGTGCCCCTTGGTAATATATATGTTTTAGGTTTTTTTTTAGATGTTTTCATCAAAGATGATAATGTCTAAACAAAAAACTAAAATATATATCTTACCAAGGGGGACACTTAGAATTTTTTTCAAACTTGCTTTATATATTTTACATTTTAGTTTGTTGGATAGCCACTATCATCTTTGATCACCAAAGAAACATACGTTATTTTTTTAGTACTCATTAATACCCTATATAAAAAAATTAAAACTTTATTTCCCTTTGATTTGAAAGTCTTCACTGCATTTTCTCTATCAAAAGGCCAAATTCCCAACAATATTTACTCTAGTTTCTTTACGCCTCTAGCAAAGGTGGAAGGAATGGTTCAAAGTCTAGATTAATATGTAGTAGAGTTCCTAGTTGTTTTGCTTGATCCATTTGTTTAAGACTGGTGATTTTTTATTTTGTTTGAGCATATGCAATCGTAAATCCATATCCAAGAGTTTGTTTGAGAGTTATAAGGAGCATTTACAGCCAAAGTACCAACAATCATAAAAGGGTGTAAGATCTTCTAATAATTCAACTGAAATGGATTGTAACGGGCCCACCAGTGATGCTTCAAACCAACCAAGAGAGCAGATTTTCATTAAAGAAATGGTCATGGAGAATTTCAATTCATACACCGAAGAATATAGGGTAGGCCCCTTTCACAAGGTATGTAATATTTGATTTAATTTTTTTTTTGAATGGATAAATTTCTTCAAATTTCACTAATTGATTGCCTCATTATTTTTCATTCGATAGTTCCATTGAGAAAAAAAACCCACATCACCAAGAGATCACTCCATTGACCTTTCAATTCACATGAAACTGATAAATCATTTGGAAACTCATGAATTTGATCTATGAAGGTTGTCATAGGATGAGGGAAGAATACAAAAAATTAAATCTATTGGTTCATCCCTATGTGTTAATCTAAAAACATTACTTAACTTTGCACATTTTTTTGATTGACCATGTTTCTCCTTTTATGCGTAAATTTCCAATGAGCTACCCCGTCTTTGAGGGTAGTGGCTATCCAAAAAACTAAAATGTAAAATATATAAAGAAAAATTTAAAAAAATTCTAAGTGTCCCCCTTGGTAAGATATATGTTTTAGTTTTATTTTTAGACATTTCCATCAAAGATGACAATATCTAAACAACAAAATAAAATGTATATCTTACCAAGGGGGACACTTAGAATTTTTTTCAAACTTTCTTTATATATTATACGTTTTAGTTTGTTGCATAGCCACTACCATCTTTGATCACCAGGGAAACATTCCTTGTTTGTTTAGTACTTGTTAATACCCTCTATAAAATTTTAAAAATTTATTTCCCTTTGATTTGAAAGTCTTCAATTCATTTCCTCTTTCAAAAGGCCAAATTACCGACAACATTTAGTCTAGTCTCTTTAGGCCTCTAGCAAAGGTGGAAAGAATGGTTCAAAGTATGGATTAAGAAGTAGTAGAGTTCCTAGTTTCTTCTCTTTATCCAATTATTTAAGACCATCGATTTACTCTTCTTTTCAAGCATATGCAGTCCTAGATCTATATCCAAGAGTCTGCTCAAGAGCTATAAGTAGAACAATTTTTTTTATCGACCAGATTTCTCCTTTTATGTGTATGTCTCCGATGAGCTACCCTGTCTTTGAGGGTAGTGTCCATCCATCAAACTAAAATGTAAAATATATAAACCAAGTTTGAAAAAAAATCTGTGTCCCCCTTGTTAAGATAAACATTTTAGTTTGTTGTTTAGACATTTCCATCAAAGACAACGTATATACATATGCTAATAGAAATATATATGAAACTTAAGTGACCCCTCAAGATGGAAAGTGAATTCTTGAGACAGACCGAATCGTGAACATAAAAATAATTGAATATTTGAACACTAAAAGAATACTTCAACAAAATGCTTTTGAAAGAGTGTTTTAAAATAATGTATTAATTGTAAAAGAATGAATATTTAGATGAATGCTTTATAAATACAAATGCAAACAAAATTATAGAGATCAACAACAGACCAATGTCTTCTCCTTCTCAGGTGATGAATTTTTATCTTTATGATTATACTTTTAACCTTATGAGATAATTTTAAACTAACAACCAAATGGATTCTATATGTTCAAGTAATTTGAATTTATATTTCAGTCATTCTTATTGATTTTAACTTTTCTCATAAAGGCCAACAAGATGCAATAAATTTGATAACCAATACTTATCTTGATGATCCAAAAGCAACATATTGAAAATACTATTCCATAAGACTGCACATTTGGCATCTATTTTTATGAAATAGATATCATAAGGAACTAATCAGTAAAGACAAAAAAATTACACCTTTGATAAAATAAGAACTCCTAATTTTTATTAAGCTTAAGAATATGATTGCATATAGTTGGACATATTGTTTGAAGAAAACATCAACTGTGCATTTTTAAAAATATTATGATAGATGTCCCTTTTCTTTTTTTTCATTTCGGTCTTGGTGCCCCTTCTTATAAATAATGAAAGGGTGCAACATTAGCTTTAGACCATTAAAAAATGGTTTTCCAAAATGATAATCCTAGATACCTAATTACAAACTAAAAAATGAAATTAAATAACCTCATGGGACAAAAGGGACACTGTTAATTGGAATCAAACCAATTAACTCTAGTAGCTTGTATTGGAAGTCAGTTAGAACCCACCCTCTGTTGTTCTCTTATACATCTCATAAAATCTCACATAGTTCAACTTTGTCCCACTCCACTCCTAATTCTAGCACATCACTCTAGCATGCAACATAACTTGTCCTTAGATCCCAAGTGGCCGTGTGGAGGCTTGTAACAATATCCAATTGATATTCTTCTACCTCATTCAAATTAGGTTGTTGGACAAGTCTTGGTTCTCCATTTTCAGGCCAATGATTACTATAATTCCCATCTTAGCAACCTGATGACACCGTTAATCTACTCAGACTTCTTGTACAACCACTAAACATTTGGTTGTTTATAAAATAGGTAGAATGTACTAAATCTTCACAACCTGCAAGGGCATTTCCAATGAATTTTCCTCGTGCAACATATTGCTTCATCTAATTTGAACATTAATAATATTCTTTCATATGGATTTTTGAAAATTGAACTGATGTGAAATGAATTTTCATTGGTATAGGTTGCACTAGCACATGAATTCTCTTAGTGCCATTGGCATAACTGCCTTCTTTCTTCTCTAAAAACTTCATGTTTCTTTTCAATTGGCATAGGTAATACCAAAAATTTAATTGGGGGTTGGTCAACCTATTGAGGCACTATACTGATGATGATACTTATACCAATGTCAGTTTATCAGGATAACTCATATAAATCCATCACTAGAAACATTAGAAAAAGTTAAACTAATCATAGCAAAAATGTGTAAGAAGCGTGACAGGTTGATATAACATATACTATTAAGGCCCATCAAAGAAACATACACTAGCGGTAGAGGAGAAATATTGTCTTGCTGATAGCTGATGAGGCTATCAGACAAACCTATCCCAATAAAGGAAAACACAAGGGTAGATTATCAGTAAAGGTTGTGTCAATGGTGGTCATCGGTATAGCTAAGAAAATAAAAATGAGTGATTTTTCATTTTTCCAACACTTGATGAACTCGTTAGGGATATATATGGTGATAGAATTGATCGAGGCTATGGAGAGCATATTGATTAGGGAGACAAAGGCTGATAGAAAATGTATGCATCAGGAAAGGTTATACTGAAGGTCCTATCAGTGTATCTATTTCCATATCTAGAACACAAAAAGAGCTATCTTGACACTTGATAGAATTGGCAGCAATACCTATGTTTATCAAGAAGTGACCAAAGGACTTCGGTTTCCATACCTACAATGGAAAAAACATCACAGGTATGGCAACATAGTCATCATTGTCATTCACATTGGAATTATGATGAATGGAAACAAAGAACCAATGACAAAATAATCAGACTTCCAATGAGCCTTTGTCAGAACACCGCCCTATGTCTAAATCCTGTCAAGAACACCTACGACATATTTTTGTCTGAATTCCAAAAAGAGTCATAAAAAATATGATAGAAATGTCACAGGTATGGAAACATAGTCATTGTCGTTCACATCAAAATTCTGACAAATAAAAAAAGAGAATCGATGAGACAATAGTCAACCTTTTGAAGAGCCTTCATCAGGAAACTACCCCATGTTACAAATATATTTTCGACTTGGTTTTGTCCAAAATTCAACATGTACTCCATCATCAGAAGTTTTGACAAAAAAACTACGATGAGGATTCTCCTTGATGTTTTTCAGAATGCTAACGTATTGTTGTTTGAATTTTGACAAAGAGTCATTGGAAATATAACCCAAATGTATTAGTGACCAGAGTTAAAGTAAACAACTACCTATAGTCATGTAATAAATTTATAAACATCATTAATGCTCAAAATAGAGAATTGGTAACCATACTAAATATATGCATGATCATCAACCAAGGAATACATAAGCAGTGAAAGAAAATCATTTCATTTAACTACCACAGAACTTGAGCAGAGGACATTACAAAAGCATACAAAATGAAATATAGTTACTAAATATAGAATCAAATCCAACAAAAGTGTAGTACCAGGGTTAATATTTCATTCCTTCATTAACTTTAAAATCTAGCATCATTGGTTGGTACATCCATGGCTCCAAGGGAGTATTAATCTACTAGAATTAAAAGAGCAGCTAAACTATGAGCGAAATGCAATAATCTCTATGGACAAAAAAATCATCAATTTTTCCGCCCTTGGAATGGAATTAGACTTCTTATGTATAGATAGAATCCACTATCTATATCATTATTTACATCCTATACATACTATCTATTTATATTAAATATAATATTCATAGTTGGTACTACCTACGCTCTTAGAATCATTTCCTTGTGTTACAACAACCGAAAGGGATAGAAAAGAGAAAGGGGAGAAAATGAAGAAAGAGAGCTCTGGGGAAACAAACCTTAAGGGGACACCATCATGCATGTGGATGTGACTATATAGTCTGGGTGCCTTGAGAAATTCACTCCATAAATGTAGTGGCAAACCCATGTCTCCAAGTACCTCCTTGTATGCTAGGTATTAAATCTTGGATCAACACCTTGGGATTTTGGATGATGTCTTCAATTTCTTCCTTCTCACCTATCACTTTCAGGTTGTACTATACCTAATCAATCTCTAATAATGTGCCACTGACAATAATCTAAGATGACGGTCATTCGGCTCCATGAAAACCATCGACACCAACCACTGTAAATAATACAAAGAATGAAGTTTGGAACTCCAAACTTCGGTAGCTTGTTCTTAAAGAATATTGAATGAAAGAATGAGGGTTCATGGGGAGAGAAGTCCTAGAACCCAAAGAATTTCCTATTCCTTAAATTTCTTGAAGCCCTTTAGTATTTTTGTTATGCCTTCATCATCTACCTCCTTCAGACAATCCACATGGATTGTATCCTCCTCAAGATAATCTCTTGCATCCTCGACCTTAGCCTTCATTTTAGAGGTGTCCCTAGTGGTGTCATGTGCCTTCAAAATTATCTTAGAGATCCTTCCCATAACCGAGCTATCAAAATCTCATGGAGTCCAAAATTATGCATCGACCAACTCATCAAATCTAACCAATAAAGAATTAGTGAGAGTGTATGCACTAGGGCTCATCAGGTTTGATGATGTAGCCTCTTGAACAAATGCTATAAATTAGTCCATGGGATTTTGGACCTTTGAAACATGATATCTAAGACCTTTACTAGTTTCTTTCTTGTCTTGATCATGAAGGCAAGTCTAGTGTACTGGATCTTTGGGAACTGATAAAACTCATTCCCTAAAATTTTTGTCTCGACCAAATTATCTTCTCCTAGGAAAATGAACAAAGGAGCACCAGACTTCTAGGAGGGGATCCTACTGCTTCCATTTCTCTTAATTATATCCTGTAGCATACGACAACTATCAAACTAATATAAATGATATTAAAAAAGCTAATGCAAATTTTGGGCTTGGAGACATCGGGGACCACATGTTTTGTTACTTGGAAATATGAAACCTCACTCAGTAATAGGGATATGGGGGAAGTGTCTCCTCCACAAGAAAACCATAAGACACATAATGCACAGCCAGTAAGGCCAAAATCTGAAGATGATGACTTGGTGAACTATACAAATTTTAAAACATGCTTTCTAGGAACTACCAAGACATCTGGAGATTGAGATCCAAAAATTATGAAAAGTACAATGGATATTTGATGTGAAAATTAAATTAATGACAAGCCATTTCGTATGTTGGATAGGTGTATGTCTGTGTGCACAAAGTTATGGTATTTAATCTTACAGATAGCACAAAAAAAGGGGCATTAATGGCCAGCTAGGACAAATTTGAATGTTTACTTGTGGAAACTAGTACCGCCATTGAGGAGAGCATGATGGAGACGAAGGGAAACCTAAAAATTGGCTACTTTGGCCTCATGGAGTTAACCTCATGACCAAGGTGTGAGGCCTCACCCCGAGCCTATCATATCCATTTAGTTTCTACATTATGGTAGACATATTTGATGATTATGTTTTGATGCTTATTGGAGTACTGGCATTTTATGTTATGATTTTATCACTTTAGTAATTGATGCACATTATGTTATGTTTGGATGACGATAACTGAGACATCAGTTTGGAACCTACATGTTTGTTTTTAATTTTATTTAATGAATAAATTATGATGTCATGAGGATATTTAATTTGCAAATTAAATTATACATGTATGTAATGATTATGTTTCAAGTTTAATTTAGTGATGAATTGTATATTTCATGATGAGATTTATGTAAGTTATAAATGAATGATTATGCCACATAAAATTTTGACTTAATTATGATTAATTCTTGAGAATTATTTGATTATGAAAGTTATGGCATTTACATGTATATTTCCTTGGACTACTGATATTGGTATTGAGTGTGCAAGGAAATAGGCCATGGTAAATTCGAGGAACCATCGCAGAGACCAATGTGAAAATCAGTTTGAGCCAAGGTTGCTTCTAGTGAGAAGCCAAAAACATCATTGTAATGTATTTAATTCATAAAAGTATGATGCATGAATATTTTTTATTTATTTGTTAATTGTAAATGTGATTTATGTGAGAATGCCCAAGTGGATATGCCACATGGCTTGTGACGTGTCTCTTTTTGTTTATGTCACTTGACACATGTGTGTGTACTTGTGGCCATGACATGTCCACTTGGGGATTGGTTGAACACCAACCTAGGATGGTACCCTTTAGGATCCCCATGAAAATCACTTGGTTAGGGAGCTTGAGGTTTTGTCATATCAATGAATTTCGAATTTGAGCTTCACATGGGTTTTTGGGGGGCTTAAAAGGTGTCTAGGGAAGTGTTAGGGCCATTTTTAGTAAGCCCACTTGTTATACCTATGGTTAAGGGGCATTTTTAACCATAGGACAACCCCATGTTGACCAAAAGACCCCTCCAAAAGTTAGATTTTCAAAATGGACGAAAATCAACTTTTGAATCAAGGTCTTGGGTAGAGTTTCATCCAATAAGGATACTAGTCTTTGGTCCACTTTTTGGGCAACCTTTAAATTAGGAATCCATATTTGGAAACCATGTAAGAACCTTGGGAAGGTCATCCAATTAGAGTGAGATCCTATCCCTAGGAGAGTGTGTGGAGGCCTTTTTAGAGGGACTCTTCTTTTAGAAGAGTTTGACACCCACTCTCTAGATTTGGAGACTTAGCTATTTTGGAGAGGATTTTAGAAAGTGGAAAAGCTCTTCATCAACTTTCTTCCATAAGCTTCGATCTAGGTTGGTGGCATTCTTCATTTGCTTATTTTTTTTTTCATGTTGAGAGAGAGAGTTCTCATTTATATGTTTATGTTTATTTGACTATGCAAAAATCTAGTTAT
The DNA here is from genome assembly GCA_027943335.1 of Chamaecyparis obtusa. Lineage (NCBI taxonomy): Eukaryota > Viridiplantae > Streptophyta > Pinopsida > Cupressales > Cupressaceae > Chamaecyparis > Chamaecyparis obtusa. The sequence continues at coordinate 636,075 of BSBK01004969.1, read as the reverse complement.
TGTGTTCTTGAAGTGTTTATGTTATGAGATCTTGTTATTTTGTGATAGTAGATGTTATGTGAATCTTGAGTTTTTTGTAGTGCAAGATTTCCTTGCTTTGTAAATGTGTAGTTTCTTTTGTTGTTCTTGAAGTTTTCTTGTATGTGTTGTAGTGTTTGTTGAGGGATTTCTCAAGGCCATACTCACTTTTGGGAGGGAAGAGTAGCCTTGGGGGTGAAGGAATTGTTGGGACATTCAAGGGTATAGAGTCTCTCCTTGGATAGGAGAAGGATGAAACATGGATGTATGGGCTCCATATAGCCATCTCTTTTGTTTGTTTTGAATATTGGGGGTCATAAGGAAATTATGAGATTGTGTTTGTGGGAAAGATACATGATGAGGAAGCCAAGTGATGGCTTAGCTCTTATCATGAGATGTGATTTCTCCTCTTGAGTATGGTTCCACCTTCACCCCTATTTCTGAGTAATTTTGAGACTCTTTGTTTTAACCTTGGAAGGGAGATTTCACTTGTGTTTTATGTTGTATGTGTTGTTATTGTAGGTTTGCTTGGTTGTCTCCTTGTCTTTGTGATGGTTCCCCTAGCTCAGGGGTGGCTTCATAGAAGCCTAAGTTGGGAGGTGAGCACTCCTTGGCCTATGTATTTTTATTGCAGGATTTTGGAGCCATTGAAGACTTCATGGTTGGAGTTGAAATTTTGAAGAGTTGATAATATTTTCATATTTGAGTTGGATCACTTTTGTTTCAAGGTTATTGTTATTATAAGGGAGTTTTGAGAATTCCTTGAGTTCCATGTATTTTGTAATAGAGTTGTCCTTCCAAGTTTTGTATTTGTAACAACTGTTGTTGTATCAAGTTGTGAAGAAATTGCATGGAAGATTTGTTGGTAGTTCTATTTTTGAAAATATAGTATATTGTTCAAGGGAAGTTTTTGTGTATTCATGTTTTATACAATAAGGAATATACAATATATTTGTTTCAAAAAGAGATGTAAAGATTTTGTTGGATTAGTTTATGTAAGGGCATTGATTATTTACTCATTGAGATATCCTTATGTAACCATGTTGATATATTATGAAGAGGAAAACTTATTGTAGTTTCATTGTAGTACATTGGAAATATTTCATTGAATAAAAATATTAGTGATAAGCAGAAATTCAATTCATTTTATCTCCCTGTCCATGCTATTGATTTGATATTTCTATGAAAGTAATTCTTTGTTGATGAAAATAATAGACTATTGAAATGAGTAACTTAGTTAATTCATCTTTGATCTTTTCTCTATTAAGTTGTGCTTTAGAATTCATTCTATTATTGGACCTAAACTACATCCCCTTTTACAAAATGAGACCAACAAAACTAGAGAAGAATAGAAAATCAATGGAGAAGAAAGAAAACAAAACAAGAGAAAAATATTAGAGAAAAGTTGAAAAAGAGACCTACAAGTCTCTGGAAAATGTATGGGAAAAATTTTGCATTCATTTTCCTTTACACAGTCAATTAAATATTATTTTCCTTCATCAACTTGGTAGAATATAACTTATACTATTATGACCTATGAGGGGTAAAAGCCTATTCTACCCCTGTAGAGTCTAGTCTTTTTGGGGGACCCACCTTGGTCTCCACACAAAAGGACTCAAAAATAAACTCCCTTAAAAATATATATATATATTAAATTCATCTTATGAAAAGCCCCTCTTAAAAAAAATAAAAATAAGCATTACTAAAATAAGATTTCCTTTTAGCCCACGTTGGGCAATATATATATATAAAGAAAAACAAATAAACTTATGGAAAAGAGCCTTTAAAGATTTTAATAAAATATAAATAAATTTTAAAAAAAAAATTTGAAGAGGGGGGACCCATGGGCCCCACCCCCTTGGGACCCCCCCCCCCCCCAACGTATGTCAGGGTGGGGGAAGTCCCACACAAGTCATAGGGAATACAACCTATGCTTGCGTGGGGTCTTTCATGTTATGTTAACTTTTTTTTTGGTTATAATATTTTATTTGTTGAAAACTTTGTTTATTAATATTTGTTAAACTTCATTATTAACAATATCATTTATAAACATTTTTTTTATATAATTATTTTATTTGGCAATTTAAATATTATTTAGTAGTTAATTTATTTGGTGTAAGATTTGATAATTAATTTTGTCATTTATTTAATAATTAATTTATGTTAATTACTTATTATTATTTAATTAGTATTAACAATATTTATTAATATAAATAATATTTATTAGTTAACTTATTTTATTAACAATTATGTTAATTAATATTGCATTAATTAATATAATTAGTTTTTTTTTAATAATTAATTTATGTAAATCATCGCTTAGTATTTATATTATTTAATTAACATTAATTAATATAATCATTATTTAACCATTAATTTAATTTGCTTAAATTTAAGAAATTATATTAATTAAATTTTAGCAATTAATATAATTATTTTTATTGTATGAATAAGTTACTTATTTGGGAATTTAAAGATTATATTGATTAATAAATACTATTAATTAATGTAAATATTACTATGTGTTTGTTTAAATTTATTTTGGTAAGGGGTTAAAAGAATGACCTATTGGGTGAAAATTACAAGTTTAATTTATAGTGGTTTATAGATTTAATGAAACTCAATTTTACATTTAATAGAATTGTTAGGGCCTTATGGAGATTATGTAAATTTAAAATAGTGTATGTCTAATTGGAATGAACTTGAACTTGATAGTTCCACCTGGATATTGGGTGAGACTTTCATTATTCTTAAAGGGGAGCATTGTCGATGACCCCTTGTCATGCTACCCCTTAACCAATAGTTGACCAACTCTATCTCAGGTATACCATTCTTCTTAAGTCATATGTTAAACATAAACTTATTTAACCTTTTTATATAAAAAAATTGGTGTGTTTTTGGAGTGAGATTTTATGGGCATGACACTTGGTATCAGAGCCTAGGTTTCAACATTGGAACCTAAAACCCATTGTTTTTCTTAAATAACCTTTAAGCATTTTGAATTGCAAGGATGCCTCCACTTACGCGTCAAGCTTGAAGACATATTAGAGGATGAGGGGCTAGGTGAGCTCCCTTGGCTCACAAGCAACTATAACAAAGGGTTGAGATATCAGCAGTTAATCAACCACCACCACCACCACCAAACCCTAATCAGGAGGTCCTATTAGCCTTACAGAACCTCATCGGGGTTATACAAGAGAGGTTGCCTCCAGTTAATCCTCATCCAAAGCACCAGCTATCTAGGGGACAAAGATCATAGGTTAGAGAGAGGAATAGGAGTCCTCCATGAGATCGAGAGGAAGGGAAGGGGGCACATGAGGTGGATTTGGTTCACATGCCAGAACCACCATCTAGATTGGTTCAGAGGGTACCCCGTGATGCAAGGGACCATATTACAGATCTCTTAAAGTTACAGCCACCTTTGTATTATGGTTCTACAAAGGGTACAGATGCTAAGGCATGGCTTTTGAGCTTAGATAGGTGCTTTGGGTTGAGTCAGTATGATAGCAATGTTAAGGCCCATTTTGCAGTACTCCTTTTGAGAGGAGGTGCCTCCACATGGTGGAAATAGGAAGAATATAAGAACAACACCACTATGGACACTATGACTTGGGAGAAATTCCTAGAGAGGTTTCGAGATAGGTACCTATCAGAGCACTATAGATAGAGGCGTATTGATGAATTCCATGAGCTCCAACAAAGGGGAATCACAGTGCTATAGTATGAGACCTGATTCCTTGAGTTGCTACCTTGTGTAGACTACATGAAGGATGAAAAGCTATGAATCAACCATTTCATTAAGGGACTCAATGATTGGATAGAGGGACAAGATCACATGACCTCAACAAAGACCCTTCATGAGGCTGTAGAAATGGCCTTGGTTGCAAAAGAGATTCGGGGTAAGTCTAGAGATGCTTGTGACAGATCTCAGAACTATAACTCTGCATCACAGTCATAGGGGCACCAAAAGAGTCACTGGAAGGGTATTAACAGATATTCCTCAAGATCTTTTAACAAGAACCCACAGTAGCAAACTCAACAAAAATAGAAACAAAAGCCACCACAGGGACAATAGGGCTCTAAGCCCAAACAATGGCATGCACAGGGACATAGAAAGGATCAATGACAATAGTATATAGATGCACCCCCAGCATGGACTTAGTAGTCCTCTCGGGGGGTTTCAGCAGTTCTAGTAGGACCAGTGGTCAGCAGTTCTCTAGGCCATAGGGAGTACAGACTTTCACATGAGGTCCTTGCTATGCATGTGGTGCCATGGGGCACTTAGTTCTTGATTGTCCACAGGGTCAGATGTCAGGCAGTCAGTGTGTGGCAGCTTCTCAGTCCACTGTTGGAGACTTTGGAAAGTCTCACTGAGTATTTGTAGCGGTTGATGACTACTAGGCTGAGCACCAGGCCACAGTGATAGAGGCTGCAAGTATGATCGGCTGTATTAGTGTTACTATATTGTTTGATTTAGGTGCTAATGATTATTTTATATCTACATTTTTTGTGGAGCGTTGTGGGCTTGTGGCAGTAAGATAGGAAGTTAGTTGGGAAGTGGAGTTAGTATCAAGGTCTAGAGTGTCAATCAACTCTTTAGTGAAGGATAGCCAGGTGCAGATTGGTGATTTCATCACTATAGTGGATCTTCGTATCACACCTCTTGGTTCTTATGACATAGTGCTTGGCATGTATTGGCTTTATGCCCATAGAGCTAAGCTAGATTGCTGACAGAAGAGGATTGAGTGCCTTGATGATCATGGTACACCCATTGTGATTTGCGGGATTCAAAGAGGCATCTCTCTTCGTATAATATCTACCATGCAACTTAAGCAGAGCATGCAGAAGGGATGTCAGATTTTTTCCATTACCATCAGTGATAGAGAGGATGAGGAGGAAAGGGAAACATCTCTTGATGATTATCCTATACTTCAGGAGTATGCAGATGTGTTTCCTATTGAGCTTCTAGGCATGCATCCTTGTAGAGCAGTAGACTTCCATATTGATCTTATACTAGGAGCTGCTCTAGTTTCAAGGGCACCTTATAGGATGACCACTAATGAGCTTAATGAGCTCAAGATTCAAGTAGAGGAACTTTTGGAGAAGCGTCACATTCGTCCTAGTGTTTCACCTTGGGGCACACCTGTTATCTTTGTTAAGAAGTAGGATAGATCCTTGCGGTTATGTATGGATTACTGACAACTTAATAAGCTTACCATCAAGAATCGGTATCCACTCCCCAGGATTGATGATTTGTTTGATCAGTGATGAGTCAAGTTTATAGGGTGTTTTGTTTATGATTTTCTAAGTACAGACTTGAATATCTTCTAGTTTTTCATAAACATGATATAGTCCTTTTATGTTTATAAGTTTTAACTATATGTATATTTGATACTTATGGGACTTAAAGACAATACTGAATATATATCTAGATTAATGAATGTCATGGTAAATCTAGTATATTTCTTCTCTAGCTTTAATGGGTAGACCTCCTGCAGTTGTGTGACAAGGCTACATTAAAATAGGGAAAACTTATTATGATCTATGCTTTGGATTTGTGTTTTGGGTTTTGTTGTGTTAACCTTTTGCAGGAAGAATAAGTCAAGCAAGGAGCGCAGACTAAAGGATAAGTGGGTATTTCAAGGCGGGTGACTTTTTCAGAATTCATTATGGCTCCACTCCTTCCATCACTTTGCGGTTGCTGATTTAGTCCAAGACAATCTAGTTGTCGAGCATTCCTATATTTCTGAAGTATTGAATGTGGCTTATCTTCTTGCATAAATGATGTTGTTGCTCCTGAAACTAAAAGTTTTTATGCTATGTAATGGAAGACCTAGTTTGTAGGTGTTCTATTTTTCCTAGTTTCCTTTAAATAAGCTAGAACTTATGTTTCCAGGCTAGTTAAATGTTTTGAGAAATTCATGTTGTAATCGAGCAATAGAGTAAAGCATTTTAATATTCCATCTTGTATCCATGTTTTATTGAATGAATATATGACAGTTCTTCATTTCAATCTCTAAGTTATAATTCATTCATACTTCCATGGGGGCCAACATGGGAGATGAATTCCTTGTTTATGCTTAAGTAAAATTCAATTTAGTTTAGCTTAGTTAAGTTTCCTTCAAGTTATTAAGTACTGTTGTTCTTGCAGCCATTGGTAGCAAAACCATTGATTGTATCATGCAGCATAGGTTTACTTTTGAAGCATTACTTATTTACTGTTATGTCTTTCCTTCAAGATGAGAATTAATCTATAAGTTCAGTTTCTAGTATAAATTTCCTGTAGCAACTGCTTTACCTTAGTAGTAATGACTATTGAGAAGAACTAAAGCAAAAACTTTGCAGTCACTGTCTCAAGTTCACATTCCCAGATTGATATATTAAATGATTCTAGCATGATGTTCTAAGTAGAAACATGATGAGTTTCAGCAATGAATCATTGTTTAAGGATGTCCAATCCTTGTGTTACTAGGATATTATTCTAATCAGTCATTTTTGGCACCGCTGCCGGGGATGGTGTCAATTTAGTTCGAACCAGAAGTCATTAAGTTAGTTTGCATTTTGCTTAATTTTGCATGCATAGGCATAGGGACCATCTTGGGTGATTCCTACCTAATCTTAACCAGGAAGAACCATTGGAGGTTCTCTATCGAGCACTTGAGGAAACCCAATTAGAAATCCCACAAGAAGAAGAACCATTTGAGAATGTATTTGCTGATGCCTTTGACCAATTTCCTTCACCACCATCATCTAAAGAATCCTACCATCTCAATGCTCTTTTTGTTGACCCATAATACCTAGACAACATAATGGCTCACCCTACCTTCCCTTTTCCTATTCCTACTCAGCAAGGTAACCAGAATCTGAAGAATATTCTTGCAGCTACACTTCCTAAATTCTATGGACTCATCATAGAAGATCCAGAGACCTTCCTCTTTGAGTTTGATGTCCTCTGTCGAAGCTATGACTACACCACTAACGGCCATAAGCTTAAGTTGTTTCCTTCCACCTTAAAAGAGGCTTCTCTTAGATGGTTTATGAGTTTGGGTGTTGATGTTGTAGCAGACTGGAATGCAATGTGTACTCTATTTCTTGAGAAGTACAAAGACTATTGCAGAGGAGGCGACTTAAAAGAAGATGACATCTTTAAGATGGCATAGAAGGAAGATGAAACCCTGGAAGACTATGTCTCCAGGTTCATGTTTAGCCTACAGCGTAACACACAACATCAGCTAAATGAAGAATCTCAAAAGCATCTATTTTTGAGAGGTGTGAATGATGGAAGCATACAAGCCCTTGACCTCATGGTAGGAGGAGACATTACATAGAAGAATTAGGATGCAATAAAGAGTATATGTCTTAACTATTCTAGAGCTACTGTCAAGAAAGGAAGAGGATTGAGAGCCCTGCCCCACAAGTCTAATGGCGAAGGTGTGTCCAAAATGGAGTTATCCAATCTGTTGTCAGACTTCAAGCAAGACATCATTAATGATGTTTCTAATCAGTTGGATACAATGCAAGAAAAGAGAAAGAAAGATGAATCTGATCCAATGTTGGTAGAATATTGTCCGCATTGTAGGGAAAAGAAAAAGAATTGTTGGTGCAAGTCTGTTGCAAGCCTCGAGTCTCAACCTTTGCCTACCGAGTTCAAAGCCATTGATGATAATGGAGAGGTCCTCTATGTTGCCCAATGAAGGCCATGGGCTCAGCGATCAAGTATTCCCCAAGATCCTCTTCAAAATTTTAATAATAATAATGCATGAAAAAACCAACAACATAGTGGATTTAGTGGATATAATAGTTGGCATCAGCCTCAGTAAGGTTGGCAACAACCTCAGCAAGGTTGGAAACAACCCTAGCACAATTGGCAAAAACCTTAGCAAGGTTGGCAACAACCTCAGTAGGGTTGGCAACAACCCCAGTAGGGTTGGCAACAACCTCAGCAAGGTTGGTCACAACCTCAGCAACCATGGCAATAGCCTCAGCAGGGGTGGCAACAACCACACAATTGGTCTAACCAATCAAGCTAGCAAGCTTTGATGCCACCACCTCAACAGCAAGCTTTGATGTCTCCTCCTACAACCAATACTACTTCCCCTAAATAGACTCAATTGCTTGCTCAGCCTACTCCTAATCCCAACAATGCTAAGCCAACAACATAGCAACAGAGCTATGTCATTTCCCTGAATAACATCCATTTAAGATCCGGCATGACTCTTCCTCCTCCACAGCAGCCTATTATTACTAAAGTTGAGGATACTTTAGCAGAACCAACTACAATACCAATCCAACCTATTGCTCATGCTGCTCCTGCAGCACAAGAACCTCCATTTCCTCATAGGTTGGAGGAACAAGTTAAGCCGGTGGAAAATTAGGTAGTGTTGGATTTTCTTACCCAACTAAAGAAAATGACAGTAAAGATTCCTTTGTTAGATGCCATAAAAGAATTACCTGCATATACCAAGGCTATCAAGGAAGCTTACATAAAGAAGCCTGGAAGAAAGAGAAAAGATCCTAAAACCATTCATGTCCTAGAACAATTATCTGATCTCATGTTGGAGAAATTAACAATTCCAAAGTATTCTGATCCTGGTAGCCCTGTTGTAACAATCACTATTCAAGGAGTTCAAGTCCATAATGCCCTAGTTGACTTAGGTGCTTCCATAAATGTCATGACCAAGGAAGTAATGTCTCAGTTACATATCATTGGTCTTAGGGAAACACCTACCATCCTTCAGCTTGCTGACAATTCCACCATTACACTTAATGGGATGATAGAAGATGTTATAGTCACCTTGAATTCTTGGGAATATCCGGTTGACTTTGTTGTCCTTTCCCCAAAGGCTAACATGGGAGGCTATCCAATAATTCTAGGAAGGCCTTGGCTGGCTACTATCGATGCCTTTATAGCTTGTAGGTTTGGAAAAATGACTATATCCAATGGACTCAACACTAAAAATCTGACTCTGTATTCTCCGGCTCAACCTCTGTTGCAAGATGATCAAATCATCTAGCCAGAATTGGATGATACTAAACCTGAGGTTAATTCCATTCATCAGTTAATGATGATATCCAAGGAACCTTTTATAGCTTCTAGGGGAGAAGATGAGATCATTTCCTCCATTATCTTGAATGAATATGGAGTGGAACCCCAAGTGTGTTCTCAAGATAACTGTGTTCTTGACACTTTGTTACCACCTATTGATGCTATATAGTATTCAGAAACTTCAAAATTTCTTCACACATTGCTACCTCATGAAATGGAGTCTTTCCCAATTGCTCAACTGTCCATGGCAAAAAAGGTCACCAAGATAGAGGTCAGCTCAGGAAGGGAATTAAATGTAAGCAATGCTTTGACTTCCTCTCAGCGGTCAAATGTCCTGCAGCTTCTAAAAGAACACCAATCAGCCTTTGTTTGAGATTATACTGACATGAAAGGCCTCGACCCTAAGCTCTACACTCATAAAATTTATATCAGCTCTGAATTCAAACCTGTTCGCCAACCTCAGCACCAGGTAAATCCAGCCCTTAGGGATATAGTCAAGAATGAGTTGCAGAAGTTGTTAAATGTTGGCTTCATCTATCCTATTTTAGATAGTCAGTGGGTCTCCCCTCTTGTTATAGTACCTAAGAAAGGAGGGAAGTGGAAAGTTTGTGTTGACTATAGGGAGTTTAACACTGCCACTAAAAAGGACCACTTTCCCTTACCATTCATAGACCAAGTCCTTGATAACCTTGCTGGAAAGAAATATTTCTCCTTTCTGGATGGATTCAATGGTTATAATTAGATTCAAATAGCCCCTGAAGACTAGGAGAAAACAACATTCACCTACCCATGGGGCACATTTTCTTATTCAGTGTTGCCTTTTGGGTTGTGTAATGCCCCTGCTACCTTCTAGCGAGTTGTGATCAACATATTCTCAGATATCTCTGCTAATTGCATGGAGATTTACATGGACAATTTTACAACATATGGGAATACCTTTGAAGAAGCTAAAGTGAACTTGGAAAAAGTTCTTCTAAGGTGTAGTGAATACAACCTTTCTCTTAATAGTGAAAAGTGCTTCATGATGATGGAAGAAGGGGTTGTCTTAGGACATTTCATATCTTCCAAAGGTATACAAGTGGACCCTACTAAGATTGAGGTGATTAGTACATTACCTACTCCAGCCAAACAAAAGGATGTGCATAGTTTCCTTGGACATGCCAGATATTATAGAAGGTTTATAAAATATTTTAGTCAGCTTGTAGCACCACTGTATAACTTGCTCAAAAAGGATGCTGAATTTGCTTGGGATTTTGAGTGTGCAAAGTCTTTCCTGCAGCTGAAAGAAGTACTCACTACAGCACTGGTTTTGAGAGGACCTAACTGGGGCTTACCTTTTCACATTCATACTGATGCCTTAGACTATGCTATAGGTGTTGTCCTTGGCCAAAAGGTAGACTCAGTTGAGCATGTCATTTACTTTATCAGTAAGAACTTGCAAGGAGCTGAGTTTAACTACACTGTCATTGAGAAAGAACTTCTTGCAGTCATCTATGCCTTGAACAAGTTCAAACACTACATTACTGGGTATGAGATCTATGTGCATACAGATCATTCTGCAATTAAGTATCTCATAAACAAGCTTGCAATCTCCGGCCAGTTGGCTTGATGGTTGTTTCTTATGCAGGAGTTCGACATTACCATCATAGATAAACCTAGTAAGGCCAATCTGGTGGAAAATTTTCTTTCTAGGTTGCATGCGCCTGATGATCCTATAGCCATTGATGACAACTTTCCTGATGAACATCTTTTCTTGATGACTACCCACAATCCTTGGTATGCTGATATTGCTAATTATCTCACAACTGGTAAGACCCTCACTCATTTCTCTGCTAAAGAAAGAAGATTGCTAACTGAAAAGAGCTTTAATTATTCATGGATTTCTAGATTCATGTTTTACACTGGTCCTGACCAAGTCACTAGAAGATGCATCAGAGAGGCTGAAACTTATGATATCCTCATAGCATGTCATGATGAACCTTGCAGTGGACATTTTGCTACCAAAAGGACCACATTGAAGATCTTAACTACAAGTTACTATTGGCCCAGTTTACATAAGGATGCTACTTCGTACACTAAAAAGTGTGACAAATGCCAGTGCATGGGATGCCCCATGAAGACAAATGAAATGCCCCTACAACCATAGGTTGTTGTTGCACCATTTGATAAATGGGGGATTGATTTTGTTGGTCCTATTGAGTCATCCTCACAAGGTAAATCCTATATCCTTGTCTGCACTGATTATGTTACAAAATGGGCTGAGGCTAAACCTATGAAGCACCCAAGAGATAACAATGTTGTGAAGTTCCTTTATGAATTCATCTTCACTAGATTTGGTGTACCAAGAGAGATTCAGTCTGACCAAGGTCCTTAGTTTACTTCTAATCTGATTACTGCTCTAATGGAGGAATACAACATCCAAAATGGTAAATCTTCACCTTATAACCCTCAAGCTAATGAGTAGGTTGAAGTTACCAATCAGGAGTTGGAAACTATTCTCACTAAAATAGTGGCCATCCATAAGAAAGACTGGGCTATTCAACTTCCTGAAGCACTTTGGGCTTATCACACCACATGGAAGTCCACAACTAGTTTTACACCATTTGAGCTTATTTATGGTCATTCTATAGTCATGCCTATCAAGTTTGAACATAAGACACTCAAGACAGCTCTTAATCTTAGGATGGATCTCACTGTTGCACAACAGGACAAGATACTGAGTTTGAATGGTCTTGATGAGTGGCGCAAATCTGCCTTGCAAAATATAGAATTGATACAAAACCAGTGTAAGAAATGGCATGACAAGTATGTTAAGGACAAAGTTTTTTCTGTTGGTGACTGGGCACTCCTTTATGACTCTAGGTATCAGCATAAAACTGGCAAATTCCAAACTAGATGGTTAGGGCCGTATGAAATTATTGCAGTCTTTCCAAATGGAGCGGTCTAGCTCTCCATAGTGGATTCAGTTTGATTCAAATTGTTAGTAAATGGTCATCGGTTAAAATTGTATCACAAACCAGTGAGTAAGGAGGAGTTCCTATAGTAATTCTCTTATGCTGCTGATGCTAAAGTTCCTGGAGCATCTCCTACTAAGCTTTTTGCTCATTTACCTTCCTCCCTTTAGTTGTTCTTGTCACTATCATAATAAACACTTTCATTGTGAAAGTTGATTCTCCATAATAAATTTCCACTTCATTTCTAGTCTATCATCCACCCACCTCATCAATTCTTTCATTTGTGGATAGCAACTACCACCTCACCAGCACTTACGGTTAGCACACATTCCAAGGTATGCGATATTAATTTGTTTTTCCAATGTTTTTTTTTGTATGCCTTGTTACCATTGCAAGTGTGGGACCACTTGCAATATTTTAGCTGGGGGGGAAGTTATATTAGTTTTTTCATTATGTTTATGAATTCTTTTTATTTATTAGTTTTGTCGTACTTGCAATACTTTCTACCAAAGATTAGACATTTTTTAAAATCATTTTACTGCGTGATATTTTTTGCACATATAAAACTAAGGTGGCAAGATATGTTAAGTACGAGTTCTGAGGGACATACTTATGAGTAATTATCAAACGTTAACATGGAAATTTGCATTTACTTTACTCATAAGCTCTCATTTCTCAAGCTACATTACTCTAGAAATTTCTAAATTTGAACTCATCCTGCAACCTGTTGTTTCAAGTTTTCTTGTCCAAATTTGTGGTTGTTTGTTATTCTCTCCTGCAACTTTGTTTTGGGTACCCTGGAAAATAGATGATGGGGGGAGACCTGATTCAAAGAGAGCCTACTGTGCATAATGTGTTGCTCGAAGACCAGAATTGTAGGTCGTATTTTCAAGCAAGGGGATGGATAGATTATGTTTAGAAGCTAACTAGCTGGGATGATGAGGTTATGGGACTACCATTGGAAGGTGAGGAATTTGTAGAGAATCTTGACCCAACTTCTACCAGAGCTTAGTTTACTCTACATGTAGACCCACAACTTGAAGTTAATAAGAAACAAGGTACTGTTAGACTATCTCTTCCTAAGCCATTTCAGTAATGTGCAGTTTTTATCATTAGGTATTTCACCTGTGAAGGGCGACACTCATTTCTGCATGCTGTTCATTTCAAATTCTTGAGTTGTTTACGCAATGATAATAGACCTATCAATGTCCCTAGCTTTGTGTTTGGCATTTTGTCAAAACAAGCCATTCTAGTACAGGAGGGTAATCGAAACTCTATCTCCCACCATTGCTTAATTAAACTGTTGGTGGAAAAAGCTTTAAGGGATCAGTCAGATATTTCCTGGGAGGAATTTCTACTGTGAGGGTTTAAGGAGCCTATCCCAAAACCAATTGGGTGTAGAGTAGGATAGAGGGTTAAAATTGCTAAAGGAACTAGAAAAATCTTTATCAAAATTGGACAATGTTCTTTGTCCAAAAAGAAAAAGAAAGCTAAGGTTAGAAGCCCTAATTCCTCTAATTCCCCTAAATCTACTAATTCATCTACTTCAAGAACAATTCATGAAGAGGAATTGGAGACTCCTATAGAGAAGGTTGAAGTTGCCCCTGCAGTAGAAACAGTTTCCCCAAAGCATAAGAAATGAAATGTTAACCCTAGTATTAGCCGGCAGGCTAAGGCATCTCTTACAGCCAAGAGCACTTTCAAAAAGAGGAAAGCCCCAGAAAAGGAGGAAAATCCATTAAGGAGAAGTGCTAGGTGAAGAACAAAAACAACTGAGGAGATTCCAATTAATGAACCCCATGTAACTCAAGGTTCTGAGCAGAAGGAAGAAGGAAATGAAAACATTCAGCAAGAAGCTGAATTACGGCCTGAAATTTCTTAGCAAGATGAGCAATGGACTGAAGTTATGGAACAGGACACAATTGAGGAATTTCATGATGTTAAAATAGAGAAGGTTCCAAATAAACTAGAGAATGTAGAAGTTATTACAATCGGAGATGACAGCTCGAAGGAGCAGGCTTATGTATTTCAAAGGAGGGGACTAGCCTCTGGGAATTTTCAAGGAGATGATTCTAGAAGTGATGATTCTGATAGTTATATTAGGGAAGTAGATGAACTAGCATTCTCTCCTACATCAGAGTCTCCTGCAGAAAAAAGGGGTCTTTATGAAGAAACTCCAGATGTTGATTTGGACCTTGTCAATAAGGTGGTTGAGCAAATTTTGAACGAAGGATTAGATACATTAGCTTTAGTAGCTCAGGAATGCTCTAATACTGAGAAAGATATGATTATTTGGACAAATCCTTTGAAAAGGACAAGTGCTAACAATGGTAAGTTATCTATTCCTCAAGTAGCAGATAATTATAAGCATAGTTCAATATCAGCTCAATCCAGTTCAACATCAAAGGAAAGAATTGAATAAAATCATAGATAGTCACTATCAGGAAACACTTGTTTAGGAGGAAAAGGTAGAATAGTTAAGTGTGAAACTTGACAAAATTACATCCTTAATCCCTGACTTAATGGGTTGTAGATCCCCATCACTTGTCTATGCTCTGTTTCTTAAAGAATAGCTATTGAATTACCAAATGACCTATATTATGTAGGATAGGACTCCCTCATTACAAGAGCCTACTCAGTTTTCCCAAGCTTTCCATCACTCTCCTATAGCCATCAAAAATTTGTTGTGTGAACTTTATCTTCACAATCTTATAGTTACAGATGACCGAGTTTGGAATCCCTTACTTTATGTTGGGGATATTCAACTTAGAGCCTTCATGTATTGGATACAGAATGAAATTAGTTGGAACACCCAAGCTGAAGTGTATAGAGATTTAGAGTCAGACATTCCCCTATTTCTAAGGCCTGAAGCCAAGGATCCTCGAACTCTCTATTATAACTCGTTAAGAATAGCCCCCTCTGAATCAGGTAGTGAAATCATCTATCCAATGAGGAAGGAAGCATTTAATGCATATGAATAGATGGTGAATATTGAACTACTTGAGGCTAGAAAAGCCATACATTGGTGCTGGAATAGTTTATCTGGGGAAATGAGAAAGAGAGAACCACATTCACCTCTCAATTTTTCTATGGCAACCCAGCGTGCTCCTTGGTACATTTCTTTAGGAAGAGAGAGAGAAAGATTTTGGATCTCATTAACCTTTCAGCCTCCATTATTGATGTCTCCATTACTTGCAAATTTAGAAAGTCTGGACAACTTTAACATGAAGGAGGAAAAGGACGGGTGGAAGAAACACAAGAAAACAAAAGGGTTCTACTAGAGTTTTGTAGAGGAAGGATCTAGACAGAGAGTAGCTGCTGACTATAGATTGATAGCCAAGTTAAAGAATTTATTTGCTGTGGGACCAACAAATAGCTAAGCTGGGGGGAATGATGAGTCAAGTTTATAGGGTGTTTTGTTTATGATTTTCTAAGTACAGACTTGAATATCTTCTAGTTTTTCATAAACATGATACAGTCTTTTATGTTTATAAGTTTTAACTATATGTATGTTTGATACTTATGGGACTTAAAGACAATACTAAATATATATCTAGATTAATGAATGTCATGGTAAATCTAGTATATTTCTTCTCTAGCTTTAATGGGTAGACCTCTTGTAGCTGTGTGACAAGGCTACATTAAAATAGGGAAAACTTATTATGATCTATGCTTTGGATTTGTGTTTTGGGTTTTGTTGTGTTAACCTTTTGCAAGAAGAATAAGTCAAGCAAGGAGCGCAGACTAAAGGATAAGTGGGTCTTTCAAGGTGGGTGATTGTTTCAGAATTTGTTATGGCTCCACTCCTTCCATCACTTTGTGGTTGCTGATTTAGTCCAAGACAATCTAGTTGTCGAGCGTTCCTATATTTCTGAAGTATTGAATGTGGCTTATCTTCTTGCATAAATGATGTTGTTGCTCCTGAAACTAACAGTTGTTATGCTATGTAATGGAAGACCTAGTTTGTAGGTGTTCTATTTTTCCTAGTTTCCTTTAAATAAGTTGGAACTTATGTTTCCAGGCTAGTTAGATGTTTTGAGAAATTCATGTTGTAATCGAGCAATAGAGTAAAGCATTTTAATATTCCATCTTGCATACATGTTTTATTGAATGAATATATGACAGTTCTTCATTTCAATCTCTGAGTTATAATTCATTCATACTTTCATGGGGGCCCACACAGGAGATGAATTCCTTGTTCATGCTTAAGTAAAATTTAGTTTAGTTTAGCTTGGTTAAGTTTCCTTCAAGTTATTAAGTATTGTTGTTCCTGCAGCCATTGGTAGTAGAACCATTGACTGTATCCTGCAGCACAGGTTTACTTTTGAAGCATTACTTATTTACTGTTATGTCTTTCCTTCAAGATGAGAATTAATTTGTAAGTTTAGTTTCTAGTATAAATTTCCTACAGCAACTGCTTTACCTTAGTATTAATGACTATTGAGAAGAACTAAAGCATAAACTTTGCAGTCACTGTCTCAAGTTCACGTTCCTGAATATATATATTAAATGAGTCTAGCATGATGTTCTAAGTAGAAACATGATGAGTTTCAACAATGAATCATTGTTTAAGGATGTCCAATCCTTGTGTTACTAGGATATTATTCTAATCAGTCAATCAACTTAAGGGTGCTAGAGTGTTTTCAAATATTGATCTTAAGTCAGGATACCACTAGTTACAGATTGTTGATAGTGACATTCCTAAGACTACATTTTGTACCAGATATGGGCATTATGAGTTCACAATTGTACCTTTCAGGCTCACTAATGCTCCAAAAATTTTCATGACCCTTATGAATGGGGTATTCTGCACTTTCCTAGATAAGTTTTTGATTGTGTTCCTTGATGATATCCTGATTGATTCATGGGATGAAGAGGAGCATGAGGGGCACTTGAGATAGGTTTTACAGTGTCTTAGAGACAATCAGTTGTATGGAAACTTGTCCAAATGTGCTTTCTATAAGATAGAGATTCATTACCTTGGACATGTAATTTCAAGAGATGGGATCTCAGTAGATCCATCTAAGATTAGGGCCATCATGGATTGGCATGCACCTACTTCAATGACTGAGGTCAGAAGTTTTATGGGATTGGCAGGTTATTACAAATGTTTTGTAGAGGGTTTTTCTAGAGTGACCCATCCCATCACTTCTCTTCAACGTAAGGGAAAGAAATTTGAGTGGATTGATAAGTGCAAGAAGGCCTTTCAAGAACTCAAGTAGGCACTTACCAATGCTCCTATTTTAGCAGTGCTTGATCCTTCAGCAGATTGTGTTGTGTGCACAGATTCTTCCTTAGATGGTTTGGGAGTAGTTCTTATGCAGAATGGGTGAGCCATTGTATATGATTCTAGGAAACTTAAGAATCATGAGCTCAATTATCCCACTCATGACCTTGAGTTAGCTACACTGGTTCATGCTTTAGTGAGATGGAAACATTTTCTTTTTGATCATCGGTTTGAGCTCCATTCATATCATCAAAGCTTACAATATATCTTTTCTCAGCCGAACCGGAATGCACGCCAGCGTAGGTGGATGGAATTCCTTTGTGACTATGATTTTGATGTCCACTACATCAAGGGGAAGGAGAATGTGGTTGTCGATGCTTTGAGTAGGAGGCACCTTGGGGCCTACCCTATGATAGTAGGTACTGAGTTGAGGAATCAGACATTGCATCACTTGCATGAGGATGTTTGGTATGTAGAGGTTAGTTAGATCATTCGGTCTTAGAGTACTCTTGAGGGTAAATATTCAGGATATTCCCTAGATTCTGATGGGCTTTTATGCCATAGAGGATGCATCTATGTCCCATCCTCCAGTGACTTGTGAGTATTCATCATCCTAGAGGCTTGTAGGGCCCCTTATGTAGCACATCCCAGAGTCAAGAAGAAGCATGCAGAATTGAGGCAATTATATCATTGGCCAGGGATGAGACAAAACATAGCTGAGATAGTGGCATGATGTCTTGAGTGTTAGAGAGTTAAGGCAGAGCATCGTCACCCTGGTGGTTTGCTTCAGCCTCATGAGATACCAAAGTGGAAGTGGGATGTTATTTCCATGGACTTCATCATTGGTCTCCCTATGTCATCTCAAAGCCATGATGCCATCGTGGTGACAATTAACAAGCTGACCAAAGTAGCCCACTTTTCACCCATTCAGACCACTTTCACAGCCCTAGCAGTAGCACAAATTTTCTTGTGGGATATAGTCAGACTTCATGGCATACCCCGTAAGATTATTTCAGATCGAGATTCTCTCTTCACATCATCTTTCTGGAGAGGATTACAGATAGCTTTGGGCACTAAGCTCAATTTTAGCACCCTTATCACCCAGAGACTGATGGTCAGACAAAAAGGGTAAATCAGGTATTAGAGGATATGCTTCACATGTATGTCATGGATCATCAGACTAGGTGGGAGGAGTACCTTCATTTGGTGGAGTTTGCCTACAATAATGGGCATCACACTTCTCTAGGTATGCCTCCCTATCAAGCATTATATGGCAAACCATGCAGAACACCATTGAGTTGGGACCGCATTGAGGATAGAGTTTCTTTAGGTCCTGAGTTAGTGTGAGAGTTAGAGTAGTAGGTGACATTGATCAGACAGTGTCTGAAGGAGGTACAAGATAGGCAAAAGAAGTATGCAGATGCCAAGAGGGAAGACCATAGTTATCAGGTTGGAGATAGGATCTTTCTGAGAGTGCGACCCCATAAGAGTCCAATCCGATTTGGAAAGGGCTCAAAGCTTGAACCCAAATTTTTTGGTCCTTTTGAGATACTTGAGCAGATAGGTCCTGTCGCCTATTGTCTTGCTTTGCCACTGAGCCTGTCATGCATCCATGATGTTTTTCATGTGTCAGTGTTCAGAAAGTATATTTTTTATGAGACTCATATCATAGATTGGGATGCCTTGCACGTGGAGTCGGACGGTCAATTGGCTTTGGAGCCAATCTACATTTTGGCTCACTGGATGATAGCACTTCGAGGCTGAGAGCTAGACCAGGTTAGGGTCCAGTAGGATTGCTATGATGAGGTTATGACATCATGGGAGGATGTAGCATAGATGAGAGTACAATACCCCCATATTTTTTATGAACTCCAGGAGGAAGTTCATGCCTAGAGGGGGAGGATGTGAGGCCTCACCCCGAGCCTATCATAGCCATTCAATTTTTGCAATATGATAGACATATTTGATGATTATGTTTTGATGCTTATTTGGGTACTGACATTTTATGTTATGATTTTATCACTTTAGTAATTGATGCACATTATGTTATGTTTGGATGATGATTACTGAGACATCAGTTTGGAACCTACATGTTTGTTTTTAATTCTATTTAATGAATATATTATGATGTCATGAGGATATTTAATTTGCAAATTAAATTATATATGTATGCACTGATTATGTTTCAAGTTTAATTTAGTGATGAATTGTATATTTCATGATGAGATTTATGTAAGTTATAAATGAATGATTATGTCATGTGAAATTTTGACTTAATTATGATTAATTTATTGAGAATTATTTGATTATGAAAGTTATGCAATTTACATGTATATTTCCTTGGACTACTGATATTGGACTTGAGTGTGTAGGGAAATAGGCCATGGTAAATTCAGGGAACCATCGCAGAGACCAATGTGAAAATCAGTTTGAGCCAAGGTTGCTTCTAGTGAGAAGCCAAAAACCTCATTGTAATGTAATTAATTTGTAAAAGTATGATGCATGAATATTTTTTATTTATTTGTTAATTGTAAATGTGATTTATGTGAGAATGCCCAAGTGGATATGCCACATGGCTTGTGACGTGTCTCTTTTTGTTTATGTCACTTGACACATGTGTGTGTACTTGTGGCCATGACATGTCCACTTGGGGATTGGTTGAACACCAACCTAGGATGGTACCCTTTATGATCCCCATGAAAATCACTTGGTTAGGGAGCTTGAGGTTTTGTCATATCAATAAATTTCGAATTTGAGCTTCACATGGGTTTTTGGGGGGCTTAAAAGGTGTCTAGGGAAGTCTTAGGACCATTTTTAGTAAGCCCACTTGTTATACCTATGGTTAAGGGGCATTTTTAACCATAGGACAACCCATGTTGACCAAAAGACCCCTCCAAAAGTTGGATTTTCAAAATGGACGAAAATCAACTTTTGAATCAAGGTCTTGGGTAGAGTTTCATCCAATAAGGATACTAGTCTTTGGTCCACTTTTTGGGCAACCTTTTTAAGAATCCATATTTGGAAACCATGTAAGAAGCTTGGGAAGGTCATCCAATTAGAGTGAGATCCTATCCCTAGGAGAGTGTGTGGAGGCCTTTTTAGAGGGGACTCTTCTTTTGGAAGAGTTTGACACCCACTCTCTAGATTTGGAGACTTAGCTATTTTGGAGAGGATTTTGGAAAGTGGGAAAGCTCTTCATCAACTTTCTCCCATAAGCTTGGATCTAGGTTGGTGGCATTCTTTATTTTCTTATTTTTGTTTTCACGTTCAAAGATAGAGTTCTCATTTACATGTTTATGTTTATTTGAGTATGCAAAAATTTAGTTATTATGTTCTTGAAGTGTTTATGTTATGAGATCTTGTTATTTTGTGATAGTAGATGTTATGTGAATCTTGAGTTTGTTGTAGTGCAAGATTTCCTTTCTTTTTAAATGTGTAGTTTCTTTTGTTGTTCTTGAAGTTTTCTTGTATGTGTTGTAGTGTTTTGTTGAGGGAGTTCTCAAGGCCATACTCATCCTTGGGAGGGAAGAGTAGCCTTGGGGGTGAAGGGATTGTTGGGACATTCAAGGGTGTAGAGTCTCTCCTTGGATAGGAGAGGGATGAAACATGGATGTATGGGCTCCATATAGCCATCTCTTTTGTTTGTTTTGAATATTGGGGGTCATAAGGAGATTGTGAGATTGTGTTTGTGGGAAAGATACATGATGAGGAAGCCAAGTGATGGCTTAGCTCTTATCATGAGATGTGTTTTCTCCTCCTGAGTATGGTTCCACCTTCACCCCTATTTTTGAGTAATTTTGAGACTCTTTGTGTTAACCTTGGAAGGGAGATTTCACTTGTGTTGTATGTTGTATGTGTTGTTATTGTGGGTTTGCTTGGTTGTCTCCTTGTCTTTGTGATGGTTCCCCTAGCTCGAGGGTGGCTTCATAGAAGCCTAGGTTGGGAAGTGAGCACTCCTTGGCCTATATATTTTTATTGTGGGATTTTGGAGTCATTGAAGACTTCATGGTTGGAGTTGAAATCTTGAAGAGTTGATAATATTTTCATATTTGAGTTGGATCACTTTTGTTTCAAGATTATTGTTATTGTAAGGGAGTTTTGAGAATTCCTTGAGTTCCATGTATTTTGTAATAGAGTTGTCATTCCAAGTTTTGTTTTTGTAACAAGTGTTGTTGTATCAAGTTGTGAAGAAATTGCATGGAAGATTTGTTGGTAGTTCTATTTTTGAAAATATAGTATATTGTTCAAGGGAAGTTTTTGTGTATTCATGTTTTATACAATAAGGAATATACAATGTATTTGTTTCAAAAAGAAATGTAAAGATTTTGTTGGATTAGTTTATGTAAGGGCATTGATTATTTACTCATTGAGATATCCTTATGTAACCATGTTGATATATTATGAAGAGGAAAAATTATTTTAGTTTCATTGTAGTACATTGAAAATATTTCATTGAATAAAAATATTAGTGATAAGCAGAAATTCAATTCATTTTATCTCCCTATCCATGCTATTGATTTGATATTTCTATGAAAGTAATTCTTTGTTGATGAAAATAATAGACTATTGAAATGAGTAACTTAGTTAATTCATCTTTGATCTTTGCTCTATTAAGTTGTGCTTTAGAATTCATTCTATTATTGGACCTAAACTACATCCCCTTTTACAAAATCAGACCAACAAAACTAGAGAAGAATAGAAAATCAATGGAGAAGATAGAAAACAAAATAAGTGAAAAATATTAGAGAAAAGTTGAAAAAGAGACCTATAGGTCTCTGGAAAATGTATGGGAAAAATTTACCATACATTTTCCTTTACACAGTCAATTAAATATTATTTTCCTTCATCAACTTGGAAGAATATAACTTATAGTATTATGACCTATGAGGGGTAAAAGCCTATTCTACCCCTCTAGAGTCTATTCTTTTGGGGGGACCCACCTGGGTCTCCACCCAAAAGGACTAAAAAATAAACTCCTTTAAAAATATATATATATTAAATTCATCTTATGAAAAGCCCCTCTTAAAAAAAAAAGCATTACTAAAATAAGATTTCCTTTTAGCCCACATTGGGCAATATACATATAAAAAAAACAAATAAACTTATGGAAAAGAGCCTTTAAAGCTTTTAGTAAAATATAAATAAATTTTTATAAAAAAAATTTGAAGAGGGGGGACCCGTGGGCCCCACCCCCTTGGGACCCACCCCCTCTTAAGCGCTGCCATGGACAGGAGGGCAAGGTACCCCCAACCCCCTCCCCACCCCCCCGTATGTCAACGTGGGGGAAGTCCCACACAAGTCATAGGGAATACAACCTATGCTTGCGTGGGGTATTTCATGTTATGTTAACTTTTTTTTTGGTTATAATATTTTATTTGTTGAAAACTTTGTTTATTAATATTTGTTAAATTTCATTATTAACAATATCATTTAGAAAGGTTTTTTTTATATAATTATTTTATTTGGCAATTTAAATATTATTTAGTAGTTAATTTATTTAGTGTAAGATTTGATAATTAATTTTGTTATTTATTTAATAATTAATTTATGTTAATTACTTATTATTATTTAATAAATATTGTTATTGTTATTTATTTAATAATTAATTTATGTTAATTACTTATTATTATTTAATTAATATTAACAATATGTATTAATATAAATAATATTTATTAGTTCACTTATTTTATTAACAATTATGTTAATTAATATTGCATTAATTAATATAATTAGTTTTTTTTAATAATTAATTTATGTAAATCGTCACTTAGCATTTATATTATTTAATTAACATTAATTAATATAATCATTATTTAACCATTAATTTAATTTGCTAAAATTTAAGTAATTATATTAATTAAATTTTAGCAATTAATATAATTATTTTTATTGTATGAATAAGTTATTTATTTGGGAATTTAAAGATTATATTGATTAATAAATACTATTAATTAATGTAAATATTACTATTTGTTTGTTTAAATTTATTTTAGTAAGGGGTTAAAAGATTGACTTATTTGGGTGAAAATTACAAGTCTAATTTATAGTGGTTTATAGATTTAATGAAACTCAATTTTATGTTTAATCAAATTGTTAGGGCCTTATGGAGATTATGTCAATTTAAAATAGTGTATATCTAATTGGAATGAACTTGAACTTGATAGTTCCACCCAGTTATTGGGTGAGACTTTTATTGTTCTTAAAGGGGAGTGTTGTCGATGACCCCTCATCATGCTACCCCTTAACCGATAGTTGACCAACTCTATCTCAGGTATAACCATTCTTCTTAAGTCATCTGTTAAACATAAACTTATTTAACCTTTTTTATATAAAAAATTGGTGTGTTTTTGGAGTGAGATTTTATGGGCATGACACAAGGTGAGTCCGACAACTTGCAAGGACTCACCTCATAGCGATAAAAAATAACTCGTAGTGATTTGATGTGGAGTCTACGGATATATTATTTCAAATGCATGGTTTGATGGACCTCACAAAGGATTCAAATGAAAAACTTATTTTCAAACACCCAAAATCTACACCCTGTACACTGCCTATATTTATAGGGAACAAAACTCATGTACATATCTATTTATAGGAGGCATGTGAAGGGATCCCAGACTAATTATAGTTATTCACATGAAACTTACACTAGATTTACAATATTCACAAAAACTTATAGTAGTTTAAATACTATAAACAATGGGCTATACAAGCCACGAGAGACAGGCAAAACAAAACCGACAGATAGGCCTAAAATATCTATGCAAGAACTATTTACAGGGTGGAGTTTTGGGCGAAAAGAACAAAAGGAAGGAAAGGAAAACCAACAAGAAAAAACCAAACCAAAAGAAAAACAAACAAAAACAACAGCAAAAAGGAACCTACCTGAAATGACGGAGTGCCAAAGCTGATGAGGAATGCTCACCCACTACTTTTCTAATACTCGAATTACCCAACTTAGATACATAATGCACGAACACTAGCACTTGCACAATTCACTCTTCAAAAAATTGGGCTTAGGAAACACTTTGCACTTTGTAGCTAACTGCTCATAAGGTAATTTTCGCTTTGGGTAAATGTAAAAATGAGGGGTAAAATCCTTTTATAATGCTTAAGAAAGTGCATTAATTTTTTATTGGAATTCTAAAGGAAGGTAAAATCCATTTTTTGGACCTTGGGATACCTAACGTTCACTTCCTCTAGCGAAAATAGAAATGATGACACTGAAACTCCAAGTCCATAATTCTTGGCAAGAGACAAGAGGACACTTTTGGATCCCAAATCTTAGAGAAACACAAAACAAAAGATGATGGGGGAAAGGACAAAACAATAAGAAAAAAAAGAGTGACCTAATATTTTGATGCACAAAATATAGGGACGGGTATGCAAAGCATAAAAAAATTTGATTTGATGGAAAAAAATGCCTCGTGCATTTGAGAACCTCAGATCTACCTATAGAGGGACTAGGGTTTTATCATCATTCAAGATATTTCAGTATGATTTCAGGCTTTGGGGAGTCTAACTCACTGTGATCTGAATATTCATCGCTGCCAAGTTGTGAGGTGTGTGCTTTGAAAGAGATGCACCTTATAGTTCCTGGGAGAAAGAGAAACCACACTCAAACCAGATATACTTTTGATGATTTTATGAGTTATTGTGCAATCTGGACACTAGAATTTCATCCTCCTCTAAGGTTTTTTTTTTTTGAGATAAAGGAAGGTGATACTCCTTTCACTGGAGTCTTCAATTTTAACTTGTTACTATGGTGGTACTTCTTTCACCTTTCCATCTATTGTGGTTTCTTAGGAGGGGATGGGATTCCCAGTCTGGGATAACATTTTTAGATTTTTCACGTGCAATCTATCAGGAGCATAATCGATCTATCCTCAAATTTATCTGTGGTCTTTCATCTTTATCTTGCTAACTTAGGTTTTTTCTTTTATCTTGTTACAAGCATGAATTTATTTCGACCTGGTGAAGATTCATCACTATCTTATGTCACACTTCTAAAATACTTCTTAGATGAAAATACAACCCATCGTCACCCAGGTGGAAGATTTGGAACTATTAAAATGCATGAGGTGAGCCTCCCAATGAGTAGTGGTGCATTGTGCTAAGCATTCTCGACTACAAGAGGTGGGAAAATGCTAGGGTCCAGGATGAGTTGAAGTAAGCGAAAGAAATTAAAAAAACAAGGACAAGAAACAAAACAACCTAAAATTATTTATAGGAAGGGCACACTTGCAAGGGGTGCCAGGGCTATTTACAAGCTCGCTATACATATAGTACAACAAAGGGTTGAAAACCCCTCTCTCTATCTCACTTGAAGTAGTTCTTGAGGAATTTTCCATTGACAGGAAATGTGACATCTTCTCCTATTAAGGAACTAATGTAGTACGTGTTGTCTCCATAGATCTCAAATATCTGATATGGCCCAAGCCAGATCCTATAGAATTTGGTGTACTTACCCTAATTTTCCTGAGCCTTTTCCCATAGGAGGACTAGGATCAAGATCTAAAAAACCTTATATTGGGCTCTCTTGTCAAACCAGCATTTGACAACTACTTGGTGTTTTGTGAAATGCTCTAGGGTGTTATCTCTATGCTCTTCAAGGAAGACTAAGTTAAGTAGGAGGACCTCAACAATTTTATCCCTTGTATCGAATTCATGGATGAACTAGATAGAAAGGGAATACCAGATTCTGGCCATAGACTAGATAGAAAGGGGAAGTCTCTAAGGTAGATTTAATTTGAATGTGATCCACCTAGAGGGTGAATCTAAGATTTTGCTACCAATTCTAGGAATTCATTTTGAGTAGATGTTTGATTACCTCCAAGAGGTTCTTTTTTGTTGATTTTACTACTCCATTACCCTATGGATAGTAATTCCTTGAGAATTTTAGGATAATTTTTCTATGGTAAGACCATTCCAATAGCTAGGTAGAGGAAAATGTTGGACCATTATTGCACAGAAGGGCAGAGGGAATTCCAAATCTAGTAGCAATGTTTTTGTCAATGAGACTAATTACTACATCTGTTGTGTTTTTTTTGCATGGTATGGATTTGGACCATTGGGTGTAGTATTCTATGGAAGTCAAGATGTACAAATGTCCAGAGAATGATTTGGTGTTCATTTCCCTGATAAAATCAAAGATAGGTTGGAGAGGCATTGTCAAGTTTCACTCTTGAGAGGAAGTGGTTTGACAAGTGTGGAACTTCCTCACATAAGCATAGACATCCTTGAAGATATAGGGCCAATAGTAACCATCCTAGATAATTTGATAGGAAGTAGCATTAGTCAAACCATGCACAATTCCAAATTTTCTATGAAACTCATCCATCATCCATGTATCCTACTCTCAGTCCAAACATCAAAGGTATATATCTTCATAATTCCTACATAACCAAGTCTCATTCTTGATCATAAAGTATGCACTCTTTAGTTGGAGCGCTTGACATTTGTTAGAAGGAATCCCCTTAGGGCATCAATTATTCAATAAGAGGTACACTAAGGTTGTGTACCAAGGATACACTAAGGTTGTGTACCAAGGATCTTGAGTGAGAGACTCCATTGTGTAAGTCTGGCATCCAATTTGTGGACTAGTTTAAGCCATGGATTGACATAATCCCTGTCCATAGATTAGCCTAATTAGTTGCATTTCTAGGTAAAATTCTTGGAGGATAGGCATCAATTTCCCTCGACATTCTCCTAATTAAATTTGCATAAACA
Source organism: Chamaecyparis obtusa (assembly GCA_027943335.1). Taxonomy (NCBI): domain Eukaryota; kingdom Viridiplantae; phylum Streptophyta; class Pinopsida; order Cupressales; family Cupressaceae; genus Chamaecyparis; species Chamaecyparis obtusa. The sequence continues at coordinate 609,101 of BSBK01004969.1, read as the reverse complement.
AGGATTTTACTGCTTGATATGGCACAATTGTGTGTACCTTTATCCAAAGGATATAATATCATAATTTATTTACTTCCCGGACAAGGAGGAATCCCTCTTTTTCAAGGGGTGAATACTGCACTTCTACATTCTTAAAAGGGTAGCTCATAAAAGTGATCATTCATTCTTCCCCCTCAACCTTTTGGGTTAAGACTATGGTAGTGGAGTGAGTGAAAGAGAAAGAATATATGTGAATTGGGAGGGCATAGTCTAGACTTTCCAAGACCTGGACCTTCATAATGGCCTATTTTATCCTATTTAATGCTTCCTTCACTTTTGGACTCCACTCGATCTTCACATCCTTCTTCATCATATCATTTAGAGGCTTAACAACCTCGACAAATCCTATGACGAAGTGTTAGACAAATTTGATCCTTCATAAGAAAGATCTCATTTCTTTCTTGCTACCTAACATCTTCAATTGCAACAATGTCTCTACTCTCTCAGGTTCAATGGTGATTCCCTTATCACAGGAGATATGTCTCAGAAACTTCCCTTTCATGACCCAGAATATGCATTTCTTAGGATTGAGGGAAATGTTGAATCAGTGACATCTCTCGTAAATCTTAGTGAGGTGGGCGGGGTGGTCATGCCTATCCTGGGAGAAGACTATCAAATCATCCATGTAGATGATTATACACTTGTTAACCAAAACTTTGAAGGTGATGTACATTGCCTTAAAAAATGTAGCCCTGACGTTAATCAAGCCAAAGTGCATTCTCCTATAAGAAAATGTTCCCCACTTGGTGGTGAACACGGTTTTGATCCAATCCTCAAATTTCACCATGACCTAGTTAAAACCTGAGTATCTTTCCCAAAAGGACATCATCTATGAGTTGTTGATGATCTGAAGCACCTCATCGAGTGAGGTAAAGGGATGGTTAACATTTTTTGAAGCCTTATTGAAGTTCCAAAAGACTACGCAAAGTTGAATTTCCCTAATTTTCTTCCAGACTGGGACTAGATTTTCCACCCAAGTGGTATGCCAGATAAGGAAGATTATTCTTGCAGATAGTAGCTTCTAAATCTCTTAGTAGATTAGGGGTTGGATCAGGGGATTGACTGGTCATTTCTTTTGTCTAAAAGGCTTAGCATCGAGCTTCAAGGGAATAATATGCATCATGATAGATGTGTCATATTTTTTAAGGTCCTTGTATCCCTAGGAAATCACATCGATATATTCCCAAAGAACCACAAAAATATTTTCTTTCTCCTTTGGGGAACAAGAGGTATCTATATATACACATTTTTCCTTAGTGCCCATTCTAATGTTGATTTTCTCATATTTTCCCCCTTCCAAAGATTAGGGGATACTTCTCTTGACCCGAGGATCCAAGTCAAAGATCTGTCAAGCGCGACCATCCCCTTTAGGATAGTGTTGATCAGAAGATTCAGGATACCATCCTCATCTCCACTTTTTCCTGTATCATCATGCTCTCCCTCCTCTATGATATAATCTTTAAAGACACCAATGTTTTCCAAGAAGGTGAGGATGTGCTTATCATCTTTGAATACTTGGAAGTGGGTTATGTTATCAGAGATGGAGGGGGTGATGATGATTTCTACCAAAAACCACTAGAGATGAGAACTTTCCATGGGTTCAAGAGTACTAGCAGACATAGCAAGAGCATCTGGAACATAATTTTGTTTATGGGGAATCACCTCAATGCCAAAGGCATTGAAGTCCTCTATTAAACTCCACACATGATTGTGATATGCCACTAGTCATTTTTCATGACATTTATATTGACTCTAGAGTTGTTTAACTACCAATTCTAAATCACCCATTGTTTGGAGGTGGTTAACTCCCTTTTCAGTACAAATAGGAGGCCTAAGACCAAGGCCTTATATCTAGTGATGTTGTTTGTGTAGTCAAACTACAATCAGTAAGACAAGAGGAAAGATCTCCCTTAGGGGATAATCATCTATACCCCAGCTCCAAACCCTCATTTGCATTCGGATTTGTCAAACTTTGGGATCCATAAGCCATTGTCAATACGATGGGGTCAAGGTAGTTGAGTGGTGTGTGGTACTGGTTTGGGAATGGGAGGAGGTTCTGACATGTCCTCTAGGATAGAAGACATGAGAGCTAAAATGACCTTTGGAGGAGACATTGCTAGGGGTTCTCTAATAGGAAGTTATTCAATTGGATCCATGGGTGAACTTCATTATCTGGGAATCTCTTCCTTGCATCCTCTCTCTAGGATGCCTAAAAGGTGAATTATGGTAGCAGCTACTCAAATTTTTCACTCTAACTCAAAATGCTCTTGACAATGCACGTTGGACCATGTATTAGATAGGAGTGTTGGGTTACTTGAAATTTTTCCCTTTTAAAGCTTGGAAAGTGCCATATTTATATGTTTGGTGAAGAAGAAATCTCATATTTGGGAAGTTATAATGAAAATCCTTTCAAAATGAATCAAAAGGAGCATTTTATCTATTTCGTGGGTCCTAAAAGTATCAACTATGAAATAGAAAAAAAATTCCATGGTGCAAAAAAAAGAAAATGGGGAAAAGAAGATAAATTGTGCCATTTTGTGGGGTACTAGATAAGGGTCCACAAGATAGCAATTTTTTACTATTTCACAGGCAATATTAAAAGCAGTTGAGAAGTAGAAAAATATTTCCATTTCATGAGGGACCAAAAAGAGACTTGTGAATTGGAAAAAATATGTCAAAAATTTAATTTATGGTGAAAGGATAAACATTAATGAGAAGGTGGCCAACTTGATAGCTCGATATCTACTGATAGGTGTAACATATAAAATATGGACGGGGTCCTAGAACAATGGTTTGCACATAAAAGAGACCCCAAAACTGATATTTTACACATAAATATAAATTCTAAGGGGATGGAATGTAAATCTAGAAATTCTAATGTTGAAATGAAGAAATAAAGGTACTTACCTCCAAAAAAGAATCGGCTGAAAACCCTATGAGACGGTCATAGAAACTGTTGATTTTCACAACATAAGTCGAAACTGCGAGATCTACAAAACCCAGAAATATTTTTCTTTCCTAATCTAGGTTGACCTTGACCTCAGGATCAAGGTACAATCTTACCCCCCACTAAAGGTCAACCTTCACCCAACAGCTCTGACAGAAATTTTGTTTGCAAATCCTGAAAGTTTGACGAAAAGGGTATCCAGATTTGCACTAAAATTTGTCATCCTACACCTGTACCTACAATAAAAATAGTTTTGTTAGTTGGGGGGGGAGGGGTTTGCCTTAGTCAAACCCCAATTTAGGAATTAACCTTGAAATTGAATTGAAATTGCAGAGATAAATAAAGCAAATGGAATAATTCACCTTACTTATGTTGAAATCCTTGTGGAGGATTTGAATCCTTGAATCCACAAGTATGGATGCACCAAATGAATGTAGAATTAAATGTAGGATGTCTACAATCAATTTTCTTTAGATCTTCAACACCAATCTTGAATGGATCTTGGAATAGGAAGAGGCTTGAATGGATAGATGGAGAAATCTTCAACAAGAGGGCTCCATAGAGATTGAATCCTTCAATGGCTAACAATGGATCTCCTTGATTAATTGGATCTTGAATGCTTGAATGGTTGATCTTCTTGCTTGAGAGTGCTTGAGCATGAAAGTGGATTTCTTGATACTTGATTGAGAGATGGAGATGATATGAGAGATGAAATGAGAGAGGAAGGCCTCCTTTTATAGTGATCTAGGGCACAAACTTCTAGAGAGGCCACATAGAAAACAATAATTAAGGGCCCATGGCACAAAACTCTAGAGAGGTGCATATGGAGAGGAAATTAAATTAAATTCTTGATACAAAACTCTAGAAGGGGACCACCTTTAATATAGAAATAAGAATAATTATTTAATTACCTTGTCACAAAATTTGAGGTAAGGCCAACCCCAAAGTTAATTTGAGCATTAGGCACAAAACTCGAGAAAGGCTAATCTCCAATAATAAATTAGAAATCCTATACAAAGCTTGAGAAAGGTCCACCTCAAATATTAATTTGAGAATTCGACAATTAACTTGAGAAATAGTGACCCCGAAGAGGGAAAAGACAAGATTTTGATGAAACCCCAAAATCGGAACCTAACCCCTAGGATCCCAGACCCTAGGGTTAAGGTCAACCTTGACCTAGGTCAAGGTCAAGGTCGACCTTGACCATGAGGTCAAGAATCTCAAGTTTGCAATTCAGGATGCTAGAATTATGTCGAGAAGAAGTGGAAAATGGGGCAGAATAGGGGAAAAAGCCAGATCCAAGTTGAGTACCCATTCAAGGCATTCAACATGACCCCAAACCACTTACTCGGAGGGATAAATGTTCTTAACATGGAAGTGCTTCCATTTTAAGATGATACATTAGGCCCCCACTTTAGCAAGAGTATGGACTCGATGCAAACTCTTAGTAAAGGAGATCACAAAGAAAAAGATAATCTTATTGAAATCAAAGGGACAAAGGAATCCTCAAGCCCCCAGGAACTCAAGTCTTCGTCGACTCCAAGATTGCAATAAGAGAGACATCACTAGAAAAAAAAGAGAAAAGGAGAGAGAGGAGTGGCTAGCTCGCCCAGTAAGATGTGTGTATCTCACTGTGAGCCATAAAAAAGGGTAGGATGGCCCACCAAGAAAGCACTTGATAGTCACCCCATAAAGTTGTGTGCCTTCTGGCGGCTTTATGCATGTATGTAGTGCATCTTCTGACAGCTTTTATAAAGTACCCATGGATCCATATCCTTATATCACCATAGAATACATTTGTAAAATGTGTATCTCTTTAGGATTTAGCAACTTATGTGTGTTACCTTCCAAGGATTTAGCATATTTGAAATTGAAAATGTGTGTCTCTTCAGGATTTAGCAACTTATGTGCATTACCTTTAGAGGATTTAGCATGCTACAAAACAAAAGGTTAGAACAAAAATTACATAATATAGCACAAGGGAGGCCATATATATGTCCCCCTCCTTAAGATGGCAAAATACATTCCATTTTGACATGTTAAGGAAAGAAAAAGAACAAGGATAAATCCTTCTTCAACATCAAGACAATATCCATAGACAACATCCAGTCCAAGCCAAGAAGGTCACAGCTCCTATGAGGCCATGGAAGGGACGAATGCAAAGAGATATCATGCAAGAAGAGAAAAAGTAACCTTTGTGAGGGATAACACACTATTCAGCTTTCAAGGTGAGAGATTTATCCACCATGGATGTAATTCCCCAAAAATGGGCTATAGGTTCATTGACCTTCTACATCAACAAATCAATCGAAATCAACATCAAAGTACTAACCTAAGGTACATCTGCACATTAGTTTATCAAAACCCTAATTGATTTTTATCCTAATTCTATATCAGGGAATATTTCCTAAATATTCCTAATTTATCATAATTATCCTAATTGAATATTATTTGGCGATAAATCATATATATCTTAAAATTTGATTAATTAAATATTTTGAATATTTAATTAATTAAGTTTAATTTTGCCACTTAATTATTTAATTACATTTATCCCTAATTAATATTATTTAATTTTGACAATAAATCAAAAATCTTACGAATAATTGATTAAATTCTTATTTAATTAATTAAATCCAGTTGTCAATATTTAATGATATAGTTTGCAATAAAAGTTTGATTTAATAATTGATTAACCCATAAATCAGTTATTTTAATTCAAAATTAGTTAAGTTGAAAATAAATCACTTTATTTTTAAAATTAATTCATATTAAATCATGCACAATCAAAAAAGAAGTCAACTTTAAATCAATTATCAATTTCAATTTGTTAACTTTATAAACTCAACATGTGATTGTGAGTTGAAAAAGTGATCTGAACTCTATTTCGAGTTAAAAGTTTCTTTTGCATGATTTTATGAGTTGATCTATTCCTGATTTCTTGTTAACTCAAAAATCAACCTGAGTTTATCAAGAGTGATTTATGGCTTTTCTCAATGCATCCTCAAGCCCTCGATTTCTATATAATCAAGGCTCAGCTTCTTGGTTTTGGTCCTTCGAAGTTGCATACTTGAACTCTGGAAAATTTGCATCTGAAGAATCAAGCACTTGCGAATAGGCAATTGTGAGATTTTTGTTATTGTTTTGATCATAGCATTCATTTATTTTTATATCATAGCATATCATTGTTAGATCAATCTGCATATCATTTCAATCCATTCTAGACTAGTTTCATATTAGTTTTCCATATTATTGCACACAAAATCCAAAAAAAATACATTAATCTGCATTCGTCTCCATACATCTTTCAATCATTTAAATCCTGCATTTAGCTATTGCATTGTCACTGATCTTGGTCTAAATCTGAGAATACCATACTCGCACCTACTAGAAGGCAGTAAATCACCTAGTTAGCTATATTGTTCTTATTTGTAGATTTCTTGATTTGCTAACCTCTAATGTTTTACTAAAGTGTTGTGTCTCCAGCTATGTACAAAATTCACATGCACATTTCTGGCACCCATCGTGGGGCCCTAAAATGGGTTTCCATTCTTTTCTATCAATTTTTCTCAAAACTACAATTTTTATTTTCTGTCAATACAATTTGCGTATGACATTTGATAGATTGTCGTACTAGGACCCCCTGATTATCATACGACAATTGGAAATTTTGAGAATCATGCTGGTTGTTTGGTATTATTGTTTGGAAATTAATTTTTGGGTGTGTACTAACCCACTATCATTTTATGCCTGGATTGTCGTACGGGAGGTAGCACATTGTCATACGCATTTTCACTCCAAAATTTGAATTGTCGTATTAGAATTTTAGGTTGTCTTTCAGATTTGGACTAACAGCTAACCCTAACAATTGATATTTGATGTTTTTGATTGGTACTTTTTTTTTTGGCTCACGAAAAAGTGCAACAAGATTGAAAATCAGGTAAAAACTACTAAGCGTGCTGCGTTGGAATTGAGGTATATTGCTACATCTGACAACATTTCGATTTGGGACATAAAACAGACCTCTCACATGTTTAGCTTGAGTGTCTCTTGCTTTCATAAATCACACATTCATTTTGGGCTCTAAAAAGAACATAGATTTTATTTCTGCATATCTGTTACACATGGTAATTAGGCCCTATGAACACTATTTGTGGATTTCTTGAGAGAGTGGGCTTTATTCACTTGTTTTGTATGTGAAGCTCTTCTCGAAGATAGATCCCCTTGTAGGTAGGGAGGATATTGTTATTATCTCATGATATTACTTGGTTTAGTCCTCAACTTTGATTGGTATGTTCTCTCTTGGACCCACTTAGAGATCTCAGTAGACATTTTTGTTGACATCACAAACCTTGGTGAGGTGGTTTTAGTCTTAGCATGTCAATTGATCTGTTTGCTATGTTTTGGTGAAGTGAAGAGGCCAGAGGATTATGCTCTACTCCCTTTTTGGGTAGTATCAGAAACTCAGATCCTTCAATCTGAACTAAGTCCCCCTGTGGTCCTTTTTGTGAGTCTCCTTTTAGAGAGGGTTAATCATAGTGGACATTCCCTTTATTGGGTCAACCACATGGGTGGAACCTCAAGCAGTAATAGCCATTTTCATCTTGGTAGCAGCAGCTGCTATATAAATGTCCTTGTGGAAGAAATCTCCACAGGTGTAGTCTCTTGTTGAGCTATCAGATCTCCTCAGCAGCTCCTAATTGATTAAATTCTCAGACTATGTCAAAACCTTAGTGCACCTAGATTGGATTTCCTCCTCTTAAGATTAAAAAATTTGTAGAGTCAGACCATTACTAATAACCCTAGTGCAACCAAATTTTTATTTTCTAGGACTATGTGCGTGCTTGCAAAACATTTTGAGAACATACACAAGTAGTATTCTTAGGGATTAGAACAATAAGTCACTATTCTTGCTCATGTGCAAGGTTGCTTTGTCCTTTGCTCATTGTTTGAAGATGATTTCTTGCTCCCTTGATTTTTGTTCTATGTGCATGATATCTACTTGGTTACTTAAAATGAACAAACCTGAGACAAACTACTACACAGATCTTCAAACCTAGACAGAAAATTTACAAACAATCTGATACTAAAAACACTAAAAAATGAAAAATTGCAAAATCTGAAGTAAAAATCCTTTCTGGTGTCAAAATTCATCATGAAATTTCAAAACTCATATGATTTTTCCCAACTGTCGTGCTAGAACCCCCAGATTGTCATAAAGGAGATTGTATACTATCATACAATTGTTGTCACAAAAACCAAGCAAAATCAAAACCTGGTGTCAATTGTCATACGAGCTTTGTCAATTGTTGTGCCAGTGCTAACCTAGACTCGTACAAGCCTGGAGAAACTCATATCAGAATTTTACCAAATTTGCCAGAAACCTTCAAAATTTGTCAAAAATCCAATTTTTATAGCCAACTTCTAGATTCTATCAGAAAATTCACTGTGTGAGGAACAGAGCAGAAAACTAGAAGAATCCAATCAATTTTCCAAAAGTGGTCTCTTGAGTTTGATCTAGTCTTCTTATTTATCAATTTGAATCACGTTCATCCTATGTCAAAATCTTGTCAAACCATCTTCTAATTCAGTCTTCAATAAAATGGTTGTGTTTTCAGCTCGTATCCGTCATCTTTTGGGTGTCTACCCATACATCTAGGGCACAGTATCCTTCATTTACATCCAAATCAATCTTCAACCAATCCAATCTTGACAAGGTTGCATCATTCAGTCTTCTTGAACCAAGTCATTCTTGAGTTGTCTTAATCATTCTCTTTTGCTTCCCCCAAGGTTAATGGTGGAAACTAGAGCTTCCTCACAAAGAAAACAAAGAGAACAACCCAAATTCTCTTCAACAACATCTTATGTGATTGCTCAAACATTTCATCAACCTTATGACACTAATCCATTCAAAGATGACGCTCTTGGCAACATTTACTTGAAAGGTGGTTAGGTCACCCCTCTTGTGTCGGTTCACAAGGTAGACAGTTGTATCATCTTAAAATGGAATAAATTCCATGATAAGAGAATTTAGCCCTTTGAGTGAGTGGTCCGGGGTCATGTCAAGCACCTTGATCAGGTCTTTGCTCAAGTCTAGCTTTCTCTCCCCCTTTTGCTTCTCTCTCCACCTATTTTTATATCTTTTGCATTTCCTAGCACTCTAGATTAAGGTCCTGAGGGTTTTGACCTCAAGGTCAAAGATGACCTTGAGGTTCAATGATGACCTCGACCCTGACCTAGGTCAGGGATGGCCTTGAGCCTAACCTAGGGCAGGGTCTACCTCATCCTTGACCCAGGGTTCAAATTTTAGATTCCCATGATTTCTGAATGTCAGGTTTCAGAAAGATTTGTTTTCCCGCTACTGGGTCGGCCATTTCGGGTTTCGGAATGGTAAATCCTTAAGTTGTATTTAATATAGGTCTATTTCTAGGGGTTAAGGTTAATTGGAATTTAATTCCCCAATGTCGGCCTTCTCTAGAGGTTTGTGCCCTAGATCACTATAAAAGGAAGCCTTCCTCTCTCATTTTCTCCATCACTTTTTCATATCTCCTTTTTCCATCAAGCACTCAAGCTCTCAAGTAAGATCAAGAAATAATTTCAAGAAATCATCCATTCAAGTCCTCTTCTCCATTCAAGTTCTCCATTGAAGATCAAGGATTCAAGCATTCAAACCTTTGAAGGGATTTGGTTCAAGCATGCAAGATTCATCATTCAAACCCTAGATCTAGCCATCGCGGTGGTGTGATCTTCCTTCAAGATCCTTTGTTCATCTTCTAGATCCATTCATTCATCTATCAAGGTGGATTCCAAGCATACAATCATGATGGTTTTGGATTTACATTTATGATTTTGATTTACAATTGCCATTGTTATGTTCAAACTTTCATATCAATATACTTGTTTACATTTGAAATAAAATTGCATATCTATTGAATTACATAGCTTCATTATTAGATGTACTTCTACTACTTTCTAGCATTCTCAATTTCAATATTAAGGTTGATTCCAAACTAGGTTTTGACCAAGGAAAACCCCTCAAACAAATACCAAGAACTCTCTTTTTCTTGCAGGTATAGGTGTGGAACTATGGATCTGAGCTTGGATTTGGATACCCTTTTTAGAAAACTTTTGAGATCCGCAAACAAAGTCAAGGATGACTTTCAAAATCCTGAACTAGTCTTTGACCTTTTAACGGGGTCAAAGACTACCTGCTATCAGAAAGATAAAAGTTTTGTGGGTTTTCTTCATCTTGACATTTCCAGTCTGAAATAGGTTGTAGAATTTCCCTAAACCACACACAGACATCAGAATTTAGCATTTTCTAGATCTGCCCTATTTTGAGGTTAGTATTTGCCTTTCAATTATTTCATATTTCAAGCACATTTTCTTTATAGGGAAATATAAGGTTTTCTTCCTCCTTCATATTCTTCATAGATTGATTCAATTGTGCATTAACCTTTTGGTTGATCAATTTGGATCTCTCCCTTGGGAATTTAGGTTTAGAAGTAGATCTCATATTTCTCCCATTCAATTAGGTGATACAATTTCACCTTATTCATTTTGGTGAACCCGACAAGCTTACTCTCTTTCTTTTATGGTGTTAGATTTCCCTTTGTATCATCTTGTGTGTTCACCTTCATTATTCATTTTGTTGAGCCCGACGAGCTTACTCTCTTTCTTTTGGGTGTTAGATTTCCCTTTGTTGTATTGTGTGTGTTTACCTTATTCATTTTGGTGAACCTGACATACTTACCCCTTTTCTTTTGTGGATTTAGATGCCCTATTGTATTAGATTTTACGTCTTTTCTTGTATTTATATTAGATCTAGTTTATGCTCTTTAAATTTAAAAATACAAAAACATTTGTTGCATTTTCATTTACTATGGAGATTCTTAAGATCCTTTGGTGTGTGGTCATGTTATTTATTACCCTTCTTTTAGCATCTCTTTACTATACCTATGATGTTTATGAGAGTATCATTCACTTCATTATGTTGATGACCCTTCACTTTGTTCTTGCCTATTCTTTTTTGAAGTTGACCGACACTAGTCTTCCTACATTCAAAACTTTCATTAAAGATTTATGTGGTAGCCTTATTACTCTTTTGGATTATGTGAAGAATTTGGTAGATGATATACCATCTCCTAATCTTCCAAATCTTATCAATCCTAATTTGATTCCTAATCTTTCTAATCCTAATCCAATACATAATTCTCCATCTGTTCATCCTCACTATTCCCGTACTTATGATGGGATTCAAGCTATAGTTCAAGATACGGATGTGCAAGATTTATTTGATTTACCTTCTCCTCTGATTCATGATGATATTAAAGGAAAGGGTAAAGAAACTTATTTAAAACCTATTATTCCACCTTATACAACCTTTACTCATGAACATGATAAAAAATCACCTCGTGTAGAAACTTTACATAATATGTACACTGCCGAATATAATATGGTGACTAAACAAGGTTATAAAGGTTTAGGGCTTGGAGTTAATGAGCATGGTATTAGGTTTTTTGTTCATATACCCCCTAAACTGGATATGTATGGTGTTGGTTGTTCAAAATCTCAAGTCAAGGTAGGTGATGTTAATCATCATCCTCCTCTTCACATTCTTCTCCCCACACCTATCTTAGATAAGCCTAATTTTCGTCAAGAGGTGGCTAAGAAGGTATATGTTGAGTTAATGAATTCCAAGAAAGAAATATTTAGACCTATGCCGATAGATGCCTTATACAAATATAAATGTCATTTTCATTATTCCAATACACATTTACTTGATGATTGTAAACATTTCAAGTTATATGTTAGAGAAAGAGCTGCTTTAGGAATTATATCTCATTGTCATGCAGTTTTAGAATTCCTTCATAATTTTGATATAGGGGATTCCCCTTCTTCTGATATAATGTAGATTTCTTCCCCTCTTATCTCATGACTGGGGGGCAAGAGGTTTATTTTCATCCAGTCTCCTAGGATCCATTAGGTCTTTTATTGGGGCTTAATTGGTATTCTTTCTCTCCCATCTTTCTATGGTTTTTCATTATGTTCATCTATAGATCTTTTTCAAGATATCTTTTCTAAAACATGTGTTTTCCAAAGGTATCCCTTGTCTCTATCCCTAGGGGGCAAGGTTCTTCCTTATTTATCTTTGTCTATGGGATTTCTTTCCTTAGCTTAGTGGTATTTGTTTATATTGCAATATTATTTCATCATATTGACAGATATTTTGACTATGGATGATAGGTTTTTGTCCTAAGTCATCACTTCTTCTCTATGTTATAAATTATGTTCTTTATAAACTATCACCCTTTCTTTGGTGTTGGAGTTGTTTCCCTCATTCCAATGATTCCTCTTCCTCTTGTTTGCAGGGGGCTTGATGATTGAATCTTTGTTCCCGCTGTTGAAAGATGATATTTTATCTAAAGCACTCCTCTTTGGTGGGGGTCTTGTTGATAAGATCTTTTTCTTCGAGGATCCTTTTTCCATGAGTGATATATTCTTTTCATAATTATCTATAATCTTGGACGTTGGGGTCAATATCCCACGCTAAAAATATGGTATACATTGTTGTAAACAGGATATCTCTTTGCATTGTGAAGTAGGTATCATCTTCCTCTTCCTTATCATGTCTAGTAGATAGCCACAATAAGGAGGGGGGGCATATATAGGGTCTCCCTTGTACTATAGATTTTTTATTTTTACATGCTAAATCTTGGAAGGTAACCCACATAAGTTGCTAAATCCTGAAAAGACACGCATTTTTAATATGCTAAATCCTCTGAAGGTAACGCACATAAGTTGCTAAATCCTTAGGAGACACACATTTTTCAAATTTTCAATATGCTAAACCTTGTTAGGTAATGCACATAAGTTGCTAAATCCTAAAAAGACACACATTTATATGCTAAATCTTTTGAAGGTAATGCACATAAGTTGCTAAATCCTGAGGAGACACACATTTCATATTCATGGTGATACAAGAAGGTGGATCTATGAGTATTCTAGAAAGCTATCAGAAGATGAATTAAAATTGCTAGCACAATTTATGGGTGAACCTGTTAGGGCTCTCCCTCCAGGGTGATTCATGGTAAGGTGGGCATCTTACTAGGCAAGGTAATCACTCTTTTCCCTTTCTCTCTCTTCACTTTCATGCTAGTAGGACCAGATCATGAAGCTATGTTATTTATAGTGTTGCTCTTGTCTTTCTTATGTAATAATTTATGCTCTTATGATATTTTTCCAAATATGATATTAGTATGAGAAATGTTTCTTAGAAAGGTTTCTTATGCTAGTGGATTTGGGTTTGTTTTAGTACTAACCCCTCTTTTTTGTCTTTTTCCTTTTTTGTTTTCGCACCCTTGTGCATGTATGTTGAGTTAGAATCCTTAGTCTAGGGGATTATGTCCCTAGATAAGTGTTATCCTATCTCATTTTGACTCCAAGTGGATCTCTTCTTTCTTCTCCTTTACCAAGAGTTTGCATTGAATCCATACTCTTGCTAAAGTGAGGGCTTAATGTATCATCTTAAAATAGAAGCACTTCCATGATAAGAGCTTGTAGCCCTCTGAGTGAGTGGTCTAGGGTCATGTCAAGCACCTTGATCAGGTCTTTTCTTAAGTCTAGCTTTCTCTCCCCGTTCTTCTTCTCTCTCCACCCATTTTTACTATCTTTCTACATTTCCTAGCACTCTAGATTGAGGTCTTGAAGTTTTTAACCTCAAGGTCAAAGATGACCTTGAGGGTCAATGATGACTTCAACCCTAACCTAGTTCAAGGATGACCTCGACCCTAACCTAGGGTAGGGTCTACCTCATCCTTGACCCACGGTTCAAATTTTAGATTCCCTTGATTTCCGGATGTCGGGTTTCGGAAAGATTTGTTTTCCCACTTCCGGGTCGGCCATTTCGGGTTTCAGAATGGTAAATCCTTAAATTGCATTTAATATGGGTCCATTTCTAAGGGTTAAGGTTAATTGGGATTTAATTCCCCAATGTCAGCCTTCTCTAGAGGTTTGTGCCCTAGATCACTATAAAAGGAAGCCTTCCTCTCTCATTTTCTCCATCACTTTTTCATATCTCCTTTTGCCATCAAGCACTCAAGCTCTCAAGTAAGATCAAGCAAGCATTTCATCAAGCATTTCAAGCAATCATCCATTCAAGTCCCCTTCTCCATTCAAGTTCTCCATTGAAGATCAAGGATTCAAGTATTCAAGCCTTTGAAGGGTTTTGGTTCAAGCATGCAAGATTCATCATTCAAACCCTAGATCTAGCCATTATGTGTGTGAAAATTGTACCTAGTTGTGGACACAACACTTTAGTAAAACATTAGAGGTTAGCAAAATTGAAATCTACAAATAAATGAAATAAGCTAACCAGGCGATTTACTGCCTTCTAGTAGGTGTGAGTATGGTATTCTTAGATTAGACTGAGATCGGTGACAATGCAACACCTAAATGAAGGATTTAAATGATTGAAAGATGAATGTAGAATGAATGCAGATTAATCTATATTTTTGTATTTTCTATGTAATTAGGATGAAAAACTATATGAATCTAATCTAGAATTGAATGAAATGATATGCAGATTTAATCTAACAATGATATGGATTGATATGAAAAACTATGAATTGATCTCACAAAGTCGCCTATCACAAAAGCTTGATTCTTCATACGCAATTTCGCCAGAGTAATTGTGCAAATTCGGGAGATATCTTTGTGAAGAGTTGAGCCTTGTTTTTATAGAAATCTAGGGTTTGAGGATGCATAAGAAAAACCATAAATCACTCTTGATAAACTCAAGTTGATTTTTGAGTTAACAAGAAATGAGAATTAATTAACTCGTAAAATCATGCAAAACCAGTTTTTATCTCAAAATAGAGTTTAGTTCTCTTTTTTAACTCATCATCAGATTCTGAGTTTAGAAAGTTAACAAATTGAAATTGAAAATTGATTTAAAGTTAACTTCTTTTCTGATTGTGCATGATTTTTTATGAATTGATTTAATAAATAAAGTGATTTATTTTCCACTTAACTAATTTTTTTTAATTAAAACTATTGATTTATGGGTTAATCAATTATTAAATCAAACTTTATTCCAATTAAATCATTAAATTTGACAACTTTGATTTTAAATCAATTAAATAAATATTCAATTGATTGTTTGTAGAAATTTTGATTTATTGTCAAAATAAAAATAATATTAATTTTTGATTTATCGTCAAAATAAAAACAATATTAATGAGGAATAAATGTAATTAAATCTAATTAAATAATTAAGTGGTAGAATTAAATTAATTAATTAAATATTCATCATATTCAATTAATCAACTTTAGGATAAATAATGACATTTATCATCAAATAATATTCAATTAAAGATGATTATGATAAATTAGGAATATTCAAGGAATATTCCCTGATGCAAAATTAAGATAATCAATTAGGTTTTTGATAAAATGATGTGCAGATGTGCCTTAGGTTAGAAATTTGATGTCGATTTCGATCGAATTGTTGATGTAAGAGGTTAATGAACCTATAACCCATTTTTGGGGTATTACATTTTGCCCCTCTTTGAATAACTATGTGAAGTGTAGTGGTTCAAAGATAAATCTATTTTTGATGTTGAAACTATTTTGAGAGATGAACCGATTCTGAAACAGAAACCGATTGAAAGATTGGAAAAGTTGATTCAAGTCCTGGTTGACCAAGAATCATGATGATATCAACTATAGCAACAATGAACCGGTGATTACAAAAAGTATCAAAACACCTGATTCTAAACTTTATGATTACGAAGAAGTGAGTGACCTGATTCCAAACCTGATTGTTCAAAGGAATCGAAATGGTATCACATCCGAACCCTTCAGTTATGAAGAACCAAGGAAATAACACTAATGAACCGATGGTTACAAAAAGATGATACAGTTTACAAGATTGATTAGAATACCGGATTGATATAGATCTTGATGAATCTGATATGCCCCAAGTGATGTGCCCCAAGTGACGAGGTCTTTTGATGAATCAACAACTAGACGTGGTTGTTTTCTTGATTACTGAGGAAAGATTTGATTTACAGACTTGATTGGTGTACAATATCATGCCCCCTTCGGGATGAAAATCAAAATCTGACAGGAAAAGTCAACATTAAATGGTTTAGAAGCATATTAATTGATTTGAGAAGTGGTTATACACGTCCAAGAATGTATTTTGCATCATTTGGAGGTCCTGGAGACCAAGTTTGACTAGGTTTGACCACAAGTTGACCATTGTTGAACAAGTTGAATTTTCAAATAGTTTGATGTAAGATAAATAGTTAAGTTGAATTCTAGATTTCTGTGATGATTGAAGGTTGATTATTCAAGCAATCAGCCATCCTAGATCTAAAAATTTTAAATCGCTATGTTGACAATATAAATGATCTTAGATTTTGATTTTGATCCCAAAAATGGGTTCAGAACATCGAAATTAGCCAAGGGTGCCTACTTGGTGATCTGTTAAGAAGACCTTCGTGCAATACTCAGTCCTTATGATATGTGTAGCATAGTTTTGGAGAATCATTAAGCATCAAGCTGATTTGGGAAATCATGAGATAAATGAAATCATGCAAAGTGCAAAATGAAATGTAAACCTAAGACCTAAGACCTAAGACTTAGTCACTGATCATGTGTCGGTCATTTTCATCATTGAATTTTTATTAGGTAACCATATAAATCAATACAACATCCACTAGTTAGGAAACTATGAACATATGAATATTGATTTTGTTTTTAGAATGTTGGACTAGATATAACAACCAAGGCACAAATTCCAGGATGACCTGAATATCATGTCCTTTTTGATATAGCAATTTGTATAAGCATCAAAACATAGATTTTGTGATGACCTGAATACGCCTTTCAAAACAAACGTGCCAAATAGTTTGCAGAGTTCATTCTTGTCTCCAATGTGAATTACCCGTAGTGACCCTTTATTGTTCACATCCTTGGATAATAGTCATTCATAGTAGGATTGAGAAATCATTCAAAAAGATGTAATCTAGATCAAACTTCCTTGAATTTTCTGGGTATCAATGGTCGAGGTACTCATGGCCATCCAACACATGATGGAGGCTCTTACAGATGGACACCATTTCAATCTAGAATTTCCAAAGTTATTAGATTTTCTCTCAAAGCAGAAAAAAATAAAATATTATGCCCCCAGTCATCACTCTCTAAATCCTATAAAAGACATCATCAAAGAGCTCAAAAGGACACAATATGCAAAAATCTCAATGTGAATTAGTAAGCATACAAAGAAGATTAAAGCAGGCAGCAAAGATTGTTTTCATTTGTGTTGATGTTTGTTTGTGTTGTTGTAGATGCAAAATCCTTTCTGTAAAGGAGACTAACTGAATGACTCAGATGTAGCTTCAAAGGACCCTGACTATATATGACATGTCTGAGATACTGAGGACTATAGGATATGACTTTGATTGCCCCCAAGTTTGAACATTGATAGGATATAGACGTTTGAGCCAATTGGTGCACAGATCGACTTTATTGAAAATAGGAATGCGGAAACAAACTGGGAGGTATGTACAAACTAAAGCAAGATTGAAAGCTAGGAGAGACCAAGATTGCACTGATAGATGGAGCATTTTGAAACAAGTGGCACCTATTTGCCAGGTTTTCACCATCTTGGCTGAGATTCTATTTTTGCTACCAAGGCGCCTGTTTCTAGGTTTTCACCAAGACACTTTTTCTTTTTCTCATTTTTTTGTATTTTTCATTTTTTTATTTTTTTGTACTTTTGATATTTTTTTTTATTTTTTTGTGAATCACCAAGGTGCCTATTGCTAGGTTTTCACCAAGATGTTCATTTTTTCAGGACTTTTTCAATTTTTATAATTTTTTCAAGACATTTTTGAATGCTAAATGCCTTAGGCGTAGAATTTCTTTAGATGGAGAACATTGATTGGTTCTCGGAGCTGTTCTTCTTCAGTCGTTGAGAGTTGATAGGCACCAGAGCCAAAAGTAGTAGTGATAAAAAAGGGACCTAGCCAATTGGGTTCAAACTTCCCCTTGTGTTCTCTATGTGATTGATTTTTAGGATTCTCTCTCAAGACTAGATTGCCAACCTGAAATTCTCTATGTCTGACTTTCTTGTTGTAGCCTCTAGACATTCTTTTCTAATAAACTTTGAGATGATCATACGATGTGTGTCTGCACTTATCTAGCAGTTCAAGTTCTTGCAACCTAAACACTCTGTAGTCATCATCAGTTACTAGACCATGCATTCTGATTCTTAGTGATGGGAATTCAACCTCAATAGGTAGTACCACTTCAGACCCATAAACTAAAGTGAATGGTGTAGCCCCAGTGGGTGTTCTGATACTTGTTCTATAGGCCCAGAGAGCTAGATCGATCATGAGATGCCAATCTCTTCCTATTTTATTAACTATGTGGTGTAGAATTTTCAACAGATTCTTGTTTGATTCCTCTGCTTGTCCATTCCCTTGAGGATAGTATATTGATGACCAATGTTGTGTAATCTTGAATTTAGCACATAAATCATCTAAGTATATGTTCTTGAATTGACCACCATTATCTGTGACTATAGAATGTGGAATACCATACCGACATATGATGTAGTTCAAGATGAACATTGATATTTGTTTTCCAGTTGCTTAAGTCAAAGGGACTGCTTCTACCCATTTTGTGAAATAGTCTATAGCTGTAATAATATGGTTATGCCCATTAGAAGAATGAGGATGTATGGCTCCTATAAGATCAAATTCCCATTGGTGAAAAGGACATTGTGTAGTAAAGGGAATTAGATCTCTCCCTGGTGCATGAATTAAGTTACCATGTACTTGACACTTTTGACAATTCTTTAGAAACTTGATAGCCTCTTTGTCCATTTTAGGCCAATAGTACCCAGCTCTAATAAGTTTTCAAGCTAGTGTTAAAACATTAGAATGTGATCCACAAATACCATTGTGGACTTCCTCTAATGCACATTGAGACTCTTCATGTTCTAAAAATCTAATGAGTGTACCATCTAGACCTCGCTTGTACAAATCATTACTAATGATGACATATCGAGATGCATTTCAGATAAGGTATCATTTCTCATGGCAGTTGAAGGTATTGGGAATGATTTGGTCTTGGAGAAAGGAGAAAAGGTTTTTTTATCAGGATGAATCATGACCAACAATAATGTAGATCATGCAAGTTTCAGGGGAATCATATGCAGGATAAGATAGTGCTTCCACTAGGAACTCATAGTGTAGCTCATGTTCAAGCTATTGTAATAAAGTAGATAGTGTTGCCATAGCATTAGCACACTAGTAAATTTTTGCTTGTTTTTTTATGAGGTTTAGTCAATTATTAGATGCCTATTGGTCAGCTAATCGACCATAACGGTCGTCGGATTTTATTTTTTTGAAAATACCACATATCAAATCTTTGTCATAATTTCAACATCCCCAGTGGTTGAACTATCAACGAAAATGACGTCAAAATCATTCTCAACCTAGAAGAATTTCCTTATCCCTGTGACCAATGTACATCAAAATAGTGATTTCAAATCATCCCAATAAACATCGAATGTATAGCTTTCTCATCGATATTTCTATTCTTTGTTGGTCAAAATATCGACATATAATTTTTTATTTTTTTTTAAATATATATATTATCAAATTAAGCACAACAATATTATGTCGTTGTTGTTTACTATTTACAAACAGTCACACATTTTCTATCTTATTTCACACAAACAAGCTGGTTTTAGACCGAAACACTCCAACATAGATCACGGAGTGACTCTTAGATACTTAGTTGATAAAATATGGGACACTTCGGGTGACGAGGCTTTTTGCTACTTTATTGACTTCAAAAAAGCCTTTGATTTAATTTGTCTGTGGACTGAGACCTTAAATTATTGAGCTTCTCTTTGTTCTGAGAAGAGTATAACATTCTCTACTTAACAGGGCCAACCACGTGAAGGTGGAAGCTCATCTGGCCCCTCCTAAGAGCCTCCTATGACCCTTTACGACATTTTAAGACCTCTAAGATGTATTCTTAGGGATCTTAAAGGGTCATAAAGGGTCATAAGGGGTCCTAGGACACAACAGATGAGAAACATAATTGTAGGCATTATGGTCACAATTTTTTGGAGACAGTGTAATTGTATACCCAAATGATGTAGAGCAACTCCTGCACCTCCAATTCCAAGTTGACTACATTTTTTGCTCATGAATACAAGGTCCTCCAACAAATGTATTCAACTTGGAATCAGAGGTGCATAAGTTGCTATGCATCGCTTGGGTATACAACTCAGTTATGTTGTCTCCAAAAAATTGTGACGATGATGCCTACAATTATGTTTCTCAACTATTGTGAAATCTATATTTATGTTTCTCAGTTGTCATGTTTATGTGCATGTTTTTTATGTGTTTTGGATAGTAAGTCTAATTTAATTTGTCTATGGACTAAGACCTTAAAATATTGAGCTTCTCTTTGTTTCGAGAAGAGTATAACATTCTCTACTTAACAGGGCTAACCACGTGAAGGTGGAAGCTCATCTAGCCCCTCCTAGGAGCCTCTTATGACCCTTTATGACATTTTAAGACCTCTAAGATGTATTCTTAGGGATCGTAAATGGTCATAAAGGGTCATAAGGGGTTCTGGGACACAACAGCTGAGAAATATAATTACAGGCATCATGGTCACATCTTTTTGGAGACAATATAATTGAGTTGTATACCCAAGTGATGGAGTGCAACTTCTACACCTCTGATTCCAAATTGACACTGTGGGATTCAAAGACCATAGACAAGGAATAAATTTAGAGAGTGGAGGAGGGCCATAATGACAAAAATGATACAAGACAAACCTTAAGTTAAATGAGGCAACTGTAAACATTTTAATAGATTTTTATTATTAAATAATGAAATTTGCATATACTAGTGTCCTAAGCCCCCTCATTACATGATTTATTATTGTAAGCCCCCTCTAACTTACACATCTAGAAAATGAAACTACAACCTATTGGGATTGAGACAAACATTATAGAACAACAGCAGCTAGGAAGGATCTCTTTCCAACATCTGTTGAATACATCTATTGGAGGACCTTGTATTCATGAGCTACACCTTGTATTCATGAGCTACAAATGTATTCAAAAAATGTTGGAAAGTGATCATTCCTAGCTGTTGTTGTTCTATAAGGTTTGTCTCAATCCCAATAGGTTGTAGTTTCATTTTCTAGATGTGTAAGTTAGAGGGGGCTTACAATAATAAATCATGTAATGAGGGGGCTTAGAACACTAGTATATGTAAATTTCATTATTTAATAATAAAAATCTATTAAAATGTTTGCAGTTGCCTCATTTAACTTGAGGTTCATCCTATATTATTTTGGTCATTATGGACCTCCTCCACTCTCTAAATTTATTCCTTATCTATGGTCTTTGTATCCCATAGTGTCAACTTGGAATCGGAGGTGCAGAAGTTGCACTCCATCACTTGGGTATACAACTCAATTATGTTGTCTCCAAAAAATTGTGACCGTGATGCCTACAATTATGTTTCTCAGTTGTTGTGAAATTTGCATTTATGTTTCTCAGCTATCATGTTTATACCTTCTCTCATTTGCTGGTGTAATTCCTCTTTGAGTATCCCCATTCTCCTTTGCATCCAAAATGAACTCATTCCAATCCCTCACTGGAATAAAGGGAGACTTCATACCACATTGCGCTCAAACTTTAGCGAGACTTCATACCACGCAACATTCGTAGATTACATTCAATGCATTATTTACGCTTGTATTGGTGGGAAAACTCTTGAAAACATACAAAAGAGATTTCATTCAACCATGTTGTTTACATGACACATGTAGTTTACCTCCAACATAAATCAATGTTGCACACAAATCTGGGGACGTTGCATGGTACAAAGCCTCGCTCAAGCTTGAAAATGATAGTCAATCCATAGTCAAGGTCAAGGAACAAATGGAATAACCAAGAAAACACTATACGTTAAATCATGTGATTGATAGCAGATTGGGGCTCACCTGAGCCATAAACATGAAGAATTATTCTTAAAAAAGATGTAAACCATATATATGCACACTTGAGGCAAAGAGAAGTTATGTCATATCAATATTAAAATATTAGTTGTACAATATGAAAATACTAAACTAACTAATTCTTGAGTTCATCTCTGCATATTGTTGCAACAAAGATATGCGATTACAATACAGAGAAGGCATCGTAAAAATATAATTTTGGAATTTTCCCTAGCCTGACATGTTTTGCACTCAAATCCTTCATCAGGGATAAGTGGAGATGGGTGGATAGATGCAGATGAGTTGTCATCAACCCAACTAAAGTACCTGCAGCCATTATTTCCCTGTGATACCCAATCTACATTAGTTCTTATATTATAGTGAATAGTATTTACATTAGAAACATTAAATATATACACATTAGCAACCTTTTTTCTATTTGAACAGCACCAAAATTGTCATCCAGGGTTGTTCGGTGTCTGTGAAGTCTTCAACACACATTTTCCACCACCACATTGACAGTTTGGCACATTGACAAGAGTCATCGAGCCTATATCAATAATGCACCACACCATCATTACTACATTTATTATTTTTATATGATTATTTTTATATGAAATACAGCAAGGAGTACCATCAGAAATATTAACCATTTACAATAATGAAGAGTAAACCTAAATCAAATAGCTCATTTTTTTATCAACATGTGTAGTCTCTGTGTATATGAAAAATGAAAGAAATATGAAGCTGAAATAAAATAGTGAACAAAATAGTATTCCACATAGAGTGAATGAAATATAGCATCAAAAGAAGGTGACAAAATCCTATCATGAAGCATAGACATAGGAAACCAAAAAGGTACAAAAGACAAGAAATAAAAAAAATCATTACGACTATAGAAAAATCATTTATACTATAATAAAAAAAAGAAACACTCTTTGTCAACAATTTTCAAAATCATTAGGACTATAGAAAAATAATTAAGACTATACAGAATCAAATTTTAGAAATGGACAGTTCCGATGCTTTGCCATTACAACAATTGAGCATTCATCATTTGGTATTGTGTATTCCATTTAAGTATGTCAACAATGTTCAAAATCCTATCACCAAGCCCAGACAAGAAATAAGAAAAATCATGAGGACTATAGAAAAATCAAGTTCTAGAAATGGATGGTTCTGATATTGCTTTGCCATTACAACAATTGAGCATTCATCATTTGGTACTTTTTGGTGTATTCCATTTAATTTTTTCAATTGCCATGTTTATGTGCATGTTCTTTATGTGTTTGGCTTATCTCCCTTGCAAGGGATACGTCGATAGGTAATTGATTTGAAAGCATAATGATTTAACAGTCTTTTTTCAGGATAGGCGTAATTATCCCACCAACCTTAATTAGCAACATTTGTGATATATGTCATGTACTTATAATCAGTATGTCCTTTGGTTTACTAGTTTAATCTAGTTTAAGAATGGTTTGTTTCATGTTTGAATGTACCATTGAATGAAGCTTGGCTATATTAAGTACAATCTTAAGACTCGTAATCATGGTGTCCAGTGTAATGAAGCTTGGTGTCCAGTGTAATGAAAGAAATGGAAAACCATACCAAGCATGAGGAATCATGGTGACTATTTATAAAGGAGTAGCAGTGGTAAAGGGAAAAATTAGAGTAGCGATTTAATGGTCAATATAAGATATAGAGATGTTTTCAAGAGGAGAGGAAATGATATGTATTTTTTTTCTAATGATGTGTTCACTACCACAAGACAATTTTGCAATCATGGATAATAGAACTCTGGTGCAATATACACTAACAGTCTTGTGGTAGTGAACACATCATTAGAAACATCTCTATATCTTATATTGACCATTAAATTGCTGCTCAAAAGTAGTGGTATACACTGCATATGGAAAAGACAATGTTGATGAAGTTGGAATGGGACTTTTAGAGTGTCATAGAGTTCCTCATGATAGTGAGCACAAAAGATGATCAGTCATGTGAAGGAATAGTAAGAACGAAAGAAAAAAATGCATCCAAGAGTCTTGAGAAGTGACTATCAAAAGGATGTCAATAAATGGTGATCAAATTTGTAAGCAAAGATTAGTCCCAATGACAAACAACACTTTTGAGTTCTTAGTTATAGACAAGGTTGATTGTCAAATAGGCTTGATGAGGTGATGATAAGTGTAACAATTCATGATTTAAAAAGATGCCAAAACAATGTGGATAAGAAATGTTTAAAGAAAGTTCTTCTTCAATGCTTATCCACTGTCACAGTGGTATAAAGTGATAAAAAATAATGATTCATATGGTTTATGATAAGTCACAAAGACACTCTTATAATAGTCATCAAGAGATAATAGAGTTCATGCATGCATGATTTCAAAGCACAATGAATAAAGAATAGGCAATGTTATGAAGGCTCATAGCCACAGTAAGGAATGATGTCATAAAAATCAAAAGAGGGACAATTTCTAAAAGGCAGTGATATTCAAAGATTGAAATGAGGGTACTATATCATGACAAAGATGCAAGCATTAATAGATTTTCATGAATGTGAAGGTGTTGTGATCAACAATGCCATAAAGATACTATTGATAGTGTTTCTACAAAATAGAATGACAGTGTTGTGAAAGAAAAGATTCATGTTCAAGAAGAGTACCTCAAAACAATGTTATTCAATGCTTGAGGGATGATATTTACTACTTTCATAATGACTACATAATGAAAAGATGGTTAGATTAAAAGATGTAAATCTTACCCACTGATATGACTGTCAGCTACAAGGCCACAGTATATGTAATGGGAGGTGTCACATTGTCTTTCAAAGAGAAAAGTAAAAGCTAGTAGTAGCATCAAGAGATGCATGTTTTGTACAAAGTTTTAGACCATGGAATGAAGAGCATGAGGCTATCATCACATCAATCCTTATGAGTTGTGAGATAAAAAAAGATTGAAGGCATTAGATCTTACAAGGAAGCAACGTCCAGTGTAATGAAAGAAATGGAAAACCATACCAAGCACGAGGAATCATGGTGACTGTGTATAAAGGAGTAGCAGTGGTAAAGGGAACAATTAGAGCAGCGATTTAATGGTCAATATGTCTATTCGTATATTTCTATAAGGATGTATATATAAATGTGTGTATATTACTATATATATACATATGTGTGTATATACATATGTATATATACACACACACATGTGTATATATACACAAATGTGTGTGTATATATACACACATGTGTATTTGTGTATATATATACATGTGTGTATATACACACATGTATGTGTATATATATGTGTATACACACACATATACACACACATACATTTATATATACACACGTGTGTATATATAAATGTACATGTGTGTATATGGGTGTATGTGTGTGTATACACACATGTGTGTATATATACACATGTGTGCATATGTGTATATATGTGTGTGTATACATACATGTATACACATGTGTGCATATATGTATATATACACACATGTATGTGTATATATATACAGATGTATACACATGATATTTAAAGAAATGAAAATACAGAATTAAAATTCCTTATGCATCTTCTTAGTCATCTTCTAGGTGAACCAAATAGGTCATCCCATATTCCAAAAATCATTTTCAGGATTTTTATATTCCAGAATTGTAGCATCTTCTAGAATTGACTATATCTGGCATTTGGTATTCCAGTACCCAAACGGGCCCTTATAGTTGTTCCTTTAAGGGAATATTGTAGGGCCCAAATGATAGCCTTCAATTATATGTACTAAGTGTTACAATGGAAATGTAGGTCTATATGGATGAGGTGTGTATCCTTGATCACAACCTCTTCCTTGCTTGGAATGTATAGGCCCGATCTAAAGAAATCAGAAAATAAAAACTAACATGCAAAATGTTAAATTGAATGACATTTTATTATAGAGATAAATGTGTTGTCTAGATTACTCCACTCTACATTTATGTTTTCATTATCTTACATTCAAGGAACCATGAGAGGCTATGCATTTGGAAAAAGGGTTTTATCATCATGACTTCATGTTGTGTGCATCTAGAATGGATATTTAACTAACAATGCATGGTCTAATGATTTATTACTTCTCCCATCAATGATCTTGCATTCACTATGTTGAAACATATATTCACACTTCTGATAGAGGCATCAATTGTTTAGTGTTATGCTTTTCTTTAAGATATTGCATATGTTGTCTTCAAGAGATTATTCATGGTTTTGAGGTTCACAGGGAGATACATCTTTTGTTTTATGAAAATAAAATCTCTACTATTTTGAGGAGGGTTTCTAAGAGTTTTGAATTCTTAGATCTCTAGCAGTCATGATAACTGACAAAAGCACTCATGTGAAGAATAGTGACAGTCACTGTAAAAGAGAAGAGCAGGCAATGATACTATGTAGAACACATGATCCACCACATTCAAAGTAACTTCCAAGAATGTATGTCAAAGAAAAGAGTAGACATAGATGATAAGGTAGAGAATGGCATTGTCTACAAAAGTAGAGAGAAAAGGCCAAAATTCAAAGATGACTATTAGAGGAGACACTAGCTAAATGGGAGGGCATTCAATATGCATCAAAAGCAGTGGTATACACTGCAAATGGAAAAGACAATGTTGATGAAGTTAGAATGGCACTTTTAGAGTGTCATAGAGTTCCTCATGACAGTGAGCACAAAAGATGATCAGTCATGTGAAGGAATAGTAAGAACAAAAGAAAAAAATGCATCCAAGAGTCTTGAGAAGTGACTATCAAAAGGATGTCAATAAATGGTGATCAAATTTGTAAGCAAAGATTAGTCCCAATGACAAAAAACACTTTTGAGTTCTTAGTTATAGACAAGGTTGACTGTCAAATAGGCTTGATGAGGTGATGATAAGTGTAATAATTCATGATTTAAAAAGATGCCAAAACAATGTGGATAAGAAATGTTTAAAGAAAGTTCTTCTTCAATGCTTATCCACTGTCACAGTGGTATAAAGTGATAAAAAATAATGATTCATATGGTTTATGATAAGTCATAAAGACACTCTTATAATAGTCATCAAGAGAGCAGGTCTTGAGCAGATAATAGAGGTCATGCATGCATAATTGCAAAGTACAATGAATAAAGAACATGCACTGTTATGAAGGCCCATAGCCACAGTAAGGAATGATGTCATAAAAATCAAAAGAGGGATAGTTTCTAAAAGACAGTGATATTCAAAGATTGAAATGAGGATACTATATCATCTATTGTAAGAACAATGCATAATGAATGTGAAGGTGCGGTGATAAACAATGCCATAAAGAGACTATTGTTAGTGTTTCTACAAAATAGAATGACAGTGTTGTGAAAGAAAAGATTCAGGTTCAAGAAGAGTACCTCAAAACAATGTTATTCAATGCTTGAGGGATGATATTTACTACTTTCATAATGACTACATGATGAAAAGATGGTCAGATTAAAAGATGTAAATCTTACTCATTGATATGACAGTCAGCTACAGGGCCACAGTGTATGTAATGAGAGGTGTCATATTGTCTTTCAAAGAGTAGAGTAAAAGCTGGCAGTAGCATCAAGAGGTACATGTTTTGTACAAATTTTTATACCATGGAATGAAGAGCATGAGGCTATCATCACATCAATCCTTATGAGTTGTGAGATAAAAAAATATTGAAGGCATTAGATCTTACAAGGAAGCAATGTCCAGTGTAATGAAAGAAATGGAAAACCATACCAAGCATGAGGAATCATGGTGACTATGTATAAAGGAGTAGCAGTGGTAAAGGGAACAATTAGAGCAATGATTTAATGGTCAATATAAGATATAGAGATGTTTTCAAGAGGAGAGGCAATGATATGTATTTTGTTTCTAATGATGTGTTCACTACCACAAGACAATTTTGCATTCATGGATAATAGAACTCTGGTGAAATATACACCAATAGTCTTGTAGGGAAGATATAAGTCATGAAAGGACCTCACTATGATGGATAAGAGAATAGGACAACATTGTGATTGAGTCTCAATGAAAGAGATCATCCAATAGCTAGTAGCAATAGTCAAGATGTACGCAAGATGTGAAATCAGTAACTATGAGGAGAGGCAATGTTATATCCACTGTTATAAAGTACAGGTAAGGCTTATAAATAATTCTTTTGGACTCCAGAAGACCAGACATCTTCTACTTTCCAGGATTTTTTATTGATTTCACCACAAATGCACTATTTTAGAAGAATGATAAGTAGACATGTCAAAAGGTTAGAGAGATTCCTTTTTCTCAAAGTACTAAAATGACAAAGAATGTAATGAAGTTACAATGTTATCAGTGAAGACTATACATTGATGTCATGAGGATGTTTTGGACTAGTCAAGGCACTGTCATAAGGACTTAATGCTATCAAGAACAAAGACACCACATGATTAGAAATTTAGAAGTCATGGAGACTGTTATAGACAACAAAGATGTATGATTGTTCCATAGATTTTGATGCATCATTCAAGATTCCATGACTTCTATGTGGATCATTGACTTCTATGTCAATACAAGGCATGACTAGTTGCAAAGGCATATACTCAAATTCAATGATCAAATTATAAAAGAGACATTTCAATAGTAATGCCTATGACTTCAATAATT
This sequence comes from Chamaecyparis obtusa, assembly GCA_027943335.1. Taxonomy (NCBI): domain Eukaryota; kingdom Viridiplantae; phylum Streptophyta; class Pinopsida; order Cupressales; family Cupressaceae; genus Chamaecyparis; species Chamaecyparis obtusa. Next base: position 580,421 of record BSBK01004969.1, on the reverse strand, counting down.
ATGTTATAACCATCGACCTGATGTGAAGATAGACTTTCAACCATTTCTCCTAGCTTCCAGACAAGGGGACAGAAATGCAAAGATGAGGAGACAAGGAATGAGGTTACATGGATGACAATAAAAATCCTAGATTTTACAGAGAGCAAGGGGCTACTACAACTCTTAGGTGACTGGTGGTGAAATAGTACCATGAGGGAAAAGCTAAAAGGACCCCTAGTAGAGATGAACATGAAAACATAAGCTCTCAAGCAATGGAAGATCTCTCATATGGAGAGTGGATATGTAATTGCATGCCTATTGAAGAATGAACCAATGGCATATAAGTAGTGGCTACATTAAGGGGACCCAGTGCAACCATAGCAAGAGGGAATCTTGTAGGGCAAATCAATTGTCTCTAATTATGGGCCTGAAACTAGGTTATCTATTCACAATTTATATATAATATGATAAATATATGAGAAGAGCCATAATTTGCACAAAGTGTATTAAAAAAAGGGAGAAATAAAAACACTGCAGATATATCATGGTAGCATCAGTTGGAATTGGATTGAATAAGCAAACCAAAAGTAAAAAAAAATGATATTTGATTACAAAAGTGTGGGTTTCCAAATTAACAAGGACAAGCATGAGTCCAAGGAGTATGTGACAAAATACATGCCCCTAATTTGAAACTAAGGAGACAGCCCCTCTAAAACCTAAACCCTGAAAACATGGGAAATCCCAAAATAAAGTCATATTTAGTCCTTTTAATCTACAAAATACCTTCAATAAATCTCGTGAACAGCAGCGGCATTGAGGCAAATATATTGTTTAGGTGCACAAAGCTCTTACTGATTTCCTTATTGTTCAGGATAACCTAGAGGCACAAAACACTTAAAAAAAATGAGTGAAGAAAATAAATATAAGATTAGTGGTAAACTAATCTTGGATTAAAAATATTGAAACCCTGAGCCTGAAATAAAAAATGGCATATAAGACTGATGCTATGAAGTTTAACAAATGTAGTCAACAACCATACCTTCTTCGAAGATGCAAATCCATCTTACAGGAAGTCCTCCTTCGCACACTGCAACCCTTCTAATTTGTCATGCCACGTAAAAATGAAATGAGAAATGAAATCTTTTTTTTAATTTATGCCCATGTTCATCAAAATTTTGACCTACATAGTATTGGTCAAAATTTTGACATACACAGGCATGGATTAAAAAAAATGGAAATTTTCCTTCTATAATCCGATCAACCAAAACTTTTTTATTTGATGGTCAAAAATTTTAGTAGAAAAACTAGGTCAAATGTACTAGTGGCAGCTTTATTCTTTGTTCTAGGAATTTGTTCAAAGGTGATAGATATTAAATATTTCTTTAGATCATCTACCATTCTCTTTTATGGGATCATCTTTCCATCTTTCATTTGATACACATCATTGACTTGGTATATTACAAGTTGCGAGTCTCCATGAATGTGTAGTTCTGTCACTCTCCACTCAATTGTTATTTTCATGCCGTTACGAAGAGCTTCATATTCAACAATATTGTTTGTGAAAGGAAACTTGATTCTGAATTCTTTAGGGATTGAGCATCCTTGAGGTGTGATGAACAATATGCCTGCTCCAAATCCATTATGTGTATAGGAGGCATCAAAGAATAGCTTCCATGCTCTAGAAGAAAGATTCATGATAGAGGAATCTAAGAATTCCATTTAAATTGGTGTATCATCAAACAAAGGTCTGTCAACTAGTTGATTAGCAATAACTTGTCCCTTGATAGCTTTTCTTTCAATATATTCAATGTCAAATTCACTTAATAGCATCACTCATTTAGCTAATCTACCCATGAGGGAAGCTTTTCTTAGTAGGTACTTTAGTGGATCAATCTTAGCTACAAAATGTGTGGTATGAGCTAACATGTAGTGTCTCATTTTCTTTGATGAAAAGATCATAGCTAGACAAGCTTTCTCAATCATTGAATAGTTCTTCTGGTATGCGACCAATGTTCTATTGATATAGTATATAGCTCTTTATTTCTTGTTCTCGTCATGATGTGCTAGCAATGCCCCCAATGATTTATCTGTGGCAGAGACATATAAGATCAGTGGCTTCCCTTGTATAGGAGGCATAAAAATAGGAGGATTTGATAAATATTTCTTGATATGATTAAAGTTCTTTTCATATTCCTCATTCCATGCAAAAGTCACACATTTATGTAATGTTTTTGTGAAAGGCTGTGATATGTCTGCTAGCTGAGATATGAAGCATCTGATAGATTGTACTCTCCCTTGTAATGTTCTCATTTGACTGATATTCTTGGGAGGTTGCATCTCCATGATAGCCTTAACCTTTTTTAGATCTACTTCAATTCCTTTCTTTGAAATGATGTAACCTAAGATCTTTCTAGAAGTGACACCAAAAGCACACTTCTTAGGGTTCAGTCTGAGACTAAACTTCTCCATTCGATCTAGTATTTTCCTCAAATCATTCAGATGTTCAGATCTTATCATAGATTTTTCCAAAGTATCATCAACATAATCCTCCATAGTTTGATGCATCATGTCATGAAAAATAGATGGCATAGCTCTCTGATATGTAGCACCTACGTTCTTCAAACCAAATGGCATGACATTCCAATAGAAGGTTCCCCACGCACATGTGAAAGTAGTTTTCTCTTGATCCTCTGGAGCAATTTTGATTTGATTATATCCAGAAAAACCATCTATTAAAGAATACATCTCGAAGCCCGCAATCATGTCCACTATCATATCAATGTTAGGTAGTGGAAAATAATCCTTAGGGCATGCTTTGTTTACATCTCTAAAATCTATGCATACTCTTATAGACTTGTCTAGTTTTGATACAAGTACAATATTTGAGCTCCATTCAGCATAATCAATAACATGAATGAATCTGACTTTTAGTAGTTTCTCTAATTTAGCTTTGACCAAGAGTGCAACATGTGGATGCATCTTTCTCAATTTTTTCTTAACAGGTTTGACCCCTGGAGCTATAGATAAATGGTGCATTATAAGATCAGGACCCAACCCTGGCATATCTGAATATTTCCATGAAAAGTTGATATTCTTTTCTATTAGGAATGTGGTGGTTTTTTGCTTTTCTTCTTCTGATAAGGATTGTGCTACATGGATCAACTGTGGTTCTTCTATTGTTCCCAAGTTGATGGATTGAGTGGGCTCAATTAGTACTAGAGATATGTCCTGTAAATGACTCAGAAGGACATCAAATATCTCATCCTTAGGTGCCTCGGAGAAGTTTTCACATTCAGATACATCATTTATTTTTACTTTTGTAGGTTCTGAGACTGCCACAAAGTGGTTTTCACCCTCAAAACTGTTCTTCTTTTTATTTTTACTCTTATTCTTTTGACTAAGATACGTGATGTTTGACTCCATCATGCTAACACTTGGTTCACTGATGGAATTCATCATAGGCTCAACTGCATTGAGGTAGCAAGCAAGGGCATAGTCATTTGGAAAGGTATAGATACCTTGGCTCAGATTTGTGGAGGTTTGGTCAAGAAGTTCAGGATGTTGGATAGTCAAAGCAGTGAAAGATTGGGAAATAGTGTAGGTTTTGCTAAGATGGAAAGGCTTCTTCTGATATCCTAGACCTTTTGTATTCTTGTTTGTTTGGCCATGATGGTCAAGAGGTGATAGAAGACCTTTACCTTGTAGTCTTAGAGGCCCTTTTCTAGTATATCCCATCTTTGTGATCAATTTATCCCCTAGTCCATATGACTTTTGAGGAATTTTCCTTGAAGTGGAGTCACATTTCTGGACTGATTGGGATTGAGACTCATCTTTGTATAACCGTGCAAGAACAACTTCTTCCTCCACAAACTCTCGTTTAGATACTTGTTATGTGACAAAGCTTCCATTGAATATGACTTGGGATTCTTTAGCTATGAGTTTCACTTTGTCAGAAGGTTGTCCATAAGACTTAGGGGACAAAGGGAGAGATGTGAGAGATAAAACAGGTTCCATTATGTATTCTCCCATGCCATTGTCTTTGATTTTGGTTTCTTTAGCAGGTTCTTCTATCTTGGAAGTTGATGCAATGCCTAGCTGCTTAGTGGAAGATTCTCTATTATTAGGAACAAGTTTATCAGCACTTTCTTTCAATGTATTGCAAGTGGTAGATAGATCAGCCAGAATCATCACCTCTACTCCTTCATAAGGAAATTTCACACATTGATGGTATGTGGAAGGAATAGCTCTCATTTCATGTATCCAGGGTCTCCCTAGAAGGATGTTGTAAGCCAAAGGTAAATCAAGAACTTGACATGTGATGTCTCTTATAACTGGACATGTTCTGATAGGTAAGAAAATTGTTCCTTTGGAAGATCTTTCTTGTTCATCATATGCCTTGATATTTATCTTCTTTTTAGGATCCATGGCAGCTTTTGATAATCCTAGTTGCATAATCAAGTTGTAAGAAAAAATGTTGAGACCAGGGCCTCCATCTATCAACACGTATTTGACACGATGGTTTTGGATCAAGACTTCAATTTGCAAGGGTTGGTTATGTGGATGACTCAAGGAGTTATCATCTTCCTTTGAAAAGGAGATATACTATGGAGACATCAGATGACCAACCATAGTCTGGAATCTATCTAAATCAAGGTTGTCAGGAACACTGGATCTTAGCAGAGCTTTGTCTAGAATGGCTCTATGAGCTGGAGATATCCAAAGCAACTCAAACATGGAGATTTTTGCATTTGTATGTTGGAGTTGTTGGATAATACTGTATGATGTTGGCCTCGTGTCTTTAGGATTTGATGATTTAGAGGCATCCTTATATTTAGAAGCACATGAAAGATTGAAAGGAACCTTAGGGATATTCGATGAATCTAAATTTTGTCCTTGTAGATGTGCCTAAGCTTGTGATCGAGTAACTGCATTTTTTGATTGATTGTCTCTATCTTTTTTTATAATGGTGATGACATTGCAATGTTCAGATAAGCAAGGTTCAACCATGTTTATGAAAACATTGTTTCTAGAGTAGGCATAATTGACTTTAGCACCCATATTAGGCTAAGAAGATGAATCTCCTTGACCATGCTTCGAAAATGGTTCTGTGAATGTTGTATGATCATTATTGCTTTTATGATTGTCAATTATGATTTTTCCATTATCAATTTTGTCTTGGATGATGTGTTTCAAGCATATGCAGTTATTAGTTTTATGACCCTTATTGTGATGGAAGTCACAGAAATCATTGTCTCTCCACCATTTTGGTTTAGGTTCAGGATCAAATACTTTTATCTCAGGAAAGGTGATGATGTTGTTGGACAACAGAGTTTTCATGGAAAATTCCAAGGACTCTCCAAGAGGAGTAAACTTGCGTTTAGGATCTGTAGCCCAAGGTTTATAGTCAGATGACTTCTTGTTTGACTCTGTTGCTTTTTCTTGTGAGGCTTTGATAGCTTGGGTACCAATAGTAAGATTGAAATTGGGTGCCTTAGGTGGGGCACAGATATTATCAACAATGCCATCTATGATGATGCCTTTATTGTTGTTCCATTTTTTTCCTTTTTCTTTAGAATTAGATCCAGATTCGTACTTGTCCTTTTGAAGTGATATGTCTCCTTTTTGTACAAGTACTTTCTCAATTTTGATTCCATTTTATACCATTTTATCAAAGGATCTATGATTTTGCATTTTCAAATGGTATTTGATCTCTAGAACAAGGTTGTTGATGAAAATTTCCATCTTCTCAGTTTCTGGAATAGGTCTAGCATATAGAGAAAAAAATTTCCTCCATTGTTTGATAAAAGTCAGGAATGGTTCTCCTAAGTTTTGTTTCAAATTGAAAATGTCAATCATAGTGATCGGATGTTGGATGTTGTATGAGTATTGTTGATAGAATAGTTTGATTAACTCCTCAAAATTCTTGATTGTAGGATGGATTTTTGAGAACCAATGAATAGCTGACCCTCCCAAGGATCGAGGGAAAAGATACATTAGATAGGTCGGTTCATGCATGAACTCCATAGACTAAGTACAAAATTCTTTGACATGATCTTGAGGATCAGATTTTCCATCATACTTATCATATTTAGGCATCTCCACTCTCTTTGGGAATGGCAGCATGTACAAGCCTTTATCAAATGGAAAAGGGCATAGAGCTTCCATGGAGAACTCTTTAGGTTCCTTGTCTTTTTCAAGTTTGGTGAGCTTGACTTGCATGGCATCCATCTGTTTCATCATGGCTGTGATAGGATTTTCTTCCTCATGTGTGATGATATCTTCAACATTAAAGTTTGGAGGAAGTTTAGCCCCTTAGCGAGCCAACTCTAGGAAGTATGTCTCCTTTTCTTCTTTTAAGAAATGGCTCATCATTTTCTTGAAGTTATCATCATTTTGATATCGATAAATTTCAAAAGGTGTGGGTTCTTGATCCACACCATGTTGGGATTGATGTCCTTAGGACCCTTTCCTTGCACCTCCTCCCTGAGACATAGTGTTGTTAAGATAACTACCAGGGATTGATCGATGAGGAGTTTCTTGATGACCTGCGTGGATTAATGCAAGAGGAGTGACGCTACCACCTATCAATTAAAGATTGCCAAGAGCATCTTTTGCAAATTTAGTTGTGTCAAAAGGTTGATGAAATGTCTCAGCAATCACAGAAGATGCGGCTGAAGAGAATCTAGGTTTTTCTCCTTTTTTTTGCTATGATGAAGCTCTAGTTTCCACTGTTAACTTTGGGTGAAGTAAAAGAGAAAGATGAAGAAAACTAAGGAATGATTTGATTCAAGAAGATTGAATGATGCAACCTTGTCAAGATTGGATTGATTGAAGATAGATTGGACATAAATGAAGGATACTGTGCCCTAGTAGTATGGGTAGACGCCCAAAAGATGGCAGACATGAGCTCGCAATACTTAGCCATTTTTGTTTGAAGATTGCGTTGAAGATAATTTTGAGAAGGTTTTGACACAAGATAGAAAAGACTCAAATTGATAGATTAGAAGGCTAGATCAGACTCAAGAGACCACTTTTAGGCAAATAGATTGGATTTCTCTAATTGTTCTGCTATGTTCCTAACACAGTGAATTTTCTGACAGAATCTAGAAATTGGCTATAAAAATTGGATTTTGACAAATTTGGAAGGTTTCTACCAACTTTGACTTTAGCTTTGATATGAGTTTTGAAATTTCAGGATGACTTTTGACACCAGAAGGATTTTTGCTTCAGATTTGTAATTTTTTAGTTTTTTAGTATCAAATTGTTTGCAAATTTTTCTGTCCAAGTTTGAAGATTTGTGTAGTAGTTCATCTTAGGTATGTTTGTTTTCAATAACGAAATAGATACCAAGTACGCAGAACAACAAGCAAGGGAGTTCAAGAAATCAATTGTCTTAAAACAATGAGCTAGGGACAAAGCAACCTTGTACATGAACAAAAATAGTGACTTATTGTTCTAATCCCTAAGAATTCTATTTGTGTATGTTCTCAAAAAAGCTTTTCAATAATGCACATAGTCCTAAAAAATGAAAAATTTGGCCTCGCTAGGGTTTTTAGTAATGGTCTAACTCTAAAAATTTTGGGATCTCAAGAGGGTGAACTCCAATCCAGGCGCACCGGGGTTTTGACACAGTCTAAGAATTTAATTAATCAAGAGCTGCTAGGGAGATCTGACAGCCCAACAAGAGACCGCACTTGTGGAGATTTCTTCCACAAAGACATTTATATAGTGGTTGTTGCTACCATAATGAAAATGGCTATTACCACTTGAGGTTCCATCCACGTGGTTGACCCAATAAAGGGAATGTCCACTACGGTTAACCCTCTCTAAAGCTAACTCACAAAAGATACCACATGGGGCCTTAGTCCAAATCCAAGGATTTGAGTTTTTGATACTACCCAAAAAGGGAGTAGAGCATAATACTCTAGCCTTATCACTTTTACCCAAACATAGAAAATAAATTAATCTGACACGCTAATACTGTAATTATCTCACCAAGATTTGTGATGTCAACAACTATGTCTATCGATCTCTCTGGGGAGAGAGCGTATCGATCAAAAGCTGAGGACCAAACCAAGTAGAATGTGAGACAATCACAATATCCTCCCTACCTACAAGGGATCTATCATCAAGAAGAGCTTCACATGCATGAACAAGAGAATGAAGCCCCCTCTCTCTAGATCATCCACAAATGGTGTTCATAGGGCCTATTTACTATGTGTAATAGATATGCAAAAAGCAAATCTATGTTCATTTTATAGCCTAAAACTGAAGTGTGAATTATGAAAGATGGAAAGGCACACAAGCTTGACACATGAGAGTTAATTTTATATCCAAAATTGAAGTGTTATTAGATTGAACAGAATACCTAAGTTCCTCACAACGCACTTAGTAGATTTTACCTATTTTAGCAATTTTTGAGCATTTGTCTTCTATCTTTTGTACCCACGGGATGTACCTGCACCTGCACCTGCAAACCACTGTTATAAAAAAATTACCTATTCTTGTACATGCAACCCACTTTTATAAAAATAAAAATAAAAAACACAACTTGTCAACCCCACGTGGTAGAAAATCAGGTTAGTCAAAGATAATATGTCATTTGATAATCGAAAAACCTGCTGTCATAAAAATTAGATTCTAACCAATCTGTAGTAAATTGATCATAACTTTTTCAAATCAATACAAAATTAATTAAAACCAATAGAAAATGAAAGCTAACTCAAATACCTTTTCAAAAATATAAATTTTGTATCTTTATCATGTCATATGTGCATGTACCAATAAAAACAACAGTCAAATTTCATAAAATCAGGTTCTGACTAGTCTGTACTAAAATGATCATAACTTTTGTAAATCAAGACAAAATTAATTCAAAGCAATGGAAAATGAAAGATAACTCAAATAAATTTCCATAAATATAAATTTTGGATCAGTATCATGTCATATGCTCATGTACCAATAAAAACATCAGTCAAATTTCATAAAATCAGGTTTTGACCAGTATGTACTAAAATGATCATAACTTTTGCAAATCAAGATGAAATTAATTCAAACCAATGGAAAATGAAATATAACTCAAATAAATTTCCAAAAATATAAATTTCAGATCTGTATCATGTCATATGTACATGTACCAATAAAAACACCAGTTGGATTTCTAGAAAAATAGCCCAGAAATTTATCACAAAACTCATAAAAATTAACCTTGTGGTCATGGGTTCGAGAAAAATGATAGAAATTTGATAGAATAGAATGGAAACCCATTTTAGGGCCATGGTGGGTGCCAGAAATGTGTGTGTGAAAATTGAACCTAGTTGTAGACACAACACTTCAGTAAAACATTAGAGGTTAGCAAAATTGAAATCTGCAGATAAATGAAATAAGCTAACCAGGTGATTTACTTCCTTCTAGTAGGTGCAAGTATGGTATTCTCAAATTAGACCGAGATCAGTGACAATGCAACACCTAAATGAAGGATTTAAATGATTGAAAGATGAATGTAGAACGAATGCAAATTAATCTATATTTTTGTATTTTCTATGCAATTAGGATGAAAAACTGTATGAATCTAATCTAGAATTGAATGAAATGATATGCAGATTTAATCTAACAATGATATGGATTGATATGAAAAACTATGAATTGATCTCACAAAGTCACCTGTCACAAAAGCTTCATTCTTCGTATGCAATTTCGTCGGAGTAATTGTACAAATTTGAGAGATATCTTTGTGAAGAGCTGAGCCTTGTTTTTATAGAAATCCAGGGTTTGAGGATACATAAGAAAAATCATAAATCACTCTTGATAACCTTAGGTTGATTTTTGAGTTAACAAGAAATCAGAATTAATTAACTCATAAAATCATGCAAAAGTAGTTTTTATCTCAAAATAGAGTTTAATTCTCTTTTTCAACTCATCATCAGATGTTGAGTTTAGCAAGTTAACAAATTGAAATTGAAAATTGATTTAAAGTTAACTGCTTTTCTGATTGTGCATGATTTAATATGAATTAATTTAATAAATAAAGTGATTTATTTTCCACTTAACTAATTTTTTCAAATTAAAACAATTGATTTATGGGTTAATCAATTATTAAATCAAACTTTATTCCAATTAAATCATTAAATTTGACAACTTTGATTTTAAATCAATTAAATAAATATTCAATTGATTGTTTGTAGGAATTTTGATTTATTGTCAAAATAAAAATAATATTAATTAGGAATAAATGCAATTAAATCTAATTAAATAATTAAGTGGTAGAATTAAATTAATTAATTAAATATTCATCATATTCAATTAATCAACTTTAGGATAAATAATGACATTTATCGCCAAATAATATTCAATTAAAGATGATTATGATAAATTAGGAATATTCTTTGATGCAAAATTAAGATAATCAATTAAGTTTTTCATAAACTGATGTGCAGATGTGCCTTAGGTTAGGACTTTGATGTCTATTTCGATCGAATTGTTGATGTAAGAGGTTAATGAACCTATAGCCCATTTTTGGGGTATTACAGCCATCATGGTGGTGTGATCTTCCTTCAAGATCCTTTGTTCATCTTCTAGATCCATTCATTCATCTTCTAGATCCATTCATTCATCTATCAAGGTGGATTCCAAGCATATAATCATGAAGGTTTTGGATTTACATTTATGATTTTGATTTACATTTGCCATTGTTATGTTCAAGCTTTCATATCAATATACTTGTTTACATTTGAAATACGATTGCATATATATTGAATTACATAGCTTCATTATTAGATCTACTTCTACTACTTGCTAGCATTCTCAATTTCAATATTAAGTTTGATTCCAAACCGGGGTTTGACCAAGGCAAACCCCTCAAAAAAACAATAAAACCTCTCTTTTTCTTGTAGGTACAGGTGCAGAACTGCAGATCTAAGCTTGGATTTGGATACCCTTTTCGGTGAACTTCTGAGCTCCGTGAACAAATTCAAGGATGACCTTCAAAATCCCAAAGTAGTCTTTGACCTTTTATCAGGGTCAAAGACTACCTATTGTCAAAAAGATAAAAAAAATTTGGGTTTTCTTCATCTCGGCATTTCCAGTTTGAAACAGGTTGTAGAATTGCCCTAAACCACACACAGACATCAAAAATCAGCATTTTCCAGATCTTCCCTATTTTGAGGTTAGTATTTGCCTTTCAATTATTTCAGATTTCAAGCACATTTTCTTTATAGGGAAATATAAGGTTTTCTTCCTCCTTCATATTCTCCATAGATTGATTCAATTGTGCATTAGCCTTTTAGTTGATCAATTTGGATCTCTCCCTTGGGAATTTGGGTTTAGAAGTAGATCTCATAGTTCCCCCATTCAATTAGGTGATACAATTTCACCTTATTCATCAATAAATTCCACATCAATCAATCCCTGGTAGTCCTCACAACAACACGATGTCTCGAGGAGGAGGAAACCAAGGTTCTCAAGGTCATCAGTCTAATCATGGTGGAGATCCAGAACCAACACCATCTGAAATCGAGCGGTACAGAAATGATGATGACTTTCAAAAAATGATGAAACATTTCTTACAAGAAGAGAAAGAAACCTACTTCTTAGAACTAGCTTGACAAGGAGCCAAACTTCCTCCAAACTTTAATGTTGAAGATATCATCACTCAAGAGGAAGAAACTCCTATCATAGCTATGATGAAATAGATGCATGTTATGCATGTCAAGTTAAACAAGATGGAAAAAGAGAAAGAACCTAAAGAATTTTCTATGGAGGCTCTATGCCCCTTTCCATTTGATAAGAACTTGTACATGCCACCGCTCCCAAAAAGATTGGAGATACCGAAATATGATAAGTATGATGGAAACTCTGATCCTCAAGATCATGTCAGAGAATTTTGCACTCAATCCATGGAATTTATGCATGAACCAACTTATCTGATGCATCTTTTCCCTCGATCTCTGGGAGGATCAGCTATTCATTAGTTCTCTAAAATTCTGCCAACAATCAAAACTTTTGAGGAGTTAATCAAGTTGTTATACCAACAATACTCCTACAATATTCAACATCCAATCACCATGATCGATATATGTAATTTGAAACAAAAGACAGGAGAACCCTTCTTGACTTTCCTCAAATGATGGAGGAAGAAGTTTTCACTCTTTGCTCGATCTATTCCAGAAACTGAAAAACTTGAAATCTTCATCAACAATCTGATTCTAGAACTCAATTATCATCCGCAAATGCAAAATCATACTTCTTTTGAGAAAATGGTAGAAAATACCATAAAAATTGAAAATGTGCTTTCTCGTAAGGGAGACATATCGATTAACAAGGATAGTAAGAATGAATCAGGTTCTAGTTCCAACAACAAAGACAAAGTCAAATTCTGGAATAAGAACAAGAATGTCATAACAGATGGTGTTGTCAATCACATCAGTGCTCCATCAAAGGCACCCGCATTCAATCTTACCATGGGCACTCAAGCCATAAAAGCTTCTAAATAAAAGGCATCTAAATCTGCTAAAAATTCTAATGACTATAAACCATGGGTTACAAAACCAAAGTGTGAGTTCACTCCTTTGGGTGAGTCCTTAGAATATTCCATGAAAACGCTATTGGAAAATAAAATCATCACGTTGCCTGAGATAAAACCATATGATCCTGAAGTTAAACCTAAATGGTGGAAAGAGACTGATTTTTGTGACTTCCATTAAAAAAAAGGTCATAAAACCAATAACTGCATGCACTTAAAACATCTCATTCAAGACAAAATTGATGAAGGAGAAATTGTAATTGACAATCATAAAACCAACAATGATCATACAGCATTCACGAAACCATATCTGAAGCATAATCAAGGAGATTCATCTTCTAAGCCTAACATGGGTGCTAAGGTCAATTATGCCTACTCTAGAAACAATGATGTCATTAACATGGTTGAACCATGCCTATCTAAACATTGCAATGTCATCACTATTGTGAAAAAGGATAGAGATAATCAATCAAAAAATACAGTAACTTGATCACAAGCTCAGGTACACCTACAAGGACAAAACTCAAGTTCATCAAACACCCCTAAAGTGCCTTTCAATCTTTCATCTGCTTCTAAATAGAGGGCTACCTAGAAATCAACTCCTAAAGAGACCAAAGCGACATCATACAGTATTGTCCAACAACTCCAACATACCAATGTTACAAGTAGTGGTTGTCATTGCACCAAAAGATCGACCTATTAATGCCCGATACAACCACTAGACTTATAGAAGACACAGGAGGCAGTTAAGCCATGTCATGAATCCCAAGGGGAGCATTGACCATTATGCCAACAATCTCCCCCTCTGCGTTACCCAAGGGGATTCAAACCTGTGACCAAGCTCTGATACCACTTGTTACAAGTAGTGGTTGTCGTTGCACCAAAAGATCGACCTGTTAATGCCTGATACAACCACCAGACTTATAGAAGACACAGGAGGTGGTTAAGCCATGTCATGAATCTCGAGGGGAGCACTGACCATTATGCCAACAACCAATGCAAAAATATCCATGTTTTAGTTGCTTCAGATATCTCCTTCTCATAGATCTATTCTGGACAAAGCCCTGCTGGGTTCCAATGTTCCTGATAATCTTGATCTAGACAGATTCCAGACTATGGTTGGTCATTTGACATCACCCTAGTATATCTCCTTTTTAGAGGAAGATGAAAATTCATTGAGTCATCTGCATAACCAGCCCTTGCACATTGAAGTCTTGATCCAAAATTGTCGTGTCAAATGTGTGTTGATAGATGGAGGCATTGGTCTAAATATATGTTCTACAAATTGATCACACAACTAGGGTTATCAGCAGATGCTATTGATCCTAAAAAGAAGATAACCATAAAAGCATATGATTAGCAAGAAAGATCATCCAAAGGAATAATTTTCCTACCTATCAGAATAGGACCAGTTATTAAAGACATCACCTCTCAAGCTCTAGATCTTCCATTGGCTTAAAAATTTCTTCTAGGGAGACCGTGGATACATGAAATGCAAGCTATTCTATCAACATACCATCAATGTGTGAATTTTCCTTATGATGGAGTAGAGGTGATGATTCCAACTAACATATCTACATCTTGTAATGCCTTGAAAGAAAGTGTTGACAAACTTGTTCCGCATAATAGAGAACCTTTCGCCAAGCAAATAGATATTGCATCAACATCCAAGATAGAAGACATTGCCAAAGAAGTCAAAATCAAGGACACGGGCATGGGATAATATACTATGGAACTAGTCTTATCTCTCACATCTCTCTCGTTGTCCCAAAAATCTTATGGACAACCTTCAGACAAGGTGAAACCTACTGCTAAAGAATCTCAGGTCATATTTAATGGAAGGTTTATCATAGAGAAAGTGTCCAAGCAAGAATCTGATGAGGAAGAAGCTATATTAGTATGGTTATACAAAGATGAGTCTCATTCTGAGATATTTTAGAAATGTGACTCTAAAATGTCTAAAATCCCTGTCGAATCTTATGGACCGCATCACAAACTTATGTCTAAAATGGGATACACTGGAAAAGGACCTCTAGGAACAAGAGGCAAAGGCATTGTAAAACTAGTTGAACAATGTGGAAGGATGACCAAATATATAGTTACAGGACAGGGATATCAAAAGAAGCCCTTTCATCTTAGCAAAAATTCTCCACATGTCTTAGAGAAGATTGAACCATCAACATCAACTCAGCTAGAGGAAGAAATACCACAATCTGATAGTGATGATTCAGACACCACTAATCTTATTCCTTATGAACATTTACCTCAAGAAATACTAGATCTTCTTAAAGATGAATAAAAACATAAGGAGAATACCAATGTGGTAGATACATAAGAACCTACTACTAAACAAGAAGAAGGTAAACCTACCACAATATCTAAACACTTGGGATATAGTAGTGATTCTGAAATAGACTCCCATGAATATGAATTCTGCTTAGAATATGAAGGCAATCCTGCTTAGGGGATTCATCCTGACTTTACACATGTTCTCATATTTCCCAAAGATCTAGATGAAGAATCAAATGACTATGAATGGGGAGTTATTCTAGAAGAAGATGAGCTTATCACTGAAAAACACATTGATGTCATTCACTAATATTCACCTAAAACCGACGTGAGTCTAGATCAAAATGAAAAACTTAGCGAGTCTGATCCACCTATGGCTAAAGTGAAATCCAATAATGACATTGAGACTATTTGTAAATTAAACATTATGAGTAATAATAGTACCTTTGAATTTGAGAGTCGGGTTAGGACCAACGATGACAACACGATATGCATGAACACCATTTCCCAATCCTCCCCTACATTGACTATCCAACATCTAGAGCTTATTGACCAAACAACTACCAATCCAAACTGAGATATCTATACCTTCCCGACTAACTATGTCCTTGCTTGCTACCTCCATGCAGTGGAACCTATGACAACTTCCATCAGTGAACCTAGTGTTAGCATGACAGAGTTGGATATCAAATATCTCAGTCAGAAAAATAAAAGCAAAAAGAAAAAGAGTTATGAGGGTCAAAACCACTTTGTGGTAGTCTCAGAACCTAAAATAATAATAAAAAAAGATGTATCGAAAGGTGAAAACCTCTCTAAAGCACCTAAGGATGAGATATTTGATGTCCTTCTGAGTCATTTACAGGACATATCTCCAGTATTGATAGAACCCGCACAATCTATCAACTTGGGTGCACCAGAGGAACCACAATTGATTCATGTAGCACAATCCCTATCAGAGGAAGAGAAACAAGTGTTCACTACTTTCCTAACAAAAAAGAAGATCAACTTTGCATGGAAATATTCAGTTATGCCAGGATTAGATCCAAATTTGATAATGCATCATATTTCTATAGCTCCAGGAGTCAAACCTGTTAAACAAAAATTGTGAAAGATGCATCCACATGTTGCACTCCTAATCAAAGCTGAGCTAGAAAAGTTACTAAAAGCTGGATTTATCCAAGTTATTGATTATGCTGAGTGGATCTCAAAAATTGTTCCAGTATCAAAACCTAACAAGTCTATTAGAGTATGCACAGACTTTAGAGATGTAAACAAAGCATGCCCTAAGGATAACTTTCCACTACCAAACATCGAGATGATACTGGATATGACTGCAAGCTTTGAAATGTATTCTTTAATGGATGGTTTCTCAGGATACAACCAAATCAAAATTGCTCCAGAAGATCAAGAGAAAATAGCTTTTACATGTGCATGGGGTACTTTTTGTTGGAATGTCATGCCATTTGGTCTTAAGAATGTTGGTGCTACATATCAATGATCTATGACATCTATCTTTCATGATATGATGCATCAAACTATGGAGGACTATGTTGATAAAATCTTATCTAAGTCTATGATAAGATCTGAACATTTGAATGATTTAAGAAAAATACTAGATAGAATGGAGAAGTTTAGTCTCAGAATGAACCTTAAAAAGTGTGCTTTTGGTGTCACTTCTAGAAAGCTCCTAGGCTACATTGTTTCAAAGAAGGGCATTGAAGTAGATCCTATTAAAGTCAAAGCTATCATGGAGATGCAACCTCCTAAAAATATCAGTCAAATGAGAACCTTACAAGGAAGGGTGCAATCAATCAAATGTTTCATATCTCAGCTAGTAGACATATCACAACCTTTCACAAAGACATTACATAAGGGTGTGACTTTTGCATGGAACGAGGAATGTGAAAATAATTTAAATCATATCAAGTAATACCTATCAAATCCTCCTATTTTTATGTCTCCTATTCAAGGGAAGGCATTGATTCTATATGTCTCCACCACAGATACATCACTAGGGGCATTACTAGCACAACATGATGAAAACAAGAAGGAAAGAGCTATTTACTACATCAGCAAAACATTGGTAGCATATGAGAAGAACTATTCAATGATTGAGAAAGCTTGTCCAGCTGTGATCTTTGCATCACAGAAACTGAGACATTACATGTTAGCTCATACAACACAACTAATAGCTAAGATTGATCCACTAAATTACCTACTCAACAAAGCTACCCTCACAAGTAGACTAGATAAATGGGTGATGCTATTGAGTGAATTTGACATGGAATATATTGAAATGAAATCTATCAAAGGACAAGTCATTGCAGATCAACTAGTTGATGCACCATTGTTTGATGATACACCATTACAGATGGAATTTCCTGATTCATCTATCATGCACATATCTTCTAGGACTTGGAATCTTTTCTTTGATGGATCTTACACACAAAATGGATCTGGAGCAAGCATATTATTCATAACACCACAAGGTTACTCCAAACCTAAACCATTCAGAATAAAATTTCCTTACACAAACAATATAGTTGAATATGAAGCCCTTCTTAATGGTATGAAGATAAAAATTGAGTGGTGAGTAACAGAGTTGCATATTCATGGAGATTCATAGCTAGTCATATACCAAGTCAATGATGTATACCAAACAAAATATGAGAAACTTGTTCCATACAAACGCATGGTAGATGACTTAAAGAAATATTTAATATCTATCATATTTGAGAAAATTCTTAGAATGAAGAAAAAGGTTGTTGATGCTATGGTAACACTATCATCTCTACTACAGTAGCCCGAACATGAGCTACGTTATGAGTTTTTGCTGGAAGCATTATCATTTCCTGCATATGATTCCCCTGAAACCCTCATGATCTACAATGTTGTTGGTCATGATTCTTCCAGATACAAAAACCTATACTCCTACCTTAAAGACCAAATCATATCTGATACCTTCAACTGCCATGAGAAATTATACCTTATCTGAAATGCATCACGATATGTCATCATTGGTAATGATCTATATAAATGGAGTCTAGATGGTACGCTACTTAGGTGTTTAGAACGTGAAGAGTCTCAATGTGCATTAGAGGAAGTCCATGATGGTATATGTGGATCACATTCCAACGGTTTAATACTAGCTTGAAAACTTATTAGGGTTGGGTACTATTGGCCTGAAATGGAAAAAGAAGCTATCAAATTTGCTAAGAACTATCAAAAGTGCCAAGTGCATGGTAACTTGATTCATGCACCAGGGAGAGATTTGATTCCCTTTACTAAATAATGGCCTTTTCAACTATGGGCATTTGATCTAATAGGTTCTATTTATCCACATTCTTCTAGTGGACATACCCATATCATTACAACTACAGACTATTTTACAAAATGGGTAGAAGTAGTTCCTCTAACTCAAGCAACCGACAAGCAATTTTCAATGTTCATCCTGAACTACATCATATGTTGGTATGGTATTCCACATTCAATAGTCATAGATAATGGTGGTCAATTCAAGAACAAGGACCTATATTCATTATGCTCAAAATTCAAGATAACACAACATTGGTCATCCATTTACTATCATCAGGGGAATCGACAAGCAAAGGCATCAAACAAGAATCTGTTTAAAATCTTACATCGAACAATTAATAAAATAGAAACAGACTAGCACGTCATGATCAATCTAGCTCTCTGAACCTACAGAACAAGTATCAAAACACCCACTGGGGCTACATCATTCACTTTAGTTTATGGGTCTTAAGTGGTACTACCTATTGAGGTTGAAATCCCATCACTAAGAATCAGAATGCATGGTCTAGTAACTGATGATGATGATAGAGTGTCTAGGTTGCAAGAGCTTGAACTACTAGATGAGTGCACACAAGTAACATGTGATCATCTCAGAGTATATCATAAAAGAATGTCTAAAGGCTACAACAAGAAAGTCAAATATAGAGAATTTCAAGTTGGCGATCTAGTCTTGAGAGAAAATCCTAAAAATCAATCACATCTAGAATGCAAGGGGAAGTTTGAACCCAACTGGTTGGGTCCCTTTGTTATCACTACTAATTTTGGCTCTGGATCCTATCAAGTCTCAAAAACTAGAGGAGAAAAGCTCTGAGAACCAATCAATGTTCCCCATCTGAAGAAATTCTACGCCTAAGGCATTCAGTATTAAAAAATGTCTAGAAAAAATCATAAAAATCATAAAAAGTCCTAAAAAAATGAACATCCTGGAGAAACCTAGCAATAGGCACCTTGATGATTCACCAAAAAAATCAAAAAAATTGAAAAGTACAAAAAAATTGAAAAGATAAAAATACAAAAAAAGAAGAAAAAAAAAAGTGCCTTGGTGAAAACCTGGAAACAGGCACCTTGGTAGCAAAAATAGAATCTTTTCCAAGATGGTGAAAACCCAGCAAATGGGCACCACTTGTTCAAAAATTCTCCATTTATCAGTGCAATCTTGATCTTTCCCAGCTTTCAGTCCTACTTTAGTTTGTACATATCTCCCGGTTTGTTTTCGCATCTTGTTTTTAATAAATTTGGTATGTGCACCAATCAGCAAAAGCGTCTGTATCCTATCAATGTTTCAAACTTGGGGGCAATCAATGTCATATCCTATGGTCTCCAATATACCTTACATGAGTCATATCCAGTCAGAGTCCTTCCAAAGCTACATTTGAGTCAGTGTGTCTGTCTCCTTACCAGAAAGGATTTTGCAATCAAACATAAACAAACATCAACAACAACTTGAAAACAATCTATGCTTCATTTCTTTTATCTCCTTCTATGCTTACTGGTTCGCATTGAGATTTTTTCATATTATGTACCCTCGAGCTCTTCGATGATGTCCTTCATATGATTTAGAGAGTGATGACATGGGGCATAATCTTTTCTTTGTTTTCTACTCTGAGTGAAAATCTAACAACTTTGGAAATTATAGATTGAATTGGTGTCCACTATAAGTGCCTCCATCACGTATTGGATGGCCATGTGTACCTCAACCATTGATACCTAGATTATTCAAGGAAGTTTGATCTAACTATTTTCTTTTTGAGTGATTTCTTACTCCTACTATGAAACACAATCTTACCCAAGGATGTGAATGATAAAGGGTCACTGTAGGTAATTCACAGCGGATTCAAAATGATCTCTCAGCTACTTGGTGTGTTTGTACGCAAGGCGTATTTAGGTCATCATAATGTTTATGTTCTGATGCTTATACAAATTGCAATATCAAAAGGGACATGATATTCAGGTCATCCTAGCATTTTTTCCTTGGTGCTTATATCTAATCCGACATTCTGACAAAAAGTCCATATTCATATATCCATGGTTGTCTAGCTAGTGGGCGTTGTATTGACTTTTGACGTAAAAATCAATATTCATATGTTCATGGTTGTCTAAGTAGTGGACATTGTATTGATTTATCTGGTTACCTAATAAAATATTCAGTGATGAAAATGACCGACACATGATCAGTGACTAAGTCCTAGGTCCTAGGTTTGTATTTCATTCTACATTTCACTTTGCACTTTGCATGATTACATTTATCTTATGATTGCCAACTCCGCTTGATGTTTAAATGATTCTTTAAAACTATGCTAAACATGACACAAGGACCAAATCTCACATGAAGGTCCCTTCACAGATCAGCAAGCAATCACCATCCTGGGTTACACATCCTTTTTGACAAATGACCGAGTACTTGCCTTCATCAATACCTGCAAAATATATCATGTGTATCACTGCATTTACATTACATATCATAATCATCCCATTACATTCATTGCATTACATACATGAATATCCATAAAGCATAAAAAAAATCATACATTTCCATAATCCATAATAAACTGCATTGCATATTCCATACATTTGAAAGAAAACATTGCATTGCATAATCCATACATTCTACACTAATCAAAGCATTTTACACATTTACATCACATGATATCATCAAACAAAAAATGACAAGTACATATGAAGTGACAACCCAAAAATTGATCTCATATATATATCAAAAACCTCAGAAGAGTCAGGGGTGCACTAATGGCACAAGATACAAAAGAATGAGCTCCTTAGAGCTATCAAATCAGATCAATGTATATAGACAAAATGATAAAACCAATCAGAATACTAAGGTAGATCAAATTTCTACCTACTCCTCCACATCTGGTGGTGGTGGGGTAGGTGCATCTAGCGGTCGGTCAGCCCGTGGTGCTCTAGCTCAATCAAAAGAAACCATGTACTGAGAGTATGTAGGCACTCTTTGGGAAGTAAGTACAGTCGCATAATATGCAAAAACATAGTAAGAGGCCCAACTAGTCTAATGAATGACCTCAACCTGCAACTATCTCACATCTACCTCTCACTCTAATCTTTATCTCTCAGACTCCCTCAACTAGATCTCCAATGTGGCACACTACAATCTCAAGTCCCTAATCTACAATCCGAGTCACCGGATAATGTCCTGAGGGGTTTGTCTTAGTCCAGGTTCTACCTTAGCTATCGATACCTCTGTATCCTCCATAGGCTAATCAATAGCCTCCGCTCTACACACCTTGTGGTGTCAAACCTCAGCACCTAGATCAAAATTAGGGTCAGCCTATATATCATCAGCACCACCCACATCCTGTTGAGCACCTAAAATCTCATCTATGCTCCCAATGCCTCCTAGTGTGCCACTATCTCCTCTAGTGTATCTTCTCTAAAGAACTACAAGTCGGCCTGCTATAGAACTTTGAGGGTGAGGTGGTCTCATGTGTTTGGCTGCTCTTTGTGGAGTAACAACCACTCTGGGCCTAGGTGGTGTAGGTTGCACCACTGGTATTTGAACATCTTGTCATCTCTGGCCTCTACCCATGGGTGCACCTGTCACATCTGCTACCTTCTCCATAGTCATAATTAGCTCTGTCAGATTAGAAAATCTCCTCATAGGATGCTCAGCCAACCAAGAAATAAATGCATTAGTAACTCCTACATCATCAACCTGTGGCCTGTAATCCCAATCTCTGGCCACATATCTAGTATACTCCTGACTACAAAGAGCATAAGATAATCGACTGTCCATCCCAACCCAAGCTCTCAAACCATCCCTGCATAAGTGGCATAATCCTAAGGTGCATCTTGTATGATACCATACTATCTCCATACCCTCATGATGATAAATTTCTCTAAGATAGTAGTAGATCATCCTATCAGCACTCGGCTCTGACAATAGGAACTAAACTGAACATGTGCAGCTGGCCATGCCTCCACCTGTAGGTACGGTCTCCAAATGATGAATGCCATGTCATCTAAGACACACCTCCAATACTCTATGATTCCCATCCAAACTTGTGTGACATATCTAGAGTACCTGTATATCAGTTGCTCCTATGGCTGCCTACCCTCACCGCATACAAGCTGACATATCAGGATGTGCTCCCATGCCCAAATCTATAGAACAAGTGCATCAAAAGAAAAATATTTTCCCTCATGATACACTATCTCATGCATCTCAGAGAACATGTGAGAAAGTAGGCATTGACCCCATCCTAGCTCAGAGGGACTAGCCATCAGGCGTGCTACCATTGGGGCCCAGCCCATCAGAAGACCATTCTGCTGATGGTCGGACATGACGATCCCACTGATCATCCTTGCTATAATGCACTCTAATCTATGAGTATGCCCATATCTCTATACCAAAGCCTCCCAAGAGATGGATTGAGCTAACTAATTGTCATCACCAAATCGAGTCCTAAAGGTGTGTAGACCAGCATTCCTCACACTGATATAATTAGGACGAGGACCATGAAATGGTATGTGCAGAATCCTATACACATCCTCCAGTGTCAAAGTGATCTCTCCAGTAGGCAGGTGGAATGTTTGTGTCTCTAAATGGAATCTCTCAATCAACACAGTAAGAAAACCATGGTTCACCCAAATCTCAGGCAACTGTATCAGGTACTCAAATCTGCAGGCAGCTAGGTGCACTCTAAGAGGGTTAGGCAGTGACACGTAGAGTCTCTGGGTAGTAGGATCTGAAATCTGGACATGTACATCTAGATAATGAACCTACATAGCATAGAAATAGGGTACCCTATTAGTAACTTGGTCAAAAACTAGGCTATAAACACAAATTGAAAATTTGAATACTTCAGAAGGTGAATTAAATGCTAAGGAATCAGCCTAAGAAATCAAAAAAATCAAAAATTTGACCTAAGGGTGAGAAAAACACTCATTGTTTTCCATATGAGTTTTTAGACTTGTGTTAAAACTCATACAAATTTCTATGGGTTCCCGCACAACATTTCATGCATAAACGACAATATACAAGTTCCCATACGACACTTGAGGGACCCAACGAAATATCGTACAACAATGGGTCCCTCTCATATGAGTTACAATTTAAATGGGGATGACTTTCTAAATTCAATTCAAAACTCGTATGAATCCTACTAGACTATCATACAACTTTTCATGATGCAAAAATTTAAAAAGCTAAAAATGTACGAAAAGATCCTAAAAATGCTTAAAACATGGAAAATTTCAATTCACAGAGGCATAGAGGTCCACTTACCAAATTCCCATACTGGGGACATCGTTGGTGCCACTGGCTATGTTCAAATCGATGCGAGGAGACTAGAACTACCATTTTGTCCATTTTTCTCTTAGAGGGCTCCACAGAAGTTTGTAAAAGTCAAAAGGAATAATGATTTGAAAATGACCCTTTTGGGCCTTATATAGGTTTTGACCTAATTTTTCAAACTACCTTGTGTTGCATGAAAATTGCACCCATAGCTAATTTTGACATTCTAAACCCATTTGCGGGATCAAAATCAATATTTGAGATTGTTTACATTGTCAAAATTGTGATTTAAAATTTTTGGACCTAGGACGGCTGACTGCTTGCATAATTGACCTTCTAACCATCAATAGAATCCAATTTTCAACTTAACTGATTATCTTACATCAAACTATTGAAGTTTCAACTTGGTCAACCATGGTCAATTCATGGTAAAACCTAGTCAAACTTGGTCTTCAAGACCTCCAAACGATGCAGAACGCGTCTCTGGACGTGCACAACCACTTCTCAAATCAATTAACATGCTCCTAAACTATTTAACACTAACTTTTCTTGTCAGATTTTGATTTTCATCTCAAAGGGGGCATGGTATTGCACATCAATCAAATCTATAAATCAAATCTTTCTTTCAGTGATCAAGACAACAACCACATCTAGTTCCCGATTCATTAAAAGACCTCGTCACTTGGGGCACATTGCTTGGGGCATATCATATTCATCAAGATCCATATCAATCTAGTATTCTCTTAATCTTGCGAACTGTATCACCTCTTCGCAACCATCAATTCAGTTGTGTTAATTCCTTGGTTCTTCATAACTAAAGGGTTCATATTTGGCATCCTTTCGATTCTTTTGGACAATCAAGTCTGGAGTCAGGACAGTCACTTCTTCGTAATCATAGGTTCACAATCAGGCATTTTGACACTTCTTCATAATCATTGGTTCATTGTTGATATAGTTAGCATCATCTCGATTCTTGGGTCAACCAGGACCTAAATCACCAACATCTTCAAAACTATCAATCAATTTCTGTCTCAGAATCGGTTAATCTCTCAGGATCAGTTTCTCTACCACATAACTGAGTCCACATCATCATCAAAAATAGATTAATCTTTGAACTGCTGTGCTTCGCACAATAATTCAAAGAGGGGAAAAATGTAATACCCTAAAAGTGGGCTATAGGTTCACTGACCTCCTACATCAACAAATCGATCGAAATCAACATCAAAGTCCTAACCTAAGGCACATCTGCACATTAGTTTATCAAAACCCTAATTGATTTTTATCCTAATTCTACATCAGGGAATATTTCCTAAATATTCCTAATTTATCATAATTATCCTAGTTGAATATTATTTAGTGATAAATCATATTTATCCTAAAATTTGATTAATTGAATATTTTGAATATTTAATTAATTAATTTTATTTTGCCACTTAATTATTTAATTAGATTTAATTACATTTATTCCTAATTAATATTATTTAATTTTGACAATAAATCAAAAATCCTACGAATAATTGATTAAATTTTTATTTAATTAATTAAATCTAGTTGTCAATATTTAACGATATAGTTTAGAATAAAAGTTTGATTTAATAATTAATTAACCCATAAATTAGTTAAGTTGAGAATAAATCACTTTATTTTTAAAATTAATTCATATTAAATCATGCACAATCAGAAAAGTAGTCAACTTCAAATAAATTATCAATTTCAATTTGTTAACTTTCTAAACTCAACATGTGATTGTGAGTTGAAAAAGTGATCTGAACTCTATTTCGAGTTAAAAGTTGTTTTGCATGATTTTATGAGTTGATCTATTCCAGATTTCTTGTTAACTCAAAAATCAAACTGAGTTTATCAAGAGTGATTTATGGCTTTTCTCAATGCATCCTCAAGCCCTAGATTTCTATATAATCAAGGCTTGGCTTCTTGGTTTTGGTCCTTCGAATTTGCATACTTGAACTCTCGCGAATTTGCATATGGAGAATCAAGCACTTGCAAACGGGCAATTGTGATATTTTTGTTATTGTTTTGATCATAAAATTCATTTATTTTCATATCATAGCATATCATTGTTAGATCAGTCTGCATATCATTTCAATCCATTCTAGAATAGTTTCATATCAATTTTTCATCTTATTGCACACAAAATCCAAAAAAAATAGATTAATCTGCATTCATCTCTATACATCTTTCAATCATTTAAATCCTTTGTTTAGGTGTTTCATTGTCACTGATCTCAGTCTGAATCTAAGAATACCATACTCGCACCTACAAGAAGGCAATAAATCACCTGGTTAGCTATATTGTTCTTATTTGCAGATTTCTTGATTTGCTAACCTCTAATATTTTATTGAAGTGTTGTGTCTCCAACTAGGTACAAAATTCACATGCACAATGGAAACCCAATGTCAAACAACAAAATAGGTTATGATCAAGGACAGATATCCTTAATGCAAACCAAAATTTTCATGTATGATTGGATATTAGATAATAGATAGATATTGCTTAACCAAGGAAAGATGTGAATCCCAGAAAGACAAAAAAGAAGGAGATGACATCCTTTCCCCCCAAGCATAGGAACAAGGATGGAAGGGGACCTATTATATTTCTTGCAACACTATACAAGACAAAGAGCCCCCAAGGATTAGGCTAACATTGTTTATATAATGTGGAGCTCCATAATAGGAACATAAATGTTATTTAGAGAAAACAAGATTGAAATACAACTCATTACCACATGGTATATAAATAACCTTACTATCACTGAGTTGCCTAATCTTATAATATAAAGCTTGACATTCATTAGTAGAGTGATCATGAAATCTATGATATAAAAAAAAAGGAAGATTTTTCAAGTTTGGACTACATTTATTTTTGCGTTTAGGTCTAGTAATCATCTTAGCACGAAAGAGTTTAGGCAAAAGAACTTCTTGGTCAAATTCCTTCATAGGTTCATCATGTTTTGAAGTGTTATTTGAGATGTTGTTAACATTGATTTTTTGTTGAGGATTAAATCCCAATACATAAGAATGCTCATGCCCGCCATTTTGTAAGGTCATTTGAATTTCTTGTTTATGTTTACCACATGCTTGACTATTAAATCCTTGTTTAACTAGGAAATGATAAAAAAGACCATAACAAGAATCCGTATCAAAAGGAGTCAATGGAACTTCAATAGTCACTATGTCATCATTAGTAGGTTTGACAAATTCATTGTGGGTAGAAGCAATGATAAAGTTTCTATGAAGGGCATTAGAAGTAAAAACTCATTGTTCAAACTCTCTTTGTGGCTTCATAAAATCAAGATCATAAACCCTATACTCTCTAAAAAAGGTAGGATTAAAATCCAAGGTTCCCCAATTATCATCGGGAAGAGAATTAGAGGAAGAAGGATTACTATTAGGAATAGAAGTAGTGTGGGTTTGAATATTCAGACAAGGATTAGGCGCACCATTTGCATGAAGTGTATACATCATGTTGTTATGTATAAACTTGACTTTACGGTGAAGGGTGGAAGGGATAGCATGCATCTCATGCAACCAAGGTCTACCCAAAAGAAGGTTATAATTGAGAGGTCCAGGCATGACATGAATAGGTGTATTCAGGATGACCAAACCTACTTTGATAGGTAAGGTAATGATGCCTAAAGTGTTCTTAGCAATGTTATCAAAGCCACATATAGGAACATTGTCAAGTTGAATAGTTGAAAGATCGGCTTTAATCACTTTGAGCATGTCCATGCTACAAACATTAAGCCCAAATCCATTATCAATCAAGGTCCTACGAATGATACTCTTATTGATAGTAACAAAAACCATAAGAGCATCATATTTATTATGACCTTCTTTAGAAAGTAAATCATTTTGAGTAAATACAATGTCAAGAGCACCTAGGGTAGTATGCATACATTATAAGAAGTTATTGATGTTCTCTTGATTAGGAGGTGGAGTAGGAAGAGTTGCTAGAGATTTTTTCAAGGCTTCATAGTAGGTAGGTGAAGTTTGAAGAAGCTCCCATAGAGAAATCTTGGCAGGAGTATTTTGCAATTGGTTTATCAAATCATACTCCTTGCTAGGAAGACAAGGTGGAGGAGGAATAATGGGTTGAGGAGGTGGTAAAGAAGTAGAAACCACCGGATTAGGTTGAGGGTTATTCCTTGTACAGTAGGTGTGAGATATCAAATCTTGATCATTGAAAGACTCTAAAGAGTCCATAGTTTTACCTTTGATAGTAATGCGAGGAGAACCTTTGATAGTCAACAAGGGTTCTATATAAACCATGTTAGTTGTCTCAACACTACAAATAGATTCACAAGAAGGAAGAAAAGAAGACATGCTAGGAGGAGATGAGGTAAGATCTTGATTCTCCATAAGATCAAAACTAAGAGGGAGATCATTTAGGGAATTTATATCATTCTCCTCTAATGCCTCATCACTAAAAGGAATCCCAAATGGAGGTAAAGCATCTATAATGTCATCTTCTTTCACTAAAATGTCTGCATGTATGTCATCCATTAATAAATCACCCTCTTGTATCAAAGCTTCTTCATGAGGAGGGCATAAATCAATGTCTTTATCCAAGGGTTCATACCAAAAAGTAGAATCATCCACAATGGTTTCATGAGGAAGAGAGTAATCAACATCCAAATCCAAAGGTTCATCCCAAATAGGAGGATTATCATCCCTACCAATAAATCACATTGTAGGAGCATCATAAGTCACTAAAGCTTGATCCCTAAAGGGGAAAGAAGGTAAATTATATTCTAAAGTAGGCTCATAGAAAATACATATATTATGAGAAGAATTAACATCAATCCCTAACTCATCTTTGTAAAGGTCAATTGAAGAGGTTGTCGAGGAGGGTGAAATAGGAATAGGATCAATGGAGATCTCATTCGAACAATTTTCATCCTCACTTCCATGTACCTCATTAGGGGATCTATCCTATTTTGTAAGAAAGACCTCATCAAAGTATTCAAAACAAAAATCATACATTTTGAACACAACGTAATACTACAAGCATGAAAAATGTAAATATTTTTGTATTTTTAAAGAAATTTTGTAATTTTTTTATATTTTTGAAATATAAATGCAAGAGCATAAAATAAATGTACCTTTGTAAGCATGTAAGATCTAACAAAAAATGTAAATCTAACACCAAAAAGAAAGAGTTGTCATAAACATAATAGGGCATCTAATTCCATAAAAGAAAGGGGTAAGCTTGTTGGGTTCACCAAAATATAACATATAAAATATGGATGGGGTCCTAGAACAATGGTTTGCACATAAAAGAGACCCCAAAACCGATATTTTACACATACATATAAATTCTAAGGGGATGGAATGTAAATCTGGAAATGCTAATGTTGAAATGAAGAAATAAAGATACTTACCTCCGAAAAAGAATCAGCTAAAAACCTTGTCAGACGGTCACAAAAACTTTTGATTTTTTCGTTCCTAAATCGAAACTGCAAGATCTACAAAACATAGAAATCTTTTTCTTTCCTAAGTCAGGTCAACCTTGACCTAAGGATTAGGGTACAATCTTACCCTAGGGCACAATCTTACCCCTACTGAAGGTCGACCTTAACCCAACAGCTCCAACAAAAATTCTATTCGTAGATCTTGAAAGTCCGAGAAAAGAGGTATGCAAATCTGCACTAAAATTCACCGCCCCGTACCTGTACCTATAATAAAAATGGTTTTCTTTTTTGGGGGGGAGGGGTTTGCCTTATTCAAACCCTAGTTTAGGAATTAACCTTGAAATTGAATTGAAATAGCAGAGATAAACAAAGCAAATGGAATAATTCACCTTGCTTATGTTGAAACCCTTGTGGAGGATTCAAATCATTGAATCCACAAGTATGGATGCACCAAATGAATGTAGAATTGAATGTAGGATGTCTCCAATCAATTGTCTTTATATCTTCAACACCAATCTTGAATGGATCTTGGAATAGGAAGAGGCTTGAATGGATGGATGGAGAAATCTTCAACAAGAGGGCTCCATAGAGATTGAATCCTTCAATGGTTAACAATGGATCTCCTTGATGAATTGGATATTGAATGCTTTAAGGCTTGAATGCTTGAATGATTGATCTTCTTTCTTGAGAGTGCTTGAGCATGAAAGTGGATTTCTTGATACTTTATTGAGAGATGGAGATGAGATGAGAGATGAAATGAGAGAGGAAGGCCTCCTTTTGTAGTTATCTAGGGCACAAACTTCTAGAGAGGCCACATAGAAAA
Source organism: Chamaecyparis obtusa (assembly GCA_027943335.1). Taxonomy (NCBI): domain Eukaryota; kingdom Viridiplantae; phylum Streptophyta; class Pinopsida; order Cupressales; family Cupressaceae; genus Chamaecyparis; species Chamaecyparis obtusa. The sequence goes on along the minus strand of BSBK01004969.1, from coordinate 550,801 downwards.
CAATAATTAAGGGCCCATGGCACAAAACTCTAGAGAGGTGCAAATGGAGAGGAAATTAAATTAAAGTCTTGATACAAAACTCTATAAGGGGACCACCTTTAATATAGAAATAAAGATAATTATTTAAGAGCCTTGTCACAAAATTTGAGGTAAGGCCAACCCCAAAGTTATTTTGAGCATTAGGCACAAAACTAAAGAAAGGATAATCTCCAATAATAAATCAAGAATCTTATATAAAGCTTGAGAAAGGTCCAACTCAAATATTAATTTGAGAATTTGACACTTAACCTGAGAAATAGTGGCCCTGAAGAGGGAAAAGGCAAGAGTTTGATGAAACCCCAAAACCCGAACCTAACCCCAAGGATCCTAGACCCTAGGGTCAAGGTCAAGGTCAACCTTGACCTAGGTCAAGGTCAAGGTCAACCTTGACCTAAAATTTCGACCTTGACCCTGAGGTCAAGAATCTCATGTTTGCAATTCAAGATGCTAGAATTATGTCAAGAAGAAGTGGAAAATGGGGTAGAATAGGGGAAAAAGTCATATCCAAGTCGAGTACCCATTCAAGGCATTCAACATGACCCCAAACCACTTACTCGAAGGACTAAACATTCTTAACATGGAAGTGCTTCCATTTTAAGATGATACAACAGGATGTTGCACATATGAAATATCTCAAGTTGGTGTCATAAATTAAATGATCATTTAATGAAATTGATTATAAAGTAAGAGGAATGATCTTTACAAAGACTATTGAACACTTTTAAGTGGAGCTAAGAATAATTTGAGAAGCAGATCAAATGGAGCTAGCTCAAAAGGTGGAAGCTGATACCCTAAACAATAAGTAGACCTGCCTTGAGCTTGTGAAATTTTGAAGTTTTGAAATGTCTAAAAAGAAAAAAAAAAGTGTTAAGAAGAAATTCATTAAAGGGAAAGAAATGAAGAAAGAGAAACCTCTACAACACACACTTCTGAGTTTATTGCTAGGATCTTCTGACATGGGCAAAAAAAATGTGTTTTCTGATGAGTGGAAAGAGTGTAGAGACTCAACAATTCCAATTTTGGGAAGATTTCTACTTTGGTTCTTTTATGCAAACAAAAATAAAAATCAACCTAGGTGTTATTCGTAGAAACTAGACTTAGGAAAGATAATTGTGCCAAATGTGTGTGTGGATGTTGAGGTTATAAATTTATTAGTTGAACATTATGAGCTAGAAACTAGGGTAGTGAGGAAAGGTGATGAAATGCCTCTATTCATCATTAAAAAGTCATGTATTGAAGAATTTTTTGGCCTAAGTACAAAATCACTAACTAAAAATGATAGAGAACAATTTGTTATAGAGTAGCAGAGGATGGTTAAGAGTGCAGGGTATAAGGAAATCTTCTACTTCATGGAGAGAGGTATTAATAATCAAACAATACCAGTTGATAATAAGGGTCCTCGCCCAACAAACAATTTCATGGGTTTTTTCAAGAATACATGCTATGTGTGGGCACAATTATTTGGAGAAGATACAAAACCTAGAATACCATTTGACTTTATGTATATGTCGATGAGGATTTAAAATCCAAATTGCTATCTGGTGTTTTATTTTGCAAGTGATATAGAGAGGTCTCTGCATAAACAATTAACCAAATGGAAAGTAACAAAGTCATTTAAGAGTTATTCTTTGCATTGTCATATGATCATTAATCAAAATGTTGGTCAATTTAGGAATTTGATGAAGTTGACAACACTTGATGGGGAAGGCTTCAAATTTCCAGTGCAATTATGGTGCAGGGCTTGGGACTAACATAACAAAGATTGTGACTACAACACATTTCATGACATCTTTGTGGTATGAATTTTCAGATTATTGGGACAACCAGTAACAAGAGTGCCAGAGAAGATTAAGGCCATGATGAGACCAAATAAATTTTTTCCTGACAAAATCCATAGTCACAACTTTGCAGACTAGATTTGTAAACCTAATTACACACTATTCATAATTTATGGATGCAGGTAGTAGCCTCATAAATTTTTGAGGTTTGTGTCAGAAAGAGTTGGGTTCTTAGAGTTCATTTGGAAGATGCTTTGGTTTGAGAAGGATGTCATGAAATAGAGGAGAAAATGCACATTTATGCATCATTTAGTTCTTTGGGAAGTTTATATGTATCTAGGGTTTCCAAAGGTCTATAAGACCATTGGTAAACCCACTCATTTGATTCATATCCATCCCACATAAAATGCATACATGAAGAGAAAAAGCATGCAATTTTTCTAGTATAAATAGCTAATGATGTTGCATTTGAACTTCTAAATGAATGCATGTCACTTGATCCTGTAAGTGTACAACAATCTAGATAGTTTTCAACGTTAGATTCATGTATCAACCAAAAAAGTCTAGAAACCATAGAGTTACATGCATTACCTAGTCCCATTGTAGAGTTACACCATTGCACAATTGTTTCTACATCTATTAGCATTGTGCCACCTCCGTACTTCAATTCCTTTCTAGTAAGAACTCATTTCACACATGCTCCCACACCATCATTATCTCCCTTTCCATGCATTACCTAAGTGAAATTCAAAAATTATTGTACACCACTTTTCACATGCATCCTACTCAACCAGTAGAACATCCTTGCATTCTTGAATTGTGTAGTGCAATTGTTTGACCATATTAAGTGTTGGTTGTATCGTATACCTCTTTCCCTTAAACTATCATAGAATATTTTAAATCATCCTTGCACAAACTCTGAGGAATGAGTACGATCATTACTGATATAGAAGTTATACTCTCTTATAACCTTTCTATCCTCCTTTGTGCTATCATGTGCATGCATGAATGCTATGTGTATAAAAATAGTAACTTGTGTAGAGTGGTAATACATAGGTTGCACTTCATTTTTAGGTTTCAGTGTATAATTCTTAAAAAATTCAACGACAAAAACAATAGTACCAAGGGTGGAAGTGTCCTTACAAAACTTGAATTTCTCATCTAACCACTTAGCTCTATGTGTGTGACCTATGTACTCATAAACTTGTTTCTCTTGAAAAATCTTCATAAAATCAACTATGCATATATCCCTTTTGACTAACTCACACATCTTTGATTCTTTTCCATCTTTAACACCATATGTGACTAACTTGTATTTTCCAATAGAAACTAGTGTCTTACCAATTTCATGTGTGCTATCTATATGTAGGCATCTAGGAAATTATTACAAACCACCGCATGTAGGACAAAATCCTTTCAAATACATCATCTTATAGTAAATGCACCCATCATCTCTTCTACATAGTACACTTGAAATAAATTCTCTCGATGACTTAGGAGGTTCTTGTCGACAAAATTCATACAAAACATTGTTAGTGTGAAAAGTACAACATATATAATGATAAATATCATAATGCATGGAAAATTCAACATGGACCCTACAACAAAATGTAGTACGAGCATGATTAATCTTAACATAAAATGGTTTTTTCATCTCAAAAAATCTTTGGCTAATTTTAATCTGAGGAAAGCTTTGAAGAAACCTTTCATAAAATTGTGTTTGAGTCATGTCTAAATAGTGTTTTGGATGTGGTTCATAGTTTCTAAGTCCAATTCGCCTTCTAACAACATCTCTTTGGTTGGGTGAAACCCTTGTGTTGTCATGCCAAAAAATTTCAATTAACATTCTTAGTGCATCAACAATAACCTTGTCCTTGCGTGGGAGTCTACTTGAGAATGCCCAAAGAGAATTATTGTTAGGATCCCCAATTTTCTCTCACCTCTCTAAGGCATTGTTTAATGTTGTTCTACTTATCCTTAATGACTTGTGTGTTTTTCTTATTAAATGAGATTTTTTAATTTCCTTTCCCATTATGGTTTATGTGAGGACACGTCGAGTAACATTAGAATTTTTGTGCATGCTTTAATACCAATGGCTTGGTATGCATAAAATAGATTTCTCACAATAGTTCTTTCACTGCTATTTTTGGTTGTTCTTAACCCCAAAATTCTCATTGTCTCTCTAAATTTCAGATTTTTAATCATTTCAACAACTAATTGGAATCTTCTACTTTGGTTTAAATTTTCAAAATAGTTATTCCAAATTTTTTTAACCGTTCTTCTACAAGTTCTTTTATAAATTTTATCATGTATTGGCCTCACAATATTTTCATCAATGTCAATTAGAAAGTTTGGTTTTCTACAAATTATTCTAGGACGTGTTAAGATACGTGTATGTTGTTGGTTTTCATTAGATGCATTATGTGTGTTAATCTCATCAAATTCAAGTGGTGTATATTCTTCAAATTCATTAGGTGCATTCATCACATTGATTTGAAATGGACTATGGTCATTGCATTTATTAGGTGCATTCAACACGTGCATTTGAATTGGTGCATCTTGATCATATTGATTTGGTGCATTTATCATGTCAATTTGGATTGTTGCATGTTCATCACTGTCATTAGGTGCATTATATAACATACCTCCATGTAACCTCCTCATACACTCCCTTTGTCTTATCTTTGTTGCCTCTTGTTGTTCATTTGTTCCTCTCTTGTTCTTTCTCATTACATTAATATTGATTGTTCTATGTACATAACATCATGATGAAAATCCATAATCAAATAGAAAGAAAAACAACAAATGAGCATCATTTTATTATAATCTAAAGTAACAAACCAAAAAATAAAATAAATCAATCATTTCAAAGAAAAATTGACCAAAAAAAATGCAAACATGACTGTTACTATCCCGACAACTAATGTCAAATAGTGCATTTGGACCTTCAAACAACTTGTAGTGCTATTTTTTAGGTCATTGGGAATATATTATATAGATTTTCTCATAACACATACAAGTTATGGAAACCTAAAACCAATGTTAAAATTTCCCTCATAACCCGTACGAGTTATGAAAAATTAGAGGCTCAACTCTACTTCTCCATAACCCATATGAATTCTTTAAAATAGGAACCCAAAAAGGAAGAGAGAGAGAGAGAGAGATTCATGCCCCAAAAAATACTAAGCAAAAATGCATAATTTTTTTTTTTAAAAAAACACCTAAGGTTATATGAATAAGGACAACATGTTGGGTTAGGACAATAGTGTTGACATGTGAGGGGAATCATGGCCAACAAGGTCATGTGTTGATCCCACTCACATAACCGGGTTGGCCAACCTCCCTCAGCAACATGGTTAGGGTTGGTTGACCCCAACCAATTTAGACTGAACAAGTTCATCTGATGGTACTAAAGGAGTAAGTTTAGGATACTAACAGATTCGACATATTCACCTACGCATTAAGAGATCATAAAAAGAGGTACTAAAAGATAATTCATAATTAAGTTCAATGTCTAGATGTTATTAGTTAATAATCAACCTAAAGGAAATGTATTTCTTGCAGAATTTAATTGACGATTTCCTTTGGGACTATGTTAAATTAATGAGTTTGTAATATAACAATAGCGTTGAGTTATTCGATTCCTAAAAATAAACATAGTTTAGACGACTTCCACTGAGTTAATTTAATCCATAAAAGAAATGTGTGTACAAACACATATATGGAATTAGATTAGCTTACTAAATGAAGTGTACATTTAAGAAAAATATGTGAATTCCATAAAATGTTCATTTAATTGATTTTTTAAATGATGTGTATCCACTTATATAGGAGAAATAAATGTTAACCGGATAATAAGTTGATTAATTTAAAACATATAATTTTAAAACATTGTAAAAAGAAAAGCTTAATTCAAAACATATTAAATAACAAGTTCATTATTAACCAAAATAATAACTTTATTATTAACCAAATAATAAAACTACTATTAACAATGCATATATATTTAAAACATTAAATACAATTTAATTTAAATATAACATTAACCAATTAATAATTTTATTATAAACCAATTAATAAACTCATTAATAATATCATATATATATATATATATATATATATATAACTTTTAAACAAAGTTTAATTAAAATATTAAATAACAGTAAAATTAAATTTATTTAAAAATAACTTTTTAAAGTCCCTAAGGAATTTTGGCAAGGGCCACTTGCGATACCCTACCAGGGCAAGGTTTGCAGCCCACAGTACACTGCCACTGCAAGGCTGCAGTACCCTGCCATGATAGGGTTGCGGTACTCTATCGTGACAAGGCCGCAGTACCTACCACTACAGGGCCGAGGTACCTGCCACCGGTGGGTATTGGGTGGTGGGTGGGAACAATTCCCCCCCCCCCCCCTCCGCCCACTCAAACATTAAAATATACTTTTTTTTTACTTTGTTTTTTTTAAAAGGTATACAACTCACCTTTTTTGTGGGTTGTATAGTTATTTTTTTTGTTTTTTTTAATTTTATTTTTAAAAGGTATACAACTCACCTTTTCCGTGGGTCGCTTCTTGGGTGGCGACCCAGGTGCGTCCCACCCTCTATATTTTTGCTTGCAACTAGATTTGAAATATAATCTTTTTTTGACAAGTAGATAGGATATAATATTTTTTTTATTGACTGTGCTATTTTGGAAAGTGTATGGGGAATTTATTTTTTCTCCATACATTTTCCAGAGACTTGTAGGTCTCTATTGGAGCTTTTTTTTTGTTTTACACTTTTTTTTTTCTTGTTTTTTGTTTGTTGTTTGATGATGATAATAGGATTTGATAAATTGATTTAACAACTCAACAACATAGTGTAACTTTCTCTAGTGTCCAAATTAACCATATTGAAGCTTTAAAACAAAATTTACTTGGCAAAAAATAAATCAAACTAAATCACTTCAACATTTTAGCTTTCTATAATTTACAACATGAAGTTTTTACACATTTTCAACAAATAACTCCTTTTGATAGAAATCACTATTTACATCCATTCCTATGAGATACTATGAAATGAAGCAATGAGGAGTTGAACAATCCTTTCTCTTTTCAATGTTTACAGTTCAAGAATTCTTTACATTCATCAATAGTAAAATACAAAATCTCCTTTCAACAATAGTGCTACCCGACAATATACAAAATTGCTTCCTTCCTCCACTTGACATACATCAAACATTGCAACAATACAATAACATAATGGAGTGTATTCTCATTTCAAAGTTTCAACAATGCAACTCTACTTTTGCTCCCAAAATCACACCAAGATGGATACTTTCCAAAAGCTTTTTCCACATGAACATGGCCACCAAAAACCTATAATAACAAGAGCATAACCATGGAGTGCTCACCTCCCATCCAAGGTGTCAAGGAGACCACCCCCGAGCTTGGAGAACCAAGGATAAATGGGTACACTCATACAATAACCTCACAAATGTATTTACACAAACAAAACAATAATGAACTCCCTCAAAAGACATGGCTTCATAAATGGGTCGCCTATAAACCCACTGAAATAGGGTGAAGGTGAGCTTTTCAAAGAGGATATTGTCATTCCAATATAAATTTACAACCAAGATATTTCCATGCCTTCCAAAAGCTACATTATCACATTTTTCATACACAAGACTTCACCATTATCATCTCGAATACAAAGATCATAGGCATGGCTTCATGGAGCCCACACTCCATGAAATTTTTCCCTCTTTTCCATGAGAAGAGACTCTCAACTATAATGGAAAGCCCAACTAACCCCTTCAACCAAGACCACTACTTCCCTCCCAAGGGTGAGTGATGCCTTGTACACCCATGAACAACATACAAATCAAAACAACAAGAAAATGATGCAAAAATTAATATCCATGCATACCCAACAACAAAAACAATTTACATAATAAGGAATGCATACATTTATACTTTTTCATTCTACACAACAACATCTAAACTAAAATTACAAAGAAATATCTCCTTCATAGCAAGAACACCAACCTTGGTCCAATGCAAATGGAAAATGAGGTTTGAGAAGATCCATTTTCCCTCTTCTTTGACTTCCTTCTTCCAACTCCAAAACCCTAAGTGTCTCTAAAGTTAGAGAGTGGGTGAACAAACACTAAGTCTTACCAAGCCCTCTAAAAAGGCTTCCAAAATTCTACTCACCTACAAGCAATAACTGTGAGTTGACTACTAGTCATTAGCCTTACCTCTTGTCCCCCCTCATAATGGTGAGTTTAGAAAGGGGTGTGGAACAAGTCAAGTGCATGTGGCCTTATCCATTTTTGCCACTTTTGAAGAGTAGTCTTTTTGGAGTGTCATAATTATGATCTAGACCTTTCTATAGGAAAATTCTATCCCCTAACTCAAGGTACCCTCACATGGTTAGCTAATTTTAACTAAAAATGCACCCTAGGGTCACTTTTAACCCCTCTAAAGTTCAACTAGGGTTTGAATCTTAATTTCAAATTGATGGGAACCCTATATAACATCTACATGCAAGTGGGATAAATTTAGGTATCCTATTAGGTTGGATAACTCTTGCCAAACCCTAATTTACATGTCACTATCCACATAGACATAACAAGTGTCAAGTGACACCATAAAATACACTTCACATTTACAAGTGACATTTCTAAAATAAAAAAATGAATTTAATCTAATAACATTCATATAATTTATGTTTACAAATGAAAACACATTACAACAAAGTTTCAATCTCTTCATTAGATTAAACCTTGGCTTTCATAATTGTACATAGGTTTAGCCCTAATTCTCTGAATAGTTTCAAGGTTTTCTTTCTTACACACTAAACTCAAGCATCAGTAGTCCAAGGAAATAAAATCACATATAAATATATATAAAAATTCAATATTACATAATTGCATACATTATTCAATATGCATAACTCAAATTCTAGTTACAATTTCCACTAAGGTAATGCTCATACATAGTACTTGCAAAATTCTAACATCATGACATATCATCAATACTATCTCTAAAACTTTAAAGCATAATTCATGTAACAATTAAATCTAACCATGGTTAAATATTTATCATTGAAATACGTATCTGAGCATGTATAGCATAAATCAACAAGTATGATCTAGATTCTAATGGTATCATAAATAGAATCCACATAGTATAATCATCATCAGACATAAATAACATGAGTCACTGTCAAATCGATCATAAGTGTATAAAAATCTCAAAACAAAAAGTATCAAAATATGAATATCTCAATAATGCTATGATAGGTCGGGGTGGGACTTCACATCCTCCCCCCTAGGCATGAGCTTCCTCCTAGAGTTCATCAAAAAGGTATGGGTATTGTGATCTCATATGTGTTGCATCATCCCAAGAATTTGTGACCTCATCATAACAATCCCACTGGACCCTAACCTGGTCCCTTATGCACCCTAAAATGGTCGCCTAGACTTTGGGCCCTATTTATTAATTTATCAAATTCCTGAATCAATGTTTTTCAAAATTTAAATCAATTTTTTTGATCAATCATAATTAATGAGCTTTCTTTCCTCTTTTTGGTTTTATCCCACATTTCTCTTGAGGATGCATTCTCCTCGACATTTTCCTATATAAGGAGCCCTCTCCTTCTCATTTTGGATCCCGAATTTTCATACTATTGTTATGCTGCAGGTTTTCTTGGCGACATTGGAGCTTTGGAGATCATTACATTTTAGCTTGCATATTTACATATAGTTTAATCTTCATAGCATCTTATCTTAGTTTCTTTTATTATTTTAGCTCAATCTTCACATAGTTTAATTAGCAAAGGAGAGTAAAACTTGCATTTCAATAAGAGTAGTTTATTTTCTTTGCATTGCTATCATCTAGATTAGTTCCATTTACATGCAATAACTTGAATATCAATGGAGATTAGCATTCTTGCTTCTCATCCTTGAATCTCTCATTTCTTGGTGTACTTGCATGGGTTTAACTAGGTCGATCTGAGGGCCTCATAATACAACCTTTTGCACTCCACGAATAGAGAGTTGTGAATCGCTATTTGAAACCTCATTGTTGAGTGTTCTTGAATGTAATGATTCACAGAAGTGTGACTATTTTCTAGCACACGTTTTTGGCACCCACCGTGGGGCTCGAAAAGAGCTTTCTAATAATAGATCACACTTTGATTTTTGATACCGTATGCCAAAAATTTTCAAAAATGGGTGCCAGTTTTATGGAGTGGCACGGATTTTGAAAACATTGAAATTTTCATTTTCTTGCATTTTTATTTCATTTTTGTCAATTTTCAGTTGATGGCAGTGCGAAATATCACCCCTCCAAGAAGTATCGTACCAATATACTGGAAAGTATCATACGAAACTTCTGCTAATTGAAATATCACCCAGGCCTGGCAATGACTTGTTTTGGGTCCTCTTTGCAAAAATTTGGATTTGTACTTGTTTTCTATTTTCTGACCTTTCCATATTGCTGTGAGTGTTCCTGATTCTGGTTTTCTACAACAGCATGTCAGTGACCTCACGTTGCTCAGAACCCAAGGTTATTTTTTGATCTCTACAACACTTGGTTTTGGGCATAAAATTATTCTTGTGTGTTTGGCTTGAGTGATTTATCACTTTCATAAACCACATTTTGATTTTGGGATTTTAAAAAGAATATAGATTTATTTCTTGCATAAGTGTTTCACATAGATAAGTAGGCCCTATTAACACTATTTGTGGTTCTTGAGAGAGTGGGTTTCCAGCGAAACTCTTCTCAACGAGAGAACCCTTGTAGGTAGAGAGGTTACTGAAACTGTCTTTGCATTCTACTGGATTTGTAGTCTTTGGCTTTTTGATTGATGCATTCTCTCTCCAGAGAGGTTGATAGATCATGATTTATTGACATTACAAGTCTTAGCAAGATACTTTTAGTCTTAGCGTGTTAGAATGAATCTATCTTCTATGTTTGGGTTAAGAGAAAAGGATAGAGGATTATGCTCTGATCCCTTTTTAGGTAGTAACAGAAACTCAAACCCTTGGATCTAAGCCAAGTCCCCATGTGGTCCTTGTTGTGAGTCACCTTTTAGAGAGGTTTAACCATAGTGGACATTCCCTTCATTGGGTAAACCACGTTGACGAAACCTCAAGCGGTAATAGCCACTTTTGCCATGGTAGTGACAACCACTATACAAATGTCCTTGTGGAAGAAATCTCCAAAGGTACAGTTTCTTGATGGGTTGTCAGATCTCCTCAGCATCTCCAATTGATTAATTTCTCAAAATGTGTCAAAACCCCGATGCGCTTGGATTGGAGTTCACCTTCTTGAAATTGTAAAAGTTGCAGAGTCAAGCCATTATTGAACAACATAGTGTAGCCAATTTTTTTCTTTTTAGGACTCTGTGTGTGATTGGGAAAACATTTTAGAGAACATACACAAGTAGTATCTTTAAGGAATAGCATACTAAGTCAATATTCATGTTCATGAGCAAGGTTTCTTTGTTCCTTGCTCATTGTTTGAAGACGTTTGTTTGCTGAAACTCCATGGTTGTTGTTCTATGTGCTTGATAAATGCTGGAAATCTATTGATATGCTTGGTTAAAAATTTTAAAATGAACAAAAGACTGAGATTCTAAGTTTTATACACTTGTTGTCCTAAGAATCGTATGATACTGAAGTCCCATCACACACTGGTCTAAATTTTTTCATGCGATACATCATCTTTGGTAATTTATCGCCTACCAGTTATATACTCTATCGCACTGCCTGCCTGGATTCCATCACACTGCTCTGTGCGAAATATCATTCTTCCAGATTCTATCGCACTGCTTGCTGGAAACTATCACATAGAACCTTTTTGTTGTCTCACTATTGTTTGCAATCCAAAGCTGCTTAGTGTCATTTTTAGCCCTCCTTAGTTGATTCAAATCAGATCATGCCACTCACCCTACTATTGGAAGCCTATTTTCACTTGAGATTATTGTGTTTTTGACCTCTTGAATTAGTGACCTTTGATTTTACAAGTAACCTTGCTTGAAATTGATAAGTTAGGAATCATCCTTGTTGAGTAGATACACCTTTAGATTCTTTGATAACATACTTGGAGAGTCTTAGTAGTCTCTTTTCCAATTCATTTCCACCCAAAATCAATTTCAATTAGATATAACTTGGTTAAAATCATCCTCCTGATCCATATGTGCTAGGATACTTATCCGTTGATTGGGCACCTCTATGGCAGTGTTGATTGACACCTTTTACAATTTACTATCTCACCATCTCTCTTTTGGACAATTGAACACTTTTACTATCTTAGTTTGATACCAACATATCTTAGGGTCATCTTATCACTGAGTGCTTTTCCTTTCATGTCGGTTACGACAAGGTATCAAGTGAGTCAAGGGAAGCGACCTCAAGTTGTCTTCAACCAATTACCTCCAGTCCAAACTCGTCAAAAGCATAAGGGAAAGGAACCTATATTTGACCAATCACCTAGGAGAAAGTCTACTAAGTTGAGGACCCCCTTAGCATCTTCCCATTCAGGTATGGATATGAGTTATACCATGACTCAGTGGGAGAGGGAAGCTATGGATCAAAACCTTGATGACCTCTATGAAAGACATAGAGACAACATTTTGTTTGGTAATTCCTCTCATGATGCTCAACCTAGTTCACCCCCCATCAATACTAGGTACCTAGATGCACATTAAAGAGCTAAAAGGCATGAGAGATGAGCCCACTCAGAACAATGGTCACAACACGAAGACCAAGAAAATAAACCTGGTGATGCTCATGTCAATGCAATGTATACCAATGATTTGTACAAATAGTCAAGACCAAACTCTCCATTTCAAACAACCTCAAGGTATACAAGTGAAAGGCTTAAAAGGATTGAGCGCAAGAAGAAAGCCTTTCTAGATGAGCAAGCTACAAAGAAAGAAAATTTTAGACAACTTGAGGTAGAGAGACAAGCTTTGTTATAATTGTAAAGGAAAGCCTCTCAAGAAGAGAAAGATAGGATTTTAGCCCAACAACTTAATATCCAATTCAATAATAGGGGTGCCAATAGTGGCAACAACTCTCCTTCTTCCACTCCTTCTAGAACACCACGCAGTAGAAGGTGTTTAAGAACCCCTTCAAGATCTCCTAGTCCTAGAGGAAGAAGGACCTCACAACATGCCCATTATAGGAGACAAACACTTCCTAGGAACTCAAGGCAACCTTCACAGTGTGCTCATCATAGTTCTCAACATGGGGGCGGTAGCTCAGACTTTGATCTTAATTCTCAGGACTTCATGAGAATGCAACAAGAGTCGCTCTTCCAACAACATATGGAGAAGTACTTGGAACAAAACAAAGATAAGTTCCTCAAAAGTCTAATCAACAAGGGTGCAAGAGTCCCTTATAATTTTGATGTGGATAAAAAAATTAAGAAACAAAGTCCATCACAAGAAGAAGAAATATGACAAATGAAGAAAATGATGGAAAAACTTTTGGCACCTAAGAGTTCATTCTCACTAGACTCAATTTTTCCTAATCCTTTCGACAAGACTGTGAGCATGAAGGATTTTCCTAGAAGGGTTGAGCTCCCTCAATATAACAAATATCATGGTAGTGTTGATCCACATGATCATGTGCGCCAATTTTACACTATGAGCTTTGAGTTTTACCAAGATGATTCCTATTTGATGAGGTTATTTCCAAGGAGTCTTAAGGGGTAGGCAATGGAATGGTTTACCAACATAACTCCCCCCATCAAGACTTTCAAAGAGCTTGTTCATAGATTTGTTCAACATTTTTCATACAATATTTCAATATCTGTCACTATGTTGGACCTATGTAACCTAAAGTAAAACCAAGGGGAATCCTTTGTCTCATTCTTGCAAAGGTAGAGGTGACAGTGCTCTCGTTATCCTAGGACCATTCATGAAGATGAGAAAATTTACATCCTTGTCAGTAACTTGGAGCCTGAAATGCGGTATGAAGTTCGAAAGATTATCTTCAATTCCTTCGATAACATGGTTGACACCGCGTGCAAAATTGAGGATGTTTTAAAAGAGAAAGGAATTTTGACCAGACATGGCAACAATAACAACAATGGTCAAAACAATAATAATTCCAACAAGGATAAAGGGAAGAATGTGCATTGGAACAAAAACAAACAAGTGGTCAATGATGGAGTTGTGGACTCTCCCCAACTTAAGGATCAAGGTGCCCTTCACTTGTCCAGTGCAGTTCAAGCTATGAAGCTCAATGCACCTCCTTAACAAGAGAGCAGGCCAAGGTATCAAGAGAAACCCAAGAAAGAAAAATGTTAGTTTACCAAACTTGGTGACTCATATGAGGATGTTTTCAAAATGCTCATTGCCAACAATCTTGTGCATCCACAAGATCCTGTCAAACAATACATACCTGATATTAAGCCACATTGGTGGGATGAAAATGCTTTCTACAAGTTTCATAATGGCATTGGGCATACCATTGAGAATTTTTGGAAACTCAAGCACATTATTCAAGATCTCATTGAGAATGGAAAGCTTAAGGTGGATGGACTAAACACCAATGCAGACCATAAGGCTTTCAAAGATCCCTTGCCCAAATACGAGAAGGGGGAAACCTCTAAATCAAAGGATGGCAAGGCTGTAATCAATTATACCTACACAGTGGTAGAAAATGTGGTCAACATGCTCGAAGTTGTGGAGGAAAGTGTCAATATGAAGAGGAATAAGGATCCTTATGGTTATGAATCCTGTGCAAACTCTCCCCCTATTTTTGATGAAGAACCTATTATAGTGTTGAGGGGTCCTCACTCTAGGATGTCATCCCAGGCTCTTAATGTTGTTACAAGAAGTCAAGGCCCTATTGTCATTAGGGGTCTCAGTTTAGGTCAACCCAATAAACCAAAGCAAGTGGTATCCAAGAATGCCACCACAAAACTAGTTGTCAACCCCAAGCTGAATTATAATCTTGTTGACCAGTTACAAAGAACTCTAGCTCAAATCTCAATCTTGGAAGTTTTAGAGTTGTCCCCAAGACACAAGTAGGTCCTTGAGGATGCTTTGCGCGCAGCCAATATTCCCAACAATTTAGATGTCAACCAATTCCAAGGCATGGTTAATCATATTACCAGTCCTCACTACCTTACATTCTCAGAAGATGATGATAAAGCCTTGAACCACCCGTATAATCTTTCCCTTCACATCGAAGTCATGATCCATAAAACCTATGTTAGGTGTGCATTGATAGATGGGGGTGCTAGGCTCAATATCTGTTCTTTGAGTCTGTTAAAAACTTTGGGTTATTCTGAGGAAGTGATCGATACCAGAAAGAAGATCACTATAAAAGCCTATGATGAGGTAGAAAGGAGTTCCAAGGGTTTGGTTGTTCTTCCTGTTAGGATTGGCCCCATTGAGAAAGACATTTTGTTCCAAATTGTTGATGCTGGTCCTCTGGCATACAATATCTTGCTTGGTAGGCCCTGGATCCATGAGATGCAAGTAGTACCATCCTCCTACCACCAGTGTGTTAAGTTCCCCTACAACGGAGTAGAAGTTTGTATACCTGGGGATAGAACCTTATCTGTCAACTCCATTTCAGTAGGGACCCATGTTCCCCTCAACAAAGAAGTAGAGGATTTCAATGCAACTCTAGCATAGTGCAAAGATAAGTTCAAATCAATAGACCTTGGTATGGGGGGATACCAACTTGACTCCTTTACAAAGATGCATGTTTCCCCTAGGTCTTATGGTAAGCCTTCTCAAGAGATGAGACCTTCTTCTTCGGCCATGACTTTGTTTGACACATTTGTTGAGTCTTCAGTGCCTATCCAAGATGAGAAAGAAGAAGTAGTTGTTAAAGATTGGATCTAAAAAGAGGAGAAGTATATGCATAATGAGAAATTCTCTCCTCCTAAGGCTTATGGGAGAGGATATACGTTGGTCAAACAAATGGGCTATCCTAGACATGGCCCTCTCAGTCATAGATTAGACGCTAGAGCCGAACCTCTCAATCATGCTTTTTTTGGATGCAGGTCTAAGAAGATGGTTGGCCTAGGTTTTCTGAATAATAACAAGAATACTGTTCCTATCCTTGATGAGTCAAATAGTGAGTATGAATCACAGTACATACCAAATTTGACAAATCAGCAAGACATGTGTGATGATTAGATTCCTTCTACTAGTCTCCTTTGGGGAGATTCAAATAATCCAACCACTCATGTAACAGTTGCAAGCGTAGAAAAAGATGGATCAGACATTGACCCAAGAGAAGGTGTTACCCTTCATGACATCAAAGCTTCTACATCAAGGTGTCCCAAGCCTTTCTTGTGTAAACATCCCAGCTAGGATTTAGAAATAGAATCACATGAGTATGAGTGGGACTCTCTCTTTGATTGTTCCATAGTTAACATGGGTGTTGATGTCATCCATTCCTATAGTTCTCAACCTGAGTTAGCTGACAAGTCACGTGTAGGGCTAGAGGATTGGAACCCGCATGTTGCATTAGTGGACAATTCTTCGCTTGTTAGGCCAAATCCTAATTTGGGTAACTTAGAAGAATACTTGATAGACTCTAACTCTATGGTCACCAGAGATGATACCATCCATATCCACAATATTGAACCAGCCATTGACTTGCCCCTTGCTAATCCTCATCTCATTGATTGGTCCAAACATTGTCAAGAGCCTGAGCTCTTAACTTTCCAGAATGACTATGAGACAACCTGTTACCTAAATGCCATTGAACCTTTATTCTCTTCCACCAATGAACTGACTACCAGCATGATTGAACTAGACATCAAGTACCTCAGTCAAAAAAATAAAAAGAATAGGAGTTCTGATGGTGAAAACCACTGTGTGGCGGTGTCAGAACCAAAAAAAGTAAAAATAAATGACGTATCCAAAGGTGAAAACCTCTCAAAGGCACCTATGAATGAGGTACTTGATCATCTCCCTAGTTACTTTTAGGACAGATCATTAGTACTTGTTGAACCTACACAGGTAGTTAATTTGGGTACAGAAGAGGCTCCACAAATTGTAGATTTGGCTCAATCCTTATCATCTCAAGAGAAAGAAGCCTACACTAAGTTCCTACAAAGAAAGAAAGTCAAATTTTCTTGGACTTATTCATACATGCTAGGGTTGGACACTAATCTCATTATGCATCACTTGTCCATAGCTCCGGGTGTAAAACCAGTTAAACAAAAATTGAGGAAAATGCATCCTCATATTGCTCTTTTAGTCAAAGCAAAACTAGAAAAACTCCTTAGTGCAGGATTTATAAGGGCTATTGACTATGTAGAATGGATATCCAACATTGTACCAATTTCAAAACATGATAAATGCATTCAAATCTACACAGATTTTAGAGATGTCAATAGAGCATCCCCAAAGGATGATTTTCCACTACCCAACATAGACATGATAGTGGACATGACGACGGGTTATGAGATATATTCCTTGATGGATGGTTTTTCTGGGCATAATCAAATTAAAATAGCTCCTGAGGACTAGGAAAATATTGCATTCACTTGCACATGGGGTACCTATTGTTGGAACATCATAACTTTTGGATTGAAAAATGTAGGAGCTACATATCAAAGAGCTATGACAACAATCTTCCATGACATGATGCATAAGAATATGGAAGATTATGTGGATGACACCCTGGCTAAATCAAAAAAAAGAGACACACACTTGGATGATTTAGAAGTCATTCTAGATCGTATGGAGCAATTTTATTTAAGATTAAATCCAAAAAAGTGTGCATTTGGAGTCACCTCTAGAAAACTTCTAGGATTTATCATTTCAGCCAAAGGAATAGAAGTGGACCCAGAAAAAGTTCAAGCACTCTTGGATATGCCACCTCCCAAAAACATTAGTCAAATGAGGAGTCTTCAAGGACGTCTTCAATCTATAAGGAGGTTCATTTTACAACTGGCAGATAGAGCTCAACCCTTCAATAAGAACTTACATAAGGGAGTCAAATGTGTCTGGAATGAGGATTGTCAAAGGAGCATAGATCAAATTAAGGAATACTTAGCAAGTCCTCCCTTCTTAATGCCTCCTATCCCCAGAAAACCACTCATACTGTATGTCTCAGTGATAGAATCTTCCTTGGGGGAATTATTAGATCAACTTGATGACACTGAGAAAGAATGAGCCATATATTACATCAGTCATACTCTTGTTGTATATGAGGTTAATTACACTAGTATTGAGAAAGCTTTCCTTGTTGTGGTGTTTGCTTCCCAAAAGTTGTGACATTACATGCTTGTGCACACAATACATCTCATAGAAAAGATTGATCCTCTTAAGTATTTGCTTAGTAAAGCTTCCCTCACAGGTACACTTTCTAAATGGATGATGGTTCTTTCAGAATTTGACATAGAGTATGTTGAGCGCAAAGCTATAAAAGGAAAAGCCATTGCAGATCAATTGGTTGCCTTTCCAATTCAAGATAGCATGCCTATTCAAGTTGAATTTCTAGATGAGCACCTAATGTACATGATTGAGAGAACATGGAAGATTTTCATTGATGGCTCTTTTATGCAGAATGGTTTAGGAGCTGGAGTGTTGTTTGTTTCTCCTCATGGGTACACAATTCCTAAGTCCTACAAACTATTGTTCCCATGCACAAACAACATTGCTGAATATGAAGCCTTGACAAATGGACTCAAGATGGTTATTGAATGGAATATCATAGAACTGCACATCTATGGGGATTCACAATTGATAGTCAACCAAGTTAATGAATAATATCAAACCAAAGATGAGAAACTGGTACCTTATAAGAAAATGGTTGATTCATTGAGACGGTATTTCACATTTGTCACATTTCAACAAGTCCCTAGAGTAGAAAATAAAGTAGCTGATGCTATGGCCACACTTGCTTCACTTCTTCAGTTAGAGCAGCATGAGTCTAGATTTGAATTTCTAGTGGAAGAGTTACACTATCGCATCTATGACTCCCAAGAAATCCATGTCATTTGTACCCTTTTTGGTCATGAGTCATCCCGGTACCCTTGTTGATCATGAGTCATCCTAATACGGTGCCATTTACTCATACCTATGTGATGGCATCATCCCTGATACATTTAACCAATCTAAAAGGAGAAACCTTTACATTTAACCGATCTAAAAGGAGAAACCTTACCTGAAAATTCTCTCACCATTCCCTCATCTCTGGTGATTTGTATAGGAGGGGTTTAGATGGGACACTTCTTAGGTGCTTAGAAAAGGAGGAATCCGATCAAGCACTCATTGATATTCATGAGGGCATCTATGGGGGACATTCTAATGGTCTTTCTATGGCTTGAAGGTTGCTTAGGGTGGGGTACTATTAGCCTAGCATGCAGATGGATGTAGTAGCTTTTGTGAAATCATGCGAAAAATGTCAAAAATATGGTCACCTGATACATGCTCTAGGCAGGGATCTCATTCCTTCCATATCTCATTGGTCATTTCAGCGCTGGGCCTTTGATCTTGTTGGGAAGATTCATCCTAACTCATCAGGTGGACATAAATTTATCATCACTGCTACTGACTACTTTACCAAATGGGTAGAAGTTGTTCCACTTTATGTTGCCTCAGGCAAGATAGTTTCTCTATTTATCTTAAACCATATCATCTATCAATATGGAGTGCCATCTGAGATAATCACTGACAATGGAGGTTAGTTTAAAAACAAGGACCTTACACAACTCTACAAGAAATTCAAGATAAAACAACATTGGTCCTCCATTTACTTCCCGCAAGGAAATGGACAAGCAGAGGCTTCAAATAAAACCATTCTCAAAATTCTCCATCGAACAGTTCATAAGAATGGTAGGGATTGGCATTTATAGATAAATCCAACCTTATGGGCTTATAGAATGAGAATTCATACTCCAATAGGGGCTACTCCTTTTTCCCTTACTTATGGTGTTGAAGTAGTGTTACCTTTAGAGGTTGAGATTCCTTCACTTAGAGTCTCTCTCAAAGGTCTAGTTATCGATGAAGACTATCGCACCATGAGACTGCAAGAGTTGGAAATTCTAGATGAGAAGTGTAAAGCATCATTTGACCATATGAGGGTCTATCAAAAGTGGATGTCCAAAGCCTTCAACAAAAAGGTTCACCCTAGAGCATTCCAAGTGGGAGATCTTGTCTTACGAGAAAATCCTAAGAACCAACAACATAGAGAACAAAAGGGAAAATTTGAACCTAATTGGCTTGGACCTTACATCATCACAGTAGCTTTTGGGACAAGTACTTATTTACTATCAACTGAAGAGGGGGAGCAGCTCCTTGAGCCTATCAATATCTTACACCTGAAGAAGTTCTATCCATGATGCTTGTTTTGTCTGGGGGTATCCTTTTTACATATTTATTGATCCTAAAAAAATACCAAAAAAATCATATATGATGCTGAAAAAATTCTAAAAATCAAAAAATGTCCTAAAAAAAGAGCATCCTAGTGAAAACCTAGCAATGGGCACTTTGATGTCTCACCAAAAAAATCAAAAAATTCAAAAATTCAAAAAATAAAAAATAGAAATGGTGCCTTGGTGAAAACCTGGAAACAGGTGCCTTGGTAGAAAAAATACAAAAAATTATAAAAAGTCCTAAAAAAAAAATTGCAATAAAATCCAAGTGGTGAAAACTTGGAAATAGGCACTACTTGAGGCCTTCACACCCTTGTTTCTTAGCATGCTTCCTTGACACTTAGCCTTTCTCCATCATGCCTTGTCCTTGTTGCCTTGGTTTGGAATTGGTCTTTGTCTTTGTCTAGGGGTCATAACTGTGTTAGCTTTGGTCTCTAGGATATGTCAGTCTTTAGGACACCTCACAAACGGTGTTTTTCAATGCCACCCCAACCGTGTTTTTCAAAACAAACTCCTGACATCGAGTGTTTTTCAACACTTATTGGTTTGGTCTTATCCAATTTTGTCATGTGATTTTACCTGCTTGCAAAGCATTTGATCCTTATCCTCAAAACTCAGTATCAGTCAATACACTTAAATTTTTAAACACAACACTTAGTGCTTGAGTTATGTCATGATCTTTTCTTTGTGTGCTAACTGTTATTGATTTTCTTTGAGTGTCCTTGTCTAATAAGTCTCTCCGAGATGCATAGCTAGAGGACTTGGGGCATGGGGCATGTTTTTAATTGCTTTCTACTTGTGGGTGTGGTCTTGGAGCTCTTGAGTGTCTCTTGTTGTTCCCTTGACACACTTAGGAGATTTGAGGCATCATCCTTGACTATTTTTGCACAACCATTCTTATGGTCATCCTGGCATCTATGCCTTGAAGCGAGAATGGTTTTGCTACATTAAATTGGGTAAGCTAACATTGAAGTCATCTTGACCCTTATGTCTTTGATGCTCATGTTAGAATCTTTCCACATTCCAATCCGATATAAATCATATTCATATCTTCATAGTTGTGTTTGTGACTAGTGTTGATTATGTGATTTTCCAATGTCTGTTAATAATGGCCCTATCATGAAAATAAGTTCTTTACATTCTCTAATGAATGATGAACATAAAATCCTATGTTATAGTTGCCCTATTGCAAGTACACCTTTGCATTTTCATGTAGCTTGCATTGTTAGACTTCATGTTAATTTGCATTTTTAGGTTGCATTATGATTTTGAGAGGGTTTTCCTTCATCTTTCTTATGGACCTTTAATCAACTGTGACCACCTTTATCTTCTTTCATGATCTCAATCGAAATTGTCTATCTTAAACAATTGATTGATTTTGGGGCATCCTCTTTGTTGGTAAAAATTCTCTTTCTTCTCTCCATTTCTTTCCATCTCTGCCAAACTTCGATCTTCCATTCACTTTCACCCCACTTCTTTTCTTCTAATTCAACCTTGGGGCATAAAATTTCATGCTTAATGATCTACCTTGGTTCTGTGATTTTTATATCCTTCATCTTACATCAAGAACCTTATCTTTAGTTTGATTTGATCAAATTTATCAATTTACTATTTCTCCTCTATCTCATTTCAATTTTTATCATGAGGGGGTAGTACCTATCAAACTTCAAACCTTGATTCAACTTTATCAAACCTATTAATCAAACCTTGCTTGAGACTTGACAATTACCTATTTACAGGGGTGTTGGCCTTTTCTTTTTCAACTAGCTTATCTTTGTCTTGATGTGTTTCCATCTGTCAAACACACATCTGAGTTGTTATGTGATCTCAAATTGATCTCACACTTACATTCCATTCTTTGACTGCATGTGATCCCAAATCAACCTCACATTAGTCAAAGAGGGGCAAATGTATGCACCCTAAAATGGTCGCCTAGACTTTGGGACCCATTTATTAATTTATAAAATTCCTAAATCAATGCTTTTCAAAATTCAAATCAATTTCTTTGATCAATCCTAATTAATTCAATCATTTCAATTTTCCCTAAGGTTTGATCATTTCATCAATAATTTTATTTAATTAAAAGAAATATTCTCTCTGAAATAAATAAAATAACCTTATTTAATTGAAAGAAATATCTTTTAAATGAAATAATTTTATTTAATTAAAATCTCTTTTAATTAAATGATTTTATCTTGTTTAAATAATATCACTCTTAAATAAATAATGTTATCTTATTTAATTAAAAGAGAATCATTCTTTTAAATAAATAAAAAATCCTCTTAAAGCTCTTTTGCGATGAAAAAGGGAAACAAATAATTAAAAATAAAGAAAATTCTTTTTCTCTCCACACTTTCTAAAAAATGAGCTTTCTTTCCTCTTTTTGGTTTTATCCCACATTGCTCTTGAGGATGCATTCTCCTCCACATTTTCCTATATAAGGAGCCCTCTCCTTCTCATTTTGAATCCTGAATTTTCATACTATTGTTATGTTGTAGGTTTTCTAGGTGACATTGGAGCTTTGGAGATCATTACATTTTAGCTTCCATATTTACTGTTAGAATAACTGAGAGCGGGGGTGAATCAGCTATCCAGTGTCCCAATTCAAAATGTATAATTTAAAACAATTTCTTCACTTTCTGCTCGTCAGTAAGCAATAATAACTCTCACTATCTATGCTTTTACCGATTACCAATCTAATACTAAATTGTTTACTGATCAAATCTACCATGTAACATGCAAAGTATGATAACAAACAAACATCACAATCAACACATAACATGAAAGATCTAACGTGGAAACCCTGTCAAGGGAAAAACCACCTGGGACTGGCAACCCAAAATTGTTCACTCTTCTGAAGTGAGGTTGGTTAAGACCCAACCCTGTTAAAGGTTACAAACACACTGTTAGGTGTGACCTTGTTAGAGGATTTTAGACTAGAATTTATCATCCAACCAGCATTCACTATGGGTTGATAGGATAACAATGTTCATTCTATGAATGATACATCATAAGACTTTTAGAGTCCACTCGGTTAAGAGATTTGAACTGTATACAATGGTTAAATATGTAACAGTAAAATGACCTACCTTAATACAACTTTAATTGCAAATTAAAAATCAATATTTAGTCCATACAAATCCTTCTGATCAATATTTCACTTCAGTTTCAATACTGTATCAACTTACTATCCATCGGTAATAGCTCTCTGTAGCTCGGTAAATGTTCTGCAGCTCAGTTCTCACTAACTAGTATGATCAGAATGCATGAAAGCTTGTTCACGCAAAATTCCTGTAGCTTCTTCTTCTCCTCAGCCCGTTACTAAAGAAATTTTGTTCTCTTATATAGATGAGTAAATCATTTTCTTCTCCACCATCAGATTTTTCCACTTAATCACATTCATAGATTTTGCCACTTAAAACTTTCTTGGTTCTTGTGTCAATAACATGTTTCAATCTTCTCTGTTAGATCTTCTATGAATTTTGTTAGTCATTGATCTCCGTAACAAATATTATATGTTACCTCAATGTTATACTTTTGCCAGCTCATCATTCCTATCGGCTTAAACTAATCATTTAATTCATTCTGTTCCACTTGGTTAACAAAGAATGCATCGGTGAACACTGCTCAGTTAATACTATGGTCGGTATACACTACACTCTGTCGGTGTATACTAAAAATGCTTCATTTATCGACAGCACTGCTTTGTGTCTTTCAGCTCTATTCTTCATTATAGATGAATGTAACATAATAAAGTCAATATCATCAAGTCATAGACTCATCAATAAGTTACTCAATGTGTTCCTTATCCTCATCTATCATGTACATCTTTCCTCATGTAGAATTCTCTATTCTTCATCTCTTTTCCACTTCTCTTCAAATGTCTCAGTGTAGTAATTTACAAGATAAGTGTTGTCAAACTAGTTGACATCAATGACAACATAATTCTAATTTAATCATATTAAATATCTAATCAGCAACTTCTCAGTGATCTTGCAATCACAGATCCTTCAATCAAATTCAAAATCAGTTGTAGTCCAACAATCTCTCCCTTTGGCATTAATGGCAACTCAAGTAATATGAAATGTACCATACACATACCAAACATACATTCTACAACTTTGTAAACAAATGTTGTAAGTCAAATAGACTTAATATGTTTAATCACTACATTACTGAACTAGCATTAAGTAATATAGCTTTATCTTTATGTAGTTGTGATCTTTTCAGTTCTCCTATTCCTGCTTCTATTCTCTGTAACTGATCTTCAGTACTCTGTCTCATTCAGATTGTCTCTTCCTTAGATAATTGTCGTCGGTGCTTGATCCTTTTCATATGTGGTTTAATCTCTCCCCTTTTCAGTTTATCTCTCCCTTTTTCATTTCATATTGTTTATCTTTCCCTTTGACAGCAATGCCAAAGAAACAAATAAACAATCAGCTCTATAGTAGCCAAGTAACTCTCTATGGTGTTCTATACTTCCTCTATATCTCTGTATATTGATATCTCATCGATTCAAGTTATCAAACTTAATCACAACCTTGAACATGATTCAAAGTGTGAGCTATGCTGCATCAACATGAATGATCTTCTGATAATAATTGGTTGATGCAACATCCAGATCACCTTAGTGACTGATAGATAGGGGGCAGACCCTAAGTCTAGTCCTCAAGTATTCAAATGTGTCCTTCGGTAGGGGTTTTGTAAAAATATCTACAAGTTGTTCTTTGGATGTAACAAATTCTAACTTAACTTGCTTCTCTCACACTTGTTATCTCAAGTAATGATACTTAATAGATATATGCTTTGTCTTAGAGTGCATCACAGGATTCTTTGAAATATTAATAGCACTAGTGTTGTCACAATATATAATCACCGAGTCAGTGATTACCTCATTCATTCCTTCCAACACTTGTTTGATATATGCAATGTTTGAATAGTTAGTAGCAGCAGCAACATCTTCTACTTCAACTGTAGATTGAGAAATACAAGCCTGCTTTTTACTTGTCCAGGTTACAAGTCTGTCACCAAAGAAAAATGCTCCTCCGGTGGTGCTTTTTCTATCATCCACATTTCCAACCCAATCAACATCAGTGTAAACTTTTAGTTCAAACTTCCCTTCCTTAGAATACCATAATCCATAATTTTTTGTTTTCTTCAAGTATCTTAAGTTCCTTTTTGTAGCTATCACGTGTGATTCTCTAGGATTAGCAAAAAATCTTCCAAAAATTCCTATAGCATGTGCTATATTTGGCCTACTGTGAACTACGTACATTAACTTACCAATCATGGATCAGTACAGTGTCTAGTTTACCTCGGTAGTTTCATCCTCCTTTGTCAATTTTCATCCAGAAGCCATCGGTGTTCCTACAGGTTTAGTATCTTCCATGCCAAATGTCTTCAGTACTTCTTTTATGTATTTAGATTATGTGATGAATATCCCATCACTCTGCTAAATCACTTGTAGTCCAAGAAAGAACTTAATCTCTCCAAACATAGACATTTCAAATTCCTTTTGCATTTCATCAACAAATGCTTTGCAGACAAGATCTGAGCCTCCAAAGATAATGTCATCAACAAAAATTTCAGCAATGATAATAGTATCATCAGTATCACCTTTCACATATAGATTTTTGTTTTCACTTGTTCTAACAAATCCAATACTTAACAAGTAAGTATGTAGTCTTTCATGCCATGCTCTCGGTGCTTGCTTTAGTCCATATAAAGCTTTATGTAATCTACATACCATGTCTTTGTTGTTGAGATCAACAAATCCTTCAGGTTGTTCAATGTATACTTCTTCTTCAAGTATACCATTAAAAAATGTTGACTTCACATCCATTTGATAGACTTTGAATTTCTTATGTGCAGCATATGCAAGTAGCATTCTAACTCCTAATCTAGCAACAGGTGCAAATGTCTCACCATAGTCAATGCCTTCCTCCTATGCATATCCCTTGCATACTAATCTAGCTTTATTTCTTGTGACTTCACCATTTTCATTCAATTTATTCTTGTATATCCACTTAGTACCGATAACATTCTTATCTTTTGGTCAGGGTACTAAGGACCAAATTTTGTTCTTTTCTATTTGTTCTATTTCCTCCTTCATTGCATTAACCCATTCTTCATTCTCTAATGCAACTTTCACAATCTTAGGTTCAAATTCACAAATTAAACATGCACCTTGTCTTGTTTTGCTTACAGTGTGCATTCCAGCATGTTTGTCTCCAATGATTTGTGTTTCAAGATGATGTCTTCTAACAAAACTAGCCAAGACTTGATTTCTCCTTTCTTGTTCATCCTGCTTAGGGTCATTTTCTTGCTCGGCAACTTCTTCATGTTCACCAGTTTGTGGTGCCTATTGTACTGCATTGATTCCCTGCTGACCGGTTGACACTGTCTATGGTGTCGGTAAACACTCTAGATATTCAATGTAAGTGAATCTACCATAGTCTTATCGTTCCTTTGTACTTTCCTCAAGTGTACTTATCATCAAATTCATCAACATGAACATTAGTACTTTCAACAATCTTATTTGTAGCCTTATTCAAACATTTGTATGCTTTACTTGTAGTGGAATATCCCAGAAATATTCATTCATCTCCTTTAGAATCAATTTTTCCATTTCTTTCATCTTTCAAGATAAATCATTTACTTCCAAAAATTCTAAAATAACTTATAGTAGGTTTGTGTCCAAACCATAGTTCATAAGGTGTTTGGTTGGAGTCCTTCTTTAGTTGTACTTGGTTAAGAACATATACAACTGTGCTAACAGCTTCCCTCCAATATGTCTGAGCAACATTCTTTTGTATCATTAGTGTTCTAGCACAATGAATTATAGACCTATTCTTTCCTTCAGCAATGCCATTTTGCTGAGGTGTCCTCGATGCAGATACCTGCCTCTTAATTCCATGCTCATTGCAAAAGTTAGTAAATTCATCAGAGATAAATTCACCTCCTCTATCAGATCTTAAACATTTTATTTCCTTTCTGGTTTCTTTCTCTACCTTAGCTTTATACCATTTAAACATTTTGAAAGCTTCAAATTTCTCTTTCAAGAACATAACAGTCATCAGTCTAGTATAATCATCAACAAAAAGGATAAAATATTTATCACCAAAATAGCTCTGAGTTCTCATAGGACCACATAGGTCGATATGAACCAACTCAAGTATCTTCTTTGTTGAGTAGTCTTTACTTTTGAAACTAGACTTAGTCATCTTACCTCTTTGACATTCATGGCACATAGCATGATCAAGTTTTGTTAAGTTAGGCAGTCCTCTAACTCTTTTCTTTCTACTAATCTTGATCATGTTGTCAAAGTTCACATGGCATAACCTTCGGTGCCACAACCAAGCATCTTCATCCTTTATTAGCAAAGAAGAAGACTGATCCATATCAAGATAGAATAGATTACCTCTAGATTGTGTACCAGTTCTGACAAGTCTTCCTCCATCATCATAAATTTTCACCTTTTTGCTCTCAAAAGCCAGTCGGTGGCCTGAATTATTCAACTGTGCCACACTTATCAGATTATAGTTCAATCCATCTACCCACTATGCATTTTCACATTGTAATATGTCATTGATCATCAGTGAGCCTTTACCTCTTACCATACAAGGTGCATCATTTCCCATTCTCACAGATCCTCCATTATATTCAACAAGATGATCAAACTTCTCTACATCACCAGTCATATGATGTGTGCAGCCACTGTCTATGATCCATGTATCATTTCTGCTTACTTTAGAGATCGAAGTTGTTTCTTCATGCTTCTATTCCTCTTCTGAGTCATCTTTCATAGCAACAAATACAACTATATCATCATCAAAATCAGATTCAGTTTCAATATCTTCGGCTATGTAACATACCTTTTTGCCTTTTTCATCTCGGTTGTCTCTGTTGTTGTGTTGGTAACCTCTATTGACTCTTCTTCCATAGCTTCCATCAGATCAGTCTTTAGATCTATCATCATCTTTCTTCTGAGGACATCTAGCAGCAATGTGACTGACTTCTTTATAGTTAAAGCATGCTAAAGGTAGCTTGCCTCTATACCTTCCTTTTCCTTTGGGCAATCTTCTGGCCATAAGTGATTCAAGTTCTTCAAGTTCATCATCAGTATTGTCATCACTATCACAATTCTTACCATTCCTACTAGACTTTCCAATCTTCAAAGAAGACATGAAAGCAGATTCAACAAAAGGAACAACACTATTATCAAAGTTGTTTAATTCAAAGGTTGTAAGTTTACCAATCAGAGTATCAAGAGTAAGGTTGGATGTAGCTCTTGTTTCATGAATTGCAGAAATCCTGATTGCATAAACTGGTAGCAAAGTTCTGAGAATCTTGCTTATCATTGTTTCATCATCAATTACTCCATCAGATGCTCTAATAGCATGTACCACCTCTTTGAGTCTATTTGAATATTGGACAATATTTTAACCTTCTTTCATTCTCATATCATCAAATCTGCCTCTCAAACTTTCAGCTCGAGCTCTTTTGACATTCAGATCTCCAATGTAGATTTGTGCTAACTTATCCCACATTTCTTTGGCAGTTGTGCATCTCTTGATATCTTCAAATTCAATGTCGATATAGGCAGCAGCAAGTTCCATCATAGTAACATTGTGTTCATTATTATCCTTCAGTTGATCAATAGTTAGGGGACCAGTAGGTGGTTGCATGTAGCCATTTTGCATCAAATCTAGTGTTGAGTTCCCAATTCTAGATATGTGTAGCTTCATTCTGCTTTGCCATACTATGAAGTTCTCTTTATTCAATTTTGGTACTTCCCTCTTATACATCTTGAGACCTTTATGCTTAAGTCCTTAAAAATCTATTCCAAGCAACTAGTGCTTTGATACCAATTGTTAGAATAACTGAGAGGGGGGGTGAATCAGTTATCCAGTGTCTCAATTCAAAATGTATAATTACAAACAATTTCTTCACTTTCTACTCGTTGGTAAGAAATAATAACTCTCACTACCTGTGCTTTTACCGATTACCAGTCTAATACTAAACTATTTACCGATCAAATCTACCATGTAACATGCAAAGTATGATAACAAACAAACATCACAATCAACACATAACATGAAAGATTTAACATGGAAACCCTATAAAGGGAAAAACCACCTGGGACTAGCAACCCAAAATTGTTCACTCTTCTGAAGTGAGGTCGGTTAAGACCCAACCCTATTAAAGGTTACAAACATACTGTCAGGTGTGACCTTGTTAGAGGATTTTAGACTAGAAGTTATCATCCAACCAGCATTCACTATGTGTTGATAGGATAATAATGTTCATTCTATGAATGATACATCATAAGACTTTCAGAGTCCACTCGGTTAAGAGATTTGAACTGTATACAATGGTTAAGTATGTAATAGTAAAATGACCTACCTTAATACAACTTTAATTGTAGATTACAGATCAATATTTAGTCCATACAAATCCTTCTAATCAATATTTCACTTTAGTTTCAATACTGTATCAACTTACTGTCCATCAGTAATAGCTCTTTGTAGCTCGGTAAATGTTCTATAGCTCGGTTCTCACTAACCAGTATGATCAAAATGCATGAAAGCTTGTTCATGCAAAATTCATGTAGCTTCTTCTTCTCCTCAGCTCGTTACTAAAGAAATTATGTTCTCTTATATAGACGAGTAAATCATTTTCTTCTCCACCATCAAATTTTTCCGCTTAATCACATTCATAGATTTTGCCGCTTAAAACTTTCTCGATGCTTGTGTCAATAACATGTTTCAATCTTCTCTGTTAGATCTTTTGTGAATTTTCTCAACTGTTGATCTGTGTAACAAACATTATCTGTTACCTTGATCTTATACTTTTTCCAGCTCATCATTCCTATCGGCTTAAACTAATCATTTAATTCATTTTGTTCCTCTCGGTTAACAAAGAATGTGTCGGTGAACACTACTCGGTTAATACTACGATCGGTATACACTACACTCCGTCGGTGTATACTAAAAATGCTTCATTTACCGACAGCACTGCTTTGTGTCTTTCACCTCTATTCTTCATTATAGATGAATGCAACATAATAAAGTCAATATCATCAAGTCATAGACTTGTCAATAAGTTACTCAATGTGTTCCTTATCCTCATTTGTCATGTACATCTTTCCTCATGTAGAATTCTCTGTTCTTCATCTCTTTTCCACTTTTCTTCAGATGTCTCGGTGTAGTAACTTACAAGATAAGTGTTGTCAAACTAGTTGACATCAATGACAACATAATACTGATTTAATCATATTACATATCTAATCAGCAACTTCTTAGTGATCTTGCAATCACAGATCCTTCAATCAGATTCCAAATCAGTTGTAGTCCAACATTTACATATAGCTTAATCTTCATAGCATCTTAGCTTAGTTTCTTTTATTATTTTAGCTCAATCTTCACATAGTTTAATTAGCAAAGGAGAGTAAAACTTGCATTTCAATAAGAGTAGTTTATTTTCTTTGCATTTCTATCATCTAGATTAGTTCCATTTACATGCAATAATTTGAAGATCAATGTGTGGACACCTAAATTTGATTACATAATTTAGTAATCACATTTAGTCTTTTCCTAGGACATCTTGTTAATTAAATATTAATTATTTAATTAATTTATGCCATCCCCTAGTTAATTAATTTAATTAATTAACTATAGCCCAATTAATTATCAAAATGACAAACTTATAGTCTGATAATTAATTAAATCTTTATTCCCCTATTAATTTAAATGGATACATTTATCTAAATAAATTAATTCATAAATCCCCTTTTCCTTACACTTGGAATTAAATAAAATATTTAATTTTAAATCCTATTTAATTAGCTAAAAAACCCATGCTTAGGTAATCTAATCCTCCACTCATTCTCTCTCCTCCCATCACATCTCCCTAATCCTCCAGTTACCCACTAATCCAAGCCTAAATCACCCCCTAAGCATGTGCACAATCATAATCTAAGATTAAGAAATACTGATCCAACTCAAAGTCAACCCCTTATGACATCACCTCCACATCCTCCAATGAGAAATCATAAAGCCTCTTACACCTCTTACACACTTGTCCCCACTCACACCTTCCAAAGGTGCCTCTCCTCTCATCCTCCCTCATTATGACACTTGTCACAATGCTATGCATTTGAGAAAGCACAATCCATGTGCTCTCCCTTGGATGCATCTCCACCATTGCTCACTCCTATTTTGCCCCTTAATCTTGATCGTTCATTCCACTCATCTTTCTATAAAAGATAAGCTCTCCTCCTTCATTTTTCATCCACCATTGAAGCAAAGTTATCATGCTATTTTCTCTATTGAAGCTTGAGGCATAGATCATTGAGCACACATTCCATCCTTGGACAAATCTTCTACAACTTGAAGGTTCTTTAGTTTGAGGTTTTGCATTCCATTTTGTTGCTTAGTCTTCATTTTGTAGGTCTAATCATAAGTGTTTATCTTCTTTGTTTTGTTGAATGCTAGCTTAGCTTTGTGTTCTTAGACATTGCATTTTAGGTAGTTACATTTTGGCAGGCCCAGTGGGACCCACTTCAAGGGTCATTTTTCCCTTTATCTATCTTGTTTTTCTTTGCAAAACTAACCCAAATACTAAGTTTTCTTGTTGTTTGAGTGTGTTACAAGGAGCTTTTTGGTTTTTTGTAGGTTTAGGGCCAAAGAAGACCTATTTCCGCAATCATTCCCGCTATCAGATTTTACACAGTGATAACTTTCAAAAATTCTCAATTTTGTGGGAACGCTTGTATGGACTTGCGGGAATGCATTCCCACAACAAAACCTCTATTTTTTCATCTTTTTTTGCTCTTTGTCCTAATTCTACCAGTATTTAGACTGTACCCTTTTTGTAGGATCACCTTCCTGCAACGCAGGAATGCGCATTGACCAGGCGGGATTGCCTGTGTACAATTTGTAAGCCGTCAGGCATTCACTGTTGTCTTTTATTTTTCTGCTCACATTCCCGCAATGTAGGATTGATAGTTGACCTGCGGGAATACATTTTGACCTAGCGTGAGTGACTGTTAAACATCTGTAAGCCATATGGCCCTATTAGTTTTTTGACTTTTTTTTCCTTCATTCCCACAATGCGGGACTGATAGTTGACCAGCGGGAATGTTGTTTGACTTGCGAGAATGTGGCCGCAAGTATCTGGCCACTGTTCTTATTTTTTTCTTTCTGTCATTTCATTTTTTCTAACAGTTTTGTGGGAACGCTTGTACGGCTCTGTGGGAATGCTATTTTTCTATTGTAGAATTGTAGGTTTTTGCGGGTATGCGGGTTAATATTTTAAAAATAGAATTAACTCACTTTACTTTCGGTGCATTAGAAAGAACAGTGTATGCAAAATAGAACCTCATCTTTTCGATTTGGGTTTAAAACGAACAAAGGTTAAAATTAAACAAGGAAAACATCACATTTCTTTTGGTGCTTAAAATCAACACACTCAATCTTGAATGCCTAAGGATAAAGATTCAATGCGATGAACACTTCTTTTGGTGCTTAAAAAATTGATCAAACATAATCTTGAATGTTAAGAGGAGTAACACTTTCTTTATTTTTTGCAAGTCAAATCTCTATTTTTCAAGCATTGTCATTTACATTTCAAACAAAGAACTTTGCATGCTAAACACAAGTGTTTGATGTTCTAGAATAGAAAACACTTAGTCTTAATAGGTTCAATTTGGAATGAATAATTCTTGGCATGTTTGAAGGAGTATTTTTCAACACTTCCTTAGAGGTTTTTTTTTTTTTTTTTTGCATAAACCTTGTTAAAGTAAGCGACATGGAAGCAATCCACTTGTATCTGTATCCTCTCCCCTTGCCTTCACAGATCTTGGGTGAAGAGAAAGATCAAGATCGATTGATGACACTTCTAGCGAGGCCTGTCTAGAGAGAAGCGCTTCCTCTTTAGAGAACAACCTCAAACCGGTAATTTCCCAGCCGGTATATAAACAAGGTGCTGAGAAAACTCTCACCTTATCCCCGCAAGCTTAGGTGAGGTGTGTTGATGGTAGCCTGAGGTAGGTGAATATCCCTACAATTTTGGTATGGTCAACTAGGCTCTTAAGTGATTCACGCATGTACAAACTGATTGGGGGGACGCCACGGATCTTACTAAAAGTCATTAATCAGAAGCCTACCCTATCTACTCCTGAAATTATCATAATCTTCATGCAAGGACTGACCCAAGTGGTTTCTCGAGTCACCTAAAGATCACTCACCATATGTATTCCTCTTTTGGGATATCAAGTTGTGGGCAAAGGTTGTGATACTAGCCTGTCTTGTAGGTAGAAATTGCTTGTATGCATTCTCGAAAGTGACTTGACCCAGTAAAAACATCTATTGAACATACACAATATCAGAATTACAAAGTTGTTTTGCCAAAAGAGATCATCTACCTATATCCTCCAAGATTGCTTTGTCTCTTGTGAGGATTGTTTGTCAAGACATTACCCTAAAAGTGAATTCAAGTTTTTTCAAAACCAATCCAAGGTATACTTACCGCAATCACTTCCTAGCTTGATCCAATCCTATGAATAGTTATCTTTCGTTGACCTATGACCCAAACTGCAAAGCATAAGAAAGCTAAGTTACCCATCCCATGTCCATATCGAGAGAAGAAAGTTGTAGAAAGAAAGCGTAAAGACTGTTAGCATATTGTCACTATAGCTCACGAAGAAGACAAGTATCAAACCTGATTGGATAACATACAATACAACGTAAGGGTTAAGCAGTTTGCCTTTTGAATCCAAGCTAATTGCTGCTTTGTCAAATTAGAGAGTGAAGATTAGTTGGCATAACCTCCTCCTCTTTCAAAACTATGAAAATTGTCATAGCATCTTCCATCTTAGGTAATCCAATATGTGCATTTTCATCATCCCCTTCCAAGAAGCATCATTTAGCATCATTATCCCAAGTCACTATCCTAGATCTATATCATATCCCAGAACTTTCCTTGAGTTGTCCTATCCTTATTTACACAAATCAAAATCTTGAAGCTTCACCCATTCGACTAAGCATTGTCTAGGGTAGCTAGTACTTTCTTTTTGTGGACCTCATCATCTCAATCTAGAGATTGGCCCACAACTAGTAAGGATCCCATCATCCAAAGATCACAAGTCTATCTAAGGATGACAACCCATGCATTTTGATCCCCCCATCAAGAAAGGTAACCCATCTCGATCCTCTTCCAAGTAGCGCATCACTAGGAATCCTATATTTAGATCACCACCTAGTTCATCTCAGAACCGAAGTCCCCATCCTTAGCACCATTCCGATACATCTGCATTCTCCCTCATCTTAGGACATTGCATTTTCATGCCTGTTGTGACATGATTAAAGAAAAGAAAAGGGATGGAATCCAACCAGGCCACTACTTTGGTAGACCCAAATGACTCCATAGGTGAAATGGTGATGTATGACCCTCCGATAGTGACAATTCAAAACATATGGGAAGATCCTAGTGAGACACCCACTACCAAATCCATGGAGGCTTTCATGTGCCTCCCACGACATGTGCAAATGGTAAGCGCAATCATCGCACAAAATTGTCTAGCCATCTTGGCAAACTATGTGCAGGAGGGTACTCCCATCCCACCTCAGTTACACTCTTTTGACCCCACAAACCCCTTCCACATTTCCACCAACATTGATCCATTTCTCATCCAGAAAGTCCATGATCCAACCATGCAAGTATCCCATACGGCATCACCTATCCCGCATCTCCTGCAACCTAGTATGGCGATCCCCGCAAGCACACCACTTTCCATCATGGGCCCACCACCCCCTGCTTCTTCATAGATAGTCACTCAAGTGCAAGCATTCACCCAAGCCTCTACTCAAGCAATGCCACCTCTTGCTACATCAACACCTCTTTCGTAAGGAGTCACACAAGCCACCCCACCTACATCCACCCCATAATCTCAACCCACGCAAGTTCCTCTCACATTTGTTGCTGGCACGCAGACCCAGCAAGTCACCTTCACAACATGAATGCCACATATGCCATCCCACAATACTCCACCAACATAGAAAATATCAGCCCCCGCGCATGTGGCCAACTCTGCATCACAAACCCTATTAGGAGTCAACATCGCCTAGAGCCTCGGCCAAGCACAAATGACCACCATGGGCATACCCACACATGGCCAACTTTACCAAAAGGCTCATCAGCAACAAACCTTCCCACAAGCAGCACCTCCACCTGCATTTACCAACTATTTGTCTATACCATCCACCGCTCAGCAAACCAAACCTCCACAATCGTAGCAACTCAGCACTACCCATCCCACTAACTCCATTATGCAACCACCAATATTGCACACCCAGGCCACTATTCCCACTCTCAGCAATGTGAGTATGCACATGTCTTATATTGGTCAAGCCCATCACCAATCCCAACCATAACCATTCTACCAACCTCCCCAGCAGCAGTAATACTTCCTGACTCTGCAAGCCAATCCCCTCATCCCACGACAGCAAGCCTTGCCGCAGCACGCACCCACCTTGCACCAGCAATACATCGCTCAGCAAGCTAGCCAAAACCCCTTCCAGATGGCCTTTTTAGCTAGGCAATCCCCATTCCCTTGCTCACCATATCCTCCCTTTTCACCTATGCCATCCGACCCATTCTCACTGGGAGTACTTGCTCAAGCACATGCCAAGTCAGAATGGGAAGAAATGAGAAATGTCATCGAAGAGTTTAAGATTGGTACTAAGACTAAGACATTCAAGTTCAAAGAGGTTTGTCCATATCCATTTGACAGATTGATCACAATAATCCCCTTCCCTAAACATTTCAAAACACCAAAGTTTGACAAGTATCGAGAGAAGGGTGATCCAGTCAACCATGTCAAAGAGTTCTACATGGCATGCCAGGAGGTGGCATTTAATGACATATTTCTCATGTGACTCTTCCCCAAGAGTTTGGGAGGGCCCACTCTCGAATGGTTCTAAAAAATACCCTATGGATCTATCTCCACATTTCCAGAGCTTTCAAAAAAATTTATCGCTCAATATGCACACAACATCGAGAACAAGCTCACCTTATTGGACTTGTGCAATACCAAGCAGAAGGGAGGTGAAACCTTGGCCAACTACTTACAACGATGGCAAAATCTCACCATGAGATTGTCATACCAACCGCTAGAAAAACACCTTGCCAAGATATTTAGTGATAATCTACATCTAAAGCTATACCATTCTATGAAGATGAACTACATTTAGACCTACCAAGACATTAAAGACAAAGGCATGGATATTGAGTGAGCTCTTTTGGATGATGGTAGCATCAAACACCATAAAGAAAGCTCTCAGGATAGACCAAATAATGACCATTCTTGATATTGGAACAAGAATAAGAATGTGGTCACTGATGGAGCCACAAACACTAGGAAAGTCCAAGTTGTGGTTGCAGGTCCTAATCCCACTCCTCCAACATATCAATAGCAAACACCCGTGTATTAGCAACTAGCAACCGTATACCAATAGCAAGTGCCTGCTTACTAACAACCATCCTATCAACCTCCTATGAATCAAACCAATGCTATATCTATTACCCAAGGATGAAATAAGCCCTGTGTTTAGAATGACCCAAAGTGCATCTTCACACCCCTTGGAGAGCCCTTAGATGCCATTTTTCCCAAGATGGTGAGCACCAACCTAGTTGTGTATCTACAAACCTAGCCCTTTGATGATTCGACACCCAAGCTAGCCTGGTACAAGGACAATGAATACTATGAATATCACTGTGTTAAGGGACATGCTACCACTAAATTCATGAAGCTCAAGAACTATGTCCAGGATCTTATAGACAAAAAGGAGATCACAATCGACACTCCTACCCAAGCGTCCCCCAATGCCAACCTACAAATCTACCAAAATGTGTTTCCTAAACACAATACCGTGAAAACTCAAGTTAATGCTACCCCTCCCGCTGGCCAAGATAAGGGTAAACAAGGCAACCATGGAAATGGAAAAGACTATACCATTGCCTACATAAACTATGATAAATTTGTTGGTTGTATCTCCCAGGTTGAGCCTACTATGAACGTGATCCATGTCAAAGGTGCTGACAATCAATGTGTTGTTACTACCCTAAGAGGTTAGATATCTGTAGCCAGTGCTAATACTACCACCATCCCCAATGCACAATATAACCTCCTAGAACACATTGGGAACACACACCAGCGCAAATCTCCATCCTTGATCTCCTTCGCACATCACCCCTCCATCAAGAAGTCCTCAAAAAAGCCCTCCAAGAGGCCCACATCCCTACAGACATCAATTCCATCCAATTCAAGAACCTTGTGGGGCACCTATCCACACCGTCCACTCTCTTTTTTCAGCCATCCGACATGCCATTCGTTGAACTAGATCATAATCTCCCACTTCGCATTGTCATCATGATCAATGACTTTTCCATCAAATGGGTCATGATAGATAATGGTTCAGCCCTCAACCTTTGTATGTTAAAGTTTGTTCAGCAAATTAGCCTCATAGAATTAGACATCTCCCATGAGGTGATTACCATCAAGGCTTATGATAACCTAGAGCATACCTCTGAAGGTACCATTCTGTTGCCAATCAAAATTGGTCATGTCATTTAGGACATCGCATGCCACATTGTTGATCTTGACCTCCCTTACAACATCCTCCTAGGTCACCCATGGATCCACTCCATCCAAGCAGTCCCTTCCACCTATCATCAGTGCATCAAATTCCCTTACCAAGGAACTAAGATCACATACTGTCATGCGATCAAAGCTTCATTTCCCCACTCTACTCACTATCCCAGAATTGACATTGGCATGTCTATCACCAGCTCTTCCCGATCCCACTGTGATCCAAAAACAACCCTCACCTCCACCTTTTCCTCTGTCAAGATCAACAACAAATGCTATGGATAATATAGTCTCACCGATGCTTTTGTCATAGGGGCTCTTCCCCTGCATCCGCACACACAAGGATGACCCTCCCACCAAACCAAGGCTCCTCAGGAGGGTCCCAAAATAAAGACCATGGGAACATCTTCTTTTGTTTCCAATGGAATCCTAAATGGTCAAGAGTTGGCCCCAGACATCAACCAATGGCTATATAAAGATCCTCCACCTCCAGATATTAAGCTCCCCAGATACTTTAAAGGTAAATACCCCATACCGCACAAATGGCAAAGTGAACAATGGGACTATCAAGGAGGATGTCTAGGACCCAACAAGGTTGGAATGACAAACCCCATGGAGGCCTCTAAAAATCCAAAAACTTGAGGCATTAGCTTTAATCCCCCACACCTACACATACGAGGACCTAATGCAGTAACTGGGGGCACCAATTTTCCCAACATAGCCCTTTTGAGAATCTAAGATGAACTCATGGAAGTCGAAGACGCTCTGGAAGAGGAAGAAAAATTGTCCTATGACAATATCTTTGACAATGATACCTTCCTGGGCAATTCTATCCTTCGCCAACTCGCCATCAACCTCATTGACCTCCCCCTCATTCATCCCAACCTCATAGACTAGGACCAACCGAGCATAGTACATATCGATGAGTTCCAAAGTGAGGAAGTGCTCCTAAGATTTATGGGTGCCACATATTAGCAATCAAAATGGGGGTAGGAATTGACCAAGGTATATCAACTCAGCCCTAAGGGATACTTTGGGGAAAAGGAAGTCTCTAGCCGCAAAAGTAAAAATAAAAAATAAAATAAAGAATCCTCATGTGAAAACCCCTCTGGGGCACATCCTGATTTAAAAATAGTAAAAACAAAGGGCGTATCAGATAGTGAAAACCTCTTTGGGGTGCTGGAGGATGGAGACTTGCCTCTTCCTCTTCTCCAGGATTATTGTCAAAATAATCATCCATAGTCATTGAAGAGACCAAGCCGATCAATCTAGGAACAGAGGAAATCCCTTGACTCACATACATCACAGCAACTCTAAGCAAAGAAGAAGAGATGGCCCTAGAGGCCCTCCTTCAGGAATCAATAGGAAACTTTGCATGGTCATATGCTCATATGCCAGGACTCGATCCTAATCTCATTGTTCATCATCTGGCAGTAAATCCTGATGCCAAACCAGTCAATTAAAAGTTAAGGAGAATGCATCCAAAAGTCACCTTGCTAGTTAAAGTAGAGCTTGAGAAGCTCCTTCAGGCTAAGATCATCTGAGCTATTGATTATTCAGACTGGATCTCTAACATGGTGCCTGTCATCAAACCCTCAGGTGACATAAGAATTTGTACTGACTTTAGAGATCTCAACAAGGCATGTCTGAAAGATGATTTTCCACTACCCAGCATAGACATGATCGTAGACCTCACTGCTAGACATGAGATGTTGTCACTAATGGATGGCTTCTCAGGGTATAATTAGATCAAAATCATAGAAGTAGACCAGTACAAAATTGCTTTCACCACACCATGGGGCACATTTTTCTATAACATGATGTCATTTGGGCTCAAAAATGTGGGAGCTACCTATCAAAGAGTGATGACTGCAATTTTTCATGACATGATCCATAAGATCCTTGAGGACTATGTAGACGACATTCTAGCAAAATCTAGAACATGATACAGACACCTTGACATCCTTGAGGATGTGTTCGACCGTTTATACAAGTATGGCTTGAAATTGAATCCAAAGAAATGCGTATTTGGTGCAACATCCAAAAAACTTCTGGGGTTCATTGTGTCCAGGCGTGGCATAGAGATTGATCCCAAAAAGGTGAAAGCAATCATGGAAATGCCTCCTCCCAGACTGCTCAAATGGTTGAGAAGCTTACAAGGCAAGTTGCAGTTAATTCGATGATTCATCTCCCAACTAGCAGATAAATGCCATCCATTCACACACCTATTAAGAAAGGATACCTCCTTCAAGTGGGATCCTATCTGTCAGCGCAGCTTTGAAAAACTCAAGGAATATCTAGCAAATGCACCTATTCTTGTTCCACCAATGCCAGGAAGGCCCCTCATTTTGTACATATCTGCAACTACTACATCACTGGGGGCACTCTTAGCACAACTTGATGATGATGGAAAAGAGAAGGTTGTTTATTATATCAGTCATACACTGGTTGGCTACAAGCTAAACTATTCTCCAATGGAAAAAGCCTACTTGGCAGTGGTTTTCACCACTCAAAAACTCCACCACTACATGCTCAATCACAGAGTAAAGCTAATCTCCAAGGTTGACCCGCTCAAATACCTACTCTTAAAAGCCACACTTATAGGGCGAATGGAGAAATGGGTAATGCTTCTTAGTGAATTTGACATCTAGTATGTTGACTGAAAAGCCATCAAGGGACAAGTTATTATTGATTAGCTTGCAGAAGCTCCCTTAGTCAACGCATACCCTCTCAAAATGGAGTTACCACATGCGCATCTTTGTATGATCGAAGAACAACACCCATGGAAATTATATTTTGATGGCTCATATACATCACATGGATCAGGGGCAGGCATACTGTTTGTGACCCCTCAAGGAGACTACATCCCAAAATCCTTCAAGCTAGGATTCATGTGTACAAACAACATCTCAGAATATGAAGCCCTCATGGCAGGTCTTAAAACTACCATTCACTGGAATATCATGAAACTACAAGCCTTTGGAGATTCCCAATTGATCATCAAGCAGGTCCTTGAAGAATATCAAACAAAGGATGACAAGCTATTACCCTACAAAGAGCTTGTAGATAAACTCAACGAACATTTTGTTAGCATACAATTCACATAAGTGCCAAGACTCTAGAATAAGGTAGTAGATGCTATGGCCACCATCATCTCACTATTGGAAATCCCCCATGATGCTGCACAATATGAATTTCTAGTCGAGCAGCTACACATGCTCACTTACGTGAATGCTGATGCTGATATGATATGCATCTTGGTTGGTCCCCAGTCTCCATGGTACCACAACATTCACGCTTATCTAAAGAATGGTATCATATGTCCTCACCTCACAAACACCCAACACCAGAACCTTATTCATAGAGCATCCCACTACACTCTTGTAGCCAACACAGTATATCTCTGTGGGTATCATAACGTCCTCTCCTGATGTCTAGACTCGAACAAGGCTATCATGGCTTTACAAGAGGTTCATGCTGGTATTTGTGGTGCTCACACAAGTGGTATCATCCTTGCAAAGTAGCTACTTAGATTTGGGTATTATTGGTTGACCATGGAGCATGACACATGTGAGTTCGTGAAGAAGTGCCTACAGTGCCAACAGCATGCCAATTTGATCCATGCACCAACGTAGGACTTCCAGCCCATTACACCTCCGTGGCCTTTCTCGTGTTGGGGTTTTGACCTTGTTGGCATGATCCACCCTCATTCTTTGAACAGACACAAGTATATCATTACACCCACAAAATACTTTACAAAGTGGGTAGAAGCAATTCCACTCACCTTAACTACTAGTGTCCAAATCTCCAGATTCATCCTCTACCACATCATTTTCCATTTCAACATTCCCTCCACCATCTTCACAGATCATGACTCTCCATTTGAAAACTAGCATG
Source organism: Chamaecyparis obtusa (assembly GCA_027943335.1). Taxonomy (NCBI): domain Eukaryota; kingdom Viridiplantae; phylum Streptophyta; class Pinopsida; order Cupressales; family Cupressaceae; genus Chamaecyparis; species Chamaecyparis obtusa. Next base: position 509,084 of record BSBK01004969.1, on the reverse strand, counting down.
TTACAGAGCTCTGTGACTGATCCCACATCCACCAATGCTTTTCTAGCCCTTACTTTCCACAAGGGAACGGACAGGCTGAGCCAACTAACAAAACCATCCTCAAAATCCTACAGAAAGTTGTCAATGATTTTGGTCATGACTGGCATTTTCAAATCAATCCCACCCTCTAGGCCTATTGCACCTCATTCCGCACTCCCACAAGCACCACCCCATACTCCCTAGTATATGGTGGTGAAGCTATTCTGCCAATCGAGGTTGAAATCCCTTCACTATGCGTGTCCATGAAGAACTATATCACAGATGAAGACTACCACATGGAACGCCTAACACAGCTGGACTTGTTAGATGAAAAGAGGCAACGGGCCTATGATCACCTGATTTTGTACCAAAATAATGTCAAGAGGAGCTTCAATAAAAAGGTACACCCTCGACAGTTCCAAGTGGGAGACCTACTCCTGAAAGAGAACCAAAAAGTACAAGCAAACTGTGAAAAGAAAGGAAAGTTCGAGCCCACCTGGTTAGGTCCATACATGGTAGTAGCTTGCTTCAGTTCTGGTGCTTATCAATTGTCTACACCTGAAGGGGAGCCTCTTCCTGATCCTATTAATATCATACATCTAAAGTGGTTCTATGCTTGACCCATCAAATATGATCCTGAAAAAATCCTAAAAATCAAATATGATCCTTAAAAAATCCTAAAAATCAAATATGATCCTAAAAAAATCCTAAAAATTATAAAATGTCCTGAAAAAAATCATCATCCTGGCAAAAACCTAGCAAACAGGCACCTTGATGGATCAAAAAAATCAAAATATGGAAAAAAGTAAAGAGAAAAATACAGTCCAAATGGTGAAAACTTGGCAATTCAAGCGCCTTGGACAAGTATGTTGGTGAAAACTTGGTAAACAAGCACCATACATAGTGGACCATATCATTATCTATCAAAATCCTATCCCCCCCCATCAAAATCCATTCACCACTTCTCATTTCTGATTCACCCATCCCTTGTTCCCAAGGTGTCTTCCCCATTGCGCCAGCACACGAGATTCGCTATCCCACTTCCTACAATGATGTAAATACTCGCTATATATAGTGTCCCCACCTTGTACATATCATTTTGGTCCCTCCCAATAGTACCATTTGACCGCAACGCACATGACCTGAATGATCCCAATATCAGCAACGTTCCCTCAATAAGTATCCTGCGTCACTGTGATTCTCTGAAAGTTGTTCATTTGCCTAGCAATATTCCCCATGCAGTCAGTCCCTATCAACCAGTTCCTTGTAGGATGCATCCTTCCTCCATGTCTAACCTAATCTCAACATCCATAGTCAGTCGATCTCTTTTGGAAAAGGACATCTTTTGGTCTTATCGCATTGATTTCAGTTTGCTTGTTCTATCTTTTCAGTTGATTTTGTGATCTCAATTGACTACTCCCATTAAGGCTGCCATGATCATTTATATCATGTTGTGTTGCAACAGGAGGTGTTATTCTAGGGCACGGTCTTTTGTGATCTTTTGGTTTCTGCCTGTGAGTCAGTCGAACATGACCCTTGCACATTCCACTTGTAATCTTTTGGGTTACTTGGTGCACTTGGGAAATGTTTTTTGTCTGTGGGTTCCCTTGCATCGTTCCCACCATGTGTCCTTCGGGATGCATGTGTGATGCTAGGGAAATCCTTGTGTGTCTTTTTCGCATCATTCCTATGTAACGCTCATGACACGACCTCACGTTCCTAGTAACTGTGGTTCATCTCTTCTATTGCTATATCAAAATAAGTGCCCAAAACTACATGGTGATGTTCCCTCAAAACATCCCACACTCAAGCTTCATGAAACATCCTCCACCCTATCAAAACATCTGACCAAAGATCCCATCACCCCTATCCAGTATCAAAGCATCACCCCAAAACTAATAGCAAAAAACACATCCTCCTAGAGCTTCTCTCTCACATCTCCCTCGTCCCCCCATTTTTTGCCCATCTCTCCCATGATCTTGATTGTTGGACTATGATTGTGCATATATCCCCCCCATCCCCCTCCCTCTCTCAGTGAGGGTGTAGTCAGTCAGTGATATGTTGTGACATTCATCACACCTCATCCTCACACTCTCATCTACATTCAGCCTCTCTCATTCACCTCCTTAACATGCATGCATTTCATTTCCCATTCCTATCCTAGTTTGCATTATGTCATTATCATTTAGGTTCATTTTAAATCTTGCATTGTTAGGGTTCATTTTAGGTGCATTCATCTCATTTACCATCGCATTTCATATCATTTAGGTTCATTTTAAATCTTGCATTGTTAGGGTTCATTTTAGGTGCATTCATCTCATTTATCATCTCTTTTCATATCATTTAGGTTCATTTTAAATCTTGCATTGTTAGGGTTCATTTTAGGTGCATTCATCTCATTTATCATCTCATTTCATATCATTTAGGTTCATTTTAATCTTGCATTGTTAGGGTTCATTTTAGGTGCATTCATCTCATTTATCATCTCATTTCATATCATTTAGGTTCATTTTCATCTTGCATAGTTACGATTCATTCTTAGGAGCATTCATCTCATTTTAGATTCATTTTTAATCTTGCATAGTTAAGAGTTCATTTTAGGTCCATTTCTTGTCTTCCATTAAGTTGTCTTAGATTCATTAGGATCATTTAGTTGTCTTGCATTGTTAACACATGTTGCATATCCATAAACATATGCATTTCATCATAATATACATGCATCACATAGTAACAGCATTTTACATCACATCTTGCATCCACAAACTGTCAGCACATACATATCATATAAACATCTCACAAAGCATAGCATATAGCCATCGCATCACATCCTGCATCAAACATGCATTAGTCTCATAGCATATAGAAATCACATCACATCCTACATCACCCATGTCAGTACATCATATGCATCCATATATTCATACATTGCACATCACATCCCCCCAGCTCATCATATATATATCAAAAAATCACCGCACAAAAATAAGGTACATATCCCAACCCAAAAGCATGAAAAGATAAATGTCTATCTGAGTCCATGATAATACCAACAATACAGATCTCAATATACAATTAGGACTATGCCCTCCATCAATAAATGAATCATACATAATCAAAACTGTAGCATATCACTGCCTATCTGCCTCTACTAAGGGAGGCTGCATATCAAAATCTCTAGCTAACGAATCTGCCTCTGGCGGTACTTGTAAGATGGGTGGTTGGCTCACTATGCCCTGTATTCCTGTATCATGTATCTCTATAACTCACACCTCTCTAGATATCAAAAAGTTCCCTGTATCCATGTCCATCTCCACCCCTGCATCTGATCTCTCCACCTCCGCCATCTGTACCAAACCGTTGGCCGAGTGCTACTGACTCTATGAGCAGCTTGACCAACAGCTCCCCTCTCCTATCTTGTGGCCCCCACTAGTCCCTGATCTATGACTACCACTACAGCCCATCCTCCTACTGCCACTGAACCTTGAACCTATAATTAATGACTGGCTCAGCTCCCTGTAATGTTGTGCCCGCTCAAGTGGCACAACTACAAGATACAATCCCCTATAGAACCCAATCTACTCCCCTAATCTCACCAACTTCCACTGCAGGCAAGACACCTCTCCTGACTACTTATGGGATCCTTGTGTAGTGGGATCCCTATCTCCTAATAGTCAGTCTCTCTCTGACCGCAAGCCATCCCTCTCCACCTGCAGACCATCTTTCTTGGCAATCAGGGTTGCCCTCTCCCACCTTAGCTGATCCCTCTCCTACTAGGTCATTAGACCCTCCTATATAGATTGCGCTAAGCATGCAATCAATCCATCCCACTTAGCCCTTAGTCCATCCCTCTCCCTCACCAGTCCATCCCTCTCCACCCTCAGGGTATCTCGCTCCACCTGTACGTCTCACAGCATCTACATCATAATATCATGTGTGGCCTATAGTGAGGCTAGACATGTTGTTGCATCATCCCCCCCACCCCTAGATGATTTGGATCCTACCGATGGTGGTGGCCCTACCCATGGTGGTGACCCTAGTGGTGGTCCTACTAGTACTTGTAACCCATCTCCTCCCCCCCATCCATGTCCATCCTGTCTCTATCTCCATCTCCATCCCCATCTCCTCCTCTCCCTCCTCTATCCCTCCCTCCAATCCTCACCCTGTCTCCCCTTCCTCCTCTCCCCCCTCCTCTCTAGCCCCTGTATATGGTCGGTGCCCCTCCCTCACCATCTGGTAGCCTAGATCTACCCATTTCCCTAGGTGGCTAGAACCAAGCATCCTATGTTGGTGTGGTCCCTCGATCTGCCACCCCTCCAACCCAATCCCAAATAAATGGCTACATGGCCTGATAGGTAGCCAGCAACCCTCCCCTATCCATCAGTGGCCTGAACTTGGATACCCTCTCGCAAGTGTCCCACTGATACCATCGCTCTCCATCTGGCACATCCTGCCTAAACCCAAACTATTGAGATGTCATGTCCAGTCTATACTACTCTATGATGTAGGCCCATCACCCTGTAAGGTGTGTAGGCATAGTAGTGTATGGGAGCTCCCATGCATCCTCAGTCCATGGCACATGTCCAAGGTATGGATGCCATGTAATCCCATCCCTAATCCCATCTAGCATCTCCCGCTAGAAGTTTGTGTCCCTCACCTCATGGTATGTAACTAGGTCTCCCTAGATGTACGTCGTAGGCTCCTCTTCCTATCTATCCATGCAGTCTAAGGGTTGTAATACTACTATGTGCTCCTAGGCCCAAACCTGTAGGAGGGAGGTGAACTAAAACTCCTCCCCAACATCCCCGCTCCATGGTACACTATCTGATGCAAATCTCGGTACATCTTTATGAGCATCAGGGTCCCCTATGCTACTAGTGCCCCTACATCCACTATCTACACGATCATGGGAATCAGCACTAACATAACACTCCTCCCACCTATGTCTAGGGAGAGATACCCTAACACTAGTCCCAACACATAGTAATGAACCCATCATCTTGGTGGTGTTGTTGCGGCATGTTGTGCTAAGGCCAACTGCCCATGTGCCAAGATCAGCTCTACTCCTAGCCCTAGTAGTGGGGCCACTGCCTACGCCTGTGTGTACACCCTTGCTATCACCGGTACCCCCCGCACTGGTAATCAGAAGATGTGATACACATCCTCCAAAGTCACTGTCATCTCCCCTATAGGTAGATGGAATGTTCCTATCTCCTAATTCCAGCACTCACACAATGATATCACCAATGCCATGTATGACTATCTGCACGGCATCTGTGCTAGATAACCCAAGCCCAGTGCATCCACCTGCACGCAGTCTATAGCTATGAACTGCTCACTAATGATCAACATTATTGCACACCTCTCCCGACCAGTCAGCCAATCTACCGACCACTTCATCCAAGCCAAGTTAGCGTGTCAGTTTATTTTCTAAGCTAAACCTCACTTTCTTTTTCTCACATTCCCATAGAGAATTTGTTTCCCACATTCCCGCAGGATCTGTTCTCCCCGCGTTCCCATAGAGAACCTTTGTCCCCATGTTCCCACAAGGGATAATCTTCCCCCCATTCCTGCAACCCCCCTTCGGCTATGAGAATGCATTCTTTCACCCCCTTTTCCTTTCTCCCCTTCCCCCGCGAGAATGCCATTTTTTGGCACCCCCTGCCCAGCTCGCGAGAACATGATCGCGCAAGGAATCCTTGCGAGATCGCAATCCTGCAACCCATCCAGGTGATCTCACAAAATTCCCCTGACCCACTAGATTTAGCCCCCTAGCACATGTTTTGCAGGAACACATTTCCACCCGGACAAGAGCGTTCCCACGAAATCGTGCGCTCTACGGAAATGCATTTTTCTAAGCTAGTACAAGCAATAAATGCATCAAAAACTCAATGAAAAGCTCATATTTTTTATCCTACCTATAGGTCTGGTCCTCCACTCCATCGTACATGTCTCACAATGTCTATTCAGTGTGTCAATCACCCTCGCTATGTCATCTTGTCCTCGCCTATCAGAGCTCTAAAATCATGATTTCTAAGCTCTAGGTGTGCAAATGAATTGATTTTGACCCTTCTGGCCCTTATAAAAGGCCTCCCTGAACCCCCCTTTTCGCTCTTGGGTGCCCTGATTCCTCCCATTTCTTCCCATCCTTCCCACTTTCATTCCTCATAGCCTTTTTCACCCTTCTTTCCTTCGTTCATGTGCCTCCTTAGCCTGTTGCACTCTTCCTTTCTTTCACCCCTTTTTCCTTTCGAGCCACCACCCGGGCCCCTTTTTCTTTTCCCATCATCCTCTCAAGGGGGCATCATCCAGCCACATCCTGACCCGTAATTGGGGCAACTCTACTACCTAGTCTATTCTTTGTGTCGTCTCTTTATTGTTAAAAACATCTTCGAAGTAGTGTTATTTTAACACTACGTCGAAGAGGGGCAAAATGTAGACACCTAAATTTGATTACATAATTTAGTAATCACATTTAGTCTTTTCCTAAGACATCTTGTTAATTAAATATTAATTATTTAATTAATTTATGTCATCCCCTAGTTAATTAATTTAATTAATTAACTATAGCCCAATTAATTATCAAAATGACAAACCTATAGTCTGATAATTAATTAAATCCATATTCCTCTATTAATTTAAATGGATACATTTATCGAAATAAATTAATTCATAAATCCCCTTTTCCTCCCACTTGGAATTAAATAAAATATTTAATTCTAAATCCTATTTAATTAGCTAAAAAACCCATGCTTAGCTAATCTAACCCTCCACTCATTCTCTCTCCTCCCATCACATCTCCCTAATCCTCCACTTACCCACTAATCCAAGCCTAAATCACCCCCTAAGCATGTGCACAATCATAATCCAAGATTAAGAAATACTAATCCAACTCAAAGTCAACCCCTTATGACATCACCTCCACATCCTCCAATGAGAAATTTTAAAGCCTGTTACACACTTGTCCCCTCTCACACCTTCCACAGGTGCCTCTCCTCTCATCCTCCCTCATTGTGACACTTGTCACAATGCTATTCATTTGAGAAAGCATAATCCATGTGCTCTCCCTTGGATGCATCTCCACCATTGCTCACTCCTCTTTTTCCCCTTAATCTTGACTGTTCATTCCACTCATCTTTTTATAAAAGATAAGCTCTCCTCCTTCATTTTCATCCACCATTGAAGCAAATTTATCATGCCATTTTCTCTATTGAAGCTTGAAGCATAGATTGTTGAGCACACATTCCATCCTTGGACAAATCTTGTACAACTTGAAGGTTATTTGGTTTGAGGTTTTGCATTCTATTTTGTTTCTTGGTCTTCATTTTGTAGGTCTAATCATAAGTGTTTATCTTCTTTTTTTTGTTGAATGTTAGCTTAGCTTTGTATTCTTAGACATTGCATTTTAGGTACTTACACAATGGAGATTAGCATTCTTGCTTCTCATCCTTGAATCTCTCATTTCTTGGTGTACTTGCATGGGTTTAATTGGGTTGATTTGAGGGCCTCATAATACAACCTTTTTCACTCCACGAATAGAGAGTTGTGAATCACTATTCGAGACCTCATTGTTGAGTGTTCTTAAATGTAATGATTCATAGAAATGTGACTATTTTCTAGCACATAGGTCTAGCTCTCAGCCTAGAAGTGCTAGGGTCTGTCGAGCTAAAATATGAATCAACTCCAAGTCTAGCTACCCATCTGACTCCACCTGCAAGGCATCCCAATCTATAATGTGAGACTCGTTATATATGGATGTGTGACAGGCTGGGTGGAAAAGCTAGATGATATGCAACTGGCCCTATCCTCTCCAAGATCTTGAATGGTCCAACAAAGTGAGGTGCCAGCTTAGAGCCCTTTCCAAAATGGATTGGACTCTTATGTGGGTGCACTCTTAGGAAAACTTTGTCCCTAACCATATACTCTTGATCAACTCTCTTAGCATCTGTATATTTATTTTATCTATCATGAGCCTCTCTAAGATGTTGTCTAATCAAAGTCACCTACTGCTCCATATCTCTAACCAACTAAGGCCCAATAGATACTCTATCCTCAATCATGTCCCAACTCAGTGGTGTCCTACAAGGTCTACCATACAGGGCCTAATATGGTGTCATTTCTATACAAGAATGATGCCCCTTATTATAAGAAAACTCAACAAGATGAAGATACTCCTCCCACTTGACTTGATGGTCCATCACATGCATGCACAACATGTCCTCTAAAACTTGATTAACTCTCTCTATCTAACCATTCATCTAGGGGTGATATGTTGTACTAAAATTGAGCCTAATGCCCAATGCTGCTTGAAGCTCTCTCCAAAAGGAGGATGTAAAAAGTGAGTCTCTATCTGAGATGATCTTATGAGGAATGTCATGAAGTTTGACAATGTCTCGAAAGAATACCTGTGCTACCATTGGTGTTGTAAATGTGGTACAAATAGGTAAGAAGTGGGTGAATTTTGTTAACGTATCAACTATCACCATGATGGCATCATGATGACAAGAAGACATAGGGAGACCAACAATAAAGTCCATGGAAATAGTATCCCACTTCCACTCAAGTATCTCATGTGGCTGCAAGAGTCCACCTGGATGATTATGCTCTACCTTCACCCTCTGGCACTCTAGGAATATAGCAACTATGTTGGAAATCTACAATCTCATTCGTGGCCAATGATACAACTATCTCAAATCAACATGCAACTTCTTAACTCCCAGATGAGCTACATAAGGTGCTTTGTGAGCCTCTAGCACAATAAACTCTTGCAAGTCAATAGTAAAAGGTACATAGATGCACCCCCTACAATGTAGCAAAACATCAGTCTCTAGAGAATAATCTAGAAACCTTCCCTCAAGAGATCTCTAAGAACGGATTAACTGAAAAACCTCTTTATACAACCCATCATCAAGTAAATGATGCAAAATACTCTCTCATATCTGTACTAGTGGTCATAGATGAGATCTCATGTATCCTTCTACTCAAGGCATATGCAACCACGTTCTCATTCTTGGCCTTGATGTAATGCACATCAAAATCATACTCGTATAAGAACTCCATCCATCTCCTCTTCCTAGCATTAAGATTATGTTTTGTAAATATATACTACAAGCTTTGATGATATGAATGAAGTTCAAATCAGTGACTTGGAAGGAAGTGTCACCATCTCACTAAGGCATGAACCACCGATGTGAGCTCTAGGTCATGAGTACGGTAATTAAGTTCATGAGTTTTTAGCTTCCTAGACTCAAAAGTGATAGGTTGACCATCCTGGATAAGGACTTCTCTTACACCATCCAATGAAGCATCTGTGCATACAAAAAAATATGTCAAAGGATCTGGCACTACCAAAATCGGTGCACTAGTGAGGGCTCTCTTGAGCTCCTTAAAATCTCTCTCACACTTCTCTGTCCACTCATACTTCTTCCCCTTTCTCTAAAGGGAAGTGATGGGATGAGCTACTCTAGAGAATCCTACCACAAATCATTTGTAATAACTTGTTAGGACCATAAAACTCTTGACCTTAGTGACACTGGTGGGTGTCATCCAATCTAGAATGGCTCTAATCTTTTATGGGTCTACTGAGATCCCATCGCCTGATATAACATGACCAAGATAATGCACCTCTAGTCTAAATAAAGCACACTTCAACATGCTACCATATAATTAATTCTCTCTCAAGCACTGCAAAACCTATCTCAGGTGCTCCTTGTGTTCCTTCTCATCATGAGAATATATCAAAAGTTCATCAAGTAACACTACCAAAAAAATATTGATGCAAGGTAGGGAGCAAGAGGGGCCAAAGGATGGTGCACCCTAAAGATCCAAGCCTACTCAACACATGTGAAAGTAAACAAACACAAGAGTGAGACAAAGAATGAAAGATCCTTCATATATTATTATCAATTAGAACCATACATGCTAGATTGTAAGGCCTTCCCGGTTACGACCAGATATTACAATGAATCTCAGATGTCCTCAAACATGTGAGGATCTGTTACAAATCTCCAATCTAATGTCTACTATCTTCTATCAAAAACTACCTCCCTAAACTACAACTAAACAACTACATTTATACAAGAAGCTACCAAACTGAGTTGGCCTTTAGATCCATAATTAACGGAAGTAACGGTCAAATCTGGGACCACATGCTTCCCAATGATGGATGCAAACATTAAATCCATGATCCAATCTAAATGCACAAGTCAACCACAATAGAAAACAAAACTGAACCCATCGGTGAGCAAGGAAAACCAAGCAGCAGATAGACAATGTCGAGCGCCAGTGAAATAACCGACCACCTAGGAGAGAACTGACCACACTTGATAACCAAAGGAACCGACCAACTACTGACCAACTCAGTCAAAGTAGGAACCGAGCAACACATACAAACTCCAAATTATTTTTGGTGACACAAGATTGCCAAGGACCTGAGATGCTCCTACATCAGACACCTGGGGTTATTTTCAAATGATTCTTCAAACCATTTGGTAGGTCTGGTCTGAGCTATATCCAACTCAGACTGTAAAACCCATGAACTATCTTCCATCGGTCTATTCTTCCACTTTACCAGATATTCCATATACTATTTTCCTCTTGTGCTCTTGCCAACTCTTTCCTTCAAAATATGTTCAACTTCATCATTCTGCTTCTTAGGATATTCTGTCGGTACTGTCACTTCTTCATCAGGTTCATGATACTCATACAAATCAGCAATGTTGAAAATAGGTGATATGTCCATGTCATCAGGTAACTCAATCTCATATGCATTTCCACTGTCAAATTTCTTCATAATCTTGCAAGGTCCAAACTTCTTCATCTTTAGCTTCCCATATGTTCCAATAGGAAATTACTCTTTCTTCAAATGAACCATCACTTCATCACCAACATCAAAAGTTTTATGTCTTCTTGATCTATCAACTCTATCTTTGTATTTCTGATTACTGTCTTCCAGCTTCATCTTCACATCTTCATGCAATGTCTTCGTGTACTTACAAATTTGACTCCTTCAGCACTTTTCTTATTCTCATCAGCAATGTCTCTCAAATTAGATATTCCTCTCGGTTGTGTGCAATTCACAATCTCAAATGGTGTCTTTCCAGTACTCCTATTCATTGAATTATTATATGCAAACTCTTCTTGTGCTAACACAAAATCCCAATTACTCGGTGTGTCTCCAACGAAACATCTCAAAATATTTCCCAATCTTAAGTTCACAACTTCAGTTTGTCCAACGATTTGTGGGTGAAATGTAGAACTATATTTCAACTCAGTGCCAAATTTCTTCCAAAGTGTTTTCCAAAAATATCCAACAAATTTACTGTCTTGTTTAGAGATAATACTCCTCGGTAATCTATGCAATTTGACAATTTCCTTAAAGAAAATATCTTCTACATGTACCGCATCTAATGTCTTTCTACAAGGTATAAAATGTGTCATCTTAGAAAATCTATCCACAACAACAAATATTGAATCATTACCTCTTACTGTCTTTGGTAAGCCAAGAACAAAATCCATACTGATGTCAATCCAAGGTTTCTCAGGAATAGCAATCGGTGTATACAATCCAGTATTTGACTTACTCCTTTTTCAACTTAACAAATTGCACAACTTTTCACAAATTTCTGAACATCTCTATACAATTGCGGCCAGAAGTACTTCTCATTAAGCAACTTCCATGTTTTATCAATACCAAAATGTCCAGCCAAACCACTACGATGTTTCTCCTTTATCAAATTAGATCTCATTACTCCTCTCGGTATACACAACTGAATACCTTTAAAAAACATACCTTCCTTAATAAAATATTCATCCCATTTAGTATCTTGTTGATCTTGAATAGGTGCTCTGCGCTTTCTCCATGGCTCGAAAAAATCAAGGTCATTTTCCTACAAACTTTTCATCTTATCAAAACCAAGAACTTCAATTTTCATCTTGGTCATTAAAGATCTTCTTCTACTTAATGCATCAGCAACTCAGTTAGTGACTCCACTCTTATGCTTTATCACAAATGTATAACTTTGCAAATACTCAACCCATTTCATATGTCTCTGATTTAACTTATGTTGACTACCCAAATATTGTAAAGCCTTATGATCAGTATACAACACAAATTCACTCGGTATCAAATAATGTCTCCATTTCTTCAGTGCTTGAACAATAGCATATAATTCTTGATCATACATAGAATATTTCCTTCTAGCATCATTCAAATTTTCACTAAAGAAAGAAACAGGTTTACCTTCTTGACTCAACACAGCTCCAATTGCACTTCCACTTGCATCACATTCTACTTGAAATACCTTACTGAAATCAAGTAATGCCAAAATAGGTAATTCAGGAACCTTCTACTTCAAAGCTTCAAAAATTTTATCAGCTCCATGTGTCCACTTGAATTCTCTTTTGTCTCATCTCATAGTCTTAGTCATAGCATTACAAATTGAACTAAAATTCCTTATGAACTTTCGGTAAAAACTTGTCAAACCATGAAATGATCTTACCTCACTAGCATTCATAGGTGTAGGCCAATTCAAAATAGCTTCAACCTTTTCAGGATCCATCTTCAAACCATCAACCAAAATAACAAATCCCAAATACACAATCTCTTCTTTCATGAATGAACACTTTTTCAAATTTATCAGCAACTTTTCCTCTTTCAATCTCTACAAAAATTGTCTAATATGCAACAAATGTTCCTCTCTGGTCTTACTAAATATTAGAATATCATCAAGATATACAATCACAAATTTACCAAAGAATTTCTTCAAAACTTCATTCATCAACCTCATAAAAGTACTTGGTTCATTAGTTAAACCAAAAGGCATAACCAACCACTCATATAAACCTTCCTTTTTTCTTGAAAGCAGTCTTCCATTCATATCCTTCTCTGATTCTAATATGATGATACCCACTTTTCAAATCAATCTTTGTGAAATACTTTTCTCCAGTCAAACTGTCCATTATATCATCCATTCTTGGTATAGGAAACCTATACTTTACTGTTATCTTATTGATTGCTCTGGAATCAGTACACATTCTCCATTCTCAATTCTTCTTCAGTGCCAATATAGTAGGTACTGCACAAGGACTCAAGCTTTCTCTAAACAAACCTTTCTCTAGCAACTCTTGAATCTGTCAGTTCAATTCCTGATTCTCGGTAGGTGTCAACTGATGAGGTGCCTTATTCAGTAAACTAGCTCCAGGGATTAGATCCATATAATGATCAATGCTTCTTTTTGGTGGCAAACCATCAAGTACATTATCAACAATGATATCACTATACTCGGTGAGTAACTTATCAATCTCCTCAGGGACATTATCCTCTATTTTCTTACTCGACTTATTAGGAATCACAACAAAACATACATCATTCATCTTGAATGAGTTAACAAACTTTCTTCCTTCCATAAAACAAACTTTCACAAACGTGCAAACATTACCAACAGGTTCTTCCATCAATGGTAACAAGATTTGTTTCTTTCCATTAGCCGCAATAGTATACTTATGCAATCTCCCATCATATATAGCATGTCTAGCATATTGCCAAGGTCTACCCAACAAAATATGACAACAATCCATAGGCATGATATCACATACCACCTTATCATAGTACTTTCCAATCTTCAAATTCACATAACATTTTTCACTTACTAGGAGTGTATGCTCATCTTTGATCCATGAAATCTGATAGGGCTTTAGATGTACCAAGCTTTTAAACTACAATTTTGTGACCATCTCTTCAAATGTTAGGTTCTCTGAGCTACCACTGTTAATGATTACCTTCCAAAATTTGCCAAAAAATCTACATCTAGTCTTGAACAAACTTTTCCTTACCGAATCTTCCTTTTTGCTTTCATTCCACAGTGCTCTCCTTACCATCAAGTTATTTTCTTTCTCAGGTTCATTTAGTGACTTTTCTTGCACTAAAGCATTTCTACTATTACCAACCTTCTTACTTGTTTGTGTACATTCAAAAGATCTATGTCCTTCTTCAACACAATTATAAAAAGTTCCTCGAAAACTTCCTCTACCATAACCACCTCGGTAGTTACTGCCTCTGCCTCTAGAACTTTCACCTTTCCACTTGGTCTTGCCTTTGTCTAGATTTGTCTTTTCAGGTTCAGATCTACCATTTTCACCATTAGATCTACCTCTTCCTTTAGGGAATCTACCACCATGACATCTTTGTCTTTGCTAATGTCTTTTGTTCAATTTCTCCTTGGATTTTAAAGAAAATTGATAAGCCTCTTTAATGTTCTCCAACTTGACCATACTAATTTCCTCTTGGATGGAAACTCTCAAACCATTCAGGTATCTGCCAATTCTTTCCACATCATCTTCATCATGTCCAGATTTGATATCCAATCTATATAATTCCTTAGTATACTCTTTTATCGAGCTATCTTTCTGTCTCAAACTTTGCATTCACTGAACTAGGTTAATCTGATAATCACAGGATGAGAACTTTCCTTTCAATTTATTCACCATTTTACTCCATACCTTGATTTTTTATTTTCCTTTCCTCTTTCGATCCAATTGCAGATGTTCCCACCATAAGGATGCATGACTTTTCAATTTTGTGCTTGCAATCTTCACCTTCTTATCCTCAGGAATGTTTTTATATTCAAAATACTTTTCCATCTTGGTGATCCAGTCCACCAATTCATCAAAATCTAGCTTTCCACCATACTCAGGAGGATTGAAATGGGGTCTTGACTTTGAACTTGTCAAAGCCTTCAAAAATCTTTCTTCACCTTGATCCATAATAGGTGCAGGTTCTGCATTTGCCTGTCTTCTTCAATTTCATCATCACTAACATATTCAAGATGTCTACCTCTTCTCTAAGCTATCTCCACTACTTCTAACCTAGTAGTAATCTGCCTTAGCATATCTGCCAATCCTGGATCTGCATCTCACCTCCCATGAACCATCTTGACAACCCTCTACAATTACAGGTCAAATCGTAATCTGCCACCCCACAACAATCAATTAGGGCTTCAAGAGGAACCTACAAACCTAGATCTACAAAACTAGATCAAGATCTCACCTCTCTCTGATACCACCTGACATAAGGCAAGGAGAAAGAGGGGCCAAAGGATGGTGCACCCTAAAGATCCAAGCCTGGTCAACACATGTGGAAGAAAACAAACACAAGAGTGAGAGAGAGAATGCAGGATCCTTCATATATTATCATCAGTTAGAACCATACATGCCGAACTGTAAGGCCTTCCTGGTTATAGCTAGATATTACAATGAATCTTAGAAGTCCTCAAACATGTGAGGATCTGTTACAAATCTCTAATCTAATGTCTATTATCTTCTATCAAAAACTACCACCCTAAACTACAACCAAACAACTATATTTATACAAGAAGCTACCGAACTAAGTCAGCCTTCAGATCCATAATTAATGGAAGTAATGGTCAAATCTGGGACCACATGCTTCCCAATGATGGATGCAAAAATTAAATCCATGATCCAATATAAATGCACAAGTCGGCCACAACAGAAAACAAAATTGAACCTGTCGGTGAGAAAGGATAACCGAGTAGCAGATAGACAATGTTGAACACCAGTGAAATAACCAACCACCCAGGTGAGAACCGACCACACTTGATAACCAAAGGAAACCAACCAACTCAGTCAAAGCAGGGACCAAGCAACATAGACAAACTCCAAATTATTTTTGGTGACACAAGATTGCCAAGGACCCGAGATGCTCCTGCATCACTTATCCAAGAATGTACAAAATACTTTGTTCATGAGGCTCATAAACATAGATGGAGCATTCATGAGGTCAAATGGCACCACGGTGAACTCGTAGTGACCAAACCTCGTATGAAAAGTAGTCTTGTGGATATCACTCTTCATAATCCTCAACTAATTCTACCTCAACTTTAGATCTATCTTCAATAATACTCAGGCACCCTACAACTGATCAAATAAATCATCAATATTGGGGAGTGGGTATCGGTTCTTAATAGTTACTTTATTTAGCTATCAATAATCAATGTACAACCGAAGTGATCTATCCTTTCTTCACAAAAATCATTGGTGCACCCCAAGGTGATACACTAGGTCAAATATGCTCTTTCTCCAAGAGCTTGTATAACTGAATCTTGAGCTCACTGAGCTCATGTGTGGTCATCTTGTAAGGTGCTCTAGATATAGGCTCAGATCCTGGCACAAGGTCTATATGAAAATCAACTGCCCTAGTTGGCTTCATACCAAGTAGCTCAGAAGGAAAAATGTATGCAACATCTTGCAAGATAGGATAATCCTCAAGCAAGGGCTCTCTCTCTCTTTGAATCTTCCTCTCTATGAATAATGGTGATGGTGAACAACTAGCATCCCTTCCTCATGCACCGCCTAAGATGCATAGATGAAATCATGCAAAGAGATATAGGTCTTTATACCCCAAATATCACCATAGGAGTACCATGATCATCAACACACTCTACCCTCTTCTCTCAACAATCCATCTTGGCACTGTGATCATATAGCCAATCCATGCCAAGAACCACATTGTAAGAACCTAGAGGGGTAATGTGGAGATCAAACAATGTGATCATGTCACCAATCTAGATCTGACAACTATGAACCAAAGAACTAACAGACACTCTAGCTTCTTAGGCTAACTCGACCTCCCAACTAACATCATGTCTAACTTCCACCAGCCCACAACGCTCTACTACAAATAGAGATACAAAGGATTTTTTGTCTCCCAAATCAAACAAGATAGTAACACTGATACCCCAAATCATACATGTGGCCTCAATGATAGTATCTTGATGCTCTTCCTAGCGGTTATCAACCGCTATAAATACTTTGTGAGACCTACCCATATCACCCATTGTCGGCTCTGAAGTAGCCCCTCTCTAGCTGCATGTTGTCTATCCTTATGGGCACTATCTCACTATATGTTCCATACCACCACAAGTGTAACAAGGTCCTCGCATCTGTACATGTACTCCTTGAGACCTAGACTATTGCTGACATCCAATCCTGTTGGATCCACTGTAACCACCACTAGAGGGTTGTTGAGTCCTAGTTAGCTGTATAAGGGGCCTATGGCCTCTAATCCTACCTAGGACTCTAAGACTACCACTACTTGGGCTTAGATCCTTGTTGTCCCTGAGATGGTTTCTACCTAAAATCTTGTTGGGGTCACTATTGACTTTCAGTCCTGCTGGATCCACTGTAATAGCCCCTAGAGGATTGTTGAGTCCTAGCTGGCTATGTGTAAGGGGCTTGTGACTTTTGATCCTACCTAGGACCCTAAGACTACCATTGCTTGGGCTTAGAGACATGCAATCCTTGAGATGGTTTCTGTCTAGAATCATGTTGGGGTCGCTGCTAAGACTATTGGCCCTTAAAGGCCCCTATTGAATGTCCTTGATTCCCCTTCCAAGGGGGTCTCTATTGTCCTGATGACTAGGTAGAGTGGTTTCAATTTTGAGACCGATCTCATGAGTCCTATGCCCTGCCACGAATATCATCACCAACTAGTGCCCTCTCAACTACCTCTCTAAAATTGGTAGGGAATGCTAGTTAGATTGGACCCTAAAGAGATACATTAAGACCCTTGATGAAATGATGCATGTGTAGTTTCTCATCCTTGATGTAATCAACATAATGAAGGAGCTTGAGAAATATACTCTTATACGGCATTACAATAAGGCCTCTTTGTTGAAGGTCATAAAACTCCTCTATCTACCACTATCCAAAGTGCTTTGAAAGGTACCTATCTATGAACCTACTGAGAAAAGTCTCCCAAGTGAGTGTATCTATACTCACATCACCCATGGCCTCCTCCTACTGCCACCAAGTAGAGGCTCCCTCTCAGAGGAGATGAATGGAAAGTCAAACATTTAGATTGCTCCCATAGGAACGCAACCCAAAGCATCATTGTAAACTCAATAACCATGCCTCTGCTCTAGCTCCATCAATAGCTCCCAATAATAGAGGAGGCTGGAGTCGTAATAACTCCCTAATCTAATCCCTTGTATCACGGGTCTCTCTCTCAACTGCACGATCCCCCAAGTCGCATGGGTGCTCTACCTAGTGTATGAACTCAGCCTCATGATCTGCCTGACCCTCAATCTATCTATGTGGTAGACTCCTACTTCATTCCCTACTAACTATCCTATGTCCCTCTAAGGGTCATTGCTCTGCTTGATGTACTACTGGTGGTAACCTCTACTAAATGATGCCTACTAGGTTTTGCAATGTAGCTAAGATGTCCTAATTTAGATTAGGAGGTAGCTCGAGTGGGGGATTCTGATCTTCCCTAGGAGCCTTTGCCCCCTACTCCCTATCCAAACATACTAAAGGGATACACCTGCGGCCTTGTCCATGTTTGCAAGCATTATGTGCGAAAGAAGGAATCCTACACAAAAGTGCAATGTTATAAGTGAAATGTGAAGGGTTTAAGGTCCTAGCATTCAAAACTGTTCTCTGATACCAAATGTCATGCCCAAAAAAATACTACATAAAAATGCACAATTTTTTTTTTAAACACCTAAGTTTATATGAATAAGGAGAACATTTTGGGTTAGGAAAATAGTGTTGACATGTGAGGGGCATCATGGCCAACAAGTTCATGTGGTGATCCCACCCACATAACGGGGTTGGCCAACCTCCCTCAACAACATGGTTAGGGTTGGTTGACCCCAACCGATTTCAACTGAACAAGTTCATCCGATGGTACTAAAGGAATAAATTTAGGATAGGATTCCAAGTTGGTCCTAAACAAAATGTAAGCCAATCTAAAGGAACGTCAAGAATGTCATAGGTAAGGAGAGTAGGTTTACGAACTCCTAAACTTTAACTAACAGATTCAACATATTCACCTATGCGTTAAGAAACCATAAAAAGAGGTACTGAAAGATAATTCATAATTAAGTTAAATGTCTAGATAATATTAGTTAATAATCAACCTAAAGGAAATGTATTGCTTGCATAATTTAATTGACGAGTTCCTTTGGGACTATGTTAAATTCATGAGTTCACAATATAACAATAGAATTTAGTTATTCGATTCCTAAAAAAAATACAGTTTAGACAACTTCCACTAAGTTAATTTAATCCATAAAAGAGATGTGTGCACAAACACCTATATGGAATTAGATTAACTTACTAAATGAAGTGTACGTTTAAGCAAAATATGTGAATTCCATAAAATGTTCATTTAATTAATTTGTTAAATGATGTGTATCCACTTATATAGGAGAAAATAAATGTTAATCAAATAATAAGTTGATTATTTAAAACATATAATATTAAAATATTATAAAAAGAAAAGCTTAATTCAAAACATATTAAATAACAAATTCATTACTAACCAAAATAATAACTTTATTATTAACCAAATAATAAAACTACTATTAACAATGTATATATATTTAAAACATTGAATACAATTTAATTTAAATATAACATTAACCAATTAATAAATTTATTATAAATCAAATAATAATTTTATTATAAACCAATTAATAAACTCATTAATAATATCATATTTTATATATATATATATATATATATATATATATATATATATATATATATATATATATATATATATATATATATATATATATATATATATATATATATATATATATATATATATATATATATATATATATATATATATATATATATATATATATATATATATATATATATATATATATATATATATATATATATATATATATATATATATATATATATATAACTTTTAAACAAAGTTTAATTAAAATATAAAAATAATAAAATTTAATTTAATTAAAAAAAACTTTTTAAAATTCTTTTTAAAGTCCCTAAGGACTCACAGTGGGGCCCGCTCACGGTACCCTGCCAACACAGGGTCCGCAGCCTATAGTACCCTATCATCGCAAGGCTCGTGGTACCCTTTTGTGACAAGGTTGTGGTACCTACCACCGGCAGGTATTGGGTAGTGGGTGGGGTCAATTCCTCACCCCCCCCCCCCCCCGCCACTCAAACATTAAAATATACTTTTTTTATAAGGTATACAACTCACCTTTTCGGTGGGTTGTATAGTTATATTTCTTTTTATTTATTTTTTTATTGAAATTTGATTAATTTATATATATATATATATATATGTGTGTGTGTGTGTGTGTGTGTGTGTGTGTGTGTGTGTGTGTGTGTGTGTGTGTGTGTGTATTAAAAAGCCATTTTATGGGCTTCTTGGGTGGCGACCCAAGTGGGTCCCACTCTCTATATTTTTGCTTGCAACTATATTTGAAATATAATCTTTTTTTTTACAAGTAGATAGGATATAATAAATTTTTTATTGACTCTGGTATTTTGGAATGTGTATGGGGAATTTATTTTTTCCCCGTACATTTTCTAAAGACCTATAGGTCTCTATTTGAGGTTTTTTTTGTTTTACACTTTTTTTTTCTTCTTTTTTATTTGTTGTTTGATGGTGATAATAGGATTTGATAAATTGATTTAATGGCTCAACAACATAGTGTAACTTTCTCTAATGTCTAAATTAACCATATTGAAGCTTTAAAACAAAATTTACTTGGCAAAAAATAAATCAAACTAAATTACTTCAACATTTTAGCTTTCTATAATTTACAACATGAAGTTTTTAAACATTTTCAAACAAATAACTCATTTTCATAGCAATCACTATTTACATCCATTTCTATGAGATAATATGAAATGAAGCAATGAGGAGATGAACAATCCTTTCTCTTTTCATTGTTTACAACAAGAATTCTTACATTCATCAATTGTAAAATACAAAATCTCCTTTCAACAATAGTGCTACCCTACAATATACAAAATTGATTCCTTTCTCAACCTGTCATACATCAAACATTGAAACAATGCAATAATATAATGGAGTGTATTCTCATTTCAAAGTTTCAACAATGCAACTCTACTTTTTCTCCCACAATGACACCAAGATGGAGACTTCCCAAAAGCTTTTTCTACATGAACATGGCCACCAAAAACCTACAATAACAAGAGCATAACTATGGAGTGCTCACCTCCCATCCAAGGTCTCAAGGAGACCACCCCCAAGCTTGGAGAACCAAGGCTAAACGGGTACACCCATACAACAACCTCACAAATGCATTTACACAAACAAATAAATATTAAACTCCCTCAAAAGACTTGGCTTCACAAATGGGTCACTTATAAACCTACTAAAATAGGGTGAAGGTGGGCTTTTCAAAGAGGATATTTCCATTCCAATATAAATTTACAACCAAGAGATTTTCATGCCTTCCAAAAGATACATTATCACACTTTTCATACACAATACTTCACCCTTATCAGCCCCAATACAAAGATCACATGCATGGCTTCATGGAGTCCATACTCCATGAAATTTTTTCCTCTTCTCCATGAGAATAGACTCTCAACTACAATGGAAGGCCCAACTAAGCCCTTCACCCAAGGCCCCTACTTCCCTCCCAAGGGTGAGTGATGCCTTGTACACCCATGAACAACATACAAATCAAAACAAAATGAAAATGATGCAAAAATCCATATCCACACATACCCAACAACAACAACAATTTACATAACAAGAAATGCATACATTTCTACTTGTTCATTCTACACAACAACATCTAAACAAAAATTACAAATAAATATCTCCTTCATAGAAAGAACACCAACCTTGGTCCAATGCAAATGGCAAATGAGGTTTGAGAAGATCCATTTTCCCTCTTCTTTGACTTCCTTCTTCCAACTCCAAAACCCTAAGTGTCCCTAAATTTAGAGAATGTTTGAACAACCACTAAGTCTCACCAAGCCCTCTAAAAAGGCCTCCAAAATCTTACTCACCTACAAGAAATAAATGTGAGTTGACTACTAGTCCTTGGCCTTACCTCTTGTCCCCCCTCATAATGGTGAGTTTAGCAAGGGGTGTGGAACAAGTCAAGTGCATGTGACCTTCTCTATTTTCGCCACTTTTGAAGAGTAGCCTTTTTGGAGTGTCATAATTGTGATCTAGACCTTTCTATAGGAAAAATCTAGCCTCTAACTCAAGGTACCCCCACATGGTTAGCTAATTTTGAGCATAAATGTACCCTAGGGTCACTTTTAACCCCTCTAAAGTTCAACTAGAGTTTGATCCAAATTTAAACTTGATGGGAACCCTTTATAACATCTACATGCAAGTGGGATAAATTTAGGTATCTTATTAGGTTGAGTAACTCTTGCCAAACCCTAATTGACATGTCACTATCCACATAGATATCATAAGTGTCAAGTGACACCATAAAATATAGTTCACATTTACAAGTGACATATTTAAAATAACAAAATAAATTTAATCTAATAACATCCATAAAATTTATGTTTACAATTGAAAACACATTACAACGAGGTTTCAATATCTTCAATAGATTAAACCTTGGCTTTCACAATTGTAGATAGGTTTATTCCTGATTCTCTGAATAGTTCCATGGTTTTCTTTCTTGCACACTAAACTCCAGCATTAGTAATCCAAGAAAACAAAATCACATATAAATATATATAACAATTCAATATTACATAATTGCAGACAATATTCAATATACATAACTCAAATTCTAGTTACAATTTCCACTAAGGTAATGCTCATACATAGTACTTGCAGAATTCTAACATCATGACATATCATCAATACTATCTCTTAAACTTTAAAGCATAATTCATGTAATAATTAAATCTAACCATGGTTAAATATTTCTCATCGAAATATGTATTTGAGTATGTATAGCATAAATCAACAAGTATGATCTAGATTCTAATCAGCAGCATAAATAGAACCCACATAGTATAATCATCATCATACATAAATAACATGAGTCACTATCAAATTGATCATAAGTATATAAAAATCTCAAATCAAAATGTATCAAAATACGAATGTCTAAATAATGCTATGATAGGTCGGGGTGGGACCTCAAAGAGAGAGAGAGAGAGAGAGGGGAGAGAGATAATATGACAAGGAGAGAGAGAAGGAGAGAGAGGCACACATTTAAACTTATATAAAACTATAGATATGCATATATACAAACATAGACATATATTATATACATAAATTTAGTGTATTATTAATTTAGTACCATGTGTTTTGATGTATTCATAACCCGTACATGAACTTTAAAACATAAATTGCATTTCTTTATATCTCCAAAACACGTACAAGTTTTGAAAATTTTGAAATGTACTTTTTGCTTTTCAAAACCAAAGCGGGTTATGATGCACACAAAAACCCGTACGTGTTTTAGGCTTGGAAAAAGGGTTAGTAAATGAGCCTAAGGCTTGAAAGCTCATTTTCCCTCTATTTTAGTCTCTTTACACATTTTTTCATCTTCCAACATGAATTCTCAATTTCATCCTCATCAAGTTTACAAATGATCAAGTGGGTATCTCTTAAATTACCACCATAATCTTACACGTCTTCTCATCTTTCTAACCATATAAAAATTTTAATTTTTTAACATTAACATAGTGAAATTTAATTTTCTTTACCTATGTCTTGACAGGCCTCACAGACATATGTCGACCATTTTTTTAATAACTTTTGATCTACTCAACCAATTGTAAAACAAATTACATATTAATGTTCTACACTTGAATCTATACACTTTTTAAAAAATAAGATTGTAGTTTTTATTATTTTGATGCAAGTTATGCCCAGCACACGAACAGGTACCATATTTTCAGGATACGGTCACTTCAAAAAATTATTTTAAAAAAGTACTCAACAGAAAATTATGAAAAAATACACAACTTCTAGATCTCAGTCTTACCTACCATCCTACAATATAATTTAAATTCAAAATGTTAAATCTAACTATATCTTTTGTTGAGCGTACGGAAACAACTATGTTATATTTTTCTAAAAAAAAATCAGGAACAGTTTTCCATATGCGGAGGGTTTGACCCTCTTAATATTATCTATTTTTTATTAAAAAAATTAGTAGTTTAGAAACTAGGTTCAAAGTAATACAATTCTTATTCTTTACACATCTTCTAATTTTGAGTGCAAGACCCTCCAATTTCTCTTTCAAGTTCAGGTTTACCTGATTTCATAAAAAAAAGTGGCCACTTATACCCCTTTTTACACACCATCTTGGTGCACTTACCCATTTAATTCATATGTATGTGAAAAATAAATAAAATAATAATTTATTTTTAGAAGAAATATATTTAGAAAATTAATAATTAAATTAATAAAATAATTTATTTAATTATAGAAGTGTAATTGACTAATTAAATTCCTTTAAATTTAATTATTTAATCATTTTGAACTAGAAGAATAAGTGAAAATAAATCAATTAAATAGTAAAAAATTGTTTAATTATTATTCAAGGAAAGAATAATTAGTAAATTAAATAATTAATAAATTTCTTTAAATAAATTAGAGAAAATAAATAATAAATAAAATAATTAAATAATTAAAAATTATTTACTTAAAATGGGAAATGAAGGGAAAAAAATGATGTTCATTTAATTTTTTTCCATTAGTAAACCACAAACATGGTGATATTTGTATTTATCAAAAGTAATTACATCATTTTAATAATTGTTCATCCCAAAAAGTTTGCTTGTCCATGCTTTACACTCCATCGTCACTACCACCAAGCTCAAATTCCTCTGTCCATGTAATACTACACCGTTGAAGAAGTTCTTCAATGTCTCAAACCTCAACCCCCATTATTTGCATGTTTCATGTTCGTAGTTTATGATTGTCAAGTTAAAGTCCTTGAATGGTCTTCATATTCTTGAGGAAGTCTATTCCCACAGTCGCCTAGTGATGATGATGGCCAAGTTCTCTTTCAGTCATATTGATATGAATGCCATTTTAATTGCTTCAACTCCCAGTTGTTGAATGCATGGTATCCTATGCCCTTTTCTAATACATTTCTAATGTAGGTCTAAAATTGTGCCTAAAAAATATATTTGGTGCCTCCTACTTCTCAAGCGCATGGGAGAATCCATAATTTCTCCTATAAATTACCAAGACTCCATAAAGAAAAATAGGATTCTGTAATGATTCTCCTCTTCTCTTTTTAAGAAACTCCACATGGACCACCATCTACCATAAAATAAATTTTGGGCTTTACAAAATCTATTTGTCCATCCTATCATCCAAATGTGATGTAACATCCCCAATGTGGAGTTATGAAAATGATCTCTATTCAATGTTTGATGGGAAATGAATTTAAATAGATTCTAGATTGTAGTGTCCTTTTATCTCTATGAATTCATCAATTTTATCAACTTAATGTCGAATGCATTTTATCAGAGCTAATAACTGACTTGGTAACTCTATTTGCCACCAAATTAGTTAACTCATTTGCTTCCATATTGCCTTCACAAAAAATATGGTTTGTGATGTATGCTTCAATTTATTTTTTAAAATATTTAATGTTTTTTTTTTTCTAAAATGGCAATTAACTTTCATTTTGAAGTTTTACCTTTTTAAATAATATTTATTACATTGGTTGAATCTCCTTTAGTTTCAATCTTCCTTATACCTAGATTTCTACACATGGTGATTTTATGAAATACCACTTTGAACTTGGCTTCATTATTAGTTCCATTATTGATATGCTTGGAAGATGTAAGCATTTTTATTCTCACCCAATTTTTGTACAAAGGCATATGTTTCTCTTGGAACAATCTTTTGTTCCTTTCCTTCCATAATTCCCAAATCAGAATTATGTAAAAATATACCATAAGAATTTGAAGGCAAACAATTTTTAAATTATCGACCAACCTTGAAAGAGACTCAAAACATCATTGGGAATAGCTCTCATCCAACTTATCTTTTCACATAGCCAAAAATAACATCTTTGGGAAAATAAGCACCCTAATAGGAGATGATCCATTATTTACACATCTTTTTTACAGAAGAGACATCTAGATGAACCATGGAAGCCCATCATTTTGAATCTATCTGTTGTTAAAAACATTTTCTATAGTACTACCTAGGTAAAGAGGTCTGCTTTTGGAAGGAAAAATTTGTTGGCAACAATGTTGCAATGGAAGCTTTTTCCCCACCCTTTCTTGATTGCTTGTTAGTTTTTCATATCCATCTTTTAGACTATAAGATATTGTTGGAAAGTTAAGGTGTTGAGAGGGGGGGTGAATCAGTGCCTTATAAAACTTTAACCCTTAATAATTATTTTACCCTTTGAATCTTAAATCTTTCTTTGCATGCATAGGCTTAACAACTTATTTTTTGAATAAAATTAAAACAAAGTAAACTCTTTCAACCATAAACACATAACACACATGAACACATTTGACACATGATTTTGGTCACAAAAAACCCTTGGTTAGAGGGGGAAACTACGGTGGGGATGAGATCCACAATCCTTCACTACTGTAGCATAAAGGTTGCCCGGTTAGAGCATACAAAATTATCACTTTTGGTGATTTTCCCTGTTAGGAGTAGTAATTAAAAAAAGACCTTGTAAAATCTACCTAGTAAAAGGATTTTGTAACACTCATTAAGTGTGCACTTTGTTAAGATATTTACAATATAAAAGGCTTGTTAAGGCCTATCCAATATGTGGGATTTGAGAATAAAAAAATAACAATGTATTCCTACAAAAATTTATCTTTAATAATATTGCATCTACCTGTATGCTAAATCAGATCCTTTATGCTCTCTACAGTATTGTCACCTTTCTCTAAATGATTTCACCAAAATCAATCCACTTCCTCTGCTCAGTAGCCTTATCTGATTTATCTCTGCTATGTGCTCTCTTCTTCACACTCTTCTCTCTCTCTTGATCTTTTCTCAATCCATCCTCATATATTAATCCTATACCTTCCTCATTACTTGACCTATTAGGGTTTGGATCCTTCTAGAAATATCAGACAAATAGATCTCTAATCCATATTCATTTCCTCTTTCCAAGAAATATTTACTTCATTTTCATTGGCTCAATCTTTTCCTTGGGATCATTTAAAATCATGTTTCATTCCCAATAAATCTTACCTAACTTTCTCCTCAATCTTTGTAAACCATTTTCTTTCTCAGTAGATTCCAATCACTCTTTTATGTTCATCATGTATCTCTCGGTAGTCTTTGTTGATCTATTTGGTTATCATGTTGTTCCTGCTCGGTAATACTCTTACTCAATTAACATATTTACTCAGTATAATTCCTTTTCTTGGTAACTATTGTACTTGGTTAAGTTTATTTGTTCGATGTCCATTCTTCTCGGTATACACTCTGTTAGATACATTCTTTGCTTTATGCTTGGTAATTTTTCTGCCTTGTCTTTATCGAATGACTTGCTCTTCACCGACCTAATTCTTTACTCATCATAACTCATCATTTCCTCACTAATGACAACACTTAATACATTTAGGAGTTACAGATACATAATCCTTTAAAGCCTTTAAGAGGATTGAGTGTGGAAAATATATCATCCACCCCACTATTGTCTAAATATTTATGATATAATACTTGTACACACTTTTTGTTTGGCTCTTTATGTATTCTCCATACTATCTATTCTCCCAATGATTTGTTCTAAATGGATTAATTTCTCATACTCACACCATTGTCTTCCTTTGTTTTACATATCTTTTCCTAGGCCACTAAGGAAATTTTATCCTTGTCTTTTGCGCCTTTCCAAAAGAACTTTGTCATCATTTGGTTTAATTTTTTTAACACCCATATTGGTAATGCTAAGTAAGACATGAGATAAATTGGCATTGTTGCAATTACTAATTTGATCATTGTTAATCTACTTTCCTATCAAAGCCACTTACCTTTCCATGATTCCATCTCTTCTCCCATTTTCTCTTTCAAAATCTCCCACAAGTTGGTGGTTCTCAAACCTTTTGAGAGAGAGGAATTGCCACATAGGTGCAAGGAAGATTCTTGTGAATAAATCTTAAAAACTATAACATATATATTTCCATTTATATGTCTGTATTGAAGAAGAAGTCTATTGATTCTCCCTAATTGCTTCTTAACATTCTTCCATTGCATAGCTATTAAGAATGATTTTTATATGATTATTCTCTCTTCTTTTGGCAACTCTAAGAAACAGTGTGTTATCTACAAATTGTTGATGCAAAATGAGAGGGAGATTACTAGTGATTTATAATCCTTTCATTTTGCCTTGTTTAATACTTTTGGATAAATCCCTTCCTAGAGATTCAACCATTATGATATATAAGAAAGAGGATATCTGATCTCCTTGAAAAATCCCCTTGTTTCCTTAAAAAAGCCTCCAAAGATCCATTCATTAAAATTGAAAACCTAACTATAGAGATGCATGTAAAAACCCAATTCAACTACCTATTATTGAGATTAAATGATTGCATTATTTTTATTATAAACCTCTAATTGACTCTATCATGCACTTTTTTTATCCAATTTAATTATCATCCATACTTTCTTCACTATTTGCAAAGAATGAATTGCTTCTTATGAAATTATTATACCATCCATTATGGACCTTCTCAACACAAATCTAGCTTTCTTATCTAAGATTATCATGGGAGAATCAATTTGAATCTATTTGTAATGGCCTTGGTCATTACTTTGTAAGTTGTGTTGCACAAAGATATAGGCTTGAAATCATCTGTAGTTTTCTTGTGAATTTATTAGGTGCTAGAGCTATGAAGTTATTATTAAATTCCTTCATAAAATGACTTGATTGATATGATACGTTGATTTTATCTAGAATATATTCAACCAATTTATCCCAACATTTCTGAAAAAAAAACCCACAAGCCATGCATCTGGCTTAGGCTCTTTATCTATATGTAGATAAAAAGAGATGTCATAATATCAATGGTCAAAAAAATTTGATTTAGAAATTTTTCTTGGTCCTTAGTAATCAATTTTAGAATGTATTGATATAACTCTTCCCATTGTTTCAAGTCAAATCCTTCTTTAGTATTGAACAAGTTTTCAAAAAAGGACATCTCAATTCTAGAGATATATTTTGGGTCCTCCACTGTGGTTCCATCTAATATCTTAAGAGATAATATTCCATGAATCCATACTATTCTATTTAAATATCAAAAATATTGTTCCTATCAACCCACTCTACAAAATACCTTTTGGACTTATTTTCTCCCTCAATATCCTATATTTTTTTAGTGTTATGTAAAAGAGCATTAAATATCTTGAAATTATGATATGTTAACAATGTAGTGTTGCAATAAAAAGATCCAATTTTAGCCATAATTCTCTTTTCTCGTGCATTTATTGATATAAAGTTTAATTTTTAACAAAAGCTTTTTACTCGGCAACCCATGTAGTTGTTGCCTTCATCCTTTTTGGTTACTTTAGCCACTTGAGGATTTAAGACTACTGTTAGTCCCCTCAAGGAACCTTCAGATTGGAGATCCAAACCTTTCCATATTTTCATCTTTCATTTAAGAATTTTAAAATCATCATTGGTCAATTTTGTTTTTTGAAGAAGTATAACATATTTTTTACTTAACTTCAATCTGTGATTGACCAAGCACTACTTGTTAGGGGTATCGAAGCCCCTAGAATTCTATGTTATTAGCCTCATGATCTCTTGGGAAGGGGGGAACCCTTCCTTGATTGTAGAATTGATGATATTTTAGCCTATCCCTTTGCATCTCCATCCAAAGATCTCAAATCCTTGAGAGATTTTTTACGTTGTGATTTCTTCTATCCATGATGTATCATTTTTTAGGTTGCTAGGGTTTGGGCCACTTCTAGTATTTTAATATTATCTCTCTAGAGTCCTCTATATTTCCTTATAGATTTTGAATAAAAGGTTATGTTCTATTTCCAACATTTTCTCATCCTCAACTCCATTCAATAAAATGCCTTCCTCTAGCTCATATCCCTCATCAATTTTATTTGTTATCTCATCTAAGAATTGTTTTCTTATTATGAGGTTATCCATAAATTTACATGCATCCTCTATAATTTGAACCTCTAGTTAATCTATCTTTTGTATCTCTACATTATTTTGTAATGAAATTCTACTAGTTCCATTTTCATTTTGTGTATTGGTTTCCTCTTCGTTAACATTTTGTGATTCAATTTTGAATTCACCCTCTTCTAAAACTGTAGATATAACTTGAACTTCCCTATCACATTTTCCATCATCTCTCTTTACCATTTCCAATAGATTTGATGTTGGATTTTCTGGACATTTTCCCCTTCTTCCTTCTCCTAATTTCCTTTTTTTATTACTTTTTGATGATTTTACATTTAATTTCAAGAGAGCATCCCTTATTCTCCTAGGGCTCTATATTTTTGTCTATTGAATAAGTGTATTTATTATTATGTCTGAAATTATCCCTTACTCCTTATTTACGAGTCTTGTTTTCACATTTTCATCATCACTTTAACATGTTCTACGTTGGCTTGATTTATCATTCTTATTATTCTTTGATCTTGTAATTTTTGAGCAACTGGCTCCTAGATGTCCCCTCATGAGGTATTTCTTCCTAGTTTGAACCCTATCTATTAGATTTTTGTTGTTCCATTTACCATTTTCTAGTAATGATTTCTAGATCATTCACCTCTCTACAATTAATTGGAATTTCTTCCAAAATTTTAGGTTTTATTTTTTCAATTCCATTAATAAAGTTTTCTTCTACTCAAATAAACTTCCCTATGGATACTCATATTGATGACATGGCTTCACAGTTCCAATATTTAATTAGAATTTGTTCTAAAGTTATCCAAATCAATTTTTGTTTCTACTTTGTGATCAAATGGATTGAAATTGAGTTTTCAATCAGTTCTGAAAGGCATATCCCTAAAAAATAACTAGATCTCCTTCCAAAATCTCTTTTTTTTTTTAATTAGTATTGATGTATTCTACAAAAAGAAACCATTGGACAAGGATCTAATCCTTACCTGATCTTTAAAACTTTCATTATACCACTATTTCATCTCGATTGATCACTCTTCCATTCCACACCATTTTATGAATAATGCCCTATCCCTGAAATATTTCATTCTTGGAATGATATTTTTTTATGATATGGTTATTGTTGCAATTAATTTATTGGTCTCTTTTGGATCCTTGGTCATTTCCTTCCTTGGGGCTCCATGATTCGATCTTCAACCAATCCATCGATAATTTGTCTTTTGAAAGAATTATTGTTTTCCCCCTTGGAAGTATTCTTTTTTAGTATTTTTCTTCCAATCAATCAATGGTATGGCATTTGCACCCATTGTAAAAGACAAAATCTCTAAATTTGTGTTTCTCCAATTAGCATTATTTATTTTCCATTGTCTTCTTATACTACCATGTTGTGGTCCTCTAATTTCCCACTAGTTTGAATTGTCTATTATGGAAGTATTATATTCCTTTTTTATGTTCGTTTAATTACATAATAAAAAAATTTAGTTGATTTAAAAATAAGAGATAATGATGAAATGTTAGGTCATTTTTAGAATATACACTTGAAAAATTCAAATTTTTTTAGCTTGTAGAGAAAATTAATGAAAAGTCACAATTAATAAAAAAATCATCCAAAAGAAATCATATAGGGTTGATTTTTTAATATAGCTTCCTTGGATATATTCCTCAAAATCCTAAAAATGGATAAATTCACAACGATTTATAATCATATAACTCTTGGCACAAATCCCTACGTTGATGCCACTAGTTATGATTTTTTTAGAATAAGCTTAGAATTTTTTAAAAAATATATTAGAATACTTTTCTCTATAAATCAAGCTAAAATAATTTTTATAAGTTTAATATTCCAAGTCATGATCATTTTGGAGAGTCATTCTATTT
The DNA here is from genome assembly GCA_027943335.1 of Chamaecyparis obtusa. Classification (NCBI taxonomy): domain Eukaryota; kingdom Viridiplantae; phylum Streptophyta; class Pinopsida; order Cupressales; family Cupressaceae; genus Chamaecyparis; species Chamaecyparis obtusa. The sequence continues at coordinate 477,300 of BSBK01004969.1, read as the reverse complement.
CTTATTTATATACACAATTAGGTAAGGACGTGTTCTTTCATCCTAATTAGATTGACCTAATTAAATAAATAAAAATATTATAGATCAAGCATTCCACAAGTGCTTAACCATATTGTACACATTTTCATTACAATTATTTGTCTTTTTCTTATATATATATATATATATATATATATATATATATATATATATATATATATATATATATATATATATATATATATATATATATATATATATATATATATATATAAGTTGACACAAAGTTTAACTAGTAGAAAGTGAAAATAATTTTTATAGTTTGTGTGAGTTCTAGAAGTTCTTTATTGTCTTCATATGTGTAAGTTTAGGCATGGATCTTTATCAAGAATATGAAGCAAAGCATGAGAGATCATCCATTTTTTAATTTTTTATTATAATTATAGTTTTATTTACTTTATTGAACATTATTATCATGTAGTTCACATGTGCATCAAAATAGAGGCAAAATCTAGAAGAGAAATATGCACAAGTCACTATTTTGTCATATATTCTTATATTCATTTTTCCTTGTCCTATAATATGTGGTCCTATTGATTAATTCAATCTATTTTTTTGCATAAGCTTACAAAATCACGAGACAAATCCTCTATCAATCTAGATTAGCTACCATTCATACATGTATGATACCACATCTCATTTATTTTTTCATCCTCATCCAGTTTGTAGGAGCAATCTTATTGCTTGGATGGAATCGCAGACATGATCTCATCCTTAAGATTCAAATCTATTTATTACTAATCCTAAACTAACCTTTTTTTCTAAAACTCTATTTATAAAGACTTCTTTAAATACATTATTAATTAATACCATACAGAAATTGCATTAATTGTTAGTTAATACTAAATCATCTTGTAGTCCTATGATTACATTTAATATCTTTACTCTTTTGAAAATGACAAAAGAATTTAACTAGAAGTTATGAAATTTTCACATTTCCATTCTTACAGAAAAAATTCCAAAAATATTCCTTAACATGTCATTGACCTAAAATAAAATATTTGAAATTACACAATATTTAAAAGTTCAAATGTCAAAATGCAAAATCTCACCTATATAACAAGATCACTTAATAAAATTGAATTGAGCATGATTAAATAAAATGCAACAATCAATTAATATCCTTCACAATACATAAAAGACTTTAAAAGTACAAAAATGCATTAAAATGATTAAATCTACTTTAAGCCTCCTGATTCATTTATTAATTAAAGTGGTGTAATTTTACATAAAAGACTTAAAAAGGTTTAAAAAAATTACATTAAAATGATTAAATCTACTTTAACCCTCCTAATTCATTTACCAATTAAAGTGGTGCAATTTTAAATAATTCAAAGGCTAACCATAATGAAGACATTATCAATATTCTAATCTACCCAAAATACAATTTCTTTACCACAAAATAATCTACCTAGTCTACCGAGCCTCTAAAGAACATGTGAATTTGAGAATCCTAAAGAAGCAAAATGACAACATATGGATTCTATTAATTCTACACTAAAGTCACATCTACCTCACCTAAAGCGAAACACTCAAATAATGAGATTCCTTAAAAAAAGACTATGTTGTGACGGCGTGTATAATTATTCCAAATCCATCCTTCTCATGAGAGGGAATGGTAGAAGGTAAAATCAATCTAAATAATGCCAATTATGACTTTTCCTAAATTCCAAGACCAAAATATATTCTCTTTCTATATCTCGTTGTCACAAGTATTCATAATTGCATGTTATTCTCCAAGGAAAGAAAATGGTGGGTGCGACTAAAATTCATGTCCTTAATTGCTCTGGCAAAGTTGATAAAGATTCAAAATTCATTGACACATGTATATCATCTAGATTGCTACATTTTTATAACATACTGTGTACTTGGACATTGACATAAATCTAAAGAAGGAATGAGCCCTGATCATGATTTCCCACTGGGGCTTTGGATGCTTTAGGTTATGGAATGGATGTAGTTTGGATCCAAGGAGGTCCTTAGCTTTCAAGGAGAAAATTGATTGATTGTTTTGTATGAAAATAGTAAGTGGTAGTTTTATTTGAAAAAGGAGGTTAAAAGGTAAATATATATATATTGAAGAAATTATATATGTGTATATGTGTATGTATATATGTATGTATATGTATGTATGTAAAATTACAGTTTATTTTGATGTAATATTTTAATATAATTGTATATTGCTAAATGAAGGATTTTTTAATTTGAGTATTTTAATTCTTTATTTAATGTTTCAAGATTATACATAAGATAGTAATAGTTAATAATATTACAAACATAATGGTGTGAAACAAGTTAAATTGTATTTTTGTATGTACAAGGTGTCACAATGTGTGATGATAGATGCTATGTATATGATACACAATGCAAGGTGACACAAGAAAAATTATTAAACCCAGGGGAAAAGACATCAATGTCAATGCAAATATTGAGATAAAAAGGAGAATTAGGTTCTCAAGCCAACTTGTGAACCCTACTTACTTGTCTACTAGGCCACTCCCTTGACATATTAAAAAATGAAACCAACTAAATTGTAAACCATTTGGAAATGAGAGGATTTCTTGCAAGAATTTAGATCTAAGAATAAACTTGCATAGGCTTAAGCTTCCCACTTACCCTTGCAACTAGGACTTGTAATTCAAACTCATAATTTATTCCAACCATAACTTCATAATTGATGCAAGAGCAATTAGGGCCGTGAGGAAAATCTTACATCATCTAAAAAGACTTGTTTAATTTTATAAGTTGGGTGCATATTTTCCAAATAAAGGCTATATGCAAGCTATTATGTATTTCCATGTACCTTGGTGTACCATCCTAAAAAGTTAGCACCCATTATTGGTTGCTTTATTAGGACCTATTTGACCCATTTTTGTGATTTTGAGGTCTAAATGTCCATTATGCTTGATCATGACTAGTTTATTATTCATTTCCCTCTCCTTTTTACTCTCCCCAACCTCCAAATAAAATTTAAGCTCATTCCCCTAAGGACATGTTGCCAATGGTGACGTGTCCCTAGGTTTTGGGGCCCAAATTTAACTTGGGACTCGATGCAAGGATTTTCTCCTAGTATTTCTTTCTATGGCTGGCCTGGGTCAAATTCAAATCCTGAAATGATGGAGTTAGTATAAGAAACCCTTATCACTCCTCATTTTGAGATCCATTATCAAGTGTAAGCTAAGATCCACAATTCCTCAATCAATCTATTAAGTTTTCAAGCAAGCAAGAGCAATTGGATTCAATATTTGAAGGAAAGCACCCAAGATAAAGATCTCCAATTCTTCAAGATCATTCAAGTCCAAGGAAATTTTCTCCAATTGATGCAAGTTTCTCTCCCATGATGGCCAAGTAGAGGAATTCTCAATCAAGAAATAAGATCCATCCTTCATTTCTTCTTCTCCCTCCTTCCTTACAAGTGTTATCAAGCATATCTCCATTCAAGACCTAGAAGTGGCATTCATAGATATATGCATTTGTGAGGGCATCCTTGATTCTACACCTCATTCCAAGGTCAACTCTTTGGATCTCAAGCACATTCAAGAATCTTCATGAATATGAGAAATTTATACATCCAAATTCATGAGGGTTTATGCAAGGTAAATTTATTATTTGTCTTTTTATCTACTTTCCTTTATGAAAATTTATTTTATTTCTAAGGTTGATTCCTTAAAGGGGATTTGACCAATGAAAACCCCTTTAGTCAACTTTTCTCCCCATTTTTCTATGTGCAGGAACATGTTACAGAGCCATCGGATTAAATCTGGGCGAATTGAAAATAGTTAGACAATCTGTGAAAAATTCAATCAAAAACATTAGGAACACATTTCTATTTCCGTCATGTCCCTACCATTCTAAGCTCATATTTCTTCCACATGCCAGTTTCATCTTCTAGTTTTTGTTTCTGCTAGTTTCAACTCACGGTTTGTCTATTATAGTTTGTTTTTAGCAGCTTTTTAGTGACTTTCCTAGTTAATCATTTAAATTACTATATCATATCATTCTCATTTCATAAATTACATGTTTTAGGGAAGGAACAATTGTCCCCATTTAGTGCTTGAGTCACCTCTTGAGCCTATTGGAGGCATCTTCCTTCCTAGATGTGCAATTCATGAAAAGGGAAGTGATCTATTCATATATGGTGTATCATCCTAAAAGGTAATAACACTTAGTTAGGTGTTCATTTTATCCCCATTTTAGTATGTATGGGTTCCCACATTGATTTCATGTTCTCCTAATGCTCATTGGACCTTTATTAATTTAAATCAATGTTTTAATTAATATTGTGAGTTCTCTCTTAAATGATTTTCACTAAATTATTCTATCTCCTCACTCTAAGATGGATCTTACCTCATTTTAAATTTCAAGGGATGATTTACGCATCTATCAATCTCATATCTTTGAGTGGTTCATCTTTTAGGGCCTAGAAGCTGTCAACTTTCTCCCTGTAAAATTTCACTGAATTTTGACAAGTACATTGTTATTCTTTTGGTACATAGTGGTTTTGGCGACATGTCCCCAAGAAAATGGTAGTTTTGGCGAAATGTTCTTGACACTTTGGCTTGAAATTTTAAGGGTGGGATCCTATGGTTTCACACTCCCCAAAGATAGCCCCGTAGATTTTTATTCTTTTTCTAAGTCAGCATAAAGATCATTTTACTTTGAGATCTCCATATAAAGGCTCCCATTTTCCATTCTTTCATAACAAGACAAGAGGAAGAGAAAAGAGGAGAAAACCAATCAATCAAGCAATCAAGCGATTAGGTTTCAAGATCATCTTCAATATCTTCAAGGCATTCTCCTTCCTCTTCATCAAACATTGTGGCAAACTACAACACCATTATACAAGGCTTGTGTTTCATGATTTCCTTTTGGATTTTTGTGGAGATCAAGATATTGCATCAACATTTGTGATCACATCTAAAGAGACATTGTGTCATATCAAGGTATAAGGTGATTTATGTTTTAGATCTAGTTTCTATTTCATCTTTTCTTATGCAATTTCAATTCATTTCTAAGGTTGACTCCTAAATAGGAGTTTGACCAAGGAAAACCCCTTTTTCCAACCTTTTTCCCATTTTTATGTGTATAGGAATAGGTTATAGAGCTGTCAAATCAGATCTGGGTAGAGAAAGTATAGTCATAGGATCTATGAAAGTCTCAGCTAAAAACACCAGGGACACATCGCCAAATGCACCACGTCCTAGGGACACGACGCCAAACTCACCATGTCTTAGGGACACGTTTCCATTTTTACCATGTTCAGACCATTTTGAGCTCAAATTTGGCATGAAGTCATTTTACAACCTCCAAGTCTTAGATCTGTAGTTAGAGCTCATTTTGAGATTTTGACAGTCATAAATTCAAGTCTAAAAAGTCACTATTTTCTATTTTATTTCTAGGTGCATTCAAATTCATCTCAATTCCCTTTTACATCAATCTTGTCAATTGGTTTAGATCAGATCTTTTATTGTTTAGTCTTTTACATATCAATATCATTATTTCTTCCTCTTTCTCAATTTAAGATAATAAAGTAATAAAAACCCTTCAAGCATAGATATTGCATTGGTATCTTCCAAGTGGTGTTAATCATACTTATCTTGAGGTGGTTTTATATTCTAGTGTGTTTTATGAATCGGGCAATATTCCCTTTTATGTTGCTTACCATTTCATACATCACATATGCATTTGACCATTGCTTCCTTTTTCATATGCACACCTTTGGTGAACTTGAATTATAACATTTTAATTATAATTTGGTGTTTAGATCTACATTATATGCATTATATACTTCTCATTTTGGTAGTTTCTACTTTACATGCTTCACATCACACCTTTAAATTTGATAGTTAGATATGTTTTTCATTAAATAAATTTTTACTTTGGATAAGGTGAATTGCATATCTCTTTTAAATATTCTAATTGAATTAGATAGATCTTCCTTTCATTCTCTTGTGCATGAATTTTATTACTTAGAGTCCTAGTTATAGAGTTTTAGTTAGGATAAGTCGTAGACTTATGGGTTCCTTTGATCTGAAACCTCCTATTTTTCTTAGGAATCTTTATGAGACCAAAATTCATCCTAATGACAAGAACAACTCTTCCCATTATTTGCATGATGAATATGAGGCCTTAAGAGTCCCTCCTATGCAAGTTCAAAAACTTTCCAATAATTTTGAAAAATTTGAGCAGTGGTTAGGACAAGAGAATTCTAATCTTGAGCTCATTTCCATTGTAGAAGGTTTAAGTAAGTTAATTCATAATGATGAACATGGTTTTAATGTCTTGCGTAGTATCTCATCTCATTGATAAAAATGTTAATCCTATTAGAGATTGCACCCAAGATTTAGGTTTCATTCCACCTACTACTAGTATTGATACCTCCATGCCTATTTCTACATCCATTCCTAATGTGTCTACTTATTCTCCACCTATCATTACCACCTCAATTCAAAACCTTAATCCTACACATGTTAGCATCCCTAATCCCATCATTCCCACTTTACCTACAAGTGTTACGTGTGTTTATTTACCTTCATCAATGCCCACTTACAAGAGTGTGCTTTTTTCATATTCTACTGTTCCTTCCATTTCCCACAATGATCCAAATATTTCACACATATCTCCTCCTACCACTCTTTCTACTAATTCCACTATTAGTATCTTGTCTCAAACCGTGTTTTTTTTGTAACAAAAAATTACTTCAATGACCCAATCCAAGTTCAACATCCCTACTTGTGATATTGATATTTATTTATCCTTGGATATCATTTGGACCATTAGTATGCAATACATTGAGATTCCTCACCTTGAAACTTATAATGGTAAAGGTGATCCTTTGTGTCAAAACCTTTCAAACATTATGTAGTGATTTTTCTCATGATTGTGGGTTCATGGCTAAATTGTTTACTAGAACCTTTCAACACAAATCCTTGCAATGGTATTGTTCTTTGCTTCCTTATTCTATTGACTCCTTTCAAAATGTTTCTAATTATTTCATGCAACAATTTCAAAACAATATTGATCCTATGATTTCTTTAACTGATTTAATACATTATAAATAAGGAATTAAAGAAAAGGCAACATCCAATGGCTCTGGTTGATAAGAGTGATGCCACATCCTACAACTTTAACAAGTTTAAAAAACAAAGAAGTTAATTAAGATCAATAATTCATCCAACAATGTTGATGGGCAAGTGGTAGCAACATCCAAAGGTGTGACTCTTTTTAGACCTTATCATAATTTTACTCAGCATTCTGAATCTTAGCATAATACCCAATCATGATTCTAAAAAGTGTTTCCATTTGAAATATGTTATTTAATTTTTCATTTATTCTAATGCCATATCTTTTGAGGATGTTAATGATCAAGGAAAAAAATTTGTAGCACCTCCCAACCAAAACTTGCAAATTTATACCAGCCCTTTTCCATCTCATTCAACCAACCATGTTGAGTCTACTCTTCCTTCTTCTTCTACTCATGTTGTTGATTATCATGATAAGTATACTCAAGCCAATAACATTTTCAACGGCATTGATCAAACCAAACCTAAACCCAAACCTTAACTTTGCATTACCTTTAAACCTAGTGAGATAATTAAAGCACCTTATGGTCCTCTTTATATTGGTGTAAAGGTTAATGTTCTTCATTCTCATGGGTCCTTATTGAACCTACTTTCATGGTGAATTTGATCACTAAATAATATCTTTTCAACGGACTATTGTAATGTGACTTCTATGATAAATCTGATGTTATGATCCAAATTGCAATGTTTTCATTTACCATACTCATGGTTCTATTTCATTTCATGTTGAAGTTGGTGGTAAGTATTTAGATGTTACCTTTGTTGTGATCCTAAATTCCAATCAATTTCAAGCCAAACTTTATCTTCCTTGGCTTACTGCCATGAAATTTGTTGCCTCTCTTATTCATAAGTATTTGAAATTTCCTCACAATGGACAAATCATGATTGTTAACCGTAACCTCTAACATCCTTCAGTGCCTAGATATTCTATGGACCTTGATTTATTTTGGCCCTCTATGCCTCAACCAGCTCAACCCCGCAAAGATAATCTATTTCAATCATATTAGAATTAAAAAATCCAAAATATTTTTGAGCTTGGCAATCTTAAGGATGTTCCATCTCCTTTCCTTGGACCTGGACTTCTCCCTACACCACCTAAACCTCTTATATATGCTTTAGTTCCACTGCCTATATCTTATTAATGTTTATCTTTTTCTAATTCTCAACCTAGTGTGGTTCCCTCTATTCTTCCTCCTAAAGAAGAAAAGGGCCTAATGTTGTTTGATCCTAAACCAAGCCAAAATTCTTTAAAAAATAAGTGTAATCATTATGATTGTGATAGTCATCATAAACATCATGCTAGAGCCCATCAACATGCTTCCCAAAACCCTCCTTCACCTAAAACACCTACTAATGCTTTGATTCCCTTTGACTAGCCCATGTTTGAATGAAATGACTAAATTAACTTGAAAAATATGAAATTGAACAAACATGATAATACTATTCATATCTTGGATTCTATTACAAATAATTTGGATGAAGAAGTTACTCTTGATGATGATGATTTTTATGTTCCTAATGCAACTACTAATGATATTAATGCTAGTGCTTCTAATGACATGTATGAGCTTATTCATGTTAATCATGATTTACTAGCTATGTTTTCACAACAATTATCTCGTAGTCCTAGTGATGAACAAAGTGACCCATCTTCATAGCATGGTCCTTGTTTGGAACTATCTATTGTTCCATCTACCATAATTAATGTTGGAAATATTGCATGCTTCTCAACTTCCCTAAACACTACAAACCGATTTTGGTGGGGTGGGAAATATGCTTGATTTTCTCCTCTTATGTGGTGGATTCGATGTGTTTTCTTGTTGTAATGTGCTTCCCTCATGATGTGTTTCTTTTTTTATGTTTTGTTTAGATTTATTTAAATAAATCTTATTTCTCTAGGCACAAGGTGATAAAAAAATCAAACATGTCATGAAATTTCTCTATTTATATATCACTTCTATATATTGTTTCATGTTATATCATGCATGTGCCACTATTCCTAAATTTTCCTTTTTGTTTTCTAATTGGGGATGATGCAAAATGGTATCTACCTATTATCTTTGGTCTTTGTGATGTCATCCCAAAAAGGATCTTCTTTGTGACTCATACATGGCATTCTTACATTGTTCTTTTAGTTCTACTACCTTTGGGGAATGATGATATTTCATTTTGATATAATACTCATGTATTATCATATGATCATACTAACCCAAGAGTTAGTAGATCCCTTTCATGCTCTCTTTTGTCATGTTCTTATTTTCCCTTTAGTTTTCCTTTCTTTGGGGAATCTCATAGTGGAAACATTTCTTGAGGGTGCATGTATTCTCTATTAAATCCATTTCTCCCATTAAGGCATATTCAATTCCTCTGATGTGGGGTTATACACTCTTCTTTTTGTTTCACATTTTGCACACACAATGATTCGATGAAATCTCTCTTGCAAAGGATAAGGAGACAATGTTTTCCTTTTTTTCATCCTTTCATTAGATCCCTTAATGGAGACAATGCTTTCCTTAAGGAATGATCTTCATGTCTTTTGATCCCTATGGAGACAATGATTTCCTTAAGGATTGATCCTCATATCTTTTCATTTCTATGGAGATAATGCTTTCCTTAGGCTTAATCATCCTTTTTGGATTGATTAATAGAGACAATGCTTTCCTTAAGGACTAATCTTTCCCTTTATTTATCCCTATAGAGATAATATTTTCCTTAGGATGAATTGCCTTTGTCGGGTCCCTTAATGGAGACAATGCTTTCCTTAAGGACTGATCTTATTTTATGGGTTGACTAGCATAACATAGTTTCCTAGACCTTCAATGACATCTTTTGCAATTTTTTCCCTTTGTATGCTCCATAGTAAGGACGTAATACCTTACTAGGATAGTGGTCATCTCTCTCTCTCTCTCTCTCTCTCTCTCTCTCTCTCTCTCTCTCTCTCTCTCTCTCTCTCTCTCTCTCTCTCTCTCTCTCTCTCTCTCTCTCTCTCTCTCTCTCTCTCCGAACAGTGCATCTTTTATCTTCATTTCGAATTTGATGAAGACTTAAGTCACTTGGGGGCTTGATGTATCTTTGTCTCCTTAACCTTTATGAGAATTGTTCTTATGCATTGATCTACTTTACCATGAGAATGAGCTTGTCTCATACTCCCACTAAAGTGGGGGCTAGATGTACCATCCTAAAAATTTAGCACTCATGTTTGGTTGCTTTAATTAGGACCTATTAGACCTATTTTGGTCATTTTGAGGTTTGAATATCCATTATGCTTGATCCTAGAAAGATGATTCTCTATTTCCCACTCCTTCTCACTCTCCCCAAGATCAAAATAAAATTTGAGCCCATCCCCCTAGGGACATGTCATGATTGGCAATGTGTCCCTATAGTTTGGGGCCTAAATTTAACTTGGAGCCTGATGCAGGGGCTTTCTCTGGGGATTTATATCTATGGTCGACCTAGACCAAATTTAAATCCTAAAATGAAGGAGTTAGTATAGGAATACCGTATCACTCTTTATTTTGACATTCATTATCAAGTGCAAGATAAGTTCCACAATTTGGAAATCAAGCTATCAAGTTTTCAAGCAAGTAAGAGAAATTGAATTCAAGATTTGAAGGAAAGCACCCAAGATCAAGATCTCCAAGTCTCCAATTCTTCAAGATCATTAAATTAAAAGGTAATATTCTCTAATTTATGAAAAATTATCTCCCATGATGTCCAAGTAGAGTAATTCTCAATCAATCAAGATCCATCATTCATTCCTTCTCTCTCCTTCTTTGCAAGTGTTATCAAACTTATCTACATTCAAGATCTAGAAGTGGAATTCATAGATCTATGCCTTTTTTAGGGGATCCTTGCTTCTAAATCTCATTTAGAGTTAAAATATTTGAATTTCAATCACATTCAAGCATATTCATGAATATGAGAGATTTCTACATCCATTCATGAGGGTTTATGCAAAGTCAATCTATTATTTGCCTTTTTATCTACTTTACTTTATAAAAATTTATTTCATTTCTAAGGTTTATTCTTTAAAAGGGTTTGATCAAGGAAAATCATTTATCCAATTTTTGTATGCAAGAACATGTTACAGAGCCGTCAGATCAAATTTGGGTAGATTAGGAACAGTCAGACGATCTATGAAGAATTCAACCAAAAAAATTGGGAGCTTGTCACCATTGTCATCATGTCCTGGGAACACATCACCATTTCTATTGTATCCCTACCATTGTGAGCTCAAATTTCATCCACTGGTCAGTTTCATATTTGGTTTCCATTTGTATTACTTTCAACTCACTATTTGTTTGTTACAGTCTATTTTTAGCAATTTTTTAGTGGCTTTCCTAGTTAATTATTTACATTACTATATCATATCATTCTCATTTCATAAATTACATATTTTAGGAAAGGAAAAATTGTCCCCATTTAGTGCTTGTGTTTGACCATTGCTTCCTTTTTTATATGCACACCTGAAAAGTGTCAAATGGTACATATGAGATAATAAATAGTATTTATGGTCCATTTTAAAAGGTAAATGTATTTTCGGTAGTGGACACATGTTGGTGGTGGTTATAAGGAAAAATAGAATAATTTCTCACCTAGGAAACCACTTTGGGAAGTAGAAGAGTCATGCTTACACAAGTATTTAGTAGTTACAAAAAGTAATGGAAGAGTCTATTACTCAAGCACCTAGTTTTAGAATTTTAAGAGTCTCTTACTTAGGCACCCACTTTTGGAAGTTGAACAGTTTCTCATTGGCCCTTGGCTTTCTACCCCACAAATTTTGACAAATTGTGGTGTTGATCTTGTAATGTCATCATTCAAAGTTGAGAAGGTTAATTCTTCATATTAGAGTTTTATAAATGTATTGTATATCTCCATCTTGTAGAATTTGTAAATCCCATGAGGCTAAAGCATTATATTTTTTTAATATTGTATTTCATTTAGTGAGAAAATAGGAAGTAAGCTAACATATTTCTTAAAAAATTCTATTGTATTCTCTTTTTTATGCTATGCATGAATATTGGGTGGAGTATACCTTCATCAAGTGTATCAATTCATGTGTTTATATATGTAAGGGGAGTTCTATTCATAAATGGTATCATAGCACATGTTTTGGTGTGTAAGAGGAGTACCCTTCATCAGTGGTATCAATTCATGGGTTTGGGTGTGTAAAGGGATTTTCCCTAAATCAATGGTATCCAAGCTAGTGTCATTAAGCATGCAAATAGAGCACCAAACATGACATAGTCTTGCACCAATAAATTTGGGTGAAGTGTGTGATTTGTGGCAAATCTAATATTCCTAAATATGAAAATAGAGTGTAAAACATGATGCATTCTCACACCAAGGTCTATGGGTGGAGTGCATAAGAATGTTTCCTAAGAATACAAATAGAGTGCCAAAGTGAGGTATTTTTCCACAAAAATCTATGAGTGGAATGTATGAGTTTAATGCTTTCCTCAAAGAGGTGCATCTTTTAGAAATATTCATTTAGTAGAGGTTATATGTATCTAATTTTTATTATATGTATATGTGCAAGTTACAAGAGGATCTACATAGGGGACTCATGGAGCAAGACTTCTAGAGTGTGAAAATAGAGCACCAAATGTGAAATATTTTTTACTAGGACCACAGGATGTTGGTAAGAGGGTTTGTGGAGTGATATTTTCTAAGTTTACATGTCAAGCATCAAACATGAGGCAATTTTCACTAGGACCTAAGAGTCTTGGTAAGAGAATATATGTAGAGGATTCAAGAATTTTATGATGGAAAAGAGAAAGAATAAAATGATATTTGCTATTGGGTGCATTTTGAGGATTTCTCTACTTGTGGTAAGAGAAAGAAAATTAAGACATAAAATTATAGACATGTAGTAGTCATAGAATGATATAAGAGAAAATATTGAAAATATAAAAGAGGAGATTTAAAGAGGTGAGGGTGATTTTCTTTCTAATGATGTTTTGATTGTAGGATAGAAGGACAATACAATAGATTTCCTTGCATGTGGCACTAAAGAATAAAAATAGGCTATGGTAAAGGACTTGAAAGGTATAATATTCAATGAAGAAATTGATGGAAATTATTAATATGATGATTTTGCAATAGAAACATGTTTGTGGATAAGGGAATATTCATCGGCCTTGAGGCAAGTTAAAACATCAAGGGATGAACCAACCCTTGTGCCACCTCACTTCTAATAGCACTCTAATGAGATAGGGTGATCAAGAAAACTAAATATGATTTAAATCTATAAGTGAACTAAGATGTGGAATTAAGAAATTGAAATAACTATACTAAAACAATAGATAAAATATTTTGATATTGAAAATAGAAGAGCTAATTGCCACCTATCAATTCCTAGCTTCGCAAGCTCACTATCCAAGGTATATGTGAACCAACCCTTGTGCCATCTCACTTCTACTAGCACTCTAATGAGATAGGTTAATCAAGACAACTAAATATGATTTAAATATATAAGTGAAGTAAGATGTGGAATTAAGAAATTGAAATAACTATACTAAAACAACAGATAAAAATATTTTGATATTGAAAATAGAAGAGCTAATTGCCGCCTATAAATTCCTAGCTTCGCAAGCTCACTATCCAAGGTACATGTGCAATTCAATGACAATAGCCTAGGTATAGGATGATAGTGTGGTGTGCATACATCTTGTACAAAGAGAGTATGAAAGAAAATGTAGAAGATAAGAAAACTAATAGAAATAACAAAAGATAAACTAGTTAACTAACTGAATGTGAAAAAGATCAACTAGACAATGGAAAGAAAATTAATGAAAATTGAAAAACAAAGAGAACACACTCACAATAAAAATAGGTATAAGCATCCAAATATCTCCACCTCTTCCTTCTAAAAAAATCGCACACATAGAAACAAAGAAAATGTTGGGTGGCTAGTTTAAGACTTGCCTCAGTTAACTCCTTGGTTTGGTGTTTCCATCTCCATAGAAGTCGAATAGATGAGATAGATAGTGAAATATAATAGTAAAGATAATAGAAAAGATAAATATAAAAATATTACAATATTAAGATCAAGAGACTATGATATTCTTGATCAAATACAACAGAAATGGTGTGAGGAACTCCCCTTTGAGACCACAAAGCTAGAGCCTAATGGAATGAAGCTAATCTGACCAAGATGATGAATGCACGATGTTGTAAGCTATCCCACTAAAATGCTCAATAAAGTGTGAGATAAGATATGAACACTAAGAGAGTTCAATAAAGTGTCTAAGAAGTGTGAAGAAGTCGATATAATGTCCAAGACAATGAAATGAAGGAAAAATAATGGAATTTTTAGCTAATTGAAGGATTATTGACATAGGTTGGAAGTGGTAGGAGATATTACACTATAGGAGTGGTATTTGTAACATATTTATGGTTTAATTCACATCTATATATTTGATACAGAAATGTGTGCTACATGTATGTCCCCATGGCATGCATGTGTCATGTTCTGACTAGGCCACATGGCCAAGAATTTGAATGGAGAATCATAAGAAAAAATGAAGGGATGTGGAAGCTTTTGTATAATTTTGTCTTTAAGCTAAGGCAGGATCATTACATAAAGGTAAATTACAGAAGGGCATATATTTACGAAATTAAAATGTCCTTTTAAAGGCATGAAGAATAGAAAAAAAGGTTTCAAGAAAGGTTGAGATGATGGAGTCAAAGGATCTCTTGTTTGATGATAAAGTTAATCAAGATGAGGGTGTCAACTTAAAATAGGAAATTAGAAGAATCAATACCTTTTTGAAAGCTAAATTTTAGAAGAAGGAATAGATAATAATAGAGGCAAGTCTTTTTGAATGGTTGAAAATGTTGACAACAAAAGAGGGAGGTGAAGAAAGAGTTCCAATAGAAAATAAAAATAAAATTGAGATTGCAGACATAGAAGAAAAATGTCTCACATTGATTGAAGGAGGATGTATTTGGTTAGGCATGAAATAATAAATGAAATATGTTATATATGTGGGTAGTGTTTTGATTACATAAAAATAGGTTTTGAAAGGACCCGAAACCTTTTACAATAGGAGAACAGAATGGACATTTAAGCACCAGCAGGACAAGTGCATCAACACCAAAAAAACCACACAAACTAGTCCTTAAACAAAAAGAACAGCCAAAAGACAAAGGACAACAAAAGGAAAGCAAGACAGCAAGTTGTTGTCTAAACACATTTCATCAGTTCTACTACCTGATCAGCAAGAATCTGCATGTTTGTAGCATAAAACTTTAGATCATCCACGTTGTTCTTGTTGCCATCCTCCATCTTCTTGAACCTGGACCTCGTACGCTTGCTAGGGCCCTAATCATCTTTAGTATCTGTGACCTCTTGGTTCCCTTTCCCATTGTCGAGCTTGTCCACAAAGATCTTCACATGCTCATTTGATGCCTTAAGGATAGCAAAGCTCTGCTCAGCAATATTCCCCACGGTCTTCTCCAGCTTGTCAATTCTCTTTTCCATAATTTCAATTTTCCTGGTCAAACCGTTACTGTTTTCAATTTTGACCTCCATGGCAGTAATTTTGTCATTGAAAATGAAAAGACCCTCAGCCCTGGCGACAGTGTCAGTGAGCTCATCAATTGTCTGGCCCATCATTTTCTCCCCTAGGTGCATCCTTTTAAGAACCTCTGTCTCTTTTTGCAACTGGTGAATATGGGTCTTCATCGCAGTGATGTCATTCTTCATAATACTGAGGGTAGTCAGAAAAGCCAAACATCCCAGATTTTCAAAATCCATATTCCCTCCCTCTGTATTCTTAAAACCCTTGTTCCCTTCCTCTCTTTTCTCCTTAGAGCTCTCCACATTCTCCTTCTCCATGTTGACCTTATCCTTCTCATACCCATCTTTCCCAATATTAGTCACAACCTATGCGACCTCGTGCAAGATATTATCCTCAACCCACACATTTTTTCCAGTTTCCACACTCTCCTCCACAATAGGGTTGGTGTCCATATAGTCTTCCTGATTAATATTTTCTTGAGAGGAAGAGCCCTCATCAGAGGAAATAAAAACCCTTTTCGCAACTTCCTTCTTCTCTTTTTTGGCTCTGGTGCGTTTGTCGATGGGCTCCATTCTTTTTCTCCCCTGTTTCTTAGAACTTTCCTCCCTGCTCGCTTCATCCTCTAAATCCATATATGTGGTCGACTCCTCCACCTTCCTTTTCTTTTTATTTCTCTTTGGGTTGGACTCCTGAAACTCCTCAGAGTCCCCCTCTTCCTCTTTCATGTCCTCCATAAAAGGCTCCTCAAAATCCTTCATGTTGGTGACATAATCTTCAAGGGATTTTCTATTAAGTCAGGGTCTTTCCACCTTCTTTGACTTCAACACCTCAAGAATGAGGACCATGAGCCCTTCATGGCAGGCACGATCACCCTCCGGGTCCCTTTGCCAGTGGAGGATAGAGGCATTCAAAGAGCTCAGCAAGTAAAAAGGAAAATTAATTTTTACCCCATGCCTAAAGTGGTTCAAAAGGATAAGATGATGGTTGTATATTTTAGTATAACAACCATCCAGGTAATATATCCAATAATAACAAATAAAACAAGGCGTCAAGGCCTGGAAATACACTTAGGATCAAAGTATGATTTGTCCACCTTAACCATTCGATTTCTCTCCTACTCCGTGGGCACAAATGCCTCCAAAGCTTTGTCTAAGATCTTCCTATCCCTATAGAAGTTGATGCCCTCAGTCATCAAGCCAGTTGCTTATGTAATCACTTCCTCAATCACCTCCATACTTTGCGTACCAACCAAAACACTCCCCTTATTCCATGTTTTGATGAAATTTCTGGTCACAGCAACTTTCCCTCCATGCAATCTCTCCATATAAGCTGCCAAACCCCCATCTTCAACAATCTTCCATATCTCCTTGTTCTGTTTCCAATCACTATAGCTCACCAACTCGCAACTCCTCTTCCTGCCTCCCATAGC
Source organism: Chamaecyparis obtusa (assembly GCA_027943335.1). Classification (NCBI taxonomy): domain Eukaryota; kingdom Viridiplantae; phylum Streptophyta; class Pinopsida; order Cupressales; family Cupressaceae; genus Chamaecyparis; species Chamaecyparis obtusa. The sequence continues at coordinate 460,225 of BSBK01004969.1, read as the reverse complement.
TATGTAAGAGAATAGAAATCCCTTCTCTAGATAATTCCCACCACTCTGCAAGTTAGCCTTCAGATTGTAATAAGACCTTTTGATGTTCTGCAGAACCCATAAATCATGCCAAAGGACCCCAATAATTATCTTGAAATCGGCCCATTGTCCTTCATGATCGTCACACAGATTGCTACACTCAATACTCATTAATAAACTCTTCATTCAAAATGTGTTGCTTACTCATCATCTGCTCCTTATTAATTAATGATGACCCTTCACAAGGGAGATCAAAACCATCATTCCACTTAATTTCCACCTGGCTTTTACAAGCCACATTCGCTACCTAGTCAGCCACTGAGTTGGCCTCCCTGAAAATGTGGGTTATCACGCACATTTTAAAGGACTCAATAATTTTTTTAGCCTTTCTAATAACATTGGCTATGGTCCACAAGGGGGTCATGGTATTCTTCAAGCAATTAACAATATTTAGGGAATCCCCTTCAATCCATATTTTAGTATAACCCTTCCTTTTGGCTAATAGCAACCCATGAAGAGCCGCATTAGCCTCCACCACTTGATTGGTATTAAAACCTATAGGAATGGCCATAGCTCCTTTGCAATTCCCATACTCATCTCTGATAACCATACCATAGCCAACAGTTCCAGGGTTGCCTTTAGAGGCACCATCAAAATTGACTTTAACCCAACCATTAAGGGGGCAGTCCCACCTAGCCTCTTCTCTCAGATTTATTTTGGTGTCTTGAACCTTCCTTCCTTCAAACTTCCAATTCTTATAGACTTTGGCCTCCCAATCATCCTTCAGGTCTTGATAATTCTTAATCAACCCCAAATTCTCCAATAGAGCTCTCTTGATCTTGTGGAAAATACTATCCCAATTGGACTCCTTGTTCCTAAAAATTTTGTCATTCCTTTCTTTCCAAACCCCCCAACACAAGAAGGGAAGGCAGAAATTCCAAAAGGAGATAAGTAACTTATTGTTAGTTGGTGGCTTCCAACAAGTAAACAACTCTTGAATGTCTTGAGGGAACACCCACTCCAAATTCATCATATCAAAGAATTTTTCCCATATTTGCCTAGCAAAAGAACAGTGGATGGTCATATGATTGATATTCTCCTCATCTTTTTTGCAAAGACAGCATCTATTAGTAAGAACAAGGCCTCTTTTCCTAAGATTGTCAATTGTAAGAACTTTATCCTGCAATAAGATCCAAAAGAAAACATTAATTTTAGGAGTTAATCCCTTGAACCAGGCTTTAGCCCAACATGGTTCAAGACTATCTTCAAAGTTATGCATGTATAGAGAGGAGACCAAAAATAGGCCATTAGCATTATATCTCTAAATTAGGGTATCCTCTTCATCAATAATAACCACAGCATTCAAAAGGTTATTTAAACTCCTAAGAGAAGGATCAATCTTGGCCAGATCAATCCATTTGTCCCCTCCCCAATAGTCCTCCACATGAATACCCAAAATCTATTTACAAAGGATAAACATTTCATTCCAAATAGGTACCTCCTTAAGGGGTTTATCAAGCAGCCATGTGTCATCCCAAAAGAGAATTTTCTTTCCATTACCAACCTTCCATTTGACTCCCTTCTTTATCATATCCTTTCTTCTTAAAGCATTGCCCCAAATACATGATCCACCTTGGATAGGATCAAAGTTTAAAAAATTATTAAAGTCAGAGTTGTCCCTATTATATTTGTTGTGCCATATAGTGCTCCATTCTCCCAAGTTCTTGAACATTCTCCAAAGGATTTTAGCCATAAGAAACTCATTTATACTTATAATAGTGCAAAGACCAAGACCCCCTTTCCTTGTCAATTTACAAACCTTCTCCCAAGCAATAAGAGCCATTCTTTTCTTTTTCTCGACTCTGGACCAAAGAAAGTTCTTTTGGATTTTCTCTATACTTTCAGAAAACTTCCTAGGTATTTTGAAAAGGCTCAAGGCATAGAGAGGAATAATTTGAAGGGTAGCTTTGAGAACAACAATCTTACCAGCCTGGCTAAGAAGAGCACCCTTCCAACTAGCAAGACTTTTATGAAATTTATGAATCATATCCTGCCAAAAAGAGTCCGGAGGAGTAAGGCATAGAGGTAAGCCAAGATAAGACCCTGGGAGACAATCCACCTCACAACCCAAAATTATTTTTAACCTTTCTTGTCTTTTTTTAGGCACATTAATGAAGAATAAAGAGCTCGTATTCCAATTAATGCTCTGGCCCGTAGCACCAGCATAGTTGTCAAGGGCCTTTTTAATGGTTTTTCCATTTTTAATAGAAGCTTCACCCATTATTATGGAGTCATCCACAAACTATTGATGGGAGAAAATCAGGTCCTTGGAGGAAGGTCTCAAACCCCTGAATTCACCTATGTTAACCAATCTGCCAATGTGTCTTCCCAAACATTCCGCCAAAATAACAAAAAGAATAGGAGATAGGGGGTCCCCCTGCCTAAGACCTCTAGAAGACTTGAAGAAAGGAGTAGGAGAGCCATTCGCAAGAACAAAGAAAGTGCCAGAGGAGACCAAACAGTGGATTAGGTCTCTACTTCTTTTATTGAAACCAAAAGCCTCTAGAGTAGCCATCAAAAAATCCCAGTCAATATGTGGGTGGTGTTACAACATAGATAAATAAGAATAAATATGAGGATGTAGTAGAAGTTGTAAAATATCCTTTAGAGGGCATGAGGATGATGGAGAATGTGGGAAAATTAAGTATAGAGAGACTGGTTGTAAAGAAAGGGATAGAAAAGGAAGAAAATATTGTATAAGTTGCAACTGAGGATGTTGAAGAGGTGTATGTTGAGGTGGTGAATAAAAAGGAGATTGTAGAGTGCATTTGGTGGAGGTGGTCAAACTTAGATAGGTTAAAATCCATATAGAAGAGAAGAGTTTTAATCGGTAAGATGATAAGGAATACTGAGTGGTAAAACATTTGGAGGATGCCAAATTATGGTAAAGTTGATTTCACATTGCGAAAGAGAAGAAAAGAGCATATTTGTTAAAGGATTTGTATGCTTGTCTTATCTAGGTATTAGAAGAGGATAGAGAATATGAGGTATTTGTTAAAGTGATGGGGTTAACTAAAGGATATTTACAACTTGAAAGGATGGCTCTACTATCTAACTCCATTTTGTGAAACTAAGTTTACAAAATATTTCCTACCCTGGTTTATTAATTTAGGATTATTAAGGAGTGTAAGATAAATCTTTCATCATCCAAAAATATTTTTTTAACTTTATGTTAATTTAGGTGAATAATTTTGAAATAAAGGCTAAATGAAGGCATTATTTGTCTCCATGTACCTTGGAAAATGTTCAAGTGGGCATAGGAGATAAATAATTTATTATTTATGACCTATGTCAAATGATAAATGTATTTTCTTTAGAAATAGACACATTTTAGTGGTGGTTATAAGGGGAAAAGGAGGAATTTTCACCTATGCATCTTCTTTCAAAAGTGGAAGAGTCATGTTTACACATGTATTTGGCAATTAGAAAGTGAAATGGAAGACTCCCTTACTTAAGCATTCACTTTGGTAATTTGAAGAGTCTCTTACTTAGGGGCCTTTTTGGGATGTTGAAGAATCTTCTATTGGTCCTTGGTTTTCCTCCAAATTTTAATAAAATGGAATGTTGAGCTTGTAGTCTTCTCATTCAAAGTTCAGAGGAATAATTGTCAATATCAAAGTTTTAGAAGTTCAAATTGTACCTCGAACTTGCATGATTTGTAAAACTCATGAGGCTAAAGCATTATATTTTTCTGAATATTGTATTTCATTTATTGAAGTAATAGAAAGCAAGATATTTTATTTATTTAAGATTTCTATGCTATTATCTTTTTATAGCTATGTGTGAGTGTTGGATGAAGTGACCCTTCATCATTTTTATCAAAGCATGTGTTTCAGTGTGTAAGGGGATTTTCCCTTCATTAATAAATAATCTTGGTAAATTGAAAATCAACCCCATTGAACATTTTATACTTGTGTTGATTATTTTGATCTCTCATTTTATTGTGTTGCATTTCACCATGTTGGACCTACAACTTAATTTAATTAAGAATAATGAAGAGTCATCAAGTGTAGTATTAGGAAAGATGAAAGATAAAATAGAAACCAGAGATGAAACAAAAAAGAGATAGGGGGAAGATAAAACTATCATTGTAAAGACTAGTGAATGTGGGGGTGAAGAAGACCATATCCTACTTATTAGAAGAAAAGTTATAGCCTCTCAACCTTTTCTTGTTCCTAAATCTCCAACTTCAGCCCTCAAAATCCACTTTCTCCATCTCCTACAAGGGCATCCCATGTCCCCTCACTCCTCAACATTCTCAACCTCTATCACTACCAAAATGACCAACTCCAACTCCTCAACCTTAACCTCCTCCATCTCCACCCTACATTTCTAGCCCATTATTAGCAATAAATATGAAGGAGATCAATTAGACTTTTTTTCCCAATAGATATCTACTATTTGTAGTCAATAATCCTAGACTCGGTCCTATTGAGATAGTGATTAGATATATTATATATCTTTTCCAAGTACTTTACTCATAAAGAAACATATTTAACACAATAAAAAGACATAAATAGATCTATTTATTCATATATCAATAATTCATGTACATTCCTTATATATTTTTTGCACTCTATTGTATTATATTATATTCTCTTAGTCCTGACTTACATATTATATCATGTAATCTCTGTCATCTAGTGACAAGATATATCATCTATGTTTATATCCAATCTATTCTAATTATCTATAGTTGCAATTTTTTTCATTTACACCATACACACTCATCCAACTCATTATAATTCATGAAATCATTATAATAAATATATCCTTTGCAATAATCAATGACATCAATTAGGTTGGCCTAATTAGATAAAACATGAAGTATGCAATTGTTTGGCCACAAAAACTATCTCTAATACCTTGTGTAAGGGAAAAAATGTGAAATTAATCAAACCATTTCAACATGTTATCCAATCATTCACAAAACTTTGCCTTGATCACTACATGGTCTCAAATAACTTAGGTTGGATCCAAAAGATAGAACTGGTAAAGAAAGCCACCTAAAAAACTCAAATCGACATGAAAATCACCACAATGCCTTCAATTCAAAATATATCATCATTTGATCACAACAATATGTATCTAAGAACTACATCATAAAAATATCAAATTCAAAGAAATGTGAAGCATTTCAACAGTAGGTATGTTGTCTCTATACAGTCTAACATGTAGAACTTCACTAATTCACTTATAGAAGGTATTAGCACATCAAACTTAAAATATGTCTTCTCTACATATCCACTAACAACAAACTACAATTTCAATCCAAGATGTTATTGTTGGGACTATGAAATGTAAGTGTATTACAATACAATCTTTAACCCTTTGTCTGTACATTTCACACTAGGGTTTAAGAATTTTCAAATAATGTATTGGTTTTACCCTATGGTTTATCTTTTTCCTTATTTTATGGCTGACCTATGCAATCAATTTACTAGTTATAAGTTATCTTTGAATATCCTTTTGGTCATCTTTTTACCAGACCTGCAAGCTTATTGCCCTTTTAAAAAGTTGGTATTACTATCCTCATTAGTAGCAATATTTTTTTCCTAATTCATCTATCTAATGTTTTGGTCCTCATGTTTAATTTTCCTTGTTTTCCTAGTAATGGTATTCCTTTAATTCATCACACATGTTGATGCAGGAGCATCCCTGGTTCATAGAAATCTTGCATCAACCAAAAATATCATATTTCCAATTTTAATTGTTCTTTTCTATTGTGGAACTAGATTTATCTTTTGGACATGTTCCTAGACCTTATTCTAGAGTTTCCAATAGATTGTATTTTTTACTAGCAAGTTATTGCCTCTAGAGTCATTTATTCTTTAGGAATGGTTTTAAATGTTAACGGTTAGTTGGATTCACCGGTTCATCTCAGAGCAATTTTGTGAAGTGTGGATCTGATTAGTGCATCATTTTATGTTCCTTACTCCCTTGGTTGATACCCCTTTGGTCTTCACATTAAATTATGCAATCAGAGAAGGATTTCTCATGTTGAACTTGACCTGGTCTTGCAACACATTTGATATATATTTCGGCTATTGGGTTGATGCCAATCTTATAGAATTTCAAAGGGTATTTAATGTAATGTAACAATCATTCTTAGGGGAATAATTTTGGGGGAGAATTGGATTTGTGTACTAAATTTAGGCTTGTAGGTCTGAATCTCATTCTTTTTCTTTAGGACATGTGTAATTAGGCTTGTGTGCCCAATCTATAAACCAACATGTTACTGGCCAGTTGTACATATTCCTAATAATATAATCAGTATCCAGTTCTGAATTGCTCTTAATTGTCTTGTGTTATTTTTGGCATTATTAATCTTCCTACACAATATGGACTATTCCTTTGGGAACCCTCCTTTTGTGACTATGTCAAGTGGTATCAAAGCAAGGTTTTCATATTGGAGATTTTGAAATCTTGTCAAAAAAAATTGTGGGGTGGAAAAATTGTGGATCCAACCAATAGCTATAGATGATTTATTGCAATATTTTGAGAAGAAATGTGAGAGGTTTTTTAAGGAGAGATGAAAATCCATCTATGAGGATATGTTGAAACAAATTGCAACTAGACTAGAAGTTGTCAAAATAACTCAACAAAGAATCCAACATATTGAAGATGTCAGTAAAGATGAAGAAGAGATCCTAGAAGAAAACCAACTGGAACTTGATTAGGGAGAGGAGAGACTCTTGATATCCTTGACAAGTGTGAACAAGAGACCCCATTTCAATCCACCATATTATTGTGTTAAGTTAGATGCTGATGAGTTAATTGATTGGATTACCAATATGGATAAATGGTTTGATTTTGAAGATATAGGTGAAGATAAGAAGGTGAAGTATTCTTGCACAAAGTTGAAAGGACATGCATCATTATGGTGGGAATACCTACAGATAGATAGATAGAGATGTGGTAAAGATAAGATTAAACTTTTGGATAAGATGGTGAATAAGCTAAAAGCTAAGTTTTTCTAGAAGATTATTAGGTTAATTTATTTTGAAAGTTGCAAAATTAGAGACAGAAGGATTCGAGTGTGAAGGAGTATACAGAAGATTTTTATCAGTTGGACATCAAATTTGGACATGTTGGTGATATTGATGAACAAATTGAAAGGTATATGAATGGTTTGAGGATGTATATATAAGATGAGTAGTGTTGAAGAAGCCTATCAATACCCTTTAAAAGCTGAAGAGAAGTTGAACAAAAGACATGAACAAAGGAAAAGAGGAAGATGTGGAAGACTTTAGAGAGGAAGAGGTGGTAGATCTTTCGTGGATCAAAAAAAAATCAAAGGAGAAGAGAAAGAGGATAATTCCTACCTGAGTAACAACAGAAAATCATACCAGAATGGAGGGCAGAGTGGTTACCAAAATGTAGGTCAGATGAGAGATGATAGGAGAATGTTTAAAGGAACTTGTTTCAAGTTTGGAGAAGGTCACCGAGCCTTTGAGTGAAAACAATGGAATTCCAAAAGAAGGATAGAGAGTAGCAGAAGAATTGCCTTTGCTAAAGAATAATCTATTGAATTGGTATTAGTGAATGAAAATCAAGTAGAGGTTGGAGAGACCCTAATAATGTGAAGGACCCTATGTCAAGATGAATTGGACAAGGAGACATTACAGAGGAAGAATCTATTCCGTAAAAGATGCAAGCTGGGAGATAAAGTCGGTAAAGTTATCATAGATAGTGGCAGTTCAAATAACTTGGTTTTTGAGGAGATGCTGAGAAAACTAAATTTGCATATATTGAAACAATCTAAGCCATATCATATAGAATAGGTACAAGATGATCAAAAAGTGTTGGTAAGTGAGAAATGCTTGGTCAATTTGAAAATTGGGAATTATCATGATGAAGTATTGTGTGATATTATACCTATGGATGTATGTAATGTCTTTTTGGGTAGACCATGTCAATATGATTCCTAGAGCTAGTTTTTCAAATAAAGAAGCACACTGAATGATACCAATAGAGAATGATGAGATAAATAGACAAGTACAAGATCTATTGAAGAAGGGATCCATCTGAGAGAGTTTGATTCCTTGTACAATTCCAACAATATTAGCACCTAAGAAGGATGGACAATGAATAATGTGTATTGATTTCAGAGATATAAATAAGATCATAGTCAAGTATAGTTTTATTTTACCTTGGATGGATGACATAATGGATTGCTTGAGTGTAGCTAGGTATCTCATAAAGATATTTTTGAAGAGTGGGTATCATCATATCATAATTAGAGAAGGTAATGAATAGAAGATTGTGTTCAAGACGAATGAGGGTTTGTATGAGTGGTTGGTAATTCCATTTGGTTTGACCAATGCACCGAGTACTTTCATGAGACTAATGAATGAGGTATTAAATAAATTCTTGGGTAAGTTTGTTATTATTTATTTAAATGACATTCTGATTTTCAATCTAACTAGAGAAGATTTATTGCATGTAAGACAAGTTTTGTGAAAATTGAGAGAGGAAAAGTGGATAAAAATTAAGAAGTAGGAACAACCTGTATTAGCCTTACCATATTTCAATAATGTATTTCAGGTAAATCATGATGCTAGTAGAAACAAAATCAGAGCAGTAATGAGTCAAGAAGGTAGACCTATTTCTTGTTTTAGTGAAAAGTTGAATGCTGCAAGGAGAAGGTATTCAGTGTATGATCAAGAGTTCTATGCCATAGTTCAATCCTTAAAGAAGTGGAGACATTACTTTTTACCTAAGGAGTTTGTGTTGTATATGGATCATCAGGCTTTGCAATATTTGAACAGTCAAGGTAAGTTGAATTAGAGACACAAGAGATGGGTTGAATTATCGCAGAGTTATACTTTTATTTTGAAGCATAGGAGTGGGAAGTCAAATAAGTTTGTTAATTCCTTGAGTAGGAGAATAAATATAATAACAGAGATGAGGATTTAAGTGTTTGGATTTGATGAATTGAAGGCATTATATGAGGAAGACCATAATTTTTTTGAGCCATGGAAGGCTTGTAAAGAACATGTTGCAGACTAGAGAAAGTGGTTGGATTATTTTATTCAAGATGAAATGTTGTTCAGAGGAAATCAAATGTGTATACCTCAGATTTCCATGAGAGATAATCTAATAAAGGAAAAGCATAGTGGAGGATTAGCAGGACACTTTGGAATTGACAAGGCAGTGGATATGGTAAGTGAGAATTACTTTTGGCCTCAAATTTATAAGGATGTTAGGAAATTTATTCAGAATTGTAGAATTTATCAAGTGGCAAAAGGAAGAAGTTAGAATACCAAATTCTACAAGTCATTTGTAGTACTGGAGAGACCTTGGGAAGGCATAAGCATGGATTTTGTACTTGGGTTATCGAAGATACAAAGCAGGGATAACTTTAAGAAACCCCCCCCCTCCCGAAAAGTATAAAATCATGTCGAATCACATGTTATGGAGGGAAAAATTTTAATATTGATGGCGAATTGTGTTTCAAAATATGGATATTTGGTGGAAAATTTTTTAATAACATATACCATTTTTATAAAAACATGGTGACTACAAATATTTTTAATAGGAAAATTATTAATTTAATTGGCAAATTAGACTTCCTTATACTGATAAATTATGGCAAAATTATTTTCCAAATATTGTAATTAATTTATTTGTCATGGCAAATGTTTTTCAAAAATGCATATAAACTTGGTGATTTAATACAATAGTTGTATAGTTGGTATGGCGATTTAATAATTGGAAATAATTATTAAATTTTCATTCTCCTAAGATTTCATTCTTAAAGAATGACACATGTGATGATTCCAGAGAGATTTTTCAGTAAAGGAGTTATCTCACCACATTCCATCTGAAATGCACCTTCCATCTTTTATCTCTCTTAATCCAATGCTTCTGATTTGATGTTGAAGTTGCATTGGATCCCATCACTATGATGTCACAGACTCACATGTCCGTTGGATTACAAAATACAATGGGCAAAGGTGAATTTTGGGCCTATTGTTTCTCTTCATAATCTTTACAGAAAACTCTCAACGAAATCATGACACGTGGTAAGATTGATCGTACCAATAAGCCCACAATCAATCATACCACGTGTCATGATTCAGCCGAGAGTTTGTCGTAAAGATTATGAAGACCAACAATAGGCCCGAAATTCACCTTTGGCCATTGATATGTTATAATCCAACAGATGTGTGAGTCTGTGACCTCATTTTCTGACACCAAAAAAGCAAAATTCTTTTGGCAATCTTCGGTAATATTAAATAGAAATATTAATTAATGGCGATGAGTAGATGAGTCATGACATCAATTAAAGTAATGTGAATTAATTGTTTCTTAGATGGCACCTTTCAATTTTCAATGATAGATATGTGTGACATCATTATCTATTCATTACCTCGATAGAATAATGCCTCAAAGTTCAGGCTTAAATGAAAACATCATGTCATCTAAGGACATTATTTCTTGACTATTCGATGATCTTACATCAATGGTAAAGCTTCATTTCCTGCCACCATTTCCTAGTAAATAATTGTTATGTCCACCTGTGTGACATGATCCTTTTGGCCTTTGTTATTCCCAAGATAGAAAATGTCTTATCATAAGTGTTGTTTCCAATTTCACCCATTGTTGCATTAAATATGAAAGATTTGGAGATTTTTGAAGGATAGTTACCATTTATCTTACGAATTAATTACATCTTTAGGGTAGAGAAATAATTTCAATCAGGACTTATAAATAGATCGATCTACGCTCGTTAATTTACAATTGTGAAAGCATATTTGTGAAAATAGTCTACAAGTGTCAGGCTCTCTTTGATTTTTGTCAAAAATTAGAATACTAATATCAGTTTAATTTTCAATGGACACTCCAATTCATTTAAGATGCACTACCTTGGAGGATCAGAAGGCCTTTTTGGGCCTGGTCACAAACCCAATCCTGGCGTTTGTTGCTATGGAGTTGGGAGCCTTCATTAAGGAGGCTATATGGATGGTGCTGGGACATGAATTTCTGGAGAGTGAAAATAGGTATAGAGTTAACACTGACATTTCATCTCGGTTCTTGGCATCTCTGTTGGACCTGGGGGGAAAGGTGGATATTATCATGCTTTTGAGGAAATTTTTCAGAGAAGAGTACCTCAGCGACGATGTGCATGTTTTCATGTTTTTAGAAATTGGGTTTGGAATTCCTTGGGCAAATGATTTGCCTAAGATTCTACAACTAGGAGTAAATGTGCCCAAGAAACCATTTCTACTAAACCTTGATGTTGAGTAGCTCACACGTCATCAGAAGTGGGCACAGATTGGGAGGGATTTCCTCTGGAAGTGGCACCTACTAGAGGAAACTGAGGACTATCAATGGCTAGAAGAATTCTCTGAGATTATCCTCTCTTCAAAGTTCCACACAGAAGGAAGGGAGCCTCAACCGGATAGTTCTTGATTCTACCTAGTCTCTAGTCCCTCTACTGTGTCTCCCTTTGGTGGTAGTAGCTTACCAGGGTTTTTGCAATGATATAAATTGTAATCACGTATGTTAAAAAATAAAATATGAAAATGTTTTAAGATATTCTAAGTGCTTTTCTTTTTTGTTTTGATTATAAGAATCATTAATAGATATGGCCTCCAGGCCTATGGGCATCATTGAATTGTAATGAATTTTTTCCTTATATAACATAAAAATTTTGTGTTGCAATTTTGTTTCATGTAATAATTAAATATTTCTAAACTTTATCATTTAATGGTGACTGGTTCAAATTTCATAGATAAGGTATTCTAAGTGAATATAGTTAATGATTATATTCATTAGTGTGTATTAAATTATTAATATTTTAAAATTGTGACAATCGTTGGATTACGAGAGATGAACGGTTGAAGTTGTATTTCGGAAGTACTATGGGTTTCAAAAACTTTTCTTAAAACTCATTCTAAAAACATGACACATTGACGTGTAATTCGTCGAAAAGATTACGTTACATGTCGTATGTTTTAGAAAGATTACATTACACGTAGTATGTTTTAGAAAGATTATGTTACCATTATAGTATATACCATTACATTTAACGAAAGGTTTTTAACATTTCCTTTTTAAAAACCTATTGACTCGTAGCAGCAGAGCTAAAAAGAACTGTTGAACCATCGCCAAAGATTTTGAGACTATAATTTGTGAGAGCCTTAACCATTCTAACTTCTATCTATCCAGATTTCAAAGTTTAATTTCAGGTAAGATATCTAGCCTGACGCATCCCGATTTTGTAATGTCAAAATTTTAGTTTAACTTGATTTTGAAATTTTAATTCTTGCATGTACAATTGGGGTTTTCTTAATTAGTTAGTTATTATCTGTTATTTTGTTAGTAAATATCTACGATTCTGTGTTTTTTCATTCTTCCGAAGAACAATGGGGAAAGAGAAAACTCAAGGCCAAGGGTAAGCAGATGGGAAAACTTTAATAGACTGCAGAAAGCTAGTAGAAATCCCTGGTTTCACTGATAAGTATCATGATGTTTATGATCATGTTATTGACGATGAAAGGAGAGTTATAGAAATTAAACATACATTGTGCAGTAAGGCAACTAGGCCAAAGAGGTCTGAATTTATAAAATTTAGTCTAGTGATAGGTGCAGAAATGAATAACATTGCTTCGTGGGATGTTGGTTTGGGTCACATGCTATTACCCGAAGTTTTCCCTTTCCCAAAAATTGTCTTGATTTGTGCGGAAAATTATGATGAAGAAAGAAAAGAAATTGTGAATAAAAATAATCAGGAAGAAATTTTATCAATAACCCAAGAAGAATTTCTCAGTTGGCTAGACCTAGGGTTTGACCAACAAAACTGTAATGTCCATATTGACCTGGGATTGTTGGCAGAGCAATATGAGACAGTCTTGCCAAACGTAAAAGATTCATTTATAAAGGGTCTAATAGGTGTAGAGGCAAAGGCTTCATTGGGTGAGAACCATAAGCCTCCTTATGATTTTAACATTTTTGCGCCATGGGTTCGGGATACTATATCCTCACTAGCATTTTTTCTAGGACTGGAAAACAATAGGGAAGTGGATGCCAGCATTCTTCAATTGATATGGGATATCCATTGTGTCAATGAGCGAGTAAGATATAGTTTTGTTGGACACGTGGTTCAATAGATGCAAGAACAATCAGCATTGATTAAAAGAGGCAATTCTAAGACATTTAGGTTCACAACCTACTTGTGCTATCTTCTGCTAGCCAAGCATGTTGCAATATTAATTAGCAATGGCATCAAGCTTGAAATTCAGAGGGGGGCAGGTACTCCAATATATAACTGGACACCTCAGATAAGAATGAATGATAACAGAAGGAATTACAGTAATTTTGTAGACTTCTTTTTGGCACCATTGTACGAAAAAAATAACAAGCACTCCAATGCCCAGATTATTTGCTTCATGTAGGGATTGCATCCAACTTGGAAGCACAATTCAATTGGTTGACTGGTACTTAATGGAAGAATAATTGTGCTAAGGTTTTACGGATCAAAACAACAACCATACAAACTTCCAATGCTTGTGACAAACAGGGTGTTTGCAGTAGAATATGTAGTACAACTAGAGAGCATAGATAGACTCTTAGCTAGCCAATCGAAGAAGAGCATATTCCCTTCCTTACCTTTCTCAATTGGAGGGTTAACATTTGAGAGAAAGGCATTCAAAGTGGAAAAAAAATTAGAAATTTTTCAATTTGATTTAGAGTGGTACTGGAACTATGATCCACTCAACGTCATTCAAACAACGTTTGTTGCTAATAAGAACTCTGCAAACTTATTTCAACATGAAAGTAAACCATTGCTAGAGAAGTTGAAAAACAAGGATAGCTGGGATGACATTACAAAAGAGATGGAGAAAGTTTTCGCTGAGGAAAAAATTTCAGTTGAACAATTGTCATCACAAATTATGACATCAATAAACCATGGCATTATACAGCCTAGGATGTCCTACAATTTCTACGAAAAAGTTGCTCATCCATCAAACATAAAAATACCAAAGACAATAGCAGAAGCTTGTAAGGATAGAAAATGGACTAGAATGAAAATGAATGATTTTTGGAGTATGAGAAAGGATCTTGGTGAACCAAATACCAGTGCAGATCTGGATGACATAGACGAGGATATAGAGTTTAGCAAATTGTGGAATTTGGAGCATCCTACCATGGCATACGACAACAGTGATCCAGATAGTGAGGATGATAATCCACCAATTGCATTTACTCCAAGGAGTCAGAGTAGAATCAGTGACTACCAGAAACAAGTATATAGAAAAGGGGAAATCATTGTGGAAAAAATGGGTTATAAAGGTGGTGGTTTGGGTCCCATAGGAGAAGGCATCTGGAATACAATTGAGACACAAAAAATTGATCATGATCATGGTGCAAGCCTTGGGTTTGGATCAGTGGACCCATTACAATCATTAGGAACCATTATGCCCACAAGAACATCCATTGCCATGGGTGGGATTGGGGAATCTAATGCTACTGGGTTTGGTACTGGCACTGGTGCCAGTGGGACTGGGCAACTTATATAAAAAATTCCCTCTCTAAAGAGGCCAATAGAATCTACACAAAATCCCATAGAAGAAGATAGTGTCAAGAAGCAAAAGGTTTCCAGAACATTGACACTCGATCCTAAAGAACTGTTTGCAATTTCAGGTTTAGCAAAACCCTCTAGAAGTTTAAATCCTCAAACAACATTAGTTAAATCAATAGGAATTGCAAGCTCTAGTTCATCTTCCAAACATTCAAATCCTTTTGCAACACCAAATTTTTGTTTCAAACATTTCTATAATAAATTTGCAGAAACAACAACCAAGAATAAGGAAATAAAGAAGACATTGCAGACCGGTGGCCTTACTGCAGCTGTAGAGGAACAACCTGCATCCAACAGGGTTTTTCCAACATATGACCCAAACAAAGACATGATGGAGTTCATGGTTATTATTCCACCAAAAAAAGATGGAAACCTGCCAGAGATTCAGATAGATCTATCTGAATTTCAAGTTAGCACTCTCCAAATCGATTTTTCCAAAGTTAAAAATATGGACAAAATCAATGTGTCAAAGTCTACAAACCAAGTGGTCTACAGTGCACTGCTAAAGCTGGAAAGAGAGAAAAGCAAGCTCGACAAAAATATAGAAAAGTTACAGGCAGACATTGCCAATGACAAAGCAAAGAGGAAAGCTTCAGAGAATAGTTTGAAAGAATTACAGAAAAAGATTAAAAAATAAACCTCTACATCAGCAAATACAAAGCAGGAACATCCAAAGGTAGTAGTGAAGGAATAGGAGCAAGTAGAGTTGAAGGTACTAAGGGGAAAACTGGCAAAAATTAGTAAAAAACTAGAGGAAGAAAGAGTCAGTTCAGAAAAGTTATTTAAAATCATGGAGAGTAATGTTGCCTCCAACTGGGAATTGCAAAAGCAATTGGACTCTCAGGTGAATAAAGCCAATCATTGGGAACACAAAGCAGTGGAAGAGAAAAATAATTGTGAAAAAATGGCAGAAGAACTAAAGAAGGCCAATAATACAATTCAAACTTTAACAAATACTAGTAATAATTTAGTGAAGATTACAAAAGAACACATTTGGGGCCAAATATTAGGGATGTCGCATAGCTTGTGTGAGTGGTTTGAAATGCTTCAAAGTATGAGAGTATGTTATTTGAAGCTCCATAAGAACATTGAACAGAACATGGATGTTGTCAAGAAAGAAAAGAAAGAAAAAGATATTATGAAACAACTCTACAATAAGAGTGATAGTTATCTATCAAACAAGGGAATTAGCACCCACCTTGATGCCTCAGTAAAGGTATCAAGTATCATTCAAAAATGTGAGAAGCTACGGGAAGCACAGGAATTGGATGACAAAGCTAAGAAGAAGATCACAAAGATGGAACAAAGGAAAGAGAATTTGGAAAGTCTTGGTTTGCTTAAGGGATTTGATGCAAATAAGTTTATTGGAAGAGAAAATTACAAAATAAGGTTGCACGACAAAATAAATATTGATTTACGCTTTCTTCCTACAGACGTATCTCCTGATACATTCATGGATTTCATCAAACCAGTGAGAACTTTGAATGGAGTTTTAGAAGCAACAGTGTTGTCAAGTCACACTTCCAAATATGAATTGCTAATGAAGTTGCAGGAGTGTGACTATACTATGAACCAAATTGTTCTGCCATCAGAGGATGTTTGCACTGGCCTACAAAGATTGCTCTAAATTTTGAACTACTGTAAATTGTAATATATTGCTAATGAATACAAAATAAATTGTGCTCTATCTAATTTTCATGTTTTCCAATTCAATGTATGTTGAGTTACTCTATTTTATTCAGTTATTCTTAGTTGATTCACTCTGTTATATGTTATTGGAATACAAAATTCCATTCAGGAATTTCAAATTCAAATTTGAATGATCATTGATCATATGATACAAACTACAGTAATAATACTCTTTGTTCTCAAATTTTAATGATGAAACATATTACATTCTTTCTTTTCTAAAATGAACATTGAATGATAGGATATAGTAGTTAATAAGTTCAAAAAATACCTATTGATTTCTACTGCTAATTTAGCAAAAATTTCCTAAATTTGCCAATTCATCTATGCGTCGTCATCATCTAATTCTGGTATTCCAGTTCCTTCATTGTTCTCTTCATTTTTGTTTGTGTCTTCTTCACTCTAACCTCCGCTTCTATGACTCCCATCACCACCTGTAATTATCCCACTTGGAGTCACAAAATGGTTAATGGTGTTGCCCAACCCTCTTCTTTTGCATCTTTTCTTCCAGATTTCCATTGCTTTTTGATAAGGAAAAGTATTGACATCATACCTAGATGTGTAGACCCTCAAGCATGTTTCCAAATTCTTGTCTAGTTTGTTTCTTAGCTTTGATTTTAGGAAGCCCAAAGCACTGAAAACTCTCTCATCCTCCACTGAACCCAATATCATGGTTTGACATAGATCAACAAGCTTGAAGAACTCTGAAATTTCTTTACACAACATTGTGCTCTGTTTTAGTTATGTCCAAAGCCTTGTTGTCGAGCCCTCTTCATGTGCGTTATGGATTAATTGATATCGATGCTTCATAATCCTTGAAAAAGTGCCTGATTGTTGTCTAAGAAGACCCTCATCTAAAATTCCATTGATAGTCACTCCATTGAATTCTATAGATTTACAAAATTCCTTTATCAAAGTCAACAACCTATTATGATAATCTTCCTTAGATTTTAAGTGCCAATATTGAGGAAACACAATTCCCATGGCCTCAAGCAGTTGTTCATATGGGAATCAGGATCTTATTTCAGAAGAAACTTTAAAGGCTATGTCCCTTGCATGAGCTACTATAAACTCGACGATCTTGGTAAACTCTTCCCTTGTAACTCTTGTAGCTCGCTTCTTTGGGGTGCTATAGTACATTGGTATCTAAAATCCCCTTACACAAACACATAAATCTCCATTTTTAACAATCTTTAAATAATTATCAAGATTGTCCAAATCTGTTAGTTTCAGCCTGTGATTAAATCTTTCATCGGATAAATTTGGGTCATTTTGATAGAGACTATCGAGGGCTTGGCATGACATTTTACACAAGTAAGCATATTCTGCAATATACATGGCTTTTTGTTGGGATTTTTTCATAATGAACGTCATTTCTTCTTAAATGGGAAGAAGAGATGCTAGAGTCAAAAGTGTCTCTATATTGCTTAACCTCCGAAGTAGGTCACCGCATCTCTGATTTTCTGCATTGTCCCAATTTTTGTACATCACTCCAATCAAAGATTGATATTCAGAAAAAAAACTCAATGTGCTAGTCCATCCAAAGAGATCCATCTAGTATCAACATCTTTAAGAAGCTTGTTTCCATTGGTAATTTCATCAGCAAAGTGCTAAAATTCCCTAAAATGTTTGGGACTTCGACAAAAATATGAGTACAACTCTCTTACTAAATCTTCAACCTTGTTTACTAAAGGAAACTTCTTCACAACTCTAAAAGAAAGATTCATCCTGTGGGTCATACAGTGAATGCCAACAACATATGGTGAACAAGAAGCCTACATCTTTATGCAAAGACCATTCCTTTGACCTTGCATTACTAAAGCTCCATCCGCTCCAACATAGATCAACTTCTTCGCTATTGTCAATTCATCCATAGCTCCATATTCAATTAAATGACTCTTTACTAATTGAAATAAACTTTCCGATGTCGCATTGTCCCTCAATTTTTCAACAGTTAGTAGATGTGGTTGGCGGACATTATTCTTTACAGTATAAACATGCATGCATATCCATGACGTATTATCTATTGTCGTACCTTCATCTAAGGACAATGCAATAAAGGTTGACTCTTTTATTTTTCTCTATACATCCTCTATTTCAACCTGGGCAATACAACTTGCCCATTCCCATCCACTGTTTATTGACCAATGAGTGACAGGATAGTTAGGAACTTTCAGAAAGTGTAACAAACCACTCATTTTTGGATAGTATGTCATTGGACGCTCTCTACTCAAAATATGGAAAACATTACTTAATTGAATAGCTTTTCCATGTTCTTCTACTTCACTTGCTTTTACAAAAATAGCATTAATAGAACCTTGAACTTCACCAAGCTTTGTCTTAAATTTCTAAAACAAATAATATTACTTAGCATTCCTTTTATGTTGACATTGATCCTTTGTTTTATATCTTACCACTTTTATTTCATTTCCATCTACAGTTGAGGTTTCGTAAACCTTACCAACATGTTTCTCTATGGTGTCTAGTTTAAGTTGCAACAAATTTTCATTTTTATACTTCCAACTACAAATCGTACATTTGCATTCTGCTAGCAGCTCACCTATAATTGGATTGTCCATGGGTTCAATGAACAGATACTTTGCTGCCCAATCAAATTTAAATCTCCTAGACATCTCCCATCGACGATCAATTTTTTATTTTGATTTTCCTCTCCCTTTAGTGTTACTGTTAATTGAACCATCATCATCACCGAAGTCGATCGATTCATCCTAGTACTAGTTATTTACTTGAAATTCATCTTCAAGGTCATCTTCATCAGAGATATCAGGTTCCACAACTTTGTCACCAAATTTATTAGGTTCCCCAATTTGTTGAATAGACTCTTGTGTAGGTTGAGAACCTTGAATTTGTACAGGTTCCTCTGATGATGTACCTTCCTCACTTTGACCAACACCATTGTGTCTTCCCCCGCCAAAGTATGAAGATATATTTTTGCATTTCATTGGCCTCTCTTGGACATCTCCACCTTCAATAGTCTTCTTCCTGTTTAACTTTGACTGTGACATCTCCAACAAATTAAGGATGCAATAAAATTTTACTTGAATAAGATACTACGGACTCGTAGTCGTTCCGGTTCGCTACCGATCGCAATTGTGAGCTCAAAAATAGAATCAACTAAATTTTTGTACTACTAAATCTCTTGAAACTATCCTTATATACAAATGCTTATTTCAAATTTTGGCGAAGGGGTCGACAATTACATATGATAACAACTAATATTTGGCGAACCCAGCGTAATTTCAAGTAATTGACTGGGCGAATAGGGCGGGAATTTGGGACACGATTGTGTATGATGCATGGCGAATTGGGTCCTAGAGCAAATACAACTTTCACTTGGGACAATGGGCCTTTGGCGAATGGTGATCCTCGATAAATACACCCTTCCTTAATCCGTAGCGAATAAGAGTAAAATATATAATAGAAAAATGGGCAAAGAACCCAACTACTGTAGTGAAATTATGTAAAAATAGTGGCGAACAATCTGACCACTAAACGTGTCTTTTATAAAATCTGGGAGAACCAGTCAACCAGTATACTGAGCTTTTTTCACCAATTTCTATATGTCGAACAGGACATATTCACCAATTATCGAATAATCGCCACTAAAAAATCCCTGATACAAAGAGGTAATGACTCCATATTTGTGGTGGTGGATAGATTTTCAAAAATGCCACATTTTATACCTTGTAAGAAGACAACATATGCAGTGCATGTAGAAGATTTATTTTTCAAGGAAGTTGTGAGATTGCATGGAATACCTAGGAGTATAGTTTCGGACAGGGATACCAAGTTTGTTGGCTATTTCTAGAAGACCCTTTGGAAAAAGATGAGGAAAGATATGAAGTTTAGTCTACTTTTCACCTGCAAACTAATGGATGAACAGAGGTTGTGAATAGGATTTTGGGTAATTTTCTAATATGCTTAATTGGAGATAAACCTAAAAGTTGGGATCTAATTCTTGCACAAGTAGAATTTTCTTACAACAATTTAGTGAACAGGAGTACAGGAAAAAAACCATTTGAGATTGTTACTGAAATTAATCCTAAAGATATATCGGAGTTGAGAGACATCACTCATGAAAACAAGAGGAGTGTAGAAGTAGAAGAGTTTGCAGACCACATAAAGTCATTTAATCCTAGTGCATGACCACTTTTAAGTCATGAATTGTGCACATGGAAATAACAATCCTTCTTAAGTCTTTCCTCGTAGGTTTGCAGTGGTTTTGTAAAGGTATCATTTAATGTTATGAAGCTACAAATAGTTTTTGGCAGTTTTGAGAAGTTCTTATTCGTAACTTTGTGACGCTTTCAACAAATTGTCTTGTGAGATTGTAAAGCTGTGAAGGACTGTAAATGGCCACATCAAATAGTTTTTTCATCTTCGCAATGTTTTTCACCACAGTCGTGTTTGGGTTGTAGGGCTTTGCCATCCAAAAAAATAGTTAGGGTTTTTTACGGAGTAGGAAGGGAATGACACATGTCTATTCAAGCCTACAAAAATGGAGACGGTGTTTTTGTATCTTCACAAGGGGAGATGACATGTGCTGGTGTCATGTTGAGAGGATCCACCTAACTACCACATGTCCTATCTTTTGAAGGAATAAGAATGAGAGAAGTGATTAATAATTGCTCGTTAACAACTTCAAAGCATTTTTCCTAAGCTTTTACTTTATCTTGCAAAACTCTGAACAAACTATAGGGGCTAAAATAAATGTTAATCCCTACTTGTCTATGGTTATTGAAAACTTTTAAGATGACTTACAAAGTTGTGAATGAGCAGTTAAGTCTATATCAAAAAAAAATTCTACTTCACATTCAATTAGTGACAATTATCATATGGGTTGTGAAGTTGTGAAAGAGTCTGTTGGAGGTTATATAAATATTTGGTGCAACTTTGTATCTATTAGTAGAAAAGGATAAAATGACTTGTGAAGCTATGTAATAAATGTTTCTCTAATGGTTACTCACAGCTTTACTACTAGTTATATGGGTTTCCAAATTTCTTTGTGACTCTGCAGAAAGATGGTGTGTGTCTCATGTTGCAAATAAAATGCTAGGTGTCATTCATATGCATGATCAAATGAGGCTAATGGCATTGTCAAAGGTCCATGTAAATCTACATAATCTTGACATTTGTACCTTGAGAAAGACAAAAGGAAAGGGAAGGAGGGGACATATGTCACACTATTTCTTCTTCGTGTCATAAATAATGCACATATTTAGAGCCTACATAGTGATGATATTTGAACATGTGTCATAAAGGATGGATCTCATATCTTCATGAGATGGAGATGCAATTAACAATTTTGGGTTGTATATTTTCAAATGACTTCAATAGATTACATAAATTGCTAGTTGCAACTTTGCAGCAGCTAAAGGTAACATCTCCTATTGCTTACGAATGAGTGAAATGCCAGTAGGTATCCAAAATAATTAGTGAAAATAAAGTTTCTTATATGGGTATGTGCAAGATCATGAGGGGCCAAAAAGTGGCGATGTTAATTCAAAACTTTGACAATGTAGCTAACGACTTTTTTTCACCTGAATTTGATAAAACAAAAAGGGTATCTTAAGGAGATTATTAGCTTTCTATCGATATAATTCCTGTCAAATTTTGAATTCGGTAAGTAATTATTAGTTATTTTCTAATTGAGCTACCTCTAAAGTGTTGATTTACATACTAATTGAAAAATGACTATAACTTTCAGACGGTATAACATTTTTGAAATCTGAAAAATGTGTCACATTCTATGCTTTGCCTACTATAAGGAAAAAAAAAAAAAAAATTGAATTTTGTAAAGTTTTGAATGAGTTAAGTTGGTTAGACACGGGAGTTTTTTTATTCTGAAAATGTTGTAGCAAAAAATTCATAATTAATTTTTTTTTTGGAATAAAATTACAAAAAAATATGCATCACATCCAGGCATGAGTCTACTACTTATATATAAAATCTTATAACAAAATATTATCATTTGATTATGATTAAGGTGGTCAGACATACACCTACTTCTTATTTTTTTCCTGAAATTTTTGTACTGCTGCATTGAAATATATACTTTTCACCAATCATACTAACTTTTTCTCAAAAAAAGCCTAGTAGTTTAGAAACTACATTCAATTTTCTATAGATTCTATTCTTACAACTTTTTTATATTAGGTTCATAGCTAGTTGAAATTTTCACGTCAAGTTGACTAACCCTAATTTGTTGATTTTTCATTGCCACTTAAGGGCATAGTTTGGCCCCTCATGATCTTGCACATACCCATATGGCCTACAATCAGTTAGAGACAAGTCTAATAATATGGGGTTTTGACAAATAGTTGCATTCCATGTGGAGCTTAGCTAGTTATGATTTGTTGATATGTATAAGTCATGTCCATTTGATCGTGCCATCCTTATCGATTTGGAGAAGATCAATAGCTTAGATTTAAAGTTCCCAAATTTGCATGACTAGTCAAAATTGGTTGTTCAACTCATGCAAATTTAAGTTTTAAAATATGGCATTTTCTATTGCACGATTATGGAAATAAAAAGGGAAATGTGGCTATCATTTTTTACACTTGCATTCATAATTATTGAGTATTGAGACTAGCGTGCATGGAGAAAGTTGTAGAAATTTCCAAACATCTATAAAGTTGTTAAAAGAGCATCCAAGACTTGTAAGTCTACCTCTTCTATTCATTTGGTAATTTGTGAAGTGAATTAATGTCTAAGGGAGGATATTATGTGATACGAGAGATTTCAATTGTGTACCACAATATCTTTGAATTATTAATTTTGATTAAATGAGTGGGTGGGGACCTTCTAGGTCTACGTTTTCTAAGAAGACATAGGGAAGACCATATTGGCAAGATTTTTTAGACATGTTGCCTAGATCTTCTAATTTCCAGTCATCTAGTGAGACCCAATGGGTAGATGAATGTCATGCATGTAGAAACCCAATTATACCTTCATCAGGGCAGGCTCTATTTCAATTCTTCTACCAAAATAGGGTTAAGGCTCCACCCATGAGTAATCTATAAAGTTGTTAAAATAGCATCCAAGAATTGTAAGTCTGCCTCTTCTATTCCTTTGGTAATTTGTGAAGTGAATTAATGTCTAAGGGGGGATATTCTGTGATACGAGAGATTTCAATTGTGTACCACAATATCTTTGAATTATTAATTTTGATTAAATGAGTGGGTGGGGACCTTCTAGGTCTACGTTTGCTAAGAAGACATAGGGAAGACCATATTGGCAAGATTTTTTAGACATGCTGCCTAGATCTTCTAATTCCCAGTCATCTAGTGAGACCCAATGGGTAGATGAATGGCATACATGTAGAAACTCAATTATACCTTCATCAAGGCAAGCTCTATTTCAATTCTTATACCAAAATAAGGTTAAGGCTCCACCCATGATTAATCCTTGGGATTATTATCATCGATGTTTTAGTGGACGTAGAATTCCTCAGGGAATTGGCAAAAAAATATTATCCAACAACTAAGGCTATCAGAGGAGAAAAGAATAAAGCCCTAGTAGAAACATGTACTAAAGCTTTTGGGATAACTAGAGAAACATGTACTAACATCGACTTTGAAAGGGAAAAAAAGAACTACAAATTTCATAAAGCTTCTTTAAGGGAAAAGGAGATGTTGAGATACATGCACAGGGGGGCCAACAAAAAACCCATCCCTATTCCTAGTAGTATTCAAGATCATTTCGATCTAAAGGGTTTTGAATTTTACATCATATACATATTGCATGGGTTGTGTCATATTTTGGGCTTGGATGTTGATATAAAAGTGCCAATTGAGATTATAGGTATGGAAATGGCCATACAAAACCCAATAGCAAATGTGGATTATGATTATGTGGGGTATCTTATGAGGGTTTTGGATGAAGGACTAATTTCCATCCAACAAAACCCCAACAAAATTGATTTCAAATATTATTATTTTGTATGTCACCTCATTTTTATTCTAATGTTGGTAAAGACTTGGGACTTGAATCACCCATCTCCAAGTTTTTTGTATTATCCAAACTAGATTGTTCATCCTATATTAGATCCTCTAGGAAATAGGAATTACAACAGACTTTCCACCAAAATCATGAGAATACTAAGGGAAAAAGGAGAGATACTAGAGGGGCCATATGATCGCAATTGAGGTGATTTTTATTACTTTGATGATTTCACAGTTTTAGGATTAATGGTTGCCCTCATCCACCACATGTTCTACCCATGTTTGTTCCTAATAGAATTGCAACAATTGAATTATTTTGGAAATTTATTTTTGTTGAAAAGGAGTACTTGCTAGGTAAGAAGAGGGGCACCTTTCTGCCTAGGATGATCAAGATAGGTGAATTGGCCTTTAGAAAGAAATCATTAGATGCATTAAATAATTTTCTCAAACAATATAAGATGTACACAACTCCTTTCAATTTTTTTAATCCCAAAGGACTCATGAGAGAAGCACTGGTTAAACTATTGAGAAAAAAAGGATACTCCTCGTGATGCACTATATGAAGAGGATATTATCAAGAATTTATTTGTTAAGGAAGAAGTGCAGGGCATAAGAGAAAAATGGAGGAATTTAATCAAAGCAAAAAATAGGCTAATTTAAATGGATAATAATTTCCCCGATTTTTGCCTAGATCTACATACCTTGAAGATGATTAATTATGATAAGTTTATTAAATAGTATCCTCAGGAAGAAAAGGAAAATCCTAATTTCCTAGTTTCCCCAATATAGAAGAAGAAGAAAGGATTCTTAATCATAGATGAGGAGGAAGAACGGTCTGCCTCCATACAGGGAGCTAGTCTAACCCGTCCACCATTGAAGAGATACATAATTGAATATCCAAGGAATTATTCTACTTATGAAGACATTGGAGACAGTGAAGATTATGAGTTGGATCAGCCCACAAAAAGATTGAGGGAAAAATTAGAACGACGAACTAGTGATGGATTGGAGTTATATAAGGATCAGCCTCTGGAAAATTCATAAATGAGAGGGATATTGCAGCACAATAATTTCTCAAAGATGATGATTTCATCAATTCTGAGGAGTTTAAAATTTTGTTGATAAAATTGAAAGGAACAGAACTTAAAAAGCTAATGGATCAAGGACATATCTTAGACTCTGAATAGTAGCAACAGGCTGCACTTTCCACATTACAGCAATTTATTCCGAGTACAATAAAAATGATAGTTGAAAAGTCTAAGAAGCTAGTCATGGATAGTGGTATGTTGTTTCTTTTGGGTTGTGATCTTCAATCCTTTTTCATTATTGATCAAATAAGGAATCGTCAAGATCCTATATTTTCTTCTGAATTTCAATTTGGAGAAATCTTGAGAGCATCTATATTTGACCCAGTATCTAAAACCTTGGCAATTTGAGCATTGGCCCCTTCCACACAAAAACCACATGTAATTGATATCGGTGAAGAGAGAAAAGGAAATGCTATCATGACGACAATAAAGAACACATCTATTGTGGAAATTGCTAGCACGATGACACATGTGGCAGTAATGAATCAAGCAGTGGTAGAAAATAATGAAAAAAGGCTCAAAGAGATGTATGTTAATCTTATGGTGATTTTCAAGAAATATGATGAGTTATATATTGAGAATGTAGAACTAAAGGAACAGATAGCACAATATGCATCATAGGTTCTCTTTCATCAATAGAGAAGAGTGCAAAATAGACTACAAGGAAACAGGTAACAGAGGAATTAGTTGTGCCTCAAGATACTCTAAAGCAATTGAATGAATATGTAGGTAGAATTGAAGACCCAAAGGAAGATGTTCTAAGGAAAAGTATGAGAGTTTTGATACATGTTCTTGAAGATACAGTTGAGAAAATAAAAGTGAAAGTTGATATTGTCCATCTATGATATTTTTCATTGGCTCAATCTGAGAAGATCTGTATTGAGTATGTATCCTTCTTGAAGTCACTGTATAGAAAATGGTCTGCCAAATTTGTTTTAATGGGACAATTAGATATTGTTGTAGATTTCAGAGATGATTTGACTCCCTCAATCATGCAGACCAAGGGTAAAGTCAACAGTGTTAATACATTATTTCCTTCCTTTGAGGGTAAAGAGCAATTAATAAAGGGGGAAATGCCCTAGGCCTTGAGCACCCTCTAGTTCCTCACATTCTGGATAAGGGAAAGAATTTGAAAAGTTCAAATAAGTTGATCGAGGAATTTGATCTTATTTGCCCCATTGTTGAAACCATAATTGTGATTGATAAAGAAATTGGTATTCGTGAGTTTAATGAAGTTATTGAGAAAATGTTTAAATTGGAGAGCAGTTATGCCAAATTCATTTCAAATCTCATATCATAACCGATGATAGAAGAAATGAAGTTGTTACCCAAGTTGAAGACCTGAAGAATTATAACTGGACAAGTGATAAGGAAGTTGGGAGATGGAATAATTTTACAAAGAATAATAAGAAAGAAAAATAATAAACACAATGGTTCCCACAATTTTATTTTTTGGTTTTTGTTAAGTTTTTTGTTTATGTGATGACAAGGCCACTAACAAAATTTGGGGAAGTTATTCAGTTATCTATATGGACATCTTTTCTAGCTTAGTTATGCCACAAATCCAGAATAGACGATGGTAACCACCTTGAAGATGACAGGATATGTTCAGTGCCCTTATTCTTCTCTAGCTGCCTTTATCTATTAGTTTTGTGTGTATTCTATGAGAGAAACATCACCAAGTGTTAGAAAAAAAATCCAACAATTTCATAGGTCAAATATTTTATTTTCTCAGAACATGTACAGATCTCGCAAAAATTCTTGGTTCACTGAAATAAGTAAGGATTAGAATTTTGTTGTTACGATATGATTTTATACATGATCTGAAGCTTATTGCATTCCTTGTGTTATAAAAGGAATACTAGTATTGTTTCTTAAGTCTTCCAAAAACTTACCAACAAGAGCATAATATAGATATATTGTTCTAAGTCTATATGTTTTATAGATAAGTACTTTAAGATGTACAAACTTATAGATACAATGGAGATGATGGTTTTACAGGATGTTTTAATTTTTATTACTGTCTTCACTCTATATTGAAACATTTCATATGATGGAAATATAAATTATGATTCTAGTTCATCTATTTGTGTTATGGATATGTGTATATCATTTTTGTTCTTTCTTTCAAGGAAAGAATTAAATGGCTTAAAATGATAACAATGAATGTTGAATTGTAGTGTAGGTGTGATAGGGATTCATGTCAATTGATTTACATAAATGCAAGGCATTATATATTGGGTTGACCTTGAATTTCTTTGAATTTTGTTCATTAAATTGAGGACATCTTACGGTGTTCTAGCTCTATTACCAATTATAATAAGCACTAGTCTAGGGTGTGAAGGGATATAATTGAGGAGAAAAAGTTAAAATCTAAATGATTTTATTTTTATGTCATTAGGAGTGGAATTAGTATAGTTCCATTCTCAATAGCTTTGGAAGTCATAACGGGATTATACATTGGATTGGTAAATTAAAATAACTTATTATTATAAATATAGGAATTGTCCACTATTAAAGGTCTGCAAATGTGTTGTGTGTCATGAGTTTATTATATGTACATATTTATGTCATAGGAAAACCCTCCTGAGTTTGGTGGAGCTCAAAGAGAAGGTTTTCCATCCTTGTTATGTTATGTTATACTCTCTTCAATTACTAATTAGGGTTGGATATGTTGTCAAAATCTAAAATTATATTGTCCAGTCCTTCTCAATTTCACTTAGGATTGAAGGTAGCAAGAAAAATTTCTAATATAGCCAAGATAGATTTCAATCTAATGACTAAGACTTTAGAAAAAAATCTTATATAACATATTACATAGACTTATAGGCCTCACATCAGTTATATGCTTAGGCTCTCAGACTTTGGGAATAAGGGCGAAGTACATATGGTTCAGGGTTTTTAGTAGTTTACATGTCCTAAGGAAGTCTCTAGTAGCCATTGTAACATCATACTTGATGATATCCTAATGATCTTTGTAGAAGGATGGGGGAAGCCATTCAGGCCAAGGGTTTTATAGACACCCATGGAAAAAAAATAGCAACTTTAACTTCATCCTCAATGACCTGGGTGAGAGTGTTGTTGTCATCATGTGTGATCAAAGTTGGTTGGCATTGGATAATCTTGTCTTCCACGTGTATCCATATATTGTTCTCATCCTTGAAGGCAGTATAAAAGTGATTCACAACCAGCTCCCCTAGCTTAGTGTCATCAATGACATATTGATTGGAATTGTCCATCAATCCTTGGATAGTGTTCCTTTTCCTGTGCTTGTGGGATGATTTATGTAAAAATATACAATTCATATCCCTCTCTTTCAAACATTGAACTTAAGAGCATTGATTCCAATAGATTTCTTCCCTAATTGTAATGTCTTTCCATCTAGCTCTAAGATTTTCCTCTTCTTTATAGATTTCCTAAGACCATACACCTATGGCCATCAAATCCTAACATTCCTTGAGACTTGCAATGATTTTCTTAAATTCTAGTTGAAAATATCCCCAATTATTCCATGGGCCTAGTTTATGCTTGATCCTTTTTAACTTCTTGGAGACCATGAACATTGCAGTCTCTTCGACCAGAATTTTCAACCATTGGAGAATACATTGTTTAAACTTTAGGTGATGGTTCCACATAATTTCATACCTTAAGGAAATGGGACCTTTAGCGATGTTGTGGAGAAAATGAAGGAGAAGAGGAGAATGGTATAAGATAGTGCACAGAAGTAAGTTTATAGTAGATTTGAAGCCACCATCCCAATTGGCAAAGCTTAAGAACTGATCAAGCCTAACTTGGATAAGATCCTCT
This sequence comes from Chamaecyparis obtusa, assembly GCA_027943335.1. Classification (NCBI taxonomy): domain Eukaryota; kingdom Viridiplantae; phylum Streptophyta; class Pinopsida; order Cupressales; family Cupressaceae; genus Chamaecyparis; species Chamaecyparis obtusa. The sequence continues at coordinate 431,009 of BSBK01004969.1, read as the reverse complement.
CACTTCCTATTATTACTCTAAGTGAAAATCTGATCAGAAAGTTCAATATCCAATAACCAACTCATGCTTATGAAATCTACAAGGTCCGATATTTTCTCAAAGTGGACAATAATAGCCCCAACTTCTCATAAGGAAAAATGGGGGGTATTGAGATCCCCAATCAACATCCAATGAATATGGGAATCATGCATAAGAAAAGAGGTCTCATCCTAGATTATTTTCCTTCCAAAGCGAAATTGGGAGCATATAGGTTGATCAAGTTCCAAGTGACATCACCAGACCTTATTGAATAAATCAAGGAATAAGGAGTGTTAAGAATAGGACTACCTATTCTCTTGATAGGGTCCCACAAAGTGGAAATGCCACCTAACACCCTTGCAGCTTCAGTCAAGAAGGAAGCCCCTAACCAAATGTGGTTAGCAACTGATCTAAAAGTTTCCAAAGTCATTTTAACCTCTTGCATAAGCCGAATTCTAATTGTATACTCCTGAATACAAGTTTTCAGAACATGTTTCTTGTTGGGGTTGTTCAATCCCCTCATGTTCAATGAGATAATCCTCATTATCCTTTCTTTGGGATAACCTCTAGGGTAAACTCCTACCTAATAATAATTTCCCTTACCCTTGTTTTGAACCTTGAGAATCTAGGAGATACATTAACAATGTCACCATAGGGTTTGGTAGCACCCCTACACTCTAAGCTTCCATCAAACTGCACCAATTAATCACCTTTCATTGACCTAATGACCCTCTTGTGATCCATCAATCCCAACTTGACCCCCACAATGTTAACTAAAGAACACACCATTGAGAGCAAAGAGGGACACATCCCCCCATCCACTTTAACCACACCCTTTGGCAGATCATATTGAACAATATTACCAATAGGAGAATTCCCCCTTTAAAGTGAGCATTACATATAAGGCAAAGAGCTTGTGCCTCTATAGCCCAACCCATTTGTGGGGGTGTGAGTCATATTTTCTCCTTCAAGTTTTCCATCATAGGGGGGAATATCCTTAGGAGGAACTACAATTTTCCCCAAAGGGGAAGTAGGCTTGGTATTTGTGGTCAAGGCCTCCTCCACAACCATACCAGGAGGCTTGGGAGGAATCGTATTGCACAACTCTAGCTTGCAATCCTTGAAAATGTGCCTAGGTTTAGCACACTTTTGATAGAGAATAACCATAGTTTCAAACACCAAAGCTTGAGTAATGCTACCATGCTTAGAATGCAAGATAATAAATTTTGGTAGAGGTTTGCCCACTTCAAAATAAATACAAGATCGTGTGAAGATAAACATGGATTTGGACCTCATAGTGTTGTTTGAGACATTGAACTAATTGAATGAGTCTCTAATCCACTTGAATATTAGGTCCTCCCACATTTCTAGAGGAAGATCGGGAAGCCTAATCCATACGGGAACCAGCCTATTGAGGTCATCTTTTAGGTCAAAACCACACTTCCACTTGCACAGGGAAAGATTATGGTTCCTAAAGAACCACACACCCTTCAGGACAACAAGCATATCTTCTTCAAAGGTGAAGTTAAAAATGAAGAGACCCCTCAAGAGATTCAACAAAGTTACACTCCCCTTAAGTTTCCAAGAATGTGATATCCAACTCAAAACCATCTCTATAGATGGTTTGAAAGCGTTAAACTTTATGACTAGTGCTCTATTCCAAGAAGAGATAGCATGATACACTATCAAATTCAGTAGTTATAACATCTCTTCATCCCCACTCGAATGAAAGTCAATGGGTACCCAAATTGGTGTATCCTGGAGCAATACTTCACCTCCACTCACAGTTAGAGGCAAAAAGGGTGACCATCATGAACCAGAGTGGGTTTTAGCAACCGGGGGGGCCTACTGGCATCTTCCATGAAAAGAAACTGTTCAAAATTTGAGAAAGCAAGTTGCAAAGTTTTTTCTTGATCTCTCAGAATGTCCACAATATTATAGTTGTAGTTTTTATCATAACGTAATGTGGTAGTTATTATTTGTTTTATTTTAAAAGGTGTATATTTATCATGTTCTTAAGTGTTCATATGTTTGTCCTCTCAATTTCCTTGGCGAGGCATTATATTTTGTTTCTTTTTTCCAATTCTTTCCATTATTATGATTTTAAAATATTATCATTTTTATATACATGTGTTTGTAAAGATTTCATTCAACCGAAAATATAGTTCTAGATATTTATAGGAGATAAGAATCTTTACAATTGTATAATAAATACATACAAGTAAATGGGATTCATATATAATCAATAACTTGGTGTAAATGAATCACTACAAATGAAATATTCAATAAATACCTTCTTTGAGTTTCCATATTAACTTGTCATAATTTCATAAACATTCAATGAATAGCATTTAAAGGAACCACAAAGCAATCAATAGACATTATTTCATATATAAAAAATCTTTGCTAATTATATTCTTATTCACTAATAATTTATAGTAATAGAAATCCTATCAAATTTTCAACAAATTTATATACATCATAAAATATAAATTGTGAATGTAATGCCAAAAGATAATTCTTCAAATAAAACTAAAATAAAAAAATATTTATATTATAAATAATAAAAATCAACAATATTTTATTTAAAATAAATTTATTTATAGTATTTGTACTAACTTATGTCAAGAGTGTCTATAGACCACCATTTAATATTTAAATAAATAAATAAAACAGTTCATGTGAAAAGTAGACGTTGGGTCCGCAATGTTTCGTTTGTAAAAGAGGTGACAATTTGCATTTGGTAATCACATTTAGTGGTGGTGTCGGAGAGCATATGCAAAAGAGACCAATAATTTCTTTTTAATGTTCTTGCAGACTTATTTCCAATCACCTAATAATCTTATTAATGAAGGCCACACGCGTGCTAATCTTATTTCCATCACGAATATGACAGAGGAAAAGAAATATGAAATATGATTGAAAGGAGGATGTGATATTTTAGGGCAGGAGTAAAATGAGGCGACATTTTTGGGTCAAGAGGACAAGGTGGTCCAAAACACCCCCCTAACACACAACCACTGCAGTTTAGGCCATGTGGTGAGAGTAATGCTCAAAGAAACAATGTTAATGTATTTACTACCAATCATTTATTAACTTGTATGTTGCCTCATATTAAGGGTGGTTGACAACCTCTGTACCAGTAACTTTCAATGCTAACATTTGCTAATTAAATGTGATCCATAGAAACATCTAGTTTTGAAATTGATGACATAAGAATCGTGGTTAGTAATTTTGTTTATGCTTGTTTAGAGATTAATTTTTGGTAGTGTGGATTTGATCTAATTTGTTGAATTAATATGTTTTGTGTTTGTTTATTGTGTTAGAATAATATATGTTTGAAATTGTATTTGTTATTGTGTTTTCTATAATAGATTTAATCAAGGTGGTGTTTAAGAGTATTATTTAGTAGATTGTTGATATGATAGTTCATCAATTTTTATTCGGTGTAGTTTCTTTTGGTGGGCCAAATGTTTACATATAGTGATAGTGAAGAAAATCTATGCAAAAATGCAAATGGTCTCTATGATGATGATGTATATCAAATTATTATTATTTTAATTGAAATGTGTATCATTGGTTTTCTTTAATGTCATATATTTCATCCTTATGAAATAAGTGAGTATTGAATATCTTTAAACATAATGAAATAACATGTCACACAAACACGTGTTGTCAACTCGTAACAACTAGTAGCAAAGGGTAGGAAACTCGTAACTTGAATTGAAGTTCATTTCTATGCACTTTAGGATGGAACTATGTTAATCTTGAGCCACTCAAAATGAACCCAACAATAAAATTATATATGTGACCTAGTAAGACAATGTAATTAAGTGCAAACAAGGGTGTATTAATGATGAGAAAATGACAAATACATGTGAGAATTGGTGCAATTAAATGAGGGAGTAAAGAAAGATGGATATGCATGAAGTTATAGGTCAGATTAAGCACTTGAGAGTATGTTGGTTATCAATATGCTTTTGTATTCAAGCATTCTACCAAATTGGACCTAAAATTAAATGGTAAATGACTTGGGTATACAATTTCCACCATTATATTTTTCCCCAAATTGATGTACATGCAAATCAAATATGTGCATACATTTTAAAGTATATGAACATTCTCTTCCCAACATGAAAAGTAAATATTTAGAAAATCATAAAAGAATACTAGTTTGTGTAAAATAACAAATAATACTTGAATTTCCTTTTCTACTCACTTTGGTATGGTGCTCCATTGAAACTTACAAAATAATAAAGGGTCCCTTAGATATTTGGAATTTATATGAATTAGTATCCTTTTGTAACACCGCCATTCAATAGTTTATCTGAATTAGTGTCCTTTGAATTGTAAAAATTGAAAATAGAAGATCTTCCAAAGGAAATAGATTAATAGAGAGAGGTAATCGGGGGAGAGGGGGGAGAATTAAAAACTTGATAAAAGGAAAAGATACGTATTATTTATCAAACAGATATTCTTTTAAATAAATTATAAATAAAAAGATGTTAATGTTCATTAAAAAAGGATGGAGAGTGATTACCTAATCATATAAAATATGTTAATTTTCTTTTCAATCAACTTGTTTCAATTGATGTTAAATTGAATGAAAAAAATAAATTCACTATCATTCTTTGGTTACTACCTAAATCATAAAAAAAATCTAATCAATAGAGGTGACTTTGAGCTTATGTTGGAGATACTTGTTACTACACTATTAAGTGAGGAACTTAGGAAGAGAATTCTTGGAGAATCCTTTTAAAGATGTTTTTTGTGTGAGGGGTCAAGGTAAGGAAAAAATATGTCAAAAGGGGAGGATAAGAATATATATATCTAAAGAAAGATCTAAATATTAGAGTTAGAGTAAAGTAAAATGTTACAATTATGGTAAAAAGAGTCACATAAGAAAGTATAGAATTAAGAAAAAGTAGAAGATCACTTTATCGAAAAAAATGGTGGGGATGTAAATGGTAATTATTTATGATTTATGTTAACTTTATTAGTGATAATTCAAGACTAATTTATTTAGGTGTTCCTTTTATATTTATTCTCATAGGAAGTGGTTCATTAAGTACACAAAATATGATGGTAGATAGATGCATTTTGGTGATAACACTACATATAGGATTGTTGGTTGTGGTAAGAGAATTTTATTTCTTGGTAATGATTCAATAAAGATTTATTTGATGTGTTGCATGTATCTTGGTTAGATAGGAACCTACTTTGATTTCTAAGATGAATGATATTGGTATAAAGTTATTTTTTACTAGAAAGGTTATAAATTGGTTAGGGAGTTTCGCTTTCTATGACTTCATTATGAAATTTTATCATGACTTACGATGTACTTCTTGACATGTCAATGTTATAAGATTAGATATTTTTCCACGTAGGTGATAAAAGAGTAGACAATACTATAAAATAAAGATATGATTCTGTATTTGCCTATTTATTCTCTTAATTTTGATTTCTACAAGAATTTTGCTTGGTAAAAAGGATATGATTAATTGTCATCTTCAATTATTAGAGCCACCTGAACTTTAAAGTAAATAATAGTGAATGTGTAATCTCTTGGTAAATATATTTATTACCTTACTTTCATCAATGCTTTCTCAAGAAAATAATAGGTTTATTTTCTTAAGAACAAATCTATAGTTTTTTCAAAAATAAGAAATTTGAAGTATTGGCAATGAAGGCAAGAAAATAAAGAAGGAAATTAACATAGATTAAATTTGATATTTAAATATGTTTACATGTGTTTACCTTCATCCTTCGATTAAACTAGACTAGAATGTACCCCTTCTCCACTTGATATTCTCCTCAGAGTTATGGTTGGTTACAAATTTTGAATTGTAGATTGCTCTAAAATACAATAATACTAATATGATAGTGGATACATGAACATCATATGATTAACATGGAAGTGGATGCCCAAATAGGAAGAGATGCCCCATGTTTATAAATTTTTCATGAGAAAAATAGATGGCTAAGATGAATTGGTCAGTCTGAGTGTAATTGAAGGCTTAGCCTTGCAACTAGTATCGTAAGGGGCAAGATGAGAATGAAATGTTTCATGGGTGTAAATGATAGGGGTTCTCACACATTTATGAGAACACCATGTGTAGGGTGTAGGGTGGCTTGTGAAAGAGACAACTGAAAAAAAGTAGGGTGGCTAGATATGTATGAGAACTTAAGATGGAGTATAAACTTGTGAAGAGATGGAAATTTTAAGGGTTTTGAGGAATTTAAAATTGTTAAGATAAGGTTCCATTAACCTTGCAATATTAAGTCATTCTTACATGTATTCATGTTCCTTGGAATGGGTTGGACACCTAGGGACATGAGAGGCTAAAATATTTAGAACTTATCATCCTATGACATATTATAATTATATTTATAAATATAGGCACACTTTTGATGATAGTTACAAGGAACAATATTGGAAGAAAATTCCATCTAGGTATCCATGTTTTGGATAGGGACCGCCAAAACTTGCATGTATTTGCATGTTGACATGTCATAGTCATGCTACCCAAAGTTGGGCACCCAAGTTTGTTTCTTTTGGGTTGATTCATTGGAGCCATAAGAGAACAATAAAGCACTTAGGATAGATCATTTTTTGTTGTATGTATGTTAAGTGCCCATATGAAGGCCAGATGATGTTTAATTATCATTTACTATGTTTATGCAAACATCCATGTTAGGTGCCCATATGAATGCAATATAATGTTTAACTATCATTTACTATGTTTATGGATTGCCTGCTAAATGCGGCATGGGTTTTATAGGTGGTTTTTACTTATTTTGAGATTCCACAGTGGTTTTTCTCTCACATTTTATAATAAATTAGAGCCTTGAGATAGTAATTTCATATTAAGTTGTAGGTATTCAGTTGCTACTTTATTTCTTAGACAATTATAGTGCAGAGCATTGTTTGTATATCTCTTAGTAAATATTATTGGATATTAATAATATACTTTCCATTTTTCATCTGTGGAGTTTTGTTTTTGAAAGAGTTTCTTCACATAAATATGGTGGCATCTACGGCATTGTTGGTTTTATGCTTTTTTGGACTATGCAATCTCTTGTTCTATTATTGGATAATCTATTTTTTATTATAGAACATTTTAATTATTTTAATTTTATTATAAGTTATATTTCATTAATAGATGTTAAGATCGAATACGAGGATAAGTGTATTTTCTTGCCTTGTTCATTTCCTAAATCTCAAGAAAATCTAGTCGTTCCCATAAGTGGTGGTCGTATAGAGCCAAAGATGAATAATCTTATTGATATTCTTTTTTATGAAGAAATACCATGAATGTTAGCTCTCAAGATGCTTTACATGTGCAGACTAGGACCAAATAAAAAAGGAGTATAGAGGATAAAAAGAAGATAAGTCAAAAGGACGTTCCATGCCCTTAACAAGAGTAAAGTGGAGGGATTATGGAAAAAGAGAGCATGTGAAGGAGTTTAAGAACAAGAAAAAGAGTGCAGATTGATTTATGAAAGATCCTAAAGTAATAATGATTTTGATTGTTTTATTTATATTAACCCTATTAATAATGATGTTTGGATTATAGCAGCCAAACAACATAACAATATATTCAAAATGGCTGCTGGGGCGACGCTGGTAGATTCGGCTAGGGTTTCGCCTCCCGCTGGAGGCGTTCCTGGGAAGTTGCAAGCATCAAAGGGAGTTGGAGGCTCTAGGGTTTCGCCAGTTGCTAGGGCATCGTTGGTTACTGGGGCGACACTGGTAGATTCAACTAGGGGTTCACCTCTTGCTAATGGCATTCTTGGGAAGGTGCAAGCATCAAAGGATGTTGGGGGTTCTAGGGTTTCGCTAGTTGCTGGGGCATCTATGGTCGTTGGGGGTTTGTCGGCCACTGGTGCAACTGTTGGGGGTCCGCAGGTCGCTGGAGTTTTTCTGGTTGTTGGTGTGTCACCGGTTGTTTCTGTTGGGAGATCGAGGGCCTCTGGTGCTTCTGTTGGGGGTTCGAAGGTCGATGGTGCTTCTACTGGGGGTCTGAAGGTTTCTGGGGGCTCGTCGGTAGTCTCTACTAGGGTTACTGGAAGCGTTCCTGGGAAGTTGCAGGCCTCAGAGGCTCTGGTCTCTAGGGGTTTGTTGGGTTATTCTGATGGGGGTTCGCAGTGTGTTGGTGTTGTTGGGGGGACGCTGGCTATTCCGGCTAGGGCTGCTGCGAATCCCGCTCACACTGTTGTTAAAGGCACTCCTCGTAGGGCCTTTCCAGTTAGCCAACATATTTCCGTTGTGCTGGATGTGGATACTCTTTCTGAGATTGATGTGGCAGCCTCTGTTTTTTCCGAGCATGGGTTGATTTGCAGATTCAAGGGTTTCTAGCCCTCTCTGCCTGATCTTCATTCCTGGATTTCTAGTCATTGGGAACCTCTAATCTCTGGTACAGTCCATATCTTCCCTATGGCTAAAGGATTTTTTGTGGCAAAATTTGATGATGCTGAGGATAGAAATATTATTGTGTGAAAACTTCTTTAGCTGGGAGGATCGTTTTATGCTATTGCTGAAACCATGGCATTCTGATTTTTCTCCATCTTCTGAATCATTTGATTTGCAACCTATCTGGGTTAGGCTTCCTAATCTTCCCCTCCATCTTTGGATTGATTCCATTCTAGAGACTGTGGGGGAAGCTTTAGGGGATATGTTAATGGTGGATGAGAAATCCTCTGATTTATTTCATTCTACTTACGCTCGTATCCTGGTGGATATTGATACCTCAAAAGGCATGCCTTCGGAGAATAAACTTGAATCCCCTACGGGTAGAAGTTGGATTCAACAATTGGACTATGAAGGCATCCCCTTCAGATGTAGAAGATGCTTTAAGACTAGTCATATTGCCTCTCAATGTGATCTTCAAAGACATAATAAGACTGCTTCGTGGTGGAAGGGGGCCTCTTCTCAACACTATACTGTGGAGAAGGTTCGGAGCTTCGCGAATGTGGTAGAGCAAGTTTCTGGCCATGTCTCTTGTCCTACAGCTATTTTTGTTCCTTCTTCTTTGGTTGCTAGTAGTACTTCTGCTGGATCTGTTGGTTTGTCTCCCAACATTTCTTCTGGTGGTTCTGCTCTTGCTGGAAGTAATTCTTCTATTGCTGGTGACCCTCGTGTTACTCCTGGTTCTGCTGGGTGTTCTGTTCCTATTGCTAGTAGTATTGGTGTTGGATTGTCTGTTGAGGCTGTTGGGTCTGCTGGCCTCTTTCTAGCCAATTCTGTTTCAAAAATTCCTTTTGGTGCTGGGAAGTCTGGTACTGGTTGTGTGGCCGCTGTAGGTTCTGTCCAGACTTCTCTTACTAGTTCTATTATGGTTGGATCATTTCTTGCCTCTGACTGGTAGGAAAAAGCTTCTTTGGTGGAGAGATGGACTGTTGTAATAGGTAAACATAATAAAAAGTCCCCTCTACATTTTGATATGACTCTCCGCTCCCAGAAGAAGGGAGGCAAAGGAAAATCTTAGGTTGGGTGTTGTTGTAAAGCGTTGGCTTTACACATTTGGCTTTAGCAGCTTGAGCATTTCTGTTTATCTTTTGTTTGGCTGCTGTTGTTATGCTGAATTTGTGTTGCTAGTAGTTGTACTGGTATTATGTGCTGAGGGGGCGCTGTAAGGTTTTTTCTTTTCCCCCAGCTATTTCATTTAGATCTAAGCTAATTCTTCCTATCATTCCTAGAGTTACAATTCCCTTCAAAAACTGAATGTATATGGTTTCGGGGCCCATTCAAAACCTGCTTTTACCTTAATCAAAAAAAAAAATTGATGCTTGGATTATTAACTCATATTTCTCCTACCATATGACTTCTCACTTTGCTAAATTTCCACTTATGATCATAGAATTTTTTTCCTTTGTGATAAAAAATTTATTAAAAAAATCATTGGTAATGGAAAGGTAAATTTGTGTAAGTAATAGAAGGGTAAAAGCCCTTCATGATGTTTTATACATTCTAAGACTTGCAAGAAATTTACTTTATCCAAGTTGAATGATTCTAGGACGTATTTGACATTTCATATATCTAGTTGCAAATTGATAAGAGGGAGTTAGGTGATTACTAAAGGATCTCTTACAGAAACTTTATTTAGGCTTAATGCCACTTATTTTTGTAACTCAACTCATGTGACTAAAATTAAAAATTCATAAATTTTTGGTACCATCGAATGGGTCACATAAATGAAAAAGATATTGCATTTTTATTATTCTATTGGAAAAATGATCTCTAAGCATTCTTTGTTTTTTTATCAAGGAAAAAACAAGTTTTGAAGGGACTCGAAACCCTTTACTATCAGATTTTGAATGGATCTGGAACCCACAACCAAAACGTTGTCAAAAGATAAGACATTGATATCAACAGACAACCTTGGGAACAAAAGGCTCCCAAAACCAAAAACATGCATTTTACAAACACGCTCCCACAATCTAAACCAAAAGCTATAAGAATACAATCATCAAGCAACCAAAAACTAGGAAAAAAACCAGAAAAAACTCCAGCCCACACACCCCCAACCAAGAGCCATCAAGATTTACCTTTAACATTGCCCTTGTGGGAACAAAGTCATGTCAAAATAGGGCGTAGGCATCTTAGCTTTCTTATCCTTAACAATTATCCAACCCTCTTCCACTTTATCTGCCTCATCATGCCAAGCTAATGAACCATTCGCTGGACCATCATCTTCCCAAGTGAGATTGCCTATAGAGAGAACAACCCCTATCTCAGGGGAAGCGTCAAAAATCCTCCCTACAAACAAAGCATTATCACATATGCCACCAGAATTCATGGCCATAACATTATCACTGAATATAGCAACATGAACCACCTACACACTGACATTTGGGGAGACAACAATGCGATCAAGTATTTGCATTCTAGCCTCAACACCCTCGCCATCTGTAACTTGATCTACATGAGAAGAAGTCGTAGGACACTGAGAATCTTGCGCAACCACTTGCAAAAAAGTCCTTTGACTTTTAGAATTCTTCACAACCGTATAATGCTAATTTGAAGCACCTTTCCACCATGATGTCATCATTTTCATTTTCTCTAATCCACATTGAGCAGTTGAATAACCAATTTTAAAACATCTTCTACACCTTAAGGGAATCCCTTGATAGTCCAAAGTTTGAACCTAGCTACCCTTAGAAGAACTGATTAAGATCTCAATAGACAACCCTTTAGAAACATCCATTTTGACCAAAATATGGACAAAGTTGGAATGAGAAATATCAGTTGATTCAACATCCACCATCAGAAAATCCCCAAGCGCATCACACACTTCCTCTAAAAGAGGATCAACCCATAGATGAAGGCGGAGATAAGGCAATTGGACCCAAATCAAAATCTTATTAAACGTTTTAGAAGGACAGAAATTAGAGTGTCATGGTTTTACCATTAACAAAAATCTATCCTCCCAACTAAAAAAATGATCACACGAGATTTTATTTCTATCCTGAGCATTCTCAGATTTTGCAATAAAAAAATCATTTTGCATAGGGTAAATATGAACTATACCCGAAAGGAGAGGCTCCCACTGTTTTGAAATCCAAGCATGCAACTCATGGAGGTTAGGCCAGAAACCCCTAAATCGACAAATCACACCATGAGTGGACAAAACATAAACATTATGATCTATTTACTCTACCTTTGTATTCAACTTAATGGAAATAGCACTAGAAACTGGAATAAATTCTCTATCAACATTCTGATGAATCAACATACATTGTTTCTCAGCCCACAAATCCTCACCAATACACCCATGGAAAACCCCTGAAGCATCACCAGAAAGGTAGTCATAAATCTAATCACCCTTACCAGGTCGTCGCAAGATAGTCTTCACACCACCAACAACAGCCCTAGCGGCAGAAGGTTGAGGACTCAACACAGAGGGAGCAGGCAAGGCAGATGCAGAAAGATCAACGATCCCTGCACCAAACATTTGCCCCATGCAATAACACCATTTCCATCAAAAGATTGGTTGTCACCAACATACAAAGGATTTAGTTGGCTGAAGATGCAAGAGTCTTGTTTTCATGCAGGGAAGGAAACCATAGTCGCAGGAGATGGGAACAGAGCCATCAACATCACTGTTACCTCTAAGCATTATTTCATGGTAAAAATATTATATCATTATTTCCTAATGGGACTAATAAGTCTAAGAGATTGTTAGAGATCATTCTTTTAGGTGGGTTTGGACAAGTTGATGTTGAATCTTTTTGAAAAATCTCATTATCATGTTATTACATTGATGATGGCTCAAGATACACTTAACTTATTTTGTGCATGCAAAATCTAAGTTTTCCACTAAGTTAATAGATTTTGTAATGCCCTAACAAGTAACCCTCAAGGATAAGAGATAAATAGATGAAAATTAGCAACGAAATATTTTTTAAAACATTAAGGTCTTTCACATGCAACAAGCAAAGTTCTAAAGCTCAAACCTCAAGACTAGGTCAATTGTTGCTAAGCGACACTACACAAGCTTAACACTAAAATTGTGGAACTCAATTGACAAAGGGAAAAGGTTTTATAATAAGTTAAGAATGATATACATGGTTCTTTAAGTCGCCCAAAACCCTTCCTACATTTTTGGAGCTTAATTCATAAAATTGGACCATTTTCTTAGGTCCCATGTGTTACGGATGAGTTCCATCAAGCACTAACTTGCATTCCAATAACTCATACAAAAACCAAACTTACTAAAATAATCCTAAAGCTCCTCAAAGGTTTCCATGACTCTCCTATCTTCACAACAAAATTGGATTACAATCAATTAGATGTTCTAAGCTCCTGAAATCTTCTCTGGACTAAACTATAGGACTAGGACACCCGTTGAGGATATTAGAGCCTAGAGTGAACTATAGCATGAATTAGAGGGACACTAGAACACCTTCACCTTAGTCCCATTTTTTTCGTGTTTCCTTTTTCCATGCATGTGTCCATTTGTTGCACTATCATCCTCCAAACTGGCAAACTCACACTATTGTCCACAATTTGTGCATTTGTCCTAACCAATGAGCTTCTCCACTTCACTGTATGACCTCTTGGAAACCCTAAATATAATTTTCAAGACAAAAACGAATTTCAACACTTGAATTGGCAAAAAATATCCACAATATCGAGGGCATTGTGTGCAAAGTGTTTGTGGTCTCACTAGGTGACACCTTCAAACAAGGGAAAGTTTGGGTAGACCCTAGACATTTCCAATTCACCGTAAACTTCTTGAATTCTATCATACCACTCTCATACACATCCCAGTTATTGAAAAACCACATTGGGAATCTTCACCTAGTATGTTATGACATCCAAAAGGTGCTAGAAATGAGCACATCACTCATAAATCCTATTTGAATTTGCTCAAAACCAAAACAAACTCACATGACAACAATGAGAGGGTAATGAAGCACCCTCAAAACACCACAAGATAATTTGTAATGTCTTTCCATCTAGCTAAATATATGGTCATTTTAGCTCTGAGATTTTCCCCTTCTTTGCAAATTTCCTAAGACCGCACACCATTGGCCATCAAATCTTGCTTGAGACTTGCATCTTAAGCACCAAACCAAGTATTCCTATATATATGGTCATTTTAAGTACCAAACCAATTATTCCTATTAAAGAAGATACAACATGTGCTCATAAAGATAGCTAACCAGAGGATGTGCCTGATACCAACACCAACGCACCAAATCAAACACAAATACAAATGATTAATACTTAGTTACATCAATCTCCTCATGGAGTGTCCAATAATAAAATTACAATCATTCAAAGCTTTTGATTCAAATACATTGCTTACATCATAGCGTGAAATGAAGAACAAGGAGTACAAGGAAGAAGAGGATGAGAGATACACTCTCAAAACTCATCCGCAAATCCAATTCTATCGATCCCCAACAGTGATTTACAATTCCACCCAACCATGTGAAACCCTTAAGTCTACCTCATCATGCTCGTGGAGATAATAACACGGCCCAAACAATCATACAAGCATACAAGGGGATATAATAGGCTTACCACCAATGTAAAAGTCAACATGACACAATTGAACCATGCAAAAGGCACAGTGTAATACCAATATAAACGCCACAATCCACAATGCGTCACTATCATCATAGAGCAACAATCAAAGAAGTAAGGTGCCCAATCTTCAATAAGTAAACATCATTGAATGAGGATGCACCCTCATTTGGAAATAATAAGGGCAAGGGAGCACCAATAAGAGCAACGCCGAAATTGCCACAAGTCATGTCACAAAATAATAACCAAAATGATCAAGCAAAAATAAATCCATGAGATACTACTTTTTCTACTAGGATATACATACTAAACTGCTACATGTAGGGAGTGTCATAATGTGTGCTCATGAGGATGTACCACACAAGTAAGTATTCTCTCATAAGAATGAGAATGACAATCATGCAAGGTGTAGTGGTACACGAGCAAGCCTCTCAAAACAAGGCTCAACACTCCATGTGTAGGCATGCCTTCCCAATACATACTTGGCCTTGTACTAGCATTCAAGGCATCCTTGGACATCCATTATCTTATTAAGTGTTGTATCCTAGGTTTATTATTATGTTATCACTTGTTTAAAAGAATCTCCACACCATGATCAATCCTACAAGCCACTTATGGGTTGGGGACACATTGGAATCCACTCCCTAAGCCCACTTTATTACCTAGACATACGCTCATTCCATTCAATCAAATGAGAAAATCAAAACTAAACAAACAACAATGTTACACTTCACTTTCCATATTCACATATTTCCAATAACATTTTCACAACAATGCTACACTTTCACATTTACTCACAAGTACAAAATGGCATTTACATACATAACCATGATATAACAAATTAGCCATAATGCCAAAAGAGTGTATCTAAGTTAATCCCATTTCAAAATTTTCATATATAATGTCATTATTCCACAATATAATCACATCTCAAATAATCAAAACCCACTTTTTGACAAATCCCATTTTGGACCCAAAACTAGTCCAAGAGGCCATCCACCATTGATGGACCAAAAATACAAAATTTAAAAGTTCCCAAAATCAAAAACAAAAAGAGATCCATTTGATGAAATATGCACAACAACACAATTCTGAAATAAATTCCGCCAAACAATCATTCTACACAACATTAGGTAGCATTTTGTTTCATGAAACTTGGTCTTCAAATCCAAAATTGAAATCTTTTAAATTTAACAATGAAATGATTTTCAAGATTTCAAAAGAAAGTATGTTTTTCTTTATTAAGAAAATAATTTGCAACAAATCTCAAACAATTAGGAGAAATGAAAAGCAAATCAAATATCATATATCTCAAGCTGCCAAAACCTCAAATGCAAATCAAATTCCACATACCAAAATGTGCACATAAAAATGAAGGAGAAAGTGTTTTCCAAGACAAATCCAACAAGCCAACCCATAAAAGTTCACCCAATAAATCTCCCAAACCCATTAATCTAAAATCACCATGTAAGATTTTTATAAAAGCACCATGAAGAAAATAGACTAATTGTCGAAAAAGAGCTTCAATAGAAAAATATAAGCCCATGTTTTGAAGTGAGATTGAAATAATATTAAAATTAAATTAAATTTCAAATATCCAATAAACCCCAAAATGACCCACAAGCTAAAATCATACAATTCCCACTAAATCAAATAAAAGGAAAAGAAAATCAAATTTTAATTTTTATTAATGTAGTCATTGTCGTTAAATGTTAAGGCTAGGGTTTCGACCACCCAAAGACTTGCAAATGTTGATCTGAAGGGCCAAGATCATGATAATGGGGGGCATGATAATGGATCGCATAGGGAGGGCAGCCAAAGGATGGCGTTGGGAGGTGGTGTGAAGGCCTCTATTGCAAGGCAGTCAATGTCGTCTTGTTCATCAACTCGAGCTTTTGACCCTGCGTCCTCAACCCTGCATACGGTTGTAAGGACCAAGCACGGCGGTCAATGTCGTCATGTTCATCAACTTGGGCTTTTGACCCTACGTCATCAACCCTACACACGGTTGTAAGGACCAAGCACAAGCAGCAGAGCCAAGCACATGATTGTGAGGAGAGGCATTTGGAGACAGGTATGAGAGACGGGGAGGAGTTGGGTAAAGTTGGTGCCGATGGGCAAGAAGTAGACTAGAAGAAGTATGAAAAGGGCAAGTCTTCTGCAAACTGGGAGGATGAGTAGACTATAGCCAATGGTAGGGACAGTGCTCACCACGCAGGAAAGGTTAAAATCAATCCAAAAAATGACACTCCATAAAGGCATAATGAAGCCATTGACAAAAATTGAAATGGCACAAATGGGCTTGCTAGGTCTAGTGTAGTGGATCTCCCACGATTGGTTGTGGGTTTGGCAGCAACTATAAAACCCCAAATGGATAAGGCCATTATGGTAGACTTGGATAATAAAGTCAAAAAGGAACTGGAGCATAAAGTAGCAATCTTCTCTGAGCTTGGTCTGATTGGTCATTTCCACAGCTTGGGGCCAAGTTTATGTGAGCTCCACAATTGGATTTCAGAGAACTAGAAGCCAATTTTGGAAGGATATGTTCAAAATTATTCAGGTGCCTAGGATTTTTTAATTGTAGTTTTTCAAAATGTTCGAGATAAGAACAAGATTTTATTTATGCGATTGCTTTTGCAATTGGGAGAATAAGCATCAACTGTGGTTGAAACCCTAGCATCCAACATTCTATCCAGCAAAGGAAACTTTTGATAGGGCTTCACTATAGGTAAGACTTCCAAATTTTTCATTACAATTCTGGTTTGATTCTTGTTTAAAAGTTATAGGAAATTCTTTAGGAAGCTTTTTAATGGTTAATGAAGAGTCTTCAAATCTCTTGCATTCAACCTATGCTCGGATTTTAGTGGAGATGAACTTGGTTGATGGTCTTCCGATAGAAATCACACTCAAAACCTCAAAAGGTTTTCGAGTGCAACCTTTGGATTATGAAGGGGTATCATTTAGGTGAAGGAGGTGTTTCCATACTAGGCATATGGCTGCCCAATGTGTTAAACAAAAGCGGGTCTAGCAAAACTCTTGGTGGAAAGATGTTTCCCACCTTCATTATATAGTGGAGAAGAAGGGTGAATAGCAAAAGGGATTTCCTCAGGTAGTTAGTGGGGTGTTATTGCAGCAAGTATGTGAGGATGTGAATCAGATTGCACAGCCATATTTGAATAACATTAAGGCTAGCTCTTCTAGTTGTGAAAAGGAGTCTGTTGGTAAGAAAGCTATTGCCACACCGGATAGGAAGGGGGAAAAGACCTATAAAGGCTCGAGAGGGGGACGAAATTTCTAATGATAACCGGAATCAGCAAGATGGAAGGACTAAGGAGGATCTGAGAATGAATGAATGTAATGCAATGGATTGGCAAGATAGGGCTACGAGGGTGGAAGAGGGTTGGATGATTGTGAAAGGGAAAAAATCAAGAAAACAAAGACTTCTTTTGATACGACTCTACACTCTCACAAGAAGGGAGATGGTAAGAGTAAATCCTGATTGTGTTTTCTATGGCCTCTTAATGGGTTTTCTTGGTGTTTGTGATTATCGGGGGAGATGGTTCCCTATTGTAACCATCCCTAGTCTGGGCTAGGCTTATTTTCTCAGCTTATCAATAAAGTTTAAAAACCTTATTATTGAGCAAAAAAAAACTACATATAAAGCATATCTCACATTCAAATATTAAATTACTTCAAAAATAATTAAATTTCACTAATATATGCACTAAAATAACGATGTCTTGCAACAAACTAATTATGCACAAACAGTCGTTACATGCCTTACTCAAATATATATTAGGGTAAGTGAACATTACCAAGAAGGTAACAGA
The DNA here is from genome assembly GCA_027943335.1 of Chamaecyparis obtusa. NCBI lineage: Eukaryota > Viridiplantae > Streptophyta > Pinopsida > Cupressales > Cupressaceae > Chamaecyparis > Chamaecyparis obtusa. The sequence continues at coordinate 413,126 of BSBK01004969.1, read as the reverse complement.
GGTGAAAACACAAATAATTAGGAAAATCATCTAAAATAAGAATGATGGTTATGGCTAGGTAACATTGATGATCAGTGTTCTATCTCCTATAACCACCACCTAAGATATGGGCACGCTCAAAGCTATGGAACCAAGTGGGGTCAATGCCTTGTACCTATAGCTAGAATCATTAGAAGGCGATTTTAACATCATTGCATTCTCATATATTCAAATGATACAATATCATCCCTTTCACATCAAATCATCAATTAGAACACAATAGTAATAATTTCATTTAATAAGTTGCATTAAATAATATCAATTGTATTTCACTGCAACAATGATAATGTAAATCTTATGTGGTGAAGGATGTCTCGTGCCCTCCTATTGTGCCTACTACAGTAGTTGGCACTGATTCAGCTTGTCCTCTTGTTGGTTTTGTTCCTGCTCCTTTGTTGGTTGGAGTTGTTCGCCCTTCTGCAGTTTCTCTTCTAGATCCTTCTTTGGTGGATGTTGTTTCTGTTGTCCATGCTGGTATGTTGGTTGGTGTTGAATCTGAAGTTGCTGACCCTCTTTTAGTTAATCCCTTGGTTGGGAGTAATGTTTCGCTGGTTGTTCCTTCATCTATGTTGGGTGTTGGTTCTTCTATCTTGGATTCGTTGTGTTGGCAGGATGAGGCTACTAGAGTAGAAGAAGGGTGGATCACAGTTAAAGGTAAACATTCTAAGAGATCCTCCCCTTCTTTTGACATGACCCTTCAGTCCCATAAGAAGGGATCAAAAGTTTAGTCCCCTTTCCTTTGTTTGTTGTTCTCCTTTGGTTTATCTAGTGTAGCTGACTGGGGTGTTTTAGCTAGAGTGCTTTCTTTGGTAGTGTTTTTTCGTGAGGGGTTTGGGTTGTCTGGGCTTTTGTTTTGGCTAGATTGTTGTTTTTTTTGGAACTCTTATAGTTTTATCTTAAGTTCCAGCATTGTAAAAGGTTTCGGGGCCCCTTCAAAACCTATTGTTACCTTAATCAAAAACAATGATAATGTAAATATTCTTGAATGGGGTGAACATCATAACATCGTCATCATTCTAATATTCTATTGAAACTAACAAAAATCTAGCTTCATTGATTAGTATTTAATATCATAAAACACAACTTTGTTTCCATTAATAATTAATTGTGTTAACATTACATTTCCATATATTAACATTGATATTTCAAATCACAACAATGTTCTATCTCAATGCACTTTTTAATGCCACAATCACAATCCAAAATGGGTGAAATGTCACACCACGACCAACTCATAATCATAATCAAAAGTAAAATTATTAGGTTCTCACAACCAAGCACAAGAAAGAAAGCACGCAACCCAACACAATACCATAATCTAGATCACCATGAAGCAATCCAACACATCATAGGTCCAAGACAATCATGAATCATATATCCAAATTGAGCATAAGGTAAGCACTCAAAACTACATGGTGCAACAAATAAGTATCCAAAACATGATCAAAGCACCACAAATGATCCACATTCAAACTACAAAGGGAAAAATCATATAGGCACAATGTCATCCAAATCCAGAAGTATGCAATGTAGAAGAGAAAATGGGAGAGGCATTGCATTCTCCCCTCAATGCCCCCACCCCCCCAATCCTACAAATCAATAGTAAGGCACATTCAGTGTGCAATCCAGCCAAATACCTCTAGATGATTTATTGGTGTTGTTCTTCACTTCCATTTCTTGTGAGACTCAATGTGCACCTTTTGTGAGTCCACATGACCATTTATGTCAATGCAAGGGTGATTATAAAGGTAGACGTTGACTAGACATTTGGAATTGAAAAGGGAAAGGGTTTCAAAGGTCTCTCAGTTATTGACATAAAGAACTGTGATGGCTCTAGAAGGGGCTGAGTTGCGACTAGTTGTGGAGAACTCCCAAGTGTAGGGCTAGGCTTGGACGTCGAGGGTGAATTTTGAAAGAAAGATTAACAAGAGATTTTTGGGGGAGAGAAACATAAATGTTGAATTTTCTAAACTAGATACAAAAAGTACCCTTCCATAGAGTGTCAACCTTAGCATGTTGCCTACTCATTGAACTTCAGAACCAAGTCACCTTCTCTGAAAGAAGGGTGAGACACTCTTTTGTCAAACCATTTCTTAACTACCTTCTTACAGTTGGTCAGTGCATCAAATGCTTTCTCTATCTTGCGCCTTCAATGGCTCAATTATCCTCATCTCCATGGTATCAATTTGATCAATCTCCAAGGACTTAATTAACTAAGGTGCAATGATTTCCATTGATACTCGCATTAGTGCATTTTTTCCATACACTAGGACATATGGGGAGTAATCTTGTCATCCCACAAAGTTGCTTTGAGAAGCTTAGGCCAATCTCTCTAATGGTCCATGCAAATCTTTTTGATTAACTGGATGAGGTTCTTGTTGATGGACTTGGCTAGCCCATTTCCTTGAGAATAGTAATTTGATGATGTCTTTATAAAGACTCCATGTTCCAAGGAAAAGTATGATATCTTCGCTCCCATGAAGGCTTTCGCATTGTCGAATATAATGGCCTTCGAGAAACCAAACCTTGATATTAACTCCTCCAAGAAGTTGAATATTTCAAGGTCTTTGCCATTCTTCAAAGCAACAACTTTTGACCACCTTGTGAAGTAATTGGTGGTTGTTAAGATCCATTTGTGTCCTAAACTATAAATTGGGTTTATCATCCCAATGAAATCCAAACCCCACTATGTGAAGGGCTCTTCAATGACAATCAAGTAGAGAGGCATGGTTGAATTCTTCCTTCCAACAAAAAAGTTGGCATTCTTGGCATTTCCTCACCAAAAGGTGACAATATAAGAATAATGTTGGCCAGAAATGTACTACTCTTATGATTTTAATAGTTCTGATTTTGCAAGAGAATTGTCTACCAATAGGGTTGTTATGAAATTTGTTCAAGATTCTTACCTCTTGGGATTTGTCTACACAACATACAAGCACACTGTCAAAATTTTTCTTGGAGAGGAAGCCTTCTATCAAGACAAAATCTGTATTTTACAACTTGTAAAATATTATCTTTTGGTTTGGAAGGTACAACAAGTACCTTTCGATCTACATAAACTATACTCTCTACCTCGTCCAATTGATTAAACAATATTGTTTCTTTTCTCTCCTCTTCATTAGAGATGAAGGTTATCTTTTCATCTTGATGCCCACCATGATGTGCGATATATTTGCACAAATCTCTTCCATTGATAATCCTAGTAGGTTGTACTTCAATGTAATACTCTAAGATCTCAATGATCCAGATAGCCCTTTTCTTAGTGATGTCACCCTCCGTGATGTACTTACATTGGAGTGGGCCACACAATAGGACTTTATTTCCTACTATTAAATACTTGAACTTCTTTAAGGGATATATGATGTAAGTAGTTTCCTATACATAAAGATCTACTCTTTACAAGATAAGTGAATGGCACTCTGGCACAATGGCATGAAATGTCCTTGACTTACATCATCAAATCCATGACATTATACTATTATAGCTATATTTGCATGTTTCACCACAAATCATCATGATCCCTTAAAGCATCATCTCATAGGACCATAGGTCCTAGTGTGCAAAACTAGAGTGAATTACTTTTCCTAAATCCTTCATATCTTAGATCCTCGTGAGCATTTGCATAACACTATAGGCATAACATAGTATACAAAGCCTTTCCAATTTGCAGGCATATTTTTTCTGTCAATAAGAAAATCTTAGTGTAGGTATAAATTCTTCACACAAATATTTCTTGGCAAGCAGATTGTATAATTCATAGACACTTTATTCTATGGTATAGCCATGTAAAACAAATTTTGTCCTTATGTTATCTAATGTTTGTGTACAATTCCAGCCATATGGAACAAAGTACAGCTACGTTGCATACATTTCTAACCACTACCTTGACATTTCCAAAAAGGCAACATTCAACTGGATGCAATTACTGCAACCAGTTTTCTTTTTCAAAATAAAACTGGGGCCAACTCCCTAGCAGACCTTCACACACCACTGACAACACACCAAAAGAAGCTTTGTTCATCACTGCTCAGCCCAGTGACACACAATTACAGAAAAATGAACAACACCAAGGCACACCCAGACAATCATAGATTAAACTCCAACTAAATACATGTAGCTACAGCCATCCATTTTGAGATGCTGGCATCCTGGGGAGAGCCTGTTGCTTTACTCCTCTTGATGCTACCTAGCATCCAGCACAGTATCCTGTAAACTTTATTTTATGTTAGGCATATTTATTCTGATCTAGGAATTCTCTTGCTGCCCCTTGAAGCAATCCACACCTAGAACTGGCAGCATCATCAAACTATTTACCCACACCACACCATCCTGGTTGTCATTACTGTAATTCAGTAAATTCAAAAATTTGTTAGCCTTTAGGTGTTGTCCTTGACCCATTTGAATTTCCCTGTAGGCACTCTACCCTCAACATCCACATCAGTGTCCCATCTTAGATCCTTGTTGGCTTCCAATTACTCTGGAGCCTCTTAATTTTTTCCTTCACCAATCCAGTTTTACAGAACAAATTCATTGTTGTTCAGTAATCAGGAAACGCTATATAGACTAAAGGCTCTTTCACTAACCGAGTAAGCTTCTTTTGTAAATCATGATTAATGGATGCCTTTGTCCTTTTCTCACCAGTTATTGCAAATCCATAAGAGATGATTCTACCATGGACCAGTTGGAATTGGCATGGAAGAGACATGGAAGAAATATAAATCAAAGTAAACACACAATGGAAGGTGTAGGAGGATATTTCCAGATTTTGTGGTAGCCACATCCAAATGTTTAAATTAAAGCTCCCAATCATTACACCTCTCTTTCAAAACATTCTTCTCCAATAGAAATTTATATTTTAAAACAAAACCTCCTTTCAACTGGAATCATTCATTAAACCATCCTAGGCATTGGGCTGATTTGTTAAAAGAAATGGTTAGTTGTTGTTGCTCAATAACAGCACTAACCAGTAGATACACTTAGTGGTTAGTCATTGTTGCTCAATAACATCACTAGCCAGTAGCAACACTTAGAAATGGTTAGTTGTTGTTGCTCAATAACTATCGCCTCCCTTTAGGGATCACTTGTGATTCTGAAGAGTCGTCTCATTCATTCCATTTTGGTAATTCCTCTCAAGGTTCAATTGGTGATACTGAAGTGGAGGAAGATTTCATATTTTAGACACTTGGCCCCTACTATCACTGGCTAAAAAATTCTCTGTAACATGAAAGCTTTGCTTTGTAAATGATTCAAAACATCTTGTTGATGCTAATATGATCCCTTTTCCTAATTCTTTTTTCTTTGGACACTAATGTCTGTTATTGTCTCTTTGTAAGTTAAAAAGACTGAACTCAATCAAGCTTCGATTACTGGGTCTCTTTGGGGAAATGGGTTAAATATAGAGATTGCATTATAGCAGAGCTGAAATATACAAAGATATAGCTGCCATCAAGGATAACCAAACCAATGTTTGATACTTTGTTAAATTTTTCTTCCGTCCTTTCTCTCCCGGTTATCTATACTTCCTCTTAATGACTTCAAGCTCACCCATGAAATCTCATGCTTGAATTTGGATCTGGAAAATATGAAGGCCGTGTTCACAACAGCAGACTTAAATCTATAATTTCACTCCCGAAGAAGTGGGAAAGGAAAGATGGTGGACAATTCCCTGACCACTTAATCTTGCTCCATATATTAAGGATTTTGGGACTGGCCTGGCTATTTTTTGTGGAGCAATTGTTCAGATGTATTTATGATTTTTCGGCCATGGCCTTCATGTAGCTGAGATGGTTCACAATCTGCATTTTCACCATGATTACAAATGTATTGACTGAGGACATGGTGCAGGATGTATATCCCTTACTGATTCAAGATTTGAGTTCTGAACTGTTTTTTGTTGGTTATTTGTTATATTATGGATATATTTGATGAAAGGTCTATGCTTCTGATGACCACTTCTATGATTTTAACAGCTAATTAAGTTGGATGTTTATCTGAGTTATTGCATATAGAGATTTATTATTCTTGAATCTTAAACAAATTGTTTGTCATTTACTTGTTAAACATATTCATATCAGCTATTTTGATGTAGATCTAAATTATCTAATGACAAGTAGTGCCCCTTATAGGGGACATCTAGCTTAACCTTTTTGTACCTCCAAAGCCAAATAAGAGACTTTTGCACAACTATCTCTCAAAGATTAAGATGATATTTACAATGACTCAGGAAAGAAACTAAAGCAAATGCATCTTACAAGTTAGAGACCAAAAATGGGTCTTAACCGGGTGTAACAAAACATTTCGGCTCCATTTCTTCTTGGAGCAACCTTGACTAAATTTTGAGACAAAAATGATGTGAAGCCGCTTTCAAGTCTGGTTCACAAGAGATATTGCTCTGGGTTCTCAACAGGTCTACAATTGGAGTGAACTACTTCAGAGTGAACACGAGTATGACTCTAAACATTTGCTAGCCCACACACTTTTTAAGGAAAATCTCATAGGGATATATTGGGGCCCACCACTCTTGTGGCTTAACATTTGGCATCCCTAGGTTAACTCTAGTGGATTTAAGGTCACAATTTTGAGAGACCACATCCAATCAAACCAAGGATAATCTAGACTAAAGATTGAATCTTAATTCAGACTGCTTGGAAGGAGATTTAGGGGAAAAGTGACTCGATAGAATTTTGGATGCGATTTACTACTCTAAACCAGTTAACATAACCCCTCAAGATCTTGGTCAGGGGAAAAGAATAAACATAAGACTCCTGGCTGCTAGCTGATGTGAGATTCTTCCATGTTTCATATTACATACTAAGGGTTAATAATATATAGTGACTTTGATAAATTTATCCAGGGCAGACTGTGGGTTTCAACTTTCCAAGGTAAGCACACTACATCCACGATGATTTTGAGACACTACATCCAATCAAACCAAGGATAATCTAGACTAAAGATCAGATCTTCATTCAGACTGCTTGGAAGGAGATTTCGGGGAAAAGTGCCTTGATATACTTTTGGATGTGATTTACTATTCTAAACCAGTTAACATAACCCCTCAAGATCTAGGTCAAGGGAAAAAAAATAAACATAAGACTCCTGGCCACTAGCTGATGTGAGATTCTTCCACATTTCATATTACATGCTAAGAATTTTTATAGTAACTTTGATTAATTTATCCAGGGCAGACTCTGGGTTTCCAACGTAAGCAAAACGATCCATGATGTTTAAATCTCATCAATATATAACTATTTTAATGCAACAGTCAACTGTTCATATGGTCTTGTAATCTTAGGACCTTATTATCCAGCAAACAATCTACCACTGTATCCCCCACCCAGCATGCTGTTGATGGCTATTACTGTCATGCAAGTTAAAGAAAGGATTCAATACCTTTCAGGAGGAGATTCATCTTCAACTGGATTAACAGATCAATTTTACACAAGAGGACTAGAGAATGAGAGGGCTGAAGTAGTTTTACTAACCCTCGAAGTAGTTTTACTGACCCTCCAACACAGGTTCCTCCTAAATTATTTACACCTTCATGGATTCACACGGGATAACGACAATTTTTCACTGTAGCAAATAGAAAATTATGTTCAAAATATGAGTTCAGCTTCAAGGCGTGCTCATGCCCTGGCTACAACCTGTGGCTATCCAGCCAATTTAAAAAACATTCCATATAAGGAGATCTTTCAAGAAAAGTTTAAGTAACTCTTCGTATGGATTGCTTTTTAGTTTGCTTCATAGATGTTTCCAATTATGCTATTTTTAAAGTTTCAATGCTGCTCTTATAACTGTGCTATTTTCAGATCTTCAAGATTATTTATTTATCTATCTTAGTCCTATAACCCCTTTAATTCCTTAGGCTTATATTATTTTATTTGGTCACAGGTTATTTGTTAACCACCATTAGAATCATCCACTCTTAATCAAAACTGATCATAATTATTCTCCTAAATAAATCAGATTGTTTCTTAACCACTTTAGTTTCCTTAATTATCTAGCCTGATCTAGCTTCCCATCTGGGTATCTATAATTCTTTGAAAGGTAGGTCAATTGGTACATGATGGCAAAATAGCTATAACATATAGAAGATAAAGAAATTATTATGGTCTACAAAGGACCAGTGTAGATTGATTTGACTAGAATACAGCAAGTTGCAATAGTACCTCAAGATTGCAAAGAAGACCTCCAATAATGAAAATAAATACCATTCACAACAACTAGGAAGCAAGAGATCCTAACCAAAAGGGGGTGAAAATCAATGAGCCAATAAATACAATGCCATATAATATAAAACAGTCATGAAAGCAATTCCCCAACTCAAAAGGCATCATTGAAAGAGCTAAGAGAAGGATTCCTGTTGAGATGAAGGCTCCAGTCTTCAAAGATTGAATGAGGACATGGAGTCCAATAATTTATAGTGCTCAACTATGGAACCCTAATGTACTGCTCTGGGCATGGTTATAGGGTTTGCATTGGGGGTGGATAGTTTTTTATCCCTTGGGGTTTGAATGGATTGGGTATGGCCATACAGAAGCCTTAATTTTTTAATAAAATCAAAAGTTTAGTCAAGTAATCAAGTAATATGCACAAATAAACAAAATTAAGTTTCAAGGATAAAATTGCTACTGATAATTGATAATACAATGCCAGATGCCCAATGATAAATCAAAGGAGAGATGAATTTGATCTTGTCCCCTTTTGTTTTATGCTCTTATTTTTGTTTTAAGGTTTTTGCTTTATGTTTTAATATTTTTATTTTTATTTTACTTTTTTAATGAGGATGACTGTGGGTTTGCCCTGGAAACGCCCCCCTGGTTCATTGCAGATATGGGGTGGCTGTCCTGTTTATAACCTGGCCTTGTCACTGAATGAACCATGCAGGGCTCTGTTCCTGAGGCAAACGGGGATCTTTTCGGGGGGAGCTTGATTCATGACGAGAACCTCGTCTGAATTAGGAAGGGAAAATTTTGTAATGTAGAAGAATCCTATCAACTGACAGGGTAATTGATAATCTGTGTTTGAAGTTACTACTTCAACAAGAAGATAACCCTGCATAGAATTTTAGTAACCTTCGTACATGCTGCAAATAACTGCTAATTTGTGTGATTCGAATAATATTTAAATTTTTCTAATTCATTTGAAATATGTTACTCTGCATATAAGAGACTTCTTTTCACCTGTGCTCATCTTTTTGAATGACAGAACTTAACTTGCCACTGTACTATGTTATAATGAATTTGTTGTAGGCTACTGCAAATGATGATTTTATTATCTTCTGGACTAAATTGAGGATCGTTCCTAGTTGATGTTAGATCTGTCCCTTGGTTGCTTGCATGCAATGCTTTTATGCTTGACTGAAAGAAACTAAGCAAATACAACATCTGTCATTTGCATTACAACACATATTTTTGGGAGTTGGTGGTTTTAGTTATTTTGTACTTTCATTTGAGGTATTATTAGTAATTTTCATTTATGATTTGGTTATTCAACATTTTTTATGGACAATGTTTGTTGTATACGGCAGAAGAGTTCTGGGCCAAACATTCGAATGCAAATTGTACAGTTCTACTGTCATGGATCTCACAGTGGTATGTTATTGGTAACTGAACTCTACTCATATTGTTATACTTTTTCTAATGATGTCATGCTTTTCTGTCATAATTTTCTACTTATTTACATATCACTAATTCATCAAATTATAGTTAATAAAATAACCAAGGAATATTAGATTCATCTTCTGGTTGAATCTGAAATCCTATGTTTTCGAGTGTGGTTTCTCTATCATATGCTAGAATAAATGATCTTTTCATTCTTTTCTAGTTGGTCGATGCGACGCAGTGGATGGACAAGCAGCTTGGACACTTTCCAACAGTGGCTTTCAAATATTAATTTCTGTGCTGGTGGCCTTGGGAAGGTTGCCATAGCAGAAGGCCGTGCCGATGCATTAACGGTATTTAAAGCTTGAAGTTGAAATTAACAATAGCTTTTTTATGGATTGTTTTTTATGGAGATGGTTATTGGTCAACGAAGAACTACTAAGAGCAATGCTGTTCAACATACTTAGGCCATATAGTTGATAAATACTGACATGTCGAGTTCATTTTATTTTAGAATAATTCAAGCTAGTGAATTCTAATCCTATAGTTCAAGTACATTATTCCTCCGAAAGTCGGGTTTAGCGCCAATCGGAAAGGAAATGGGTGAAATGCATACGTTTTTTGCAATCCGATACAGAGTTATAGGAGTTGGGTGAAATGCAGAGTTAGAGGAGTGAATAGATTAAGATTCTTAGATGGCCTCTGGAATGCTTTCTAACAACACCTAAAATTGCTATCTAAACAATTTGAATTTCATTTTGATGCACACCTTTCCCCATGCAGCCTGACCTTATGATGGTCAAAAACAGGTTCAAAATTTTTTAAGGAAAAAATGGGATTTAAAACCCTCAAATTTCATAAACAACCCACGATTTTTTTTAATTTAAAAAAATTGTCAAAAAACAAGAGGCCATGAATTTTTCTTTTAAAAAATTCGCCAAATCTTATAGAAGCCCATCAACCTGCTCTGTTACCGTGTTATAAACCTTGATAGTTTGATATTATACAATGGAGACGAAGTCTCCTTAAATAGAAAAGTACAAGATGATGTTTCTAAACGAAACAATCATTAAGTATAAGACGACGTTTCTAAATGAAACAATCATTAACTGAATACAAAAAAGGAAACTAACTAATAACTGAACTCACAAAAGATGACCATCAAAGAAACATTACAATATTTTAATACCTTGTTATCTAGATCCCTGTCCCATTTCATTTTTATGCATAAGAATTCTCGTTACTTACATCCAAGAATGCACGTAGGATCATAAGGTTGCTGGCATTGGCAAGTACTAAGAAAGCTTTCCTCAACTTTCCTCAAAACAAAGTTTTCAACGAGGAAAAGAGATCAAATGTTACTGATATCCTTGAGTATATTCATTTTTTCTTGCTAACTGTAGCTACCTGTGTGCCTGATAATCGAAGTGAGCTTCTGTCCTTGATAGAATTAATTAAATAGGTTACAAATGATGCACTTGTTTGAATATATGTATTATCCCCAAATAGGGATAATCAAAAAACAACAATATCTCCAAAAATAGGGCACAAAATATTCTGATTTTTTATTTGCATACAAGGAATTCATCGAGTAACTCAGATTTACATTCAGATTACAGAAGTGATTACAGAAAATAGGTCTAAATCTGCACAGAAACTTCAAAATTGATTCACCTTGACTTTTGTTTTTTTGAGATGAAGGTAATTAAAAGTATGCAGATTTAGACACAAATGCCTCAGAATGTCTCCAAACCCTAGCTGTCCTTGCCAAAACACCCACAAAATCAGAACTAGGCCTGTTCTACTTGTTTCCACTTGTCCTTCTTGTTGCTACTTTCAATGAATCTCAGTAATATGAAGACTGATAACATAATAAACCCTAAAAGAACCCTAGAATGTTATATAGTAACTCCCAAAGAGATGATTTAACCTCAGCCCTTGATCCACTACCAACTCAATTCAATGCTCCACATTAAAACCCTAAAAATGAGCCAATAGGCTACTTTGGAAACCCATGCCCCCTTGGTTTTTTTGTCAACTGCTAATTAAAATCACTAAAGAATAGAACAGATTCAATACAATACAAGCCAAAGATTCCGCACTTATTCTATAATGCTTGGCGTCCTATTCCTCTTGGTTTATCCAAGGAAAGGACATCCAATGCACTGTTAAGCCTCATGGCTTGAGTTGGGGACATCACAGTATATGTAATTCCCTAGTCTCTGTTGACGTAACTCCTTTTGTTCTACATATTTATATTATATATCTTGTGCAGGGCAAACAAAATCCATCAGCAACAGATTAGGTAATGGAAAATATGAAATACCCACAACACTTGGTTCTGCTTTCTGAAAGTTTTATGGATGCATGTTCTGCTCTAAGCTGCTCTGGACCAACATCATTGAATGCAAGTACAAATTTGATAAAGACTGATATAACATCTGCAGCTACACATTCTGTTCCTCTACAACCGCAGACAACTTCTGTCAGACCTTTATCAGGCCAGGCAGGTTGTATTCTCTTTCCTATCTTCTCTTTCTGCACCTTTGGTTGATATTGTTGATGTACTATACTAGCATCATTTAGTCTAAAGAACGTTAACACTACTTGCTTTGTAAATTATATTTTTGGGCTGTGAGGTAGCATGTTTAGTTTCAGGTACTATGAAATTTCTATCTATTTTTGTAGTATGCATTTGAAAAAATCAACCTTTAGTGCTTTTTGTTAAGTAACGGTGAAAGTATCAAATTGTTGAAAATGCTAGATATTTCCTGTCATGTGCCTTGTTTCTATGCTACCCTGTGGGCTACAGCCATGTGTGTTTACATGATGATGTGCTTAGGTACTTGTCATTGCTTTTTCAGACAAACCAAGATTTTAAGACCATGGTATTTCACTACAGGTTGTTGCATGACCCTAAGGTCCTTAATATTAGTACATTGACAGCTGCCTCAGTGAATTTAAGAAATCGAGATATTCTGCTCATTAGGACATGGGTAGCTGCTTTGTATATTGCATGACTAAACAGTGCTCATAAGAAACACTTTGGGATGCCAAACATTAGGATGCAAACAACATTTTCTGTGATGACTTTTTTTCTTTCTGAAATTCGTGATGCATGTAATCATTGTGTAAGAACGTCATTGAATAAGGAAGAAAGTTTTATTGGAGAATTAGAATGCTTGGTATTCTAAGTTCTTGGAGGGCTATATTAAACAAGGTGCATGAGTAAAGTAAGGTGGATCCTGGGACCTGGATGAAGGTACACAAGTAAGGTTGACTGATTTGTTCTTCATTGTTTGGACTTGATGGTCATATGTTAGAAATTTACATACAAAGTAAAAGGGCTCACCATGGTTTGACTATGTATTATTGTCAAGCTTGTGCCAACGCTTCAATATTGTGAAATCTGGTCAAATCTGGTCAGTATTTAGTTATTTTTCCTCTGGCTATGGTAAAGTGTTTCCAAGATTCTTGGAGATGCTTTAGGTTGACATTGAGAACACCTTGCAGTAGGTTTCTCAAACAGGTTTAGAACCAAGGATGATTATAGAGAATTGACTGAACTGACTTATATTGTGGGTCAAGTCTAGGTTACCAGGTTCATACCAACAGGCCCCGAACTAGGTTCGGGTATGCACCCGGTACTGGTACTTCTGTGGGTACTTGTGAGTACTTGCTGGCTACTAAGGGTACATGATATGGATTATTCAAATATTTTTCAACTATCAATTGGCATTTAACATTTATCTTTGGCATTTGACATTGATCAATGATCAAGTAACAACCTATGAAATGATTTAGTTTTACAATTTTGTATATTTTTCTTTTTTTTTTCTATATATAATGTATATAATATATATATACACACACATACCCAAACCCCTAAAAAAAAATTTCACGTACCCACGTATCAGGTTCTCGCACCCGCACCCGTCACCATAAATCTAACTTTTACACAAGATCAAGCTAATTTTAGAAATTCATAGATTTTTCTTTATAATTGATTTCACATAGAACTAGTAACAGCACGTAGAGCTCCTATTGGATGGCCGATGGACACAATTCAGGCAAGCACCACACATTAATGTTTTTTGTAGTAGTGCCATTCAGTGAACTACTTGGCTGATAGGATTATAAAAGTTTGTACATATGGACTATTCAATATTACCTTTAGCCTTTTAGGAGCTGTCGCTAGTTTTAAAAATCCAAGGGTGATAATTAAATATTTCAGGGTGATAATTTTAGAGATATTTGAGGATTCTATTATAAAAATTGGCTAAAATATATCAATATTACACTTCCAAAGATACACAACAATGATACAATAAAAATTAACCAGAAAAATAGTATTTTCATAATTTTTCTTTTAGTGCATGTGTCTTTCTAGTAGACACATTATGCAATAATGTCATCTAAAAATGCATTTCTTTTAGAAATTAAAAGAAATCATATACTTGACTATTTTTTTGCATCATACACATTGCTAGATGCATCATCGCTTCTGTAAAGCTTGTTTTATTTTCATTATGCTATTTATAGGCTTTATAATAAAAAAAAACATGATATGCATGATCTTGAGAGTTAAGGTCTCCCATTATTTTGAGCATGTAAACTCTTTTGAATTCCATTATGCTAAGGTTCCCATATGTTGCATTCATCAGGATTCTCAATCTTTTAACCTTGTGGCCAATGAAAATTGGATCTTGATACAGACTGCATCCAATCAAACCAAGGATAATCTAGACTAAAGATTGGATCTTGATTCAGACTGCTTGGAAGGAGATTTAGGGGAAAAGTGACTCGATAGACTTTTGGATGCGATTTACTACTCTAAACCAGTTAACATAACCCCTCAAGATCTTGGTCAGGGGAAAAGAATAAACATAAGACTCCTGGCTACTAGCTGATGTGAGATTCTTCCACGTTTCATATTACATGCTTAGGGTTAATATAGTAACTTTGATAAATTTATACAGGGCAGACTGTGGGTTTCCAGGGTAAGCAAAATGATCCACAATGATTTTGAGACACTGCATCCAATCAAACCAAGGATAATCTAGACTAAAGATCAGATCTTCATTCAGACTGCTTGGAAGAAGATTTAGGGGAAAAGTGCCCTGATAGACTTTTGGATGCAATTTCCTATTCTAAACCAGTTAACATAACCCCTCAAGATTTAGATCAAGGGAAAAAAATAAACATAAGACTCCTGGCCACTAGCTGATGTGAGATTCTTCCACGTTCCATATTACATGCTAAGGATTTTTATAGTAACTTTGATAAATTTATCCAGGGCAGACTGTGGGTTTCCAAGGTTAGCAAAACGATCCATGATGTTTTAATCTTATCAATATATAACTATTTTAATGCAACAGTCAACTGTTCATATGGTTTTGTAATCTTAGGACCTTATTATCCAGCAAACAATCTGCCACTGTATCCCCCACCCAGCATGCTGTTGATGGCTATTACAGTCCTGCAAGTTAAAAAAAGAATTCAACACCTTTCAGGAGGAGATTCATCTTCAACTGGATTAACAGATCAATTTTTCACTGTAGCAAAAAGAGAATTCTGTTCAAAATATGAGTTCAGCTTCAAGTTGTGCTCTTGCCCTGGCTACAACCCATGGCTATCCAAACAATTAAAAAAACATTCCATACAAGGAGATCTTTCAAGAAAGTTTAAGTGTCTTCTTCGTATGGATTGCTTTTTACTTCACTGCATAGACATTTCCAACTGTGCTATTCCAAGTTGTATGGACACCGATACAGATACAAATATGGATACGGTATCAGGTACAGATACAGCCGTGTTTTAAGACCCCCAATACGGATACGGTTGGATACAACATTAATAAAAAACACATACACATATATTTAACACAGTTCTCTACGTTATTAGAGGAGATTTTCATTACTTCAAAAGTAATATAGACCCATAAATGCTACATAAATAATTATTAGTCAATTTAACACTTTACAATATGTAAAAATAGTAGAGTTGCATTAGAAGATAACCCAAAAAATGGATCACTCAAATAGAAAAACATTTCATTTGTCTTTCTCATTTGATGCAGGTTTTGTTCATACCAAATTTATTTTTTTAAATCGCATCAATGAAGCTTTTTTTAAATTAAATTTGTAAAGATTTACGTCAAATCTTAGAAAAAATCAAATCCCATTGTATTCGGCATGGTTGGAAAATTAAGTTTTTTAGGCACATATGGGTACAATATTTGACGTGTATCTAGGCTGTAATCGGATACATTTCCAAATTGGATACAGGGATACGTGCGCCTAAGGAGGGACAGAAGAGTTTCCGGCAACTCTGGTGCTATTTTCAAAGTTTCAATGCTGCTCTTATAACACTCTGGCTCTGTGAAATTAAATCTTCAAGATTATTTAGCCATCTATCTTAGGTCCTATAACCCCTTTAATTCCTTAGGCTTATATTATTTTAATTGGTCTCAGGTTATTTCTTAACCACTATTAGATTCATCCACTCTTAATCAAAACTGATCATAGTTATTCTCCTAAATAAATTAGATTGTTTCATAACCACTTTAGTTTCCCATCTGGGTATCTATAATTCTTCGAAAGGTAGGTCAATTGGTATATGATGGCAAGATAGCTATGACATAGAGGATATAGAAATTATTTTGGTCTACAAAGGACCAGTGTAGATTGTTGATGTTTTGTAGCTTCAGTCGAATAAATACTATGAGTCAATACTAGTGAAGATATGTATATATATATATTTAGTATATATGAGATGTATATATACACTTATATATATATATATATATATATTATGTAAATATTAGAGAAATTAATATAATACTCAAGAGATATTATATACATATATATATGTATATATATATATACTAGCACTTGCACCAAAAGGAGGTGCAAGGGATGCGCCGATAGGAATTTAATTGGAAAGCATAAGTGAAGCATTACACAATACAAGTGTTTAAAACTGTAAATGAGAAGGCAACATAATGAAAGCACATCAACTCAAAAGGCATGTATACACAGCATACAAAGCATGACAACATATGAATATTATATAGGGGAGATTCCCGTACTACTTTCAATGTACCCAACATGCTTCTTTGAAACCGTCGAAGTTAATTCAAAATAATGGGCAAGCCCAACAAGCTCCGAAAATCTATGAGACATTTGTGGCAAGATTTGTACCACTTGGCTAAAGTGAAATCATAATAAAAATGAAAAACATACAAGATCATGACAACTCATTACAAACCTAGGGAAAGCCTAATCTTCAAAGAGAAATG
Source organism: Chamaecyparis obtusa (assembly GCA_027943335.1). Classification (NCBI taxonomy): domain Eukaryota; kingdom Viridiplantae; phylum Streptophyta; class Pinopsida; order Cupressales; family Cupressaceae; genus Chamaecyparis; species Chamaecyparis obtusa. The sequence continues at coordinate 396,185 of BSBK01004969.1, read as the reverse complement.
CAAGGATCATATAATGGTCTCGAAATGGGAACATGTACAATAAGAGAAGCACACTTTTCTTTGACCTTGGATCTATCGCAACACTTAGGGTGAGCCCACACAATTTGAAAGCTGAATTGAAAGTTTGTAACAATGCACTAGAAGTGAAAACAAGTTTAACAAAATAAGGATACTCCCCTTCACATTTTCAGACCCAAATAAATACTTAAGACTAAGAAAATCTAGGTTGCTTTGAAGCTAAATGAGGATTTGAACCAAGGTGTGTATATAAAAGATTTTTCCAATCAATCAAAGTTTTTTCCAATTAAAAAAATATAGAAATAGACATAATAACTATTATGTAATATATTGAAGTGGTAGACAAAATTGTTTGCACATCAAGACCCTTAATGTTGGGCATATTGCATTTGAAAGGCCCAAGTAAACACAGAGTTTGGGGGTAATTTTTTCTAACTCCCAAATTGGATACCTTTTCTTTTCCTCCATCCCAAACTCTTCTCTCTGATAATTTGCTAACCCTCATTAGTAGCGTTTTCTGATTTCTCATGCAAATCTAAAAAATAGCACTCAAAGAGAACGAACATTATATTAGCTCTTTCATTTTGTAGATTAAATAAATAGGGTTTGGTTGTCTCCCGCCTAGAAAAACTAGGGTTTTGGGTAATGGATGACTGACTTACACTATGGGTCCTACCGTATCTGTTGGTTGTATCGGTGTTAGGGAATATCGTACACCATACTAACAAAAATATTATAAAATAAAGTTTTAATTTAAACATTTTACACTATGCGTAATTCTTTATTTTTATGGGACGTACTTTTTTTTGTTTATAAATATTTTTTTAATTTCTTATTTAATAGATTATATAATAAAATAATAAATAAATATATATAATTTAGTTCAATATATACTTACAATGTTAATAATAAATTATATATTAAATTTCTTTAAATAAATCAGATATATATATATATATATATATATTTGTAAGTTTTTAATAAATACAATTATTTTTAAACTTATGTATTTAACAATTTTAATAATAGATTTGTATATAATTAGATGCATCTTTGGTGAAAGTAAGACATACAAAAATACATTAGATTAGGTTTTTACAATTTTAAAATAATTTTTTCCAATTAATTTTTATACAATAATTTATTTAACACTATCTTTTTTCAAAATTAATTTATTTTAATCTCTCTTTCAATTACATTACCAAAATAATAAATACAATATTAAATTATGTATTTAATTTTTAAATATATCTTTAAATTTTACAAATTTTATCAAATTTTATTCATTGTAATAATAATATAATAATTACTTGTAACATTGATTTAATAATTAATTACCAACGCCTGCACTGAGCGGGGCTCCTTTTCATTACTTGTAACATTGATTTAATAATTGATTTACTATTGGCTTCGGCCTTTTACCGATCAAAAATATGTATATATATAATTTAGTTATTTTAAAATATATATTATATAAAAAATTTAATAACGGTAACTTTTAAAAATAAATATATAAATAAATAATAATAAGTTTTAAAAAATATATTTATTTTTAATTATCATTTGAATATTATTAATAATAGATTATATGTTTAATTTAGATAAATAAGAACAAAAATTAAAAACTTATTATTTAAAATTGTTAAATAAATAATTTTAAAAATAATTATACTTATGAAAACTTTTTATTATCTAATATCTATCTATATGTATTTGTAAAATTTAAATAATAGTAATATGAAAGTTTTCATATCATATATGCTAAAATCATTAAATCATACATCATATTGATTTGTACTAATATAATATTTAAACAAATACAAAGTAAATTAAATTTAATATAAACATAATTAAAAAGTATTATTATGTGTGCACTAAGTTTAAAATATAAGTATTGATTAAATTATTTATTTCAATTTAATTTAAATATATTATCAAAATTTATATTAATATATTAATTTGTGAATAATTATAAATCTGATGTATATTTTTAAATTATAGATTTGATATAAAGTACAATATAAATAAAACTAGTAAAATTAAAAATAATATTATAACATATGTGCATATTAACAAAAATATTTATTAAATTGTATATATACTTATATTTTAAACTATATTAAATAAAAACCTTGTTATATGAATTAATTAATTCTATTCGTTAACTTGAAATTAAAAACAAGCTTCAAAAATATTTTCTAAACTTTAATAACATTACATATTTTTAAAAAGTTAAATAATATTAGTTTATAAATACTATAAATAAAAACAAATTCTATTAATATATTAATTTATATTTTACTAAAGAAAAAATAAAAATAAAAAGTTAAATAATATTATTGTTTATAAATACTGTTAATAAAAACAAAATCTATTAATATATTTATTTATATTTTACTAAAGTAATAAAATAAAAATAAAAAGTTTATAGTATCTACAATAAAATTGTGATTGAGAAAAAGAGTAATGTTTGTGGTTAAATACTTGTACAGTGGGAACCTTTCTGGTGAGGGAGTTGAGCCTTTCCAAATGCACCATAGTCTTGGGAAGCTTCAAAACTAGATTACAGTGACCATCGGCCATGCAGTTGGGGTTCAATTTCTGAAGGTCTACAGTAATGGAGGGCGCACCATTCGAACAACATCCTTCGCTGCTTCTTTCTTGTTTTCATCTTCACCCATTCTTCGAAGAATTGGAGACATAGGGTTGTCAACATCTTCTGAATCCTCTTCTTCCACCAGGGTTGTCACCGTACACATCACAAACAAAACACTAATTCAGAACTCAGAAGACTAAGATGACAATTCAAGCAGCCCTAAAAGATTTGACTCACCTAAGCAGAGGAGGCCGGGATTATCTTAACATATCTGGAGAAGCCCGTGGTGAGATTTTTTTGCTTCAATGTGAGCAGATCAATTGCATAATTCGTCCCCAATGGATAGCGGGAAGATATGAGCGGACCCACCATAATGTTGGTGTCGCCATTCCTCTTGGCTCTCTCAATTTTTGCAGCAATTTCAGGAGGTACCTTACCCACTGCATATCATCTTTCCACCATACACCCTTCTCTATTGGATCCATGATTTTGCACATCTCTTCCCTTGCAGCACTCCAAGCAAAGACAATCGCAGCTCATTACAGAAACTTTATAAATGGATTTGGGCTTGGGTGAGGAACATTCTCGGACAAGTTTCGCTTTATGAATGCGAGTGATGTTATAGATTTCGCCCCTGCTTTTGTACCTTGAAATGCTTTTGTTATGATCACATCATACGACAAAGCAGGAAAAAAAATTAATTAGTAAGAAAAAGGCAATCAAGAACTGCCTCGTATGAAGTGTGATCAATACAATGCATGGTGTGAAAGCATCCAGCTTTTATATATTACTGACGTAGATAAAGTTCTGCAAGAGTGCAGCAATCAAGTCAAGTCAGTCAGCATATTCAGGGGTACGACACAGAATTATCAAGGCATAGGTATGAGCATACTTGCATCCGCAGATAGTTGTTGCCATGGAATTGAGGCTGCAGAATGCGGAGTAAAGGTTTTAGCTAATCGGCGGGACTTTTGCCAGTGGCACAAAGTTCAATAAATCGAAGTCATTTGTTTCACTTTTTCCTGTCTTTTCAGTGCAGGGTTTGGTAACTTTCCTCAATTCTGAGCTTTACTGGTTTCATAAGGCTTTTTATTGTGGGCCACAGGATCGGCCTGCGGAGCTCCCCTGCATCGTCGATCTCCATTTGCACCCTTTGTGGAAGCTCCAAATTATTAATTAGTCTGCGTCAAGGTACGGAAGAGGGGTTAAAATATGAGCACGGTGCCTTTGACACCTTCTTCCCTCTTTTCTCTTTCGTTTCACAAATGCACACCACAATGGTTTTATACAGCCGGAAAACCACTTACAAACAATCGGAAAACATTTTCCGACTGTGAGACAATTCCGACGTGACAAAATTCCGGTTGCAAGCAATCTCATAGGAGAAGCCTATTGGCTAATAATCATAATTGTCATTATATTAATTACATATTAATGAATAGACATGTCTCATGAAGGGACATGTCTCTTCTTAGCTCATTCTCAATATAAATGCAAGAGATTGTTACATTTGGAAAACACATACAATGAGATAGTGCTATTACATTTGCAATGATCCTAAAACCATAACATGGTATCAGAGCCAAGTTGCAAATGTAAGAGAGTAGTTTGTTGATGGTGAATGTGTGACTGTCTCAGAAAATACAGTCTCAGTACGAAGACCATATCTCCCAAATGCACTGTTGGATTTTGCTAAATTTCGGATATGTTGGTGATAAACAAATTTAAAAAAATCTCACTAGAGCAATTGAAGAGAAAATCTCAGGTTCAAAAGTTATGACCGACTATGTACGGGTCTGTGAAAAAAAAATCTGAAAAAGAGCAAGGTCCCTTCTTTAAAAGCCTAACCACTTGAAGGGAGATCTAATAAGATTGAAGGTTGTGATAGTGTATAGAACCTTTGGATATTAAATATAGTTCATGTGAAGAATTATAGTAATGTTTGAGAACGATGACATCATTCTGTAAATTTGCATGATATTTTCTATATGGGCTCACATTACAGAATGAAATACTTGAAATTTATAAAAGATAAGTATTTCATGTTTTATTAATGCACATAATTTTTGAGTTTGTAATTCATGCTATACTATTGGTTAGTAAAATATTGTATGCTTCTATCATTGGTATTTACGGTCGAGATAGTTTTCTGAGCTATTTGTAATCTCTCTCTAACATACGTTTAGGATAGAAGCACAAGATAATTGCATTCAAGGGAGAAAGAACTTGATGCTTGCAAACAAATTGATGATTGAGACTAGATGCAAAGGGAGTCTGATATTTCAAAATAGGTCAATAAGTTGATAAACTTGAGCTTCAGAGGGAGTAGATGGTTCAGTCAACTTGTGACAATCTTGATCATAGTGATTGAGAGGGAGCTCACTATTGAAGGTGAAACACTTTTGAGGTAAACTTGATATAATTTATTATTATACTAATGAATCATGAATGTTTTTAATGGGCCTGCCCCCTATGTAAATCATGAGGAAGTGACGACTTCCAAATGATTATCACTTGTATTTGCAGAAGTTATTGGAAGGTGACAATCATACAATAACTTAAATCATGATATACATTATTTATAATGTTGAAACAGATCATGATGAATTAATGCAACAACTAAGTGTTAGATGTCATTAAGTTGACGGTCTATGAGTTGTTTGCATAAATATATCTTGTAAAGCAACAACTAAGTGTTAGATGTCATTAAATTGACAGTCTATAAGTTGCTTGTATAGATACATCTCATAAAGCAACAACTAAGTGTTAGATGTCATTAAATTGACAGTCTATAAGTTGTTTGCATAGATATATCTTGTAAATCAACAACTAAGTGTTAGATGTTATTGACAGTCTGTGAGTTGTTTGTATAGATATATGATAGGTATTTTGGTGAATATCATGTGTTGATATTTTGTAAGCCAGTACCTTATTGAGTACTTGGTGAATATCATATGTTGATGTTCAGATAGGCCAATACTCAGAGTATTTGGTGAATGTAATGTGTTGACATTCTGATAGGCCAATACTCAAGAGCTTGCGGATAGAATCGCCGATGGAGGCAATCCACATATTGAGACTATGTTTCTATTGATTACATCTTGAGGATGATGCCTTTATTTCTTACATCATATGATTGATGTTGTCAAGTGTCTTAAGTGTTGACATTGGATTGATTTATCCTCCCTAACTAAGAGGGAGTGTTGATGTTTTGTAGCTTCAGTCGAATAAATACTATGAGTCAATACTAGTGAAGATATGTATATATATATTTAGTATATATGAGATGTATATATACACTTAAACATATATATATATATATATATATATATATATATATATGTAAATATTAGAGAAATTAATATAATACTCAAGAGATATTATCATATTATATACACATATATATGATCATAATTATCATTATATTAATTACATATTAATGAATGTCTAGACATGTCTCTTCTTGGCTCATTCTCAATATAAATGCAAGAGATTGTTGCATTTGGAAAAAACATACAATGAGATAGTGCTATTACATTTGCAATGATCCTAAAACCTTAACATAGATTGATGTGACTAGAATACAAGAAGTTGCAATAGTACCTCAAGATTGCAAAGAAGACCTCCAATAATGAAAATAAATACCATTCACCACAGCTAGGTGGCATGAGATCCTAACCAAAAGGGGGTGAAAATCAATGAGCCAACATATACAATGCCATATAATATAAAATAGTTATGAAAGCAATTCCCCGACTCAAAAGGCATCATTGAAAGAGCTAAGAGAAGGATTCGTACAGGCAGAGAGAGGCAGTAAAGGCACAGCTCTGATGATGAGGATGATTCTAGCTCCTCCCATGATGTACCTGTTCATGTTACTCCTGCAGCAGTTGTTCCACCTCCAGTTGATGTCCTGCTCACATATGCTGATTTGGAAGATCTGAATGCTGTGTTTGAAGTCAATGGGAGATTCCTCATATGGAACTATGGATCTTTGGGTTGGACCACCTGGATTGCAGGCTGATCCCATTAGAGATAGCATCTATTTTTTATATCTTTTGTATAATTTTGTTCATATTGCTGTTTCTATTGATTCTGGTGTAACTGATGTAGAAGCAACTGATACTGTCTGTTTGCCCTATGGGCTCCTTATGTAACTGATACTATCCGTACATGCACTAGTTTGTAGCTTATACAGCTTTCCTTATATTTAATAGAAGAAAAGAGAAGGATTCATGTTGAGATGAAGGCTCCAGTCTTCAAAGATTGAATGAGAGGACACGGAGTCCAATAATTCATACTTTATAGAGCTCAACTATGGAACCCTAATGTACTGCTATGGGCATGGTTATAGGGTTTGCATCGGGGATGGATAAATTTTTTCCCTTGGGTTTGTACGGATTGGGGATGGCCATACAGAAGTCTTAATTTTTTAAGAAAATCAAAAGTTTAGTCAAGTAATCAAGTAATATGCACAAATAAACAAAAATAAGTTTTAAGGATAAAATTGCTACTGATAATTATTAATTGATGATTCAATGCCAGATGCCCAATGATAAATCAAATGAGATATGAATTTGGTCTTGTTCCCTTTTGTTTTATGCTCTTATTGTCTTATTTTTCTTTTAAGGTTTTTGCTTTATGTTTTAATATTTAATTTTCTTTTTTGTTTGTTTTTATTTTTTTAACGAGCATGACTGAGGGTTTGCCATCGAAATGCCCCTGGTTCATTGCAGATATGCGGTGCCTATCCTGTTTATAACCTGGCCTTGTCACCGAATGAACCATGCAGGATTCCGTGCCTGAGGCAAATGGGGGTCTTTTCAGGGGGAGATTGATTCATGACAAGAACCTAGTCTGAATTAGGAAGGGAAAATTTTGTAATGTAGAAGAATCCCATCAACTGACAGGATAATTGATAATCTGTGTTTGAAGTCCATAGAATTTTAGTAACCTTGGTACATGCTGCAAATAATTGCTAATTTTTGTGATTCAAATAATATTTAAATTTTTCTAATTCATTTGAAATATGTTACTCTGCATCTAAGAGACTTCTTTTCACCTGTGCTCATCTTTTTGAATGACACAACTTAACTTGCCTCAGTGCTATGTTATTATGAATTTGTTGTAGTCTACTGCAAATGACGATTTTATTATCTTCTGGAATAAATTGAGGTTCGTTCCTAGTTGATGTTAGATGTGTCCCTTGGTTGCTTGCATGCAATGCTTTTATGCTTGACTGTAAGAAACTAAGCAAATACAACATTTGTCATTTGCATTACAGCACACAGATTTTTGGAAGTTGGTGGTTTTAGTTATTTCGTATTTTCATTTGAGGTATTATTAGTAATCTTCATGTATTATTAGTCATTTTCATGTATGATTTGGCTAGTCAACAACTTTTATGGACAAATTTGTTGTGCATGACAAAAGAGTTCTGGGCCAAACATTCGAATGCAAATTGTACAGTTCTACTGTAATGGGCCTTACAGTGGTATGTTATTGGCAACTAAACTCTACTTATTGTTATACTTTTTCTAATGATGTCACGCTTTTCTGTCATAATTCTCTACTTATTTACATATCACTAATTCATCAAATTATAGTTAATAAAATAACCAAGGAATCTTAGATTCATCTTCTGGTTGAAACTTGAAACTGAAATCCTATTGTTTTGAGTGCAGTTTTTCTATCATATGCTAGAATAAATGATCTTTTCATTCTTTTGTAGTTGGTTCGGTGAGACGCAGTGGATGGACAAGCAGCTTGGACACTTTCCAGCAGTGGCTTTCAAATATCAATTTCTGTGCTGGTGGTCTTGCAGAGGTTGCCATAGCAGAAGGCCTTCCCAATGCATTAACAGTATTTAACACTTGAAGTTGAAATTAACAATATCTTTTTTATGGAATGTTTTTATGGAGATGGTTATTGGTCGATGAAGAACTACTAAGAGCAATGCTGTTCAATATACTTGGCCATATAGTTGATAAATACTGACATGTTGAGTTCATTTTATTTTAGAATAATTCAACTTAGTGAATTCTAATCCTATAGCTCAAGTACATTATTCCTTCGAAAGTCAGGTTTAGAGCCAATCGGAAAGGAAATCTTTTTCGGAGGCTACAAAATATTTCTTCTTGAAAATGATGGCTACTTAAAATAGTGGCAGCTAAAGAAAAACTTGATATACTTAATGAAAAATGTTTATATAGTTGACATGCACTTTCTGAAAATTCCTTGATACTTTATTATCAGTTGCTTGCGTCAAGCCAGACTGTGCCTCAGATGACACAGGGGATGGACAGCCAAAGTAACTGTGTGTTAGTTGCTGCATCTAATCCATACCCTCTTGCAACTCCTGTACCACGACCATATGGCCATACTCCAAGTCAGCAGAACACAAATTCAGAATTCCAACCAATGCAATGGGTTGATGATGCAGATACTGTTGCCAAGGCATTTGTGCAGGCATGTAAAATGGATTGGTCAATTTTAATCTCTGAATAAACTGGAGACAGTAGCAGCTTGCTGATTTTGTGAAACTCATTGCTTTATGCCAGTTATTATCGCAGTGCTAATTTTTCTTTCTTTACCATTTCAGTACACTGTTTCTCTCTCAGTGATTGCACCCAAACTACTTACCAAGCTAAAATCGGTATACAATGCAGTAAGAGACCACTTCCTACTTATGGTGTTATAATCAAATTTAAATTCTATTGGTTTCTTGATGAACAAAGTGCATGCTATTTCAAGTCTAGATGAATAAAGTACATAAGTGCAGACTTATACGGGTTTTTTATATCTTTAATACCATTCAAAAGTCCAAGAACTAGATATCTTCAAATCTGGAAAGCCCTAAATACGAACTAAGATTGTCATCAAATCAAAACGTATTTGTCTGAGACATTGTGGGCTGTTCTCTAGGAGTTCCAATAAGGGGACATTACAGTAGTATCCAAGCATTGCTTTTTTGTGGTTATATTGCATTGTTAATATCCACACATGACCAGACAGAGCCCAATGAGATTCAAATAGTACACTAGTTATGATAGATTAAGAATAGGAGAAAAAACACCCTAGTTAACAAAAAGCAACTCAACACAAAGAACAATATAAATTGAATAAAACAAGAAAGGGTAAATTAGAAGCAGTCAAACCCCAACCCATGTAATCTAAGTATGAGTACATACAGTGCAAGCTGATGAAAAGGCAAGATATTAGGGTCAGGAACCAGCAATGTCACATATATGTAGCAGCTCTAGGGCTGAGGGAACCATCAGTACAAGCAAATTTGCTCATGACTAATGATACACCTTCTAATATGAAAAGAGCAAAACTTGCTCATGAATAATTATTACATGCGGACACAGTGCTTCCATTAGTAAAGAAATCAGAATTCATCACTGTCTTGGGAAGCTCAAGAACCATGAAGTTATTACACCTCTAAGATTTTTCATTTATTGGAAACCAGCATTTACTGGTGACCCAAGGAGTAGAATTCTTGTATAAATATGAGAACCAATAATGATTCTGACAAACAATAAAAATCATCTACTCTGCTTAAGACAAGACAACATTTTTGTGAAAAACAATAGTTCAAAGAAATATATATGGTACAAGGATTTCATACCAGTTAGCTGCAGGATTCCTCTTTGATAGCATCAGAAAAAGCAAGAGCTAGAGATTCTGCAAGGCTTGGACCAGACCGGAAATCATCTTTTATTTGTGAAATTTTTGGCTTTTTCAAACTAATTGACCCAGACTGGCATGATCCTGAATTACCTAAATCAAAGCAAATTCCCTTGCTCCTAAACATCTTAGTATTACCAATTCCAGTGTCTGCCAAGCTATCCATTAGCATAGGAACAAGATCCTTCCATGGATCCTCTACCATGGATTTTTTAACAAACATATCTGGTCTTTGACGAGCAGAAGCAAGCGCACGAGATCCCCGACCACCTTGTACTTGATTAGGGCTGGGAGATCCTCCTAAACCTCGGCCGCCCCTACCTCTGGAATTCATCCAAGCTTGCCCCCTACCACCTGAGCCTCTTCCCCTTGGCTCGGAGTAGGAAGGACCTCTTCCGCCTGAGCCGTGGCTAGGACTACCACTCCCATGGGGTTCTGAACAAGGGCTCCCTCTACCACCTGGGCTTCTTCGAGGATCGAGCCATGAACTCCCTGGAGCTGGAAGCCCACTGTGGTGTCTGTGTTGTGAACCACTCTGATCTTGTTGATGCTGCTGCTGCGATGGGGGCAAAGGCTGGGAATGAATTTCAGGTGACCCAAAACCATCCATGTTGGAGGCAGGATTGAATCGTGGAACAGGTGTCAAGGGCGTAGGGCTTTCGTTACTCGGTTGATACTGCTGTTGTGAATAGGGCTGTTGTGACCAAAATTTATCATTACGTGGGGTGTTACTAAATCTTGGGTCACAGTTCATGGACGCGGGGCTTTCATTGCTTGAATTGTATAACCGCCTAGGTTGTGTGCCGCTTTGGGGTGGTGATGGCTGTGACCATGTATTGAATCTTGGGCCTGGGGACATAGGCAACGGACTCCCATTGTTAGAATTGAAGAAGCCCCTATGTTGAGGATTACTCTGATTTTGCTGCTGCTGCCACAATAATGGGGATGATGGGTGATTGAACCTTGAAACAGGAGACATGGACATAGGGCTTTCATTGCTTGAAGTTGAGAGCCCACAAGGGCTACTGTAGTACTGAGGGCCAGAAGGAAAGTTGTGTTTAGAAATAGGTGACCCAAAAGGCGCTCGAGCCCCAGGGCTCAATGGATTCCCTGGGTAAAAATTTTGCTGCTGGTTATAGGATCCAGTGGGCATAGAACCATTCGTAGGAGATATCATCGCCCTAGGTATATTAGGGTATCCATTCGGACTTTCACTAGGAGCACTTTTGCTATTATTTTGAATGGCCCTTCCATTTTTCCTGTTACCAGAGAAAGCAGCGAGTGGATCGGTGTAATAATCAAACCTGGGAGAGTTGTGAGATGTGGGTGTGCCCGAGGAATCGATTAAAGGATTGGAGAGAAGCCCTGGAGCAGACTGCGAGCTTTCTCTGTCTTTAACTGGGTCCGTGTTGCTCTGCCCTGCTTCCATGCGCATAGTCTTAAGCCTTTCTCTTCTCTTTGCCGATTCTTCCTCCATACCTGAATAAGATTTAGCGTATGCAAAATAAGGGTGTATATAAGATTTAGCGTTTGCGGGCAGGTTATCTTCCTGGCCGACTTGTTGCGAAGTCAATCGTTTTTCCCTCTGAAAGGAGAGAGTGTAGGGCTGAGACTGTACCAGTGGAATATACTTTCACAGGTGCGGCAGTTTGCAGTGCTATCTCGTGATGCATCCTCGACGGAAAGAAGAAACTGACGGCGAAAATAAATATATAGAAGAATCTATTATTTTAATTTTTTAATAGGATTGTGTTTGTAGATTTTCTTCATTTGTTGTATAATGCAAATTTATAACTTTTTTATAAATCAATATTCCTTTCATTAAATATTATGATATATAATTTTTATATTAAACGCTAATTTAATATTTTTATTTTATTTTCAAAATACGTTATAATATTTCTTTTTAAATTTATATTTAACATATATACTTTCATTCTTTTAGAATATGAAAATAAAATACAAAATTTATATAAAATATTCAATTCAATTTAAAATGCAAAGTTAAATATTAAATATTAAATATAATTTTAATATTAAATATAAATATAAATTTAAAATAAATAAAATATAGTTTTAATGTAAAATAAATTAATGTATATTTACACCGAAGGCGTTTCATATATGAAAATTAAGGACCTAGATTTCCAGCATCAACGGTTGTTAATGTTGGAGAAGCATGCAAGACGATTGAAACGTTTGTCGTCGTTGAAAAAAAAAAAAAAATATTGTCGCCGTGTATTTTCTCTTTTGTCTTGCAATAAATGCTCTAACAATTGTGACATGTTTCTAAGATTTTTACTACGTCCATTGCATGACAAGGCAAAGAAACATTAAATTTTTCGTGTTTTCTTCTTACCAAATCAAATTTGGGCCAAAAAAATTATTAAACAATTTGTGGCCAAAAAAAATGGTACACGAGAGAACAACTAATGAGTTGGTAAAAAAACATCGATTTATTTGTCGTTGATAGTTATTGAATATCAATTACAAATCATTTTGTGGCAAAAAATATCTGATTATTTGTGGTTTATAGTTGTTAGATATCCATTAATTATTTTATGTCCTCGTCACCTCTATTTTTTTGTACTTCACAGTTAATAGTTATTGGATATCAATTAATTTTTGTCCTCATCATCTCTATTTTTTTTGTGCTTCACAGTAAATAGTTATTGGATATCAATTAATATTTGTGCTCGTCACCTCTGCATTTTTTTCTTTTACAATTGATAGTTGTTGGATATCAATAAATTTGCATTTAATGGTTGAAAACTTTTAATAGCCGCTCGTATGTTCTGAAAGTTTTCATGTAGCCGACAAATAATTGGTTTCCCCTTCATGGTAGCCACCTTCTTTCACCACCTTCATAGCCTATATAAGGATTGTTTTGCACATCTTTTACAAAAGCAGGCAGAAAGACTTCAAGTTGTATAGCTATGTAGGCATCAATCTGAAGATTTTGAATTGCAAAGTACACATTTATACAGATCAATTATGAGCACAAGATTTAGGAGTGACTTTTATATTTTATGTGTTTTGTTAATACTCCTTCATTACGGATATGAAATAGGAATTTTTTTGTAATTTCTTTTGCACCTTTCAAATTTATTCTTTCTTCGAATATTTCAGCATCTAAAAGTGGCAAATGCACTTAAAATAATTACTCATCTTTTTGGTATATGCTTACTATTTGACAATCGTTTATGCATACGCAATTAGAAAGGTTAGAAGTTCGAGAACTTTTTACGCTTCTATTTCAAGGTTACGTGTTACAGAGTACACATTACACAAGTGAGTTCTCATCGAATAATAAATTCAATACATTTGTTTTCATATTCTGAGAATGGGAAGTGCAATCAAAATAAGAAACCCATTATATATGTACTTGCTTAACTAAAAATATCAAGAAAAAACCTAACTACCATAGTTCCAATTATTGGTAGCCCATTATCTTCCATTAATTGCGAGAAAGAGAATGGCATTGTTAACAATAGGGTCAATCGATAAAATTATAGATGGAGCATCTATTACAAAACCATGTTTGCAGATAACATCAATACATCGTATTAAAAAACAACATTCTGCAAGTACCAAATATCGAATTGAACTCTCTGATGGTTTGCACACACATTGTGCCCTCCTTCCTGAGCAGTTTAACATGCTTGTAGAGGAAGAAGCTTTAGTTACAGGTTCTATTGTTTTCCTCAAAAAATACTCATGCAAGTTGCTCCACAATTTCATGTATGTTGATTATTTTCCTATTTCATATTCTAGTTGTCAAACTCCCAGTTATAGGTCCTTACTAAATATTTGTTTTTGTTATATTTGCAGGGCTATCAAATAATGGAGACATTGTTGGGTCTCTAGTTCGTCTACTACAAGCTACTAGGATACAACATCATCTAGCGACGGAGATCGTTTAGGTGGTTCTCCATTTGAAATACTCCCCATTAAAATTTTGACCCCATACCATAAGTATTGGTCCATTGAAGGTCGAGCATTAGAAAAGACTGCAATCCATTCAGTCAAAATGTCTCTAAGGAAGGAGGGTAAAAGCACAATAAGTTGTCACCCTTTTACAAAGGAAAAGGCTAATAATAGCAAAACTAAAAAACTTCAAGGGCATAAAAGTCACATTTATGTTGAGAATTTGAAGATGATGTAAATTGATGAAATATGTGAAATAGGATGAATTTTATGCCTATGATTTTTTAAAAGTAATTTGAACAAAAATTAATATGTTTTTTTTAATTTTTTAGGTCTACTTTTTATATCTTCAAAAATATTGTAAATCAAGGAGTTTTGTTGTGGTCCCACAACCACGCTCCCCTTTTGGCCTTTTGGCCTCAGGGGCCCCCCTTTTTTGCTTTTGGCTTGTTTTACTTATCCTCTTTTTCTGTCTTTTTGTTTTGTTTTGAGTGTTTTTGGCCTTTTCGACCTTATCGCGCTTTCGCACCTTCGGATGTCCAAAAGTGCGAAAGGCCGAAGGAGTGGAGGGTTGCAACGTGGCCATGGCAGGTTTTCGAACTTGTTGGAGGTCTGAAGTCCCGGAAGTCTAACTCCCCGAAAGGGAGTCGACCTTTCGGAGTTTCGGCCTTTCGGAGGTATGACAACCTTGAAAAGGCTGAAAGGTCGACCACCCAAGTGATGACATCATTAGTGTGTTTTGCCTATATAAGGGAAAGGCTAGTTTTTTTAACTCACTTTTTGTGCTCACGTCTCTAATCCATTTCGTGTGCCGCTTGCTATCTTTTCCTCACTTTGGTCTCATGTCTTCGCTGGTTGTCCTCGCGTTCGTCATTTTTGAGGTTGGTGGTTTTTCCCCCCCTTTTCTTTTCATTTGTTGTTTGGTCGTAGATTAGGTTTCTTTCTTTTTCAGCCTGTCGTAGGCTAGGGTTTGAGTGTTTTCAACCTTTTCGGCCCTTCCCTTAGGTCTAGGTTGTTTTGTTTGGCCTTTTTGACCTTGGGCATCACCAAGGTAGTCAGCTTGCATCCCCTTGGTGAGTTTGTGGTCAAACTCACCGTCGGACTCATTTTTTGAGTCTAACGGAGAAACCCTAGTTTCGGACCTTCGGGTCTGAAACTTTCTAAACCCACTAAGGAGCCTTGTTTCTTCCAAGTCCTCTGCATCTTTCGACATTTCAGTGTTAGCACACAACGAAACACTTTTTCCTCTGAAACGTCAAAAGTAAACCATGTCGCCCAAACTACCAAGTGCTATCTTCGACCTTTCGGCCCTTTCGCACGCTAAAATCTTGTCTTCTCCAACTTGCCGAAACTTTTCAAGTATCATGCAAACTGTCGAGGTATCTCGTCGGCAATTCAAACTTATCGGCCTGCAAAGGTTTCACACCTCTGATTCACCGAAAGAGCCGAAAGGAGGTTTTTTCAAAAGCAAATCCATCAAGCCTCTTTTCGGCCTTTTCGACCTTTCAGAGGTCTCATACCCCCGAAAGTCTGAAAGGTCGAAATTGTTTTCTTTGGCCCCTTTTGAGCTTAATTCGTGACAATGTACTTGTTTTTCTGAGTTTTTCTCCTATCATGTTACTGATCCATGTCTTGTCCTCTTTGCAGGAATGGCCAAGAAGATAGTCGCATCGCCAGCCATGAAGTATCAATTCAAGGGGTACCATCCACCTTCCAAAGTAACCAACTTGCACATAGGCATAACAGACACAGACATTGGGAATGTGAACTGGAATGATTACTTGACAAAGTGTGCCCAACTAGTGGGACAATCAGAAGACTGCACTTCTCTAGAACACTGCTCTTTGGTGAACACAGAGGCTTACCCAGTCTCCATCCTATCATCGAACTTGATCAACATGTTGGCCAGCAACTATGTACCTGATGAGCGCATGGTGAAAAACAACGTTGGCGAGGTAGTCCTGGACCTAAGGCCGGACAACATCAAATATGTCTTCCATTTGCCCAAAGGGGTTGATAAGTTCTTTAATTTCCATATCAACAAAGGGATGGAGTTTTATAATAAAGATGTACAATGGGCCCACAACATTGTGAACAATGAGTACCTCTTGCAACCCATGCCAAAGGGTAAACTGGACATGATTGACATCAGAAGGGGATATATGCAAGAGGACATCCAAGCTGCAATAACAATGATCAGCAAAGTGTACGGGCTGGCAAAGTCTTCTCAGTTAGAGCCATGGATAATCCTACTCATCCAAAAGATAAGGGAGATACAAAGCGAGGTTCGCTTGTGCCTCCATTCTAAGTGATAATCTTGATGAGCAACTGGTTCGGGTAAAGATAGACCCTCATTTCTACATGACGTCTTATATCGTGTATCTACTAGCCACAAGGGCAGTTTACCCAGGGTTGATCAAAGTTGGGGCGATGGGAGAACATAACACATGGCCATTTACATTGTATCCTCAATTGGTGAGGAAAGACTTTTACACACATAACAGCCCGGAATTCATAATTGTTAATGATGCTTTCATATTTGCGATCATATGCTCCATTGAGGGAGATTATGCCAAAAGATTATCCGCGGAAGCAGCAGCAAAAGTAAAGGCCCTTGGGGCATTCTACATACAATTCTGGACCTTCACCTACATTTAGGTGGCACATTCAGGTGGCAGGAAGCACCCTGGCACCAAAGAAGTTACCAAGATACCCTTCTAATAGGGTAGTTCTCTTGGAGATAGCGAGGCAATTAGCTGATGCCCATGAACACATCAAGCATAAGAATAAGCATTGCTGGGATTTTCCCATTTCTATCGGCCCCCATTGCGTGCCAGGCATGAAGGTCTACAAGTCTCTGACCTGGGAATGGGATGAATTCCCACTGACAACCTACAATTTGGTGAGGCCTCATTTTGATCCTATTGGTACTTACAACCATATAATGGGAAGGCATTATGTCCATGAGCCACATGTGGAAGATCATTTGCCAAACTGTGTGGATGACTATGAGGTTAGGGTCCGTGACTATTGTCGAATGAGTTTGGAGCTCGCACAGACCGCTCTCTCACTAAGAATCCCTCAAAAGGTGAGAGATGTTGATTCTGAAGACATCTTGGACTCTATTTACAATACAAACAAGGTATATGCAAGGGCTATCCTGAATGCAGAGGTAGACCGAGATGAAAATGATGACATTGAGTTCAGAGCCCGACATGTGGTCAAGGTGACCAAATCATGGATTTCCCGTCCTTTCCCAATGAAACTAGTGCCAATGAAACAAACCCCAAAGCACCCCTCTAAAGAAAAGAAGAAGAAGGGAGAAAAGATATTGAAATCACATTTCAAAGAGCCTGCTCCTCTAAAGCCAAAAACTGTATATAGGCATGAACGCCCCACTACATATGGCATAGCTACGCACTCTAAGAAGGTCAAGACCAAAATGACAGGGAGCATTGTGCCGCTAGATGTGCCTTCATCCAGCAACCATGATTCTCCAAACACGGCCAAGAAAACAAAGTTCAAAATCATAGGACCCAATCTAACCGAAGTAATCAAGGGCCATGTCTACAAAAGAAAGAAAGGCTCCACGCCTACACAAATGTACATCTTATTAGAAGAAGATGAGGGTGAGTTGGATGGCATCCCTCTCAGTAGAAGCACAAGGTCTATGGGGTCCATGAATAAGAGAAGAAGACTGAATGATGATCTAGAGGAAACCGGAGGGGCAACTTAAGAGGAGCCCATAAACCTAGATGCCTTGGGTGATGATGAATTTGATATCAGGGATTTTGAAGGGCTACATGGTTTTTAGGAATATGAACAACAGGGTCCAGTCCAAGGAGAGTCAGTAACTTTTGACTCTATTCCAACACAATTCACGGTCCCACACAACAAGGTAAGAGAGGACATCCAACAAAAGCCTCAAAGGCAAGTTGATGTTGAGATGGTCGAGGTTCTAAAGGAGACTACAGAACTAGATAAGGACGCTTCTATTAGGGTCACCTCTGAAGAAGATACAGCTGCATAGGTCCCCTTAGTCTCATCCATTCCACCTCCACCTCCACCTTTTCATCCAACTCCACCTCCATTTTCACATCAAACGCCACCTACCACTCCACTTCCCCCTCCAGTACAAACCACTCTGCTGCCCCAACAATCTTCATCATCCCATGTTCCCTCACCAACTCTGCTTCAAATGCATTCACCCACTCCCTTTGTCACTCCCACTCCACCTCTCAATCAAGATGAGTCAGCACCTCAAAGCTTGCAAGAGCCTGAGAAGGACACACATGCAACTGATGAGTAGAAGGTAGGAGAAGAGCATATAGGATCAGAGGAGCCCACTGATCAAGGAGAATCACAGGCTGAAGAAGAGCCACATACTAAGGAGGAGAAACAACAAA
The DNA here is from genome assembly GCA_027943335.1 of Chamaecyparis obtusa. Taxonomy (NCBI): domain Eukaryota; kingdom Viridiplantae; phylum Streptophyta; class Pinopsida; order Cupressales; family Cupressaceae; genus Chamaecyparis; species Chamaecyparis obtusa. The sequence continues at coordinate 377,549 of BSBK01004969.1, read as the reverse complement.
TGAATATAGAGGAACAAATGGTTGATGATCAACAGACAACTGATGAAGAGGAACAAACACAGGAAGAAGGTGAGCAGTATATAGGAGATGAACATGAAACAGAAAAGGAAGAAGAGAGTCAAGAGGAAATGGAAACAGAGCACCCAACAACTTCCTCCACACTAGCTACTCCGTATGAGCCATTGAATGCTTTCTCCAATCCCACTTGGTTCACCAAAGAGATACAGCCAAGGGTCAGAGTGTACACAGATGATGAGGCTGATATGACCGTGCTAGGGCAAGCCTTCCACCAAACAACATCAATTACCCAAGCAAGAACATTGTCCTATGTAACACAAGACCAAGCGGGTAGGTGGAAGGCATACGTGGTTGTTCCCATAATGGATGTTAGTACAAGTGAGATTACTCCTGATGACTATGTGTTGGAGGAGGTAGACTTGGGAGAGCCGACCATAGAGGGTAGCAAGACCTTGGCTACTCTGGGATTGAAGCATGCTCTAGACTTTATGGATAAGGACAAGGAAAGGATAAAGGCTTTGGTAGAGCAAAATGAAGCTATGAAAAGATTTATTTTGAAGACAATGGGTCCCATTGACCCTAGCAACCCCGAGGTCTCATTACAGGCAATTTTGGAGAAGAATGGGGAAATCAATACAGATATACCACATTCTTTTGTACAAGCTTGTGCTTATTGGAAGCTAGATTTTGAACAATTTTCCAGTCTATCCCTTAGGAGGATTATAAGGCCTCTTTGAAGAATATTGGTAGGAATAACTTCATTGGTTGAGATCATGAGTGAAGAAAATGGTGTGGAGGAAACAATCCTAAACTGGCAAAAGGTATTAGATGAGCTGACAGTAGTAAGGAAGCAATGCTTCCAAGTCTTGGTAAAGATATATGAAGGCTCAGAGTTAGATAGTTTTGAGCAATGGATCCAGGAGATAACGATGACATTGGCCATATTTGAAAAGGTCCTCAAAAGATTAAATAAGAGGAGAGACAACAACATGCTCTTTGTGGAAGAGTTACAAAAGTTCTTTGAAAGTCTGGACCTAGATCTGTATGATGAAGAGGATGAGAAAAACATGTACTCAGTAAATGTTATCATCAAATAGTATCTAGAAATATTTTGAGTGAAGACTAAAGAAGATCTCCAACAAATGTTCTATTAAAAGGAGGAGATTCATAAGATGCTATCTTGAGAAGAGGAAATAAACGCTTTTGTAGAAGAGTTGATCGCCTTCCGAGATAGGCAGCAAGAAGTCCTTAAAGGGATTAAGATGTCAGAATTTGATGAAGTCTTGGAGCTTGTGGATAGATTCAAGAAAGCACGTCCAGAAGTGTCCACCAACTAATAAGCATCTAGTCCAAGACCTACCAAATTTTGTGTACAAAAAATGCAGTTTTGACATAGCCATTTTTGTAGAGCCAAATTCTCGGCATTTCGGCCCTAGAGATTTTTCGGCCATCGACAAGTTCAAAGTCTGAAAATTTTGGAGAAGGAGAATTAGTACTTAGTCAATTTTGGAGCTTGAGTTTTTCGGACCAACTATCGGGATTTGGGCATTTTTTCTCACGTCTGAAAGTTAACTCCAGTTATCTCAGAGATCACTTTCCAGTCATCTAGGCTTCTTTTTTGGGATCGTCTGTGCATGATTTTGGGATCTCTTCCTGTTGGGTCCACGTGGGGAAGACAGGGCCAAAGATAAAGGGAAGAAACATGAAGATTATCGAGTGCATACACGAGTTCCAGCTCCATTTTCAAGTTATTTAATGCATAATTTATTCAAAGCTTTGTAATGCACGAGGTTTAATTTCTTGCTAGGGTAGTTTAGCTAAGTTTTAGAGATAGTTTCATTAATGCAATCTCTAGTTTAGATTTACTTTCAAGTTTTAGTTGCATCCAAACCCTAGTTGCAAAAATAAGAGCTTAGCTCTATAAATTGTAATAGAACGATGTAATGAGGGTCGATTTGATCATTAATACAATATATACAGTTGGTGCTTCATTCATGGTGTGATTTACCTACTATCTATGCAAAATTTATGAATGTGTGAATTGCTCATTCTCTTTTATTTCAAGGAGCCAATTGATGGTTTAATGATTTTAAGTTTGCGATCTTTTAGTTCAGTGTTTGCTGGTATTGCATTGCTGTGTTGTGACGAATTTCTGAGAAGATTATTCTTTGGTGCTTGAAGATTAACTTGTCTTGTGTGTGCACACATCTGGGGTGGCTTCATGATCTGATGAGTTTTGGCTTATCATACATCTGCATTTGTTCAATTCTACCGATGATTGCATCCATTTAGCTGAAGATTGTGACATGATTTGATCTTTGTTTTGTGGGTTTCTTCATCTTCTTGGTTATTTAATTTGCATGGTGGTGTGATGCTAGCATATGTCCATTAGGTTTCTTTTCAGCAATTTCATTCAAATCTCTAGTTACCCTACATCTCCTAACCCTCTTTGCAAATTATTTTTAGTAGATTAATTAAACTAACATTGCTTTCATTCCTAAATCTGAAAATCATATAAAAAAAGAGATATCTTGGTTTCCTAAAGTTTGTTTTACAGTTTCCCTTGAGAGAAGAACCAGCAAAGGCCTCCTTGTTAACAGATTCATATTTATTTTTCGTTGAGCTATCCAAGTGGTTGAGACCCAGTTAGAAGGAACCTTGAGATTGATTCCATCAATCTTCCAAGAGGGGAATTTGCTCACGTAAATTCCTAGTCGTTGTCCTCGTGTAAAAATGACGCTCAACAAGTTTACTTCTTGTCAAATCATTATAAGTAAAACATTGTTTTTTCCTCCAATTTCAGGATATGTTTTAGATGACATGTATATCTAATGCAAGAAAAAAGAAAGAAGTGTTTTGATCTATAGTTTGCCCATTATAAGTATTCAAAGTCGAACTTACCTGAAATCAATAATTTTTTTCTCCTGCCACTTTTCCCCTATCAAAACTATACCAAAAACCAAATAAATTACATATTCTTGAAGATGACTCTCTTCTCTAGTATTGTGTATGATTTTAAAAAAAATCTTAATTGATTTAGCATTTTTATATATTTTCTAAATCAACGTCTTCTCAAAGTTTAATATACCTACATGTAGTTTTTAGAAAAATTGTTTAACATTTTCTAGTTGAAACAATATAAAATTTATATGTCCAAATTTGTAGTTCCGAGATCTAGAAAAGGGTACTTTTAATTTTTTTGACATTTTCTATTTTGAGCAGAGAAAGGAATAGCAAAAGTGCAAACTTCTAGTTTTTTGGTGTTTTTGGAGGTTTGGCTACCAACATGGCATGCCACCTAGGTAGACTCGACTGGATCGAGCACCCATAGCCCCTCAATGTGCAAATGAGGGGCTTGGGGCTCTTTTTCGCTATTTAAAATAGCATTTGGACTCGGTCAAGTACCACTCGGTCAAGTCCTACTTGGCTGAGTACCACTCGGCCAAGTCAATGAGGCCACGTAGGCACCATTCAGCATCGTATGGCACCTACATGTACTCGAACGAGTTGGACTTGGCCATGTACGTCTTGGTTGAGTCTAACTGGGTCATGTCTGCCAAGTTAGCCTAAAAGGCGATAGATTATTGTGTATTTACCCAGGAAAAGTATTTGGTTTTGATTTTATAAACAAAGAAGGATCTAGAATATATGTAACGTACTTCAATGAACTTGTTAATGAATTCTTATATGGTATTCAATCAAATAGTCTTTACATGATATCTAATGGTCACGTTAAAGTTTCCAACACAAAATATAGTAGCTCCACTAATCCTTTTGAAATTGTCCTCCATAGTTCTTCAAAAATAACTCCTTCCACATGCATGCAGTCTACCGTGCCCAAACATAACTACCATATAAAAAACATTGAGTCATTAGAGACATTTCCTGTTGATTCCCTCATATATATCATTGGAAAAGCTATGTCCATCAATCCTGCAAGTACCATTCAGAAAAAAATAGAACTGAAATAAAAAAATGTAGTGCAACAATAAAAGATATGTCTGGTTACTCTATTGATGTTACACTATGGGGTCGTCATTGTGAGGATGAAGGAAAACAAATCCTTGATATGTTCACTGAAGGGAAAATAACCATTAGCTTAATTAAATCTTCTCATCTACTTTCATGGTCTGGAAAATCCCTTGATACTACTTTCTCGACTACAATTATAATAAATCCAATTTTGATTGAAGCTACTACTCTACATTCATGGTGTATGGACCTATAGAAGAAGACCAATCCTCAATTTTGCTTACAAAAGAGAAAAATGCACTACCCAAGTTTATAAATCCACAAACTATGTCATCTATTTCCAAAAAAGGCTTCCACTCCATAGTTCATGTCTGTGTTACAACACGAATAACAAAACTTGACTTGGACAACTTCTACTACCTTTCATACCCATGAATAGTGGACAAGAAAAAATGTAAAAATAAAGTTACTCAAATTGTGCAGGAACATACCAGTGTCCAAAATGTTGCATTGATATCTTAGTATGTGACTATAGCTACATGCTTAATATGGACTTGCAAAATTCATCAGGTGAACTTCATAACGTTACTACCTTTGAAGGTCCAGAAAATGCATTGTTGGGAATTACAACATAAGATTTTCAACTTCTAGTTGTTGAGCCTGGTGTAGCAAAACACATTCTAGATAATATTCTTCAATGTCAATTTGTATTTGATCTCAACATCAAAACTTCTCTTTTTGTTGGTCAAGACACATAGAACATAACTGTTCTTGCTCTAAAGCTTGCCTAAAAGTATACCTCTCATCTTCTTTTGAAGATTTGTATAGTCATATATTTTCCTACCAATGTAAATTTTGAGATATGCTATCTCATTTTGCTACAATAAAATATAGAGATATTGAATTACTATGATTACATAAATTCTCTTGTTTAACAAACTTCTTTGTTTTCTTTTCATATGTATGTGGAAATATACAGTAAAATATTATGTACAACTTTGAAGTAGAATATTATTTATGTAAATTAGAAATATATCTATCAACATGTGGCTATCTTTTACCTTGTTAAATGCTTAATATAATAGAGCATGTAATTTATACATTTATGATACTATGGCTAGAAAATCTTGTCAAAACATGAGAACTTCTTTGTTTACAATTTAACACATTATTATTATTATTATTAACCTCAATATTTTCAACTATCTCAGATATATATATAGTAGTACATAGCCAGTCATGGATCTTTAGAATAGTCAAAGAGAAGCTAAGTGTGCTCATAGAAATGAAATGCAATGAGAAAAATATTATTAGAGTTGATGAGTAAACAACTCACAACTCCCAAGAACACCTGCATGAAAACACCTATCATAGAAAGAGAGAAAAGAAGCAAGAAGCTATGGAGGTTTGAACACATTGATCCACGAAAGAGGATCTTCGGATCATCAATTACTTCTTGACAGAGTTTGTAGTTTCTTGCTTCACTGATGTTGTACATGTTCATCCTTATTCCTATTTTTGGAACATTCCTAGTTTTGGAGGCTTCTTCAGTCCTTCAGACTATTCTTTGTCTCTTTTTGGAGTAGAGTTTTTCTCATGTGGTTTTCTCTATTTCTCCATTTTTCAGAGACTCTCTATATGTGTTTGTGCTCTCTTTGCAGTTCATATTGGACGATCTTTTTAGTGTACCTGTCATTACTCCCTTGTTAGAATTATGGGGGGTTTCTACTATTGGTTCTACTTCTTCCTTGGTTTGATAGTGTGAGCTATGTATTCAGTATTTGATTCTATGTACTAGGTGTATGCAGTGGCTAAGTACCTATGCATTCCGGTGAGATGGATCATTTACCATATGGACACTCTTTCTTTCCTATTTTTTGGATGCACTCTTCTAGCTTTGATTGATCAACTCTTTAGACTTTTGGTGTTTTTATGCCATCTGTATTTTTGAGATCAGGTGTTTGCCTTTGTTTGCCTCCTGATTCTAGTAGTATCATTTGAGGGCACTTATGCAGATTACAGTCTTCTCTACCTGGTCATATTTCAGTGGAGGATCTTTAGATCATCAGTTACTTCTTGACAGAGTTTGCAGTTTCTTGCTTCAGTGATGTTGTACATGTTCATCCTTGTTCCTATTTTCTGGAACATTCCTAGTTTTGGAGTCTTCTTCAGTCCTTTAGACTAGTATTTGTCTCCTTTTGGAGTAGATCAATCCTTATAAAAAGAGATCAAAACCCTAAAAGGGTAAAACCTAGGTTACACAATAGTAATTAATAAAGCAATTAATTATTATATGCCTAAAGTTTAGCTTAAGCATAAAGAGATAATAAGTGACTTTGTAATTAAATCAAACATGATTTAATTAATAAGAAAACACTTTATTACTCTAACAGATATCATGCTAAAAAAATAATTATTAACAAAAAAGATGAGAAACTTCCCAAAATATTGTACTGCCATCATCAACATCCAATCTACTTTCTTCCCCTGCATTACACCAAGTATTGATAGTTCAACCGAAAATTAATGTCCCATCCACATACTCTCTACTTTCTTCTCCTCCCTTAGCACAAATCTAAATAGCTCATTCTCATATAGAACCTACAGCCTACATTAATCCAGTTGAACATATCGATTGTCCACCTTTTTGTCAAAAATATTGTAGTGCAAGAAAAGAATTTTGTACAAAGCTTGGATGCTCTTTCTAACATTCTAACATGTTCAATTTGTATGGAAAGATACCCAGGAATTAAAACAAGAACATCAGATGGAATTTTGATGTGCTATAGATGCAAATCAGAAAAAGATGGCCATCAGTTCTCAAAATGGAACAATATGGACCCTGGTGAACAACCAAAATGCTTGCAAATATTGACTCAAATTGAGCAGATGTTGATTGCAATAATAATTCCTATCCTTCAAGTTACATATGCAAAAGTGATGCAGGAGCATCTCGGGTCCTTGGCAATCTTGTGTTACCAAAAACAAATTGGAGTATGTCTATGTTGCTTGGTTTTTGCTTTGACCAAGTTGATCAGTAGTTGGTCAGTTTCCTTTGGTTATTGAGTGTGGTCAGTTATTTCCTAGGCGATCGATTATGTCACTGGCGCTCGACATTGCCTGTCTGCTGCTCGGTTATCTTGCTCACCGACAAGTTTAGTTTTATTTTCTATTATGGCTGACTTGTGCATTTATATTGGATCATGGATTTAATATTAGAATCCATCATTGGGAAGCATGTGGTCCCAGATTTGACCGTTCCTTCCATTGATTATGGATCTAAAGGCTGACTCAGCTCGATAGCTTCTTGTATAAATATAGTTGTTGGTTTAGAGTTTAGGGAGTCAGTTTTGGGAATAAAAGATAGAATTAGATATTTTGATAGATCCTCGCATGTTTGAGGACTTCTAAGATTGATTGTAATATCTAGCCCTAACTGGGAAGGCCTTACAACCCAACATGTATGATTCAATTAATGAAAATATATGAAAGATCTGGCATTCTCTCTCTCACTGTTGTTGTTTGTTGCTTTTGCATGTGTTGTGCAGGCTTGGATCATTAGGGTGCACCATTATTTGGCCCCTCTTGCTCCCTGCCTAGCGTCGAGTGGTATCAGAGCAAGGTGAGATCTTGATCTAGGTCTGCGGATCTAGGTTTGTAGGTTCCTCTTGAAGCCCTAGTGGATTGTTGCAGGGTAGCAAATTGCGATCTAACCTGCAATTGTAGAGGGTGGTCAAGATGGTTCGTGGGAGGTGAGATGTAGATCCAAGATTGGTAGATATGCTAAGGTGGATTACTGCTAGGTTAGAAGTAGTAGAAACAACCCAAAGAAGAGGCAGACATCTTGAAGATGTTAGTGATGATGAAATTGAAGAAGAACAGGCGAATGCAGAACCTGCAACTGTTATGGATCAAGGTGAAGAAAGATTTTTTAAGGCTTTGACAAGTCTAAAGTCAACACCACATTTCAATCCTCCTAAGTATGGTGGAAAGCTAGATTATGATGAATTGATAGATTGGATCACCGAGATGGAAAAGTACTTTGAATATGAAAATATCCCTGAGGATAAGAAGGTGAAGATTGCAAGCACCAAGTTGAAAAGTCATGCATCCTTGTGGTGGGAACATCTGCAACTGGATAGAAAAAGGAAAGGCAAAGACAAAATCAAGGTATGGAGTAAAATGGTGAATAAATTGAAAGGAAAGTTCTTACCTTGCGATTATCAGATTAACCTAGTTCGGTGAATGCAAAGTCTAAGGCAGAAATATAGCTTGGTAAAAAAATATACTGAGGAATTATATAGATTAGATATCAGATCTAGATATGATGAAGATGATGTGAAATGGATTGGTAGATACCTGAATTGTTTGAGAGTTTCCATCCAAGAGGAAATTAGTATCGTCAAGTTGGAGAACATTGAAGAGGCTTATCAATTTTCTTTGAAGGCCGAGGAGAAATTGAACAAGAGACATGAGAAAAGAAAGAGAGGTCGAGGTGGTAGATTCCCTAGAGGAAGAGGTAGATCTAATGGTGAAAATGGTAGATCTAAACCAGAAAAGACAAATCTAGACAAAGGCAAGACCGAGTGGAAAGGTGAAAGTTCATCTAGAGGTAGAGGCAGTAACTACCGAGGTGGTTATGGTAGAGGAATTTTCTGAGGAACTTGTTATAATTATGGAGAAGGACATAGATCTTTTGAATGTACACAGGCTAGTAAGAAGGCTGGTAGCAATAGAAATGCCTTGGTGCAAGAAGAGTCACCGAATGAACCTGAGAAGGAAAATAACTTGATGGTAAGGAGAGCACTATGGAATGAAAGCAAGAAGGAAGATCTGGTAAGGAAAAGTTTTTTCAAGATCAGATGTAGAGTTTTTGATAGAGTTTGGAGGGTGATCATTGACAATGGTAGCTCGGAGAACCTGGCATCTGAAGAGATGGTCACAAAATTGTAGTTGGAAAGATTGGTACATTTGAAGCCCTATCAAATTTCATGGATCAAAGATGAGCATACACTCCTGGTAAGTGAACAATGTTATGTGAGCTTGAAGATTGGAAAATACTATGATAAGGTGTTATGCAATATCATGCCTATGGATTGTTGTCATATTTTGTTGGGTAGACCTTGGTAATATGATAGACATGCTATATATGATGGGAGATTGCATAAGTATACTATTGTGATTGATGGAAGGAAACAAATCTTGTTACCATTGATGGAAGAACATGTTAGTAATGTTTGCACATCTGTGAAAGTTTGTTTGATGGAAGGAAGAAAGTTTGTTAACTCTTTGAAAAAGAATGATGTATGTTTTGTTGTGATTCCTAACAAGCCGAGTAAGAAAATAGAGGATAATGTCCCTTAGGAGATTGATAAGTTACTCACCAAATATAGTGGTATCATTTTTTATAATGTACCTAATGGTTTGCCACCGAAAAGAAGTATTGATCATTGTATGGATCTAATCCCTAGAGTTAGTTTACCGAATAAGGCACCTCATCAGTTGACACCTACCGAGAATCAGGAATTAAACTGACAGATTCAAGAGTTGCTAGAGAAAGGTTTGATCAGAGAAAGTTTGAGTCCTTGTGCAGTACCTACTGTATTGGCACCAAAGAAGAATGGAGAATGGAGAATGTGTACTAATTCTAGAGAAGTCAACAAGATAACAATGAAGTATAGGTTTCCTATACCAAGAATGAATGACATAATGGACAGTTTGACTGGAGCAAAGTATTTCACAGAGATTGATTTGAAAAGTGGGTATCATCAAATCAAAATTAGAGAGGGTGATGAATGGAAGACTGCTTTCAAGACAAAGGAAGGTTTGTATGAGTGGTTGGTTATGCCTTTTGGTTTAACTAATGCACCGAGTACTTTTATGAGATTGATGAATGAAGTTTTGAAGAAATTCTTGGGTAAGTTTGTGATTGTATATCTTGATGATATTCTGATATTCAGTAAGACTAGAGAAGAACATTTGTTGCATGTTAGACAAGTTTTGTAGAGATTGACAAAGGAAAAGTTATTGATAAATCTGAAAAAGTGTTCATTCATGAAAGAAGAGATTGTGTATTTGGGATATGTTATTTCAGTTGATGGTTTGAAGATGGACCCTGAAAAGGTTGAAGCTATTTTGAATTGGCCTACACTTGTGAATGCTAGTGAGGTAAGATCATTTCATGGTTTGGCAAGTTTTTACCAAAAGTTCACAAGGAATTTCAGTTCAATTTGTAATACTATGACTGAGACTATGAGAGGAGACAGAAGAGAGTTCAAGTGGACACATGGAGATGACAAAAGTTTTGAGACTATGAAGCAGAAGGTTGTTGAATTACCTGTGTTGGCATTACCTGATTTTAGTAAGGTATTTCAAGTAGAATGTGATGCAAATAGAAGTGCAATTGGAGTTGTGTTGAGTCAAGAAGGTAAACCTGTTGCTTTCTTTAGTGAAAAGTTGAATGATGCTAGAAGGAAATATTCTGTGTATGATCAAGAATTCTATGCTATTGTTCAAGCACTGAAGAAATGGGGACATTATTTGATACCGAGTGAATTTGTGTTGTATACTGATCATAAGGCTTTACAATATTTGGGTAGTCAGAATAAGTTGAATCAGAGACATATGAAATGGGTTGAGTACTTGCAGAGTTATACATTTGTGATAAAGCATAAGAGTGGAGTCACTAATCGAGTTGTTGATGCATTGAGTAGAAGAAGATCTTTTATGACCGAGATGAAAATTGAAGTTCTTAGTTTTGATGAGATGAGAGATTCTTATGAGTTTGACCCTGATTTTTCTGAGCCATTGAGAAAGTGCAGAGCACCTATTCAAGATCAACAAGACACTAAATGGGATGAATATTTCATTCAAGAAGGTATGTTGTTTAAAGGTATTCAATTGTGTATACTGAGAGGAGTAATGAGAACTAATCTGATAAAGGAGAAACATAGTAGTTGTTTGGCTGGACATTTTGGTATTGATAAAACATGGAATTTGCTTAAAGAGAAGTACTATTGGCTGCATTTGTATAAAGATGTTCATAAATTTGTGAAAAGTTGTGGAATTTGTCAAGTTGCAAAAGGAGTAAGTCAAAACACTGGATTTTATACACCGATTGTTGTTCCTGAGAAACCTTGGATTGACATCAGTATGGACTTTGTTCTTGGTTTACCGAAGACAGTAAGAGGTAATGATTCTATATTTGTTGTTGTGGATAGATTTTCTAAGATGGTACATTTTATACCTTGTAGAAAGACATCAGATGCAGTACATGTAGCAGATCTTTTCTTTAAGGAAATTGTCAAATTGCATGGATTACCAAGAAGTATTATCTCTGACCGAGACAGTAAATTTGTTGGATATTTTTGGAAAACCCTTTGGAAGAAATTTGGCACTGAGTTGAAATATAGTTCTACATTTCACCCACAAACTAATGGACACACTGAAGTTGTGAACAAAAGTTTAGGAAATCTTTTGAGATGTTTAGTTGGAGACACACCGAGTAATTGGGATTTTGTGTTGGCAAAAGCAGAGTTTGCATACAATAATTTAATGAATAGGAGTACTAGAAAGACACCATTTGAGATTGTGAATGGCACACAACTGAGAGGAATATCTGATTTGAGAGACATTGTTGATGAGAATAAGAAAAGTGTTGAAGGAGTAAAGTTTGCTGAGTACATGAAGACATTGCATGAAGATGTGAAGCTAAAGCTGGAAGATAGTAATCAGAGATACAAAGACAGAGCTGATAGATCGAGAAGACATAAAACTTTTGATGTTGGTGATGAAGTGATGGTTCATTTGAAGAAAGGTCAATTTCCTGTTGGAACATATGGGAAGCTGAAGATGAAGAAGTTTGGACCTTGCAAGATTCTGAAGAAATTTGACAGTCGAAATGCATATGAGATTGAGTTACTTGATGACATGGACATATCACCGATTTTCAACATTGCTGATTTGTATGAGTATCATGAACCTGATGAAGAAGTAATAGTACCAATAGAATATCCTAAGAAGCAGAATGATGAAGTTGAACATATTTTGAAGGAAAGAGTTGGCAAGAGCACAAGAGGAAAACAATATATGGAATATTTGGTAAAATGGAAGAATAGACCGATGGAAGATAGTTCATGGATCTCATAGTCTGAGTTGGATGCAGCTCAGACTAGACCTACCAAATGATTTGGAGAATCATTTCAAAATAACCCCAAGTGTCTAATGCAGGAACATCTTGGGTCCTTGGGAATCCTGTGTCACCAAAAACAAATTGGAGTTTGTCTGTGTTGCTCAATTTTTTCTTTGACCAATTTGGTCGGTAGTTGGTCATTTTCCTTTGGTTACCGAGTGTGGTTAGTTATTTCCTAGGTGGTCGGTTATGTCACTGGCACTGGCCATTGCCTATCTGCTACTTGGTTATCTTGCTCACCGATGGGTTTAGTTTTATTTCCTATTGTGGCTGACTTGTGCATTTATATTGGATAATAGATATAATGTTGGAATCCATCATTGGGAAGCGTGTGGTCCCAAATTTGATCATTCCTTCCATTGATTATGGATCTGAAGGCCAACTCATCTTAGTAGCTTCTTGTAAAAATGTAGTTGTTGGTTTAGAGTGTAGGGAGTCAGTTTTGGGAATAGAAGATAAAATTAGAGATTTTCATAGATCCTCACATGTTTGAGGACTTTTGAGATTGATTGTAATATCTGGCCCTAACCGAAAGGGCCTTACAACCCAACATGTATGATTCAATTGATGAAAATATATGAAAGATCTAGCATTCTCTCTCTCACTGTTGTTGTTTTTTTCTTCTGCATGTGTTGTGTAGGCTTGGATCATTAGGGTGCACCATTCTTTGGCCCCTCTTGGTCCCTACCTTGCGTCAAAAAGGTGGCCAACTCATATATACTGGACACACTATATATTTTCCTCAAGAAGTCTCCACAATTGCAACATTTGTATCTAGACATATAGATACATTGGATAAAACCATTGTCAAAAAGATAGCATAGGAATTTAAAAATATAATTTCTATGTTAGTAGAGGTCATGTTTATGAAGCTTTAAAATATAAAATCTGCAATGACCCCTATTATAAAGATGTACAATCAGATGAAACTGCATTGGCATCATTGCCATTACAATCCAGTGATATATCACATCTTCTTTTTACCACAGTAGAAGAACTTGATCCACTTGAAGAAGACTCCTTTGTATAATAAATAATAGAAGAAAATGCATTTCATGATACTGTATAAATGAACAGTTTGTTTGTATGTAATCTACCTGCAACACGTAGAGAAATGGAAGAAGTATGATGTTTATAGCATCTAGGTGAAGGTCGAACAACACCATTTATTACATGGCCCACCATTTCACCATCTCCTATAAATGAATACACCACTAAATGTTTTTTTGTAATGGCATTTCCCACATTATTTACCAAAGTAATATGTGTGTTTAAACAACAACGTATCAAAGAAGTAAAGCTCCATGATTATGCTATCCACCTTCTACGATACTATGATAATAGATTTGGGCAACACCCAATATTTTGGTACTTTATACTCAATATTATCATACACCATTGAAGTTAGGCCATAGCAACAATATTTATTCGCAAGTAACTAGATGGCTCTTTACTTGTATCAATTGCAGATCTCTATCAAAGATTAAAAGATTTACCTGAATATTAAAAACATGTTGATCAACTAATGCACTTCGGCTCTACTGTTTGTGGAATATGATCCTTCTGGAACCAACGTCGAGCATAACTAATAGACATGGGCATTCAAGTTGGTTGTCCTACCCTTTTCTTTACCCCAAGTGTTGAAGATACAAAATGGCATGATTTAGATAATATCATGTTGTCCACTAGACCTACAAATCCAACTATGGTGACTAGATGTCAAATACAAAATATAATCCAAAATCCACATATAACAATAATCTGCATGCATCATAGATTACCTGCATTTCATGAAGAAGTACTAACTATTGGTATAGGTAGACATACTACATCCACTCTTAGTTTTTCCATGTAATTTTTGAATATATTTATTATCAAACACTTCAACCAAGTATGAATGGCAACACAAGGGATCTCTGCATATTCATGGCTTCATCTGGTTACTACACTTGCTAGATATATCAAATTTACAATGGGATAATGATATTTCTGTACAAAATGCATTAAATTACATAGACAAATATGTATCTACATGGAATCCATGAACCCTAGAATAGATAAATCAAGGCATTCACCATGGTACTCTTGAAGACCTACGTCTAATGGATACTAAAATGGTATATGCAACAAATGCATCTGTTGATTACACTGAATTGGTCAATCATGTTCAACACCACAAAAAATGCACTTTACATACATGTCTAAGAAGGAAAGGTGATGCATTTGCATGTCGTTACAAAGGTCCATGGAATATTCAAGAGTTCTCACACTTGACCAATGCAGATAAGCGTCAACCTAAACACATAGCATCTCGTAATGATGATCAAGTAAACATACATAACACCCAAATTCTTTCTATTTGGAGAGAAAATATAGATTTCCAACCTATTCTTTCAATTGACACAGTCATAAAATACATTGCAAAATATGCAACCAAACTAGAAACTAAATCAGAAACATACCATGCAATGTTGTCTAGAATTTCATCAAAATTCAATTTTGTTGTGCCCGCACCAGTTGCACTACAAAGAATGCTTCTTGAAAATATTGTTGACCATGATATTGGGGCCCAAAAGACCTATCATCTACTACAAAAACTCCCCCTCTCTTTATGTAGTAGACAATTTGTGTCTTTGAATGTTAATCAAAAAAACTTACAACACCTACCAATATTAGGCATGGCAAAAACTTCTTTCCAAAACCAAATTGAAGCTTATATGGCACACCCAACATATTTAGAAATGTTTTCACTTCTTGAAATAACAAAATCATGGACCTTCAGAACTAATCGTAAACAATGAAAATGGAAAGAACGGGCCACACCATCTATAGTTAGAGTCTCCCCTAGATTCATCATCATCCCTTCAAAGGAAGACATCTCTTACCAATCCTTTTGTTGGAGTTAACTATTGCTATACAAACCATTCAGCAATATTGAATTGGAATTTGCATCATCAGTTAAAGGAATCATAAAATAGTGGGAAATTTTTTCAAAGACTTGCCATCCATGGCATGTACAATAGACACCTTGCCAACCACAAGAAGAAAATGAAACTACAAACCCTTCAAGACATGCAAATAGAATACAAGATAATATACCAGATGAATGGAAAGTCTTATCTAGATTATACCCAAACATACCTATTCATCTTAATGAACTAGACATGCTTGGAAATAAAGAATCTGACTCTCTTAATAATTGGATGGCAATCCAAATGAGTCCATAAAAAAAAAAAAAAACTACAACTTTCATACAATCAAATCAACAAACCTTTCAAGGTCATACAATTATGCATCAACAATCTCAATCAAAGTTGTCTTCACAACAACAAAAGGCATATGATGTTATTATGTCACATCTACATTCAACATCTTTACAACCACAACTACAGTTAATTGTTCAAGGCACTACTAGCACTGGAAAATCTCATCATATTGCTCGCACTAAAGCCACTCTCATCGATTTGGCACCAAATGGACAATTACCTCTTTTACTCCTAGCGCTAACAAGAGTTGCAACATTTAACATACAAGCATCAACAATTTATTTTTCCCTCTACATTCCAATCAGAGATATGGTGCCGCTACAAGGTCAACCACTAGCAATGTTTCAGGAAAATATGTATTACATTCAGTATATTATTATAGATGAGATGAGTTTTATTGGACCTAAATTGATTGAAAGAATTGATATCAGATTGAGAGAAGCATTCCCAAGCAACAACCACATTCATTTTGGTGGTCACTCAATTATACTCTTTGGTGATTTGGGTCAACTACCTCCAGTTAAAGACATTCCAATGTATGCTTCAAATTCATACAGCGGATGACTATGGCACTCATTCATAAAAGTAATCACATTATATGCTAATTTCTACCAAACTAGAAACACGCCTATTCAGATACAATTTCCTACTCTTCTCTAAAATATAAGAAATGCAGAACCAACAATTACAGATTGGAATCTACTAATGTCACAGATAACTACTACTCTTAGCAAGGAAGAATAAAATGATTTCCAGTCTTCTACACACCTTTTTGCAACAAATGAGATGGTAACATTGTATAATAAACGTATGTTATTGCCTTTATAATAGCTAGTTGCTCTTTCAATAGTAGAAAAATTAAAGGAATTACAAATCTCACATCCATGTGAAGAACAACTTCAATCTCACATTCTCTTATGTATAGACCAACAAGTTATGTTATGTACAAATATATGGGTACAAACAGGACTTGTTAATGGTGTTATTGGAGAAGTAAAATAAATTGTCTATAGTGATGGTGAAACACCACCACAACTTCCCTTAATGGTTGTAGTTCAATTTAAAAACTACATAGGCTCAGCTTGGGATCAGAGTAATCTAAACATTGTTCCAATCACACCAATCAATCGGGGTTCTCATGATCAAATACCACTACGAATGTCATGGGATTTGACAATACACAAATCATAAGGAATTTCACTTCAAAGAGCAATAATTGATATTGGAACCATAGAACGACAAGGATTGAACGTCACAGCTCTTTCAAGAGTTCGTGAACTAACAGGACTTTGCATACATCCAACCTTTAGCGTCCAAAGATATGCATGCATACAACTAAGTCCATATGTTTCAAGATGAAAATAAGAAGTACACATAAATACATTAACATAATGGTGATAATTCCATAAAAAAAAATTGTGCTTCACAATTGGTACATAATATTTTTTTTATTACTTCTATTTTTTTTACATTTTCAAAATTCATTAACAATTGATCAACAAAAAACATATATTCAAAATTCATTATCCATTATTCCATCCTCTCATATTAGTTATAATATAATACCATCATAATGTAACTAATCGTTCCAATCAAAAAACTATTTTGTCAGGTCTTCATACCGAAATCAATGCTTTGAACCAATATGGATGATCTTATACCTCAAACTCACCCTGAAGACTATAGGCTTTTAATACCAGATCGTGTTGCAAAATGACATTATAAAGTAACCAAACATATCTTTATTTTGCCAATGTATTACAATATCTCAGCTCCATTTCTCTTTCATAAAGTTGATAAAAAAAAATATAAATACATATATTAGAAAGATATGTATTCCAGATCCACCTTTGTCTTTTGTAATGGATTCTTCGTTGCATATAACAAAACTAGTAACTAAAACTTCTTCAACTACAAGAACTTTCTTATTGTGATGAAGGAGGCTACCAATTGTAAATTGTTCCTGTTGTTAGTACCGTCAATTCATCATGTTCAAGTAACATTGTCATTATCTACCTGTGGGTTGAACAATACTATAATGAATAACTTGAAAACCGATTGCTTATGTTAAAAGTATTACATACAAGTTTGTATATGCATATTAATTTATATTATCCATTTTCTATCTAACTAATTAATTGTCAAAATATACATAATTTGAAATAAACATAGAATATAGAAACCTATTTTTTTTAGATATCAACAAGAGCCAACTGTATATATACATTGTATACTACAAATAAATAGATATTTGAATGTCAATTTTCTTTATGATTTTTCATTTATTCAATGGTTACAAAAAAATAGATAAAATTCCATTCATTGAATGTTTTCTATCTCAATCTCAATCTCAATCTCTATCTCAATCTCTATCTCTATCTCCATCTCCATCTCCATCTCCATCTCTATCTCCATCTCCATCTATCTCTCCATCTATCTCTTTAACTGCCTCTATTAATTCCCCTTTCTCTTTCTATTACAAAACTAGACTTATCTAAAGGCAATCAAATATAATACCATAATAGTACATTTTCTGAAGTATTAAGAATAAATGAGTTAAGTCTTTTTTTATAGTTACTCATATTAAAAATAAATTAAAATATAATTTAGCTTATTATATAGACCTATCTACAAGCTTTGGGGATACTTATGAATTTATGGTCCCCCAGTTTTAGCTTTGAACAACTTTGATATGATTAAGAATAATTTGTGTAACTTTTGAAGAAAATGGTATTTAAATTCGAACCCACAACCTCATAGTTCATACTTCGTAGATATGCATAAAATGAACCTAATGCGGAGCTTGCTTTTCATTTCGTTTATAAGTGTCAACATAGGATTCTAACAAAGCTTTTCTTAAAAAGTAGGCCAAAATAGGGGATCAAATTTTATTTTATTTGTCGATAAACGTAATATTATAAAAAAATACAAGTAGATGGTCCTCCAAAGAAATAGCTAAAATAGCGGGAATATTATTGGAATACCATTCCCAACGCAAAACTTCAATTTCATTTTATTTAACTTCAGAATTGTAGAAAAAGTAATGAATTTGTGAAACTTAAAAAAAAATGGATTTCCAAGATCCATTTTTTCCGATTAGACAATCATTCTCTTTAATTTTAGAAATCCTTTTGCCCTTTTCTCTATCAGATATCCATGGCGTCTACTTCAAGTTCCAAAACCAAGCATCTATTTAACCCACCGATGGGAAAACAACCCCATACTTAAAATTCTTAAAGTATTAAGCATAAATGAGTTAACTCGTAATTCACAGTTACTCATATTAAAATAAATTAAAATATAATTTTCTTTACTATTATATTGCCTCTTAAATATTTAATAGTTCATCATCATTATTATCATTGGGGTTATGATCAAGGTTTAGGGTTACATTATGATTAGGTTTAAGATTTATATCAAGCTTGTAATGGTCATTCGGGTTATGAATTTGATCATGGTTAGAATTTTGAGTTAGGGTTAGTAGAAGAGTTTAGATTTACACCATGGTTATGGTTATAATTGGGTTTAGAATAACAACCTTATTAATATTCTACTTACAAACTCATCCTATTCCATTTTCGAAAGCCTTTCTTCATATATGAAAAAAGAAATTTCAATTGTTCAAAGTTTCCATAAAATAAATATTTCTTTATTTACTACATTATGTTCATGCACCACTAAAACATTTTACCACCCTAACTCCTCCAATAGGCCAAGGGCGGGATTTCAAAAATTGTCTGCCCTGACTACGAAAACTGATCCGAGTTTCGCACCGTTTGACATCAATATCTGAAAACCCCATAGACAAAGTAAAAAGGAATTTTTGGAAAACGTTTCCAAACAAGATGATTTTTGGAATAAGAAGTCGGGACATGATTTTCCTGATTTCCCAATGACACTATAAATAAATTAAACTCATTTGCCAAAACCACACTTTGAAAACGGAAGCATTCAAAAAACTGATCTTCAGAATTGTAGCAAGAGTAGTTCATATGAGAAATTATGATTCAAAAGAAGAAAGCCAAAAACTTAAAGGAAACTTCATCTTCTGACTTTACACTCATTCTCTTTAATTTTTGAAACCCTTTCATCCTTTCCTCTATCGTATTTCCATAGCATCAACTACGTGTTCCAAAACCGTCCATCTTTTACCCAGTCCATGAAAAATCTGTTACTGCTCATGGTCATAGATTTTCGAAAACTGAAGCCTCATAGTTTAATTTTGGAAATTCTGACAAAATTGTAGAACCGACCATAATAAAGACCAATTAAGAACACCATGTAAGTTCTTGCAAGTAACTATTACTAATTATTACTAATTTTTCATAATTCCTCATAACTTTTTATAACTTTTATGTTCATATAGATTTGTTTGTGTTGAATTTCATGAATCAATACATTCATCGACTTCTCCACTATTATTTTACCTTACCATAAATGAATCTAAATTATTATACAAAATATATTATTAAAACCAAATAAACTCAAATTACTTCGAAAATAAAATAGGACAAATTCTAATTAACTCAATAAATTAACACAAATATAATTGAATATATTATATATTAGTTATTACATGTTATATACAATATTCATTATTAT